>JAYKKI010000021.1:10527500-11737500 GCA_039881145.1 Druceiella hillmani | reverse complement strand
ACCTCCAATCGGAATAACCCACCAAGCCACAAAAGATACTAACTCACAGAGTGGGACAGTTTGAAACTTTGCGCTGAATTGGAATGTTCTTTGATTTCGCATTCATATTCAACTCGAGTGAAACTATTGCGATTATTCATAGGCAAGCAAACGCCGAAGACGCTGACGGAGCAACACCTGTATGTACCCAGTGCTTTGGGATATTGTCCTATATAAATATCGATTCAAAGACAGAAATGAATATAAGTTCATATCGTGTTTAGCATCAAGGTTACTATTATAAAAACTTTTTAATGATAAATTTGGTTTTTATATGTGCAACTGTATTGCTACGTGGCCCTTTTAGATCGGGTACATTGTAAGAAAAATTATGCCCATGGCAAATGCCAATCGGGAAGATACATTTTGCAAACCTAAAATTACGAACTAAACTTTCATATAAGAATTAGTTACGTTCCGAATATCCTTATCCGCGGATATCCGAGGGAGAAGAAAGATCCGCATCCGTATCCGTATTCGTAACTTTTCTCGCGGATCTTTTACCTTATTAATTTTCAATTGATATAATGAAATGCTATATATAGGTGATTATGTAGATTTAAAAAACTATTAAATTAAATTCGGAGTATTTTTTATTTCTTAAAATCAAATATTTGGCACCTTTGTATTGCAAACATCTATCGTAGTAAGTTACTATACCAATAGTACATAACTCAAGGATACTAAATCAACTATCTTTATAATGAGATCATTTATATCGATATTGATCGATTATATAAAGTTATAAAATCACTTTTATAAATATAAGAAAATGAGAAAACCAAAACCTAAATCTTCGTTTTTTTATAATTATAATGAGATCACTCATAACTTATAAGATCACTTTTATAACTATGAGATGATGAGAAAACCAAAAATAAATTCTAATTGAATGATTATTCTAATAAAGTAAATGAATACTGCGTACCATTTAAAGTGTAAACATTAGATTACACGAGCAAACACAGTGAATATTAGAAGGACTTGAAAAAATTATTAATTATAATTGAAATTAAGTGATGGTATATTGTACTTCAAAAAGAGTAACTTGGCAGCTTTGTCCCCCAAAAGTCTGTTACGATGAGGATCATAAACAATTCCTGCTGCACTGAAAAATTGCTCACTTGGAACGCTTGTTGCAGGTGATGAATAGGTGACAAATACAAATGAACAGGTGATAAATATGTGCGAGCAATGTGAGTGAGACCTTTAAACTTTTTACTGTTAATCTGCCAATACTTTAACTGGTCTTGATCACTTGGTAATATTTTTTCTGACACATATTCTATGATCAAGTTAGCTTTCGTATCTGATAATTGATTTTCAGATTGCTCATCGTCATCATCACTATCTTATTAGCAATAGACTCTTCGAAACTCTGGCAATGTTCTTTTCTAATAATAATTGGTTTGACTCCAGTACTTATAGCTGCTGTGAGATTTTCTTCAGTTTCTAAAGCTGTAAGCAATTTCTCTTTTATTTCTTTTATGACAATATCACTGAAGAATTTACCTTTGTACCGTGGGTCTAAAAATGTGGCTACTTGAAACAAAACATTTTTATCAATTTCAGAAAAACGATAATCTAATTTATTCTTCAAAGCAGACACAAAATTCAGAACAGTGGGTGCACTGATATTGAGACTTTCCTGGATCTCATCTATATCATAGATTTTATTCAATGCTAACTAGAGGAATAACGTCAGAGAAGTGTTCTGTGAGCTCAATTTTTTTGTAATGTCTTCCAGAGGCTTCAGCACTTTTACTAATTCTTGAATTAAAGTCCAGTCATCAGCATTAAATTGTTCTATTTTGTTATTAGAAGCATAACGCGGCAGCGAATCCTTGATGCAATCAAGTCTTTCCAACATATGATAGCTAGAATTCCAGCGTGTCGGCGAGTCTTGCAAAACGTTTAAAACTTTTTGATTGAGTCGAACCTGTATGTTTCTAGTTCTTGCTTTGCCATTGTGGAATGGTTGAAATGTCCTGCAATTTTCCTATATTTTGCGAGTAAGACGGAGATTATATCAACTTTTTTAATAGCTTCTTTAACCACCAAATGTAACTGATGTGCTGTACAGTCGATATTATGTACGTTAGATAAAGAACAGGCTCGCTTCATATTGGATCCCCCATCTCGTACCATACAGTGCACATTTTGTTTCTCAAGTCCCGATTCTTCTAACATACTTTGAAATGTTTCCGAAATAGAATCTCCCGTATGACGTTATTCAAGAACTTCCGCTTTCAAAACGATATTTTTTCGTTGAAAGGCTTTGGTAATACAATGACATATTAAAGATAACAATGAAACTCCTGATGACGAGTCTGACCAGATGTCTGATGTGAAGGAAACTATCAAAATCTTGTAACATGTTTTTTATTTCTGCCTTTTAGAAAAAGTTTGGAACTATATGGTCCATCAATCGTCGGAACGCTAATTGTTCTACGTATTGAAACGGTAAATCTGATAAAGCTAACATTTCAGCAATCAAATAGTCAATTTTTATTGATTTGGGGTTTGTGTTATCCCACATTCTAGCTTTTTCCATATATTCTGTGAAAAAAGTTTGCTTAAATTCTCTTTTTACCGTTTGCAAAGATGTTCCCGGCCGTGATATTTCATCAGTACTCTTCTTAGCGGAGTCTTCTTTTAAGAATAAATCATATTCTTCAGGATGTTTTCTCTGTAGATGATTTTTTAAAGAAGTTGTGCCTTTACCCTTACGGGAATATTTTCCGTCACAAATTTTACACTTCGCACATTCATCATTTACTATCTCAAAATATTTCCAAATTACACTAGAAAACATCTTGGTAGACATTATTTTAACTCTTGTACCAAAATCATACACAAACGTTATCTACGCGGCTCAGTGTCACACAAAACAATAAATAAAACAAAAGTAATACCCGCGCAATGCAATTGCAAGTCGAAACATGTCCTGCCTGTCGTTGCGGCGGGCGTGACGTCAACTATCGTTTCAAGGTCTCGCGCGCTGACACCGATTGAGTAAGAAAATGAAGATCCGTATCCGTATCCGTATCCGCGGATCTTGACACCAAATATCCGTATTAGGATCCGTATCCGCGGATATACATTTTTAACGATCCGGCACATCACTAATAAGAATATATGAAAAGATCAAACGCAATTTATATAATACATTCGCCGAAATATCTAGCTAGTCAATGGAGTGCCAATGCTCGTATAAGGAGATTTTGTTACGGACCCTCTGATATTTATTAGTCTTTCGTAACTTATATATTATACACGTCTCTTTCTAGCAAGAACACACTTTCGTAATTATTCTTATGTAATCGTTTTAAACATTATTTTTGCATACGAAAAGACTTACGTAATGAAATTGATGCTATTTACGTAATACATTCTGTACGTAACCTTATGTAAAAAAATAAAATTTTGAGTAAACATGTAATTGTTTACGCAGCCTATAAATCATATATGTACATTAAGTTTGGTCTATAATTTGCTTATATATATATATATATATATATATATGTATATATATATATGTATATATATAAATATAAGTATATATTAGAATTCTCTGTAAATTTTCAAGCAAGTCATGTGTTTATAATTTTAGACTACAGATATTAGGAATTTTGCATCCAATTTCATAACAATTTTTCAACAAAATGTTTAAATTAAAAAAACTAATCGTTTATCAACAAAAATTAAAATAAGGAATATATTAAACCCACTATACGAAATTGGAAATGTTGACTAAATCAAATTCCATTTTAAATTTCTTCTCGTATTTATTTGATCTAGCTTAGTATACTCTTAAGTAAATAATTTAAATATTTGTCTATAAACGATGAATTTTCAAATGAAATAAATATATTAAACTCTGATATAAATATATTAATAGCTGAATGTAATGATAGTTACATGATAAGTTTTTGACGTGTACTCGTAAGATACAAATTTTTGATAATTCTAATGAATTTATATATTTAGTTTATTCTTTGGGTATAATTTAAAAATTATTAAAATAAATAATTAGTTTTACTCTGGAAATTTATTTCAAGGTAATATTATAAGAAATTTACAAAAAATGTCTTTCAGCTGTTAACAAATTTCTTACGCGTCATTCCTGATTTTAATGCTTTAATCTATTTATTCGTAATGATTAAATAAAATCTTTTTTAAATTCCTTCTGCTTTGTTCTCTGCTTTAGCTTAATAACTACTCAGTATACGTCAATGATTTACATATGTTTCTGTGCAAAAATTTATCGAATGAAATAAACATATTAGACAAATTAAAAATTATGATAATTGTATTATTAAAAAAAATACTTCGTTGTAAAAGTTGAGTTTTGAAACATATGTGTAAAGTACACTTGACTTATAATTGTAATGAATTTATAGATTTAATGCATTGTGTTCAGTAAAATATATACTTTCCTATTTATTTCCTAAAAAATATATTTTATGAAATTATTGCTTATTAAGATACTTGTTACCGTAATGGTTTACACAACATAGTTGAAGTTGAATAGCAAAACGGTTCTTCAACAAGTATTCCATTCCGTTTAGACGAAAAAGTTAATTATTTGTCTGAAGACATTCCGATTGATCCTTATCACGTGTTTGACGGTCACATATATTGCACTCTAAATTTTTGTTCACCAGGTGATTGAACAAAGCCGAATAATAAAAAAATGTAAAACCTTTACACCCCTAAAACTTAATGTTAATTTATTATGAACTTCTTCTAGCATTCGTCACTAAAAGATATAAATTAGTGATTTTTGCTTTTACAACGTTCAATAATTCAATAATTATACTACTTATGTACATACCGTATAGTACGTGGAAACCTGGAAACTATTAGTCTGAAAACTATAGTCAATTTCGTCTGAATACCGACAATTAAATCATATCGTGAGGGCAATGTTTTCAGGCTGTGCAAATTGAAAATAATTCAAATCATAATTAAATAAATTAACATGAACTGGGAAATATTTTCATATTCCACGTCACAATTTCGTGAAATAATGAGTCTTATTCAAGTGAGTAAATAGATAAAATGTTTTAGTATAACTCCACGTGAGTTTTCCACCTGTAGATATTCGATTGGCTCATATTAAAAATCTAAATTGAAAATTCTAAAAAATTATAAAATCTAAATAATTATCTCAATTTATTGAATAAGCGTGTTAGAACTCTTTTTTCTGAAATACGTTGATTAACAGGTGAGGTTAATAATAAACCGCAACAATAATATTGTATTTACACTTAGATATTATTTTCTATTAAATATAAATGAAAGCAATAATTCAATATGAGGAAAGTAAATTTGAAGGACGTGTTGCACCAACCATGTTTATTGGCTTTTAAATCTGGTAACGGAATAAAATGACGTTGTAACCCTATCATATTTCACAGTCGTTTTTCTCAAAAACTGTATGACATACAAAGTTGAAAATTGGAAAAAATTACACTTTTATTTCTAAATTAACAATAAAAATATTTGTATACAAAATTTAAAGAGAAAAATGTTTATACTACTGTAGTCAAAATTGTGAAAATGTAGAATTACTAGAATTTTGCATAAAACTTCAACATTGGCGCTACATATAATTTTTTTTTAAAAACATGATACTTTTACATCCGTGAAAAATACATTAGACAACGTGGCTTTATGGTGAAAAATAATAGTATTATTTGTAAATAGGCTAAGAAAAATATTACTTTAGCTATACCTGTATATACCATATCACCTATTTATAACATCTTCAAATATCACCTGGTTACAACTTTACGTTCACCAATAAAACTAAGGAAAGTATTGATCAGAACAGAATAGCCTAAACCCTAATGAAACAAGAAAGCGAATACGAGCAAGTTCGCCAATAAGCTCGTGAGACTGAGATTTAACTATTTTCTATCTTACTGTACATATCTTGATCTCTTTTTAAGTTTAACCTTTTTTATGTACAGGCGTGCTGGTACAAATAAAACTCATTCCCTTTTGAATCGGCGTTTCACTTTACTACATTCCTTCTTCATACTATATACCCGTAAATATTAATATCTACCTAAACACCTACGAAGCCTCAGTATAATTTTACTGGTACAAGTACAAGTAATAAGTTCGTTCATTACAAAAGAAACTCAACGGATTACATATTTTTAAGGTGTTAGACTAATACATGAAGTATATTTCTGTACTTAATAATAGCAAAATATAACAAATATTTACAATCTAAACAATTAACAACGATACTATGACAGTAAATACAATCTGAATATAAATTAAGATTTCCTCCTGTCATAGTTAGCAGTATTGCTATTTAGGGACGATATCGGGGATTATTCCCGAGAGCGCATGATGCCCGGCTTCTTTGTATTTCCCAGAAGACTTCACTTAATTTTGAAATGCTTAAATCAAATGTTTATTTAGAATTCTAAAGCTTTACTCACAAGTTTGAGAAGGGAAAAGTACCTCACAATGAACATACGGATTTGGATAAAGAAAAACTCTTGGTATTTCTTTACGGTAGTTTAAAGATTTTAATTACAGCTTTTAACAAAATTACAGTAAAAAATTAGGCGAGCTAGAAATTTTATATAATGCTATATATTTATTTCAAATATATCTTTTTGAAAATTCCTAGCTTATATTTTGGATATCCTAGCTTATATTAGTTCAATAACTAAACTGAATATATACATAGAATGCAATTTGGTTCATATTCGATGCTAGAATTTATTAGCGGATATAATTCACATTTCATAAGTTACTTCTCTATGTCGACTGTACACCGATTTAAATATTTTGAACTAAATAATTACATTTCTCAATTTAATATCCTATTTAATTTTTAAATGTTTATTAATTTTAGAATTAAATAAATTTCAAAAATAAGGCTTTGTGTTAATGCGATGTATGTAACATATTATGTGAAATGTTTGCATTGTTTTATGAAATTATTTTAGTGTTGAATATTAGTGCATAGTTTGCATGAAGTTGTATTGTAATTAGGTATTTAACTTAATTTAATTACAGATGTATTATAATTATATAACTGCATGATTAGTAACAACATTTTAATTTTATCGATTCATGTGTTTAAGAGGAAAACAAATGAAAAAAGGAAGTTGTTATACCTATATCAATAAATAATGCTATCACAAATAAATTTCTTGGAAGGAATTATTGGACAAATATATTATTTTTTGGAGAGAATATGAGAAAACTCTTTGATTATTTTCGCATAGTCAAATTTGTTAAGTGTTTGAATAAAACAATATATACCCCTTCAATCAGAATATTCCAAATACTGTAATGATCAATTTTCATTATAGTTTATATTATTATAATATATAGGAATATAAATTTCACAAATTTAAAAAAATTATTCAGTTTTTAGTTTTTCATTTGGAAATATTTATGTACGTAAATATTAAATGTGCAACAGCAGCATGTTCTAACCCTCTCTTTTAAGTTTTATTTATATATTTTACCCTATTTTTACGTCGTCGGTTTTTCTTGCGTTTAAGGCTGAAGGAGCAAATTTTTGGATATCTGATGTTGTTATTAAAAGTTCGGGTTTATTTTCACGTTAATGTTATTATTACTTGAATTTTTTACAACTAAATAAACTACATGATGCAGTATTATTTCTACTTTATTCTTATTCTTTACCACGACCTAGGTTTCATTGTGTGACAATATCTTTACAAATTACACACATGAAGCTGTTGTCATACAACAAAACCTAGGTCATGACAAAGAATTTAAATAAAGTAGAAATAATACTATATCACGTAGTTTCATTAAGTTGTGAAAAATTTAATTATAATGAATTTCTACAAAATTAACGCCAATTATATTCAATATTTACTATTATTCATAATCAATAATTAATGAAATATTTAATATTAATTTAACATTTAGTTATATTTCATTTTGTGATGCGATACAACATAAATATAAATTAAATATTTCTTATAAAATATAACTAAATTCATCGGATACATGAAGTCCTAATTTTCAACATGAACCCGTAAACAGCTGTTACAGAGTTAAAGGGGTACAGTTTAGATAGCGATAGGAATATACGGTAAGATCGCCTCGCGAATCGTCATAAGTGTTGCAGTAATTCAACGCGTTAACGGATTTTAAAGAGTTATTGCAAATAATAAACAGAAATAAAACCTGGTCTTATTTATTTATTAACAAGCTAATAGAATTAAAAATATATACAACAATTTATACTGAATACGTAAGATATATACATTTCTATAAGCCAATTGGCCTGTACCACTTCTAAATGAGTTATCTTTTTTGACCAGTTTTTCAGTCCCTACCCGTTAGTTTATTTATATCGTACGTGTATTATACTCAAATTTCTACTACTTACCGCCTTCAATCTTAAATCTGAACAAAGTTATTTACTATAGTCTTTTCGCTGCTGTGCTATTATAAAATTATTTACCATATATCTACTTTATACATGTTATATATATTTATATGTTATATAAAAATAATAATGTACAGAGTTCTTGGACACGAATTTTTCATTGGCAGTAAATTATTTTTCATGTACATTGAAGTATTTTCTATAATCCAAATATTTTTTAACACAAGGTCAATAGAAGCTCCTTTTTATCAAGTTCTAAAAATTTTAATTAATCACATGAATCAATGAAGTTCATCCGATAGCTAGAGTTGAGCCATTTTTTCTCTATCTGTTATCTCTAAGTTGAAATATCAGATATTCAAATAATTTACTGGAATATCATAATAATATCGTGATTGTCAAGAGGAATATACGACATGTAATAGTATTACTCAAACAATTTAAATCAGGGAACATATACATTTTAGCTCATTGATACTGCAGCTAGAAATTTTATAACATCATGTACATCAATAAGTGGATCGAAAAATATGTATTACGAGTAGTTTAAATACAAATAATTATAGGGTATGCTGTATGACGGAGATCTAAATAAACAAACAATCCTAAAAACAGATAATAAATCTTGTTAAGTACGGTTTTACCTTCTTTAGTAAAACTAGCACTATTTTTGAATCACGACGGTTTCGACCTATTTGGGTCAAAATCTAGGTCTAAACTAGTAATAATGCATAGTATTACTGCAAATATTTAAAGAAATATTTATATTACTATGGAAATATATTGCCTATTAACTTTTCGTTTCTAACTTTTAATATTAACTTTACAATTGTCAACAATGCCTCTACAAATGTCTTAAGATATAAATCTGAAAAACATGCGGGCATTTTTTTAAAATGCTCTTTCGACTGATATCAAAAACAATCGAAAGGAAAAAAGTTTTTATATCTTTTCCGTCCAAAATTCTCTGATATTTTTAGATCTTTACGATTTTGAATATGCAGACTTTAATTACTAATGACAAGACTCCCGCCCCCTTCAATTCTGAAAATAACGAAGAAAAAATACATAAAGAATGGAAACGTAGTTTTTTTATTAAATACATTCAATAAAAGTTATAATTGCCGCATATTCAGCTTCAGAAACATTTTATAAAAACATTTTATTGGAATAATGGAATTTTTATCACAGTGATATAGATATATCATCTCTTACATAAGGTTTAATTAAAGTTTAAGTGTCGGTTAGTAAAAGATGACTTTATTTATTAATAAAAAACCTCATAAATTTGTTGCATAAATAAGTCCTCAATTATTTACTTGTGTTGCTCACGGCAAATTAGCTATAATATTATTACTGCCAACGTAAAATAAAATATAAATAATAAAAGATTGAAGGATGATTTCAGTGGTTATAACAGAAATTATTATAAAATGACTAGAGAGCCCTATAGATACCTGGAGTGTTATTAAAGTTTCATTATATAAATACTGTTAATATCCTGTATACAGGTAACCTATATTTTAGAGTTATTGGTAAATTTTACATTACATTTTCTATATTAGTTACCAAATAATTGAAAATTGGAAAAAAATTTAGGGTTTTATGACAAAATTATCATTTTATAATCGTTTTAATTTTTAATCTATTTTCAAAGGCTCTTCATGTTACAACGTATAAACAAAATTATCATTAAATTTGGATATCAAAAAATTGTATTGGCCAATTTGTAATTATTGGTCAACAAAGGAAACAAATTTCTTTTATCTATGGGAATACTTCTGTACGAGAAAAATTGTGAACGTAAGGTCTGTTTTTAAATAATATTAAATAATATAATCTATAACGATATAGCACAATACATAAAGAGATGTAAAATTTGTTAATGCTTTCTTTAATAAAACTCACTTAGCATCGTATTTTTAGGTAAACATTAACAAACGATTATCTTAATTAAAAAAATATTTCTGGGTAATTTCAATAAATAATAAAATTACCTACACAAATATATACGATACTGTTTATTAACTTGTAATATTTAGTTAGTTAAGTCTAATTAAGTTTAAGTTTTCGTTCATAATTAAATTCAACAGATAATGAAATTCTACAAATATTTTAGAAAGTTATCTAATATTTTGAGCACTTGGAAAATTGTTGACTAAATAATTTACTTAATTTAACCGTATATTACTATATTGAATAGGGGTTGTTATGTGTTTTGAAAATACTCTTAATAAATTTTGCAATTTCCTTTCATGTAATATTGGTTCATTGTATATTATCCACGCCTGGCACATTCAGTCGGCGCTTTTATGAACGATAGAGGATACCACAGATAATATTGGAAGAAGTTAAATTAAAGTTAAATTGAATATTGAACAATAAAATTTACGTCGGGCCAGTTCTAACCTATATCTAATAGATAAAAGTTTCTCCCGAAAATATAAAATTAAAAAAAAATTAATTTCAAGTAAATTTTCAAAATTTTATTGAAGCTTTTCTTAATTACATATAAGAAATTACGACAATATTTAATTAATAGCTAGAAGTAAAAGCACTTTCATAGTCGTATTCACGTCCACAACTAATTAATTTTCAGGGAAGTAAAGTTTATACGCAGAACTTCCCAACAGGAAATTATTTTGAACTTGTTCATTGCTTCGCATCATAGCCATTTTATTTCCAGCTATTTTCATTTGTCTGTAAACGTAAGTAATACAAATAATTCAATTTAATTTGTGTGATTTTCATTCCAAGGAAATGTATATTTTCCAATATTTGTTAAAATATTTGCCTACATTTGGTAAATTAGCTATATTTAAGTTGCGTCAATCGTTACTAATTCAATATCACATTTAAATATGTTGCAAACTCATATGACACTTATTCATGCAATAATTCGAATATTTTAAGAATAGCTTGAACGATTGTACGAAATCATCTTATAACAGCAAAGATATGAAGTTACCTGTATATGTATATACTCATTAAAACAAAGAAATAAATGAAAAAGTGTAATAAGTATGAAACAAAAGTAATTGATAATGTAATATTAAATAGTATTGAACGTTAGTTCGTGGCATGATTCGAAACTGGATTGGTGACAACGGATTGATTTCACGTTGCTCAAAAATACCCTTAACGATTGGAGTACAATTCTAAGCAAATAAAACGCCTGTTTTAAAATTCTAAGTAAATATTGGTGAATGCATTTATAGGAAACTTTGGGTTTATATATTTTTATCTATCGATTTGTATTACATATTTACATCTATCCATTAACACCTAGAATACCGTCTATGTAATTTTTATCTTATATGAACTTAAATAATTTATTTCATTTAGATACTAATTTTAAAATATTATGTATATTATATTTTTAAATTCAATATTCATCTCAATTTTAATATATTACACTAGTTTTTCCAGATTGACGTAATTGTAATTTAAGTATTTTAATTTTACTAATAACTTTTGAACCGTTAATTAAAGATGTGCCCTATTTAATATACTGAATAATTTACCTATTTTGAATGCGATCCCGAATGTGATCTACTAGCAGATATGTTGGTCGAATTAATAAAATCTTCACAAATCCGTTCTCTTTAATAGTAGAAAACCGCTACCCATGCAGCTGGGTTAATGTGTTTGAGCGTCGATATATCAGTAAAATTTGAAATATTAATAAATTTGAAATATTTGAATATTTGAAATATAAATTAGTAATAAATTTGAAATATTCATAATACATCAGAAAGATTTTAGTATTCATTTTCTCAAATATAACTCCCGCAGACACTTAACCGTATTTTTATAAAAGAATTTACAAAACAATTTTTCAATGAATTTGTCAAATTGCATACATTTTTAGAACGAGTTCTTATAGCACTTTATCGTAGGCGAGACACTGCAGATTATTAAGATTACTATAAACTAATTACTTACTCTGTCAACTGTAAGTACTTTTGTCTTACAAGTCGTTCCTCAGCCGATTCATAGGTTGTTGCTTAAATTATCGGATCAGAAGTTAACTAAATCCTTCTACTTCCTAACTATAATAAATGTAAAAAACCTTGTTCAATCCGCAAAATAATATAACGACATAAGCCTTTTGAATATTGTCAAAATATTTTATATTAATGGGCATATATTTGTACATATATTCTAATGTTTTCCTTTGGGTCGTACTTTGAAATTTTTCAATTTAATAAGGGTAATGATTTCCATTAAATTACCTTAATTTATATTTTTTATCATTGCAAATAGCCTATTCAAAGGTTTGGGTTGTTCTGAATATTGGCCATGGTTTATGAATAAATACATAAAAATTAAAATATAAAAAATATTTTGTGATCGTAATAAAGAGTATAAGCTTTTTTTTTATAATTCCCTATTATTAATGCGGTATTTTATAGTATATAACCCTTGAACTGACAAATCTCTATAAAAGTTTACCGGTCAAGGAAAAAATAAAGTTATTTTTAAGAAAATTTGCAAATCGAAGAATTTTTTTAAAATTGTTGATATATTTACATATGACAGGTAAGTGCTTACGTGAATAATACTCTAAAAAGACGAGAGTAAATTTAATAAAGAAACAGACTTGATATTACTACACAATATTTAGTATTACAAAATAGGTAACCAAGTGTTCAAAATGATTTTTTGGTGCATTGGCCAAATAACAGAAAATATGGAGCAAATAAATTCTTATTTTATTAAGTCGGCCTGGGGGCGTCCTGCTAATTATTTATCTTTACTTCAAAGCTTAACACATTTAAAGGAATTTTGTAGGTGTTGAATGCATAATCGCTAGCTACCCACTTTATCAGACAGATTTTCCATCGCTTCAATACGCACGTCATATTTACAATATTTTTTTAATTATTTGAAACTATGTTTGCTTTGAATATAGTTTTAAAATATATTTATTTCTGAAGAACAAAATAAGTTATGTAATGTTTAGTGCACACTTAAATAACTGCGGATTACTAGTTTTACTTAGGATGCAATATAAACTGTGTCATTTACTTATGGCAAAATTAGTATCATTCGCCCCATACTTCATTTTACTATTTCAAAATGAAGTGGGTGATCCTACAAAGGATCAAATCTAAATTAAACAACATTTTTAACAGTGGAATAAAGAGAGCGACATTTTTTCGAAAATATCACTATTTATTACTTAAAGAGAGCATAACTAAAATTTAACATCTACTAGTCTAACAATAAACGAACACCAATAACTTTTAATAAACACTTTCAGTATTTCACTTTACTGAAAATAGACAGGAAAGTCTCAATCAATTGTGAAATTTATTGCACTAGCACTGACACATTTGGCACTAAGCAATTCTTTCAAATTTTTCGATATTAAAATTACTCTTTGAAAACAGTGTCAAACATATATTTTGAGAAAATGTTTGACGACAAGCCGGTCATTGCAGAAAAAAGAACGCTTGATTACAGCAAGCAATTGCAATAAAATGTCAGTAACTAAAGCACAAAATATGTCAATAACTAAAAAACATTAAATAACCCATAATTCCTAAATTATTAATATTTAAAAATTACTTTTATGAAAAGGCTGCCTAGAATTTGGTAATTCTTCAAATAAAAAGAAAAATAATCCGCGTGGCTAAATAGCGGACCGCAAGTATTCTTTATCCTAGAAACAATATCATTTTTTTCGTAGTTTCACATAATATCATCTTATATTAAATTGATGGAAAAGAAATTCATATTTTACTCCGAATTGATGTATCAATTCATCGACGTCTAAATACCTTTCCTTATCGATAACTATAATTTTCAGCATTATTTAGTTTTTTGATATTGATATTCAAGCAATGACAGCACAAGTGTACTAATTTTGTAATATCCTTATTTAATTATTATCTTCCGGTGAAGTAAATACTCAAAAACAAAGGCTTGGTTCTGAAATGAAATTTATGACACATGATTAAAACTTCAGCCACTTTAGACGTTGTTACTTCAGTGCCTCGGTCCAGATCTACCTCAATATTTAAAGGAGTTTATGACATAAAATACTTTAAAATGTATGAAAATATTTTTAAATTTTAAGTGATATTTTAAATTCTTCCTTTAATTTAATAATTTTTTATTAATTTTGAGCAAATAACTGTTTATTATAAGTTCAGATAAAATACCATGAGTCAATTACATTGAACTATGTACAAAAGACAATGCATAAAAGAAAAAGGACTGTTTCTGAACATAAATGGTATATAAAAGGTAGCAAATAAATGTTAATTGAATTATAAGAAATTGATTTGTTATTTACCCGCTAGTAGTGAACATGTGCATGATCTGATCCAATTAAAATTTGCGGCAACTACTCTACTACATAATAATATTATTACTTTTCATCTATGTAAATTTATCGCCTTAATAAAATAATTATATTAGAATATCACATTGCTTTATTGATTTTTCATCGTGATTTATAAAGAAGAACAACGATAATAGCAGCAAATTTTGTAAGAAAATTCCATTGGCAGAATACTCGTCTAAGAGTAAAAGCGAAGTAAATGATTAGGTGGAAAAAACAGGAGAGAATGAAATACACAGAGGGATAAAAATATCTAATTCTGTTATGGAGAGAGGACGATGATAAAGTTACGGAACAACGAATAAGTAATTCGATGTTTTTATGAAGGAAAATATGATTTACCATATAAAATAATTGTCCTTTTCGTCAGTCGGAAGGTACATATAATTATAAAATATGTACGAAGTGTTAAATGATCATGAGGATAAACGACTTTTTTTTAACAAGAAGATTATTTTCTGATGTGTTCACTACATATCATACTAAACAAAAATATTTAAATACGTACCAACAAAAACACCAATTCTGTGAAAATCCTAAACTTAAGCAAGTCGGGGACTACAAATATCGTAGAATGAAAGGCTTTATTGGCTTCATATTTCGGTGTAAAATTATAAAATTAAAATTTTGAATAATCATTTAGAAAAAGGGGTGGTTCTATAAATATATTTCACCTGGCTAGCTCTTATTAAAGATATGAATTTGTTCTACGATATTTGAGATTTGACTGTATGTAAATATTTTTCTCATTAAATGTAGGTCGGGAAAATTTCCCTCTACTTTAACTACAATTTAAAAAATAAAATTATAGCAAAAAACCTTTTTTAGTCTTAAAACAAAAAAATTTTAATACATAGATTTTGTTTTAAGACCAAAAAATGAAGTTGTTTACTACAATTTCATTTTTTAACCTAAAAAAACTCTTTTTTATGCTAAAAACAAAAAATTTCAAAGTAAAGATCTTGCTATAAGACTAAAAAAATTATGTTTAAGAAACTAAAAAAACACACTTGTGTAGCAATATGAATGAAAAAACAAAAATATAAAGATTTTGGTCAAGAGCGAAAGGTTGTCTCACAATTCCGTATAACTTATTGAATATGCGTCTTTTTTTAGTTTTTTTAAACTATAATTGCTTCTCGATAATCAAATCAATAAATTCACATATTTAGACAAATATGAAAAGATACAAAAAGGTTACACAGTGAAGCGGTTTATATCATTTTAATTCAAATCCAACTTTAACTTGTAAATTACGCCAATTACATACTAGAGTTTCGGAGTATTCCCCAGCTCCTCGTGACGTCAGTAAATTTCAGAAGCTTAAGAAGTGCTAATCTAACTTTATTCAAATTAAACTTATTCAAGTAAAGTTAAGAGATAGTGACACGTAAGCAATTGGTCGATCGTACATACCCAAATGCTTTAGTAAGTAGTTTGTGAAGCGTACATCCGAATAAGGGACGCATTCTAATTTTGGGACATGTTTTAGCGCAAATTCATGTGACAAATTTCGTATTCATTAATCAAAATGTCCTTAAGATGTTTCTATTATTACATTGTCTCGCACGTCGACCATTTTCTTTTGCATCTATCATACACATTTACTTGTATACTACATGTTATTCGCATATAATTTTTCTCAAATTCGTAATACGATAACTTTACCAAATAATTTCAATTAAAATGAAATGACAGCACTAAATCCAAACTTTTTCGATGTTATAACATTTGAAACAATACAATAAAAGATAAGAATAATACTTTCTGCGTATGCAATAAAAGAGAAGTTAATTACAGGGGCCAGATTAATTTTTGCGTTTGATTTAATGATTATGAGAATTGGGAAATTTTTTTATAAATATCTTGTAATAAAACAGCTGTTTTTCTCCTAAGAGACTCTTTTCATTAGAAAAGAATTCGCTTCTTTAATAATTTCTCGGACCTCTCAGAGGTGAATTTTTTAGACATTCCACTTCTGGCCCTCGATTAGTCATACATCCTCCTTTCTCATTATAACTCCGATCTGATCTTTTCTCTATATAACGCTTAAAATTCTCTCTCTTTCTTAAATATTTCTTATCTTTCCACACTTTTCATTCCTCTATATTTTTACGTATGTATAATCATAATAGTGTGGCCACCTATCGTGAGAAAAGGATAGCAGTTTACCCCGATTACAAATTTAAAACGTGATCGATTATTGTTTTAAGTAGTTGAAAAATTTAAACATTAAATTATAAATATAGATTTTAAAAAATTAGTTTAAAATAAAAAATATATTCTTTTCAATAACATTTTTACCCGACACGCAGCTGAATTGAATAAGTTAGTATAAAACAAAAATAACAATTAGGACAATATAAAATAAACAAAAACAACGGTCGAAAACAAACACAAGGAAAATAAAATGTAATTAGATTTCTACGAAAATCTCCCAGACCCACTGAAACGAATAATTGTTTCGAATGTGGCTGTAAAGAATGTATATATATATATATATATATATATATATATATATATATATATATATATATATATATATACATATATATATATATATATATATATATATATATATATATATACATATATATATATATATATATATATATATATATATATGTATATGTATACATAAATATATGGGGTGTTCGTGTATGTGTGTGAGCGCGCGCGCTTGTGTTTTTATTGAGTTTTCAGATTATATCTGTAGGCATTCTAGAATATTTCTCATATCTTAGTTTTTTTCGCTAAATAATATAAAAATAAAGTGACTTTAATTAATTTTTTACATTTGCAAACAAAAATAATCAATTTATGTATTAAAAACAAAATACTGTCTGACTTCTCTTAAATTCCATTGTAGTGAACTTAGCTGAGATCGCAAGTGAACACTTGAGATGAACCTCAGTTTTTTGTTCTATAGCTCTCCAATTTTGCGACGTTAAATAAAAGAAGTTTCTCTAGGTTGAGTATATTTTTGTCCCATTGTCTCTGATCAAAATAAATTATTTTTAATTCGGAAATTGTTTGTGTGTCTAAATGTCTACATGTACAGTGTTTCTAAAAAAAATATTCCAAATGTTAACATGTTTGTTTTTTTTTTCATTTTGAAATATGCACTCTCCTGAAAATCATTTAAATGAGAATCAAGAAATTTTCAGTGTAATGCAATGCTACAGTTACAGTGGCAACAAGGATATTTTTCAAAAACTTTTAAAATTGTATTTATTTTGCAATAAAATAAAATATGATTAGTAAATTATACTAATAAATTACTTAAAAAAAACTTACAAAAAAAACAATTGTTTTTCTATGAATTGAAAAGATAATACAAAAAGCAAGCAATTCTCCCTCCTTATTATAGCCAAACACGATTATCGTAAATATAATGAAAATTGTATATTCGATAATGTCTGCTTTGTAAATCAATTGTTCCTAATTTTGTTTCTCATGTGGATTCAAAATTTAATTATTATCAAACTCATTCTACCGCTGCAAATCCTTTCAATGTAGTCGGAAATTATTCTATATTATGCAACTAAATATTTTATAAAATTAGTCCTAAAATCTACAAAGACCAATGGAATTGAAGAGCGATCGTAGCATTTATTTACTGTTATTAGTTTTTTTTCAAAGGAATTGGATTTAAAAGCTGATCTACTGAAATATTGTTATACCGTGTATTTAAAGATATCCCACATATTTTTCTGAATAAGCCTGACACTAATGAAAGAATATATCATTATGATCTATTCTTTGATAAGTGTCAGACAGCTTCTTTCATTCATTAGATCATTAAACTAATGAAAGAATATATTAGACTTCTACTTATTGCCTCCTTATATATCACTCTTATGAAAATAATGAATATTACGATAGTTATTTTATTGTAATTTCTTGCTCCTAAAGAAAGTTCAATTTTTTATTTAGAAATGAAAATTTATGTTAAGTCAAATAAACACATACGCAACTTATATTTATATTACATATGTATACATACATATATATATGTATATATATATATATATATATATATATATATATATATATATATATACACTATTCTTAACTTCATTATTAACAAATCAGTTTCGCTCTCTATTTCAAGGTTATTAAAATAGAAAATTTTAGTTTTCTTCGTATATTTTCATATTTTTAGTAACTTCACCTTTATCCATTATAGAGTACTACAAACTGTAAGTGGTGTTTTATAAAGTGTACCGTAAGATAAAATCAAATTTTCTTTATACAACTAAAATATATGATTGATGATGGTACGTTAAACACTTATTTGTGACGTAATTATTCATATATTATGACGACATTGTTATAGCTATTCATAAGACATTAACTTAATAAAAAAGAATACCTTAAACTTGCTTACCAGAGATTACAGGAAACATGAACCGTTCATACTCGTACAAGTCTAAAATTGTTTTACTGTTATAAAACTTTTCTTTTACAGTTCAAATATTTTATATCTAATATAACATTCTGCGTCCTACTAATTCTTGTATTCGATCTTTTTATTCGGGCAATCGCGTAAATTGTAAATGTATTCAGCATGTTATCTACGTTTACTACATTACTAACCATTATAGAGAAAATGACGGATTACTTGTATTTTGCGCTATGAACATAAAGCAACAACTAAAAAAATAAAATCAGTAATTCTAGTTCACGTAATTTAATACAACTTACTTTTAAACATATTAGTTATAATTTATCTGAATTTACGAAAATCTATAGTTCTAGATTTTAATATTCCTATATAGGTAAAATGTACATGTTCATAATATTTTTCATATTCACATGTTAAGTACGAAACATTTAATGGTCAACAGTATCTCTATTAAACTATATATAAATATTATTATACAAATATTAATATTATCTTTTTTCCAGGCAAATACCATATATTAATTGGTGCATTTTTTGCAGACCTTAGGAGTACATTAAATTTATGATAACTGTTAGTTTTTGGTCGATATTTTCCGCAACATCTCAAAAACATCGTTACATACGATTCTATAAAAAACTATTTTATTATCTTCGTGACTCGCTTTTTAATCGACATACATGCAAAACATGAAATTAATAATAAGGTTTAAAACTGTAATATATATATATATATATATATATATATATATATATATATATTATTTTTAATTTTTTTTAATGATATATACGAGAGTTAAAAATGTTATAACTACGTCATATTCTACACTTCTACAACCAATGGTTTCTGAGCCAATGAGCTGTAACAGACAAACGAATGGACGCGTAAGGTACGGAAACTTCAGAATCAGAATTAACACCACTAGGTACTTTCAATTTTGATTAAAGTCCCAGAATTTATTACTGGAAGTATTATAAAAATTAAAACTATTAAGCAAAAAGTACGCTATTTTCATTCTCTCGTTTACTAAAAATTAAACTTTACACTTATAACAACAATTTCTTCGTTAGTTTTTTGACAACCAATGTAAAAATAATGAGATTTATTAGTTCATGTATAGTTGTCAAAAATAATTGTAAACTAAGCGATGATAGGTGTGTATACTTAAGTCCTGTTATATTAAAGAATAATCATATCTTTTCATTCTAGATCAGGATAAGCACCATGATTAAAGTGTGATTCAACAAAAATCATATTTGAATAAACCAAACCCTAGGTAATCCGTGCACACCTCTTGCCACCATGCTTTTCAATGTGAACACTTAATCCAGTCTACTTCTAAAGAATCCACATAATCTTCACAACACTGCGAATATCGGCATTAAATCAGTATTTCAGTATTAGATGTCGGAATGCGGTTTTCTTTTTTTTTCTCTTTAGCTTGTCCATTTTTTCCTGTCTTTCCCATTCACTTCTAACTCCATTTGGTTTTTATATGAAAAGCTGGTGAATTTTTTTTTATTGCGCTTCTTTTTTTTTCCGTGATTATGTTAAGTAAAGAGCGATTGATTGATGACACAATTTCGTGACCCACAGTAATATTATCTCTATCATTTTCTTCGTGTGATTTTCAGTTGTATGCGGAATCTGCTAGAACTTTAGTTTATCTTCAACAGCTGGTCTATTGATAACTTCAAAAGGTGCAAAAGCATCATCACTAAGGCTTGGTCATTAAAAGGCCTCTTTATATAAATGTGAAATGCTTTTCCACATCAATAATTTTACCTTAGGCAGTATCAAATATTTCTGCAACTTAAGACTAAGTAATTGTACGGCCCATATTTGATGTAAATAAACAAATTAAATATGAATCCATCCAAGAGCCTCCCACTTTGCATTTACAGCCTTAAAGCAAAGAGTAGGCATGCGTGCTCTTTGGATGCCTACTCTTTACTAAAGGTGTCTTTTCGTAAAACGAAATGCAAGGCTTACGTCGTTTTAACAAATAACTTAACAAAATTTCGAGATTTTATAAAATAAACAGATCTTGTAAAATAATAACATATTATTATAATTAGAATACATTTTAAATCCTAAAGTTAGTTACTACTTGAGGAAAAATGTCTGGATTTTTCTGTGAAGAAGTTAATAAAAAAATAATTTTCCACGAAATGCTTACAAAACGTTAATTAGTCTAACCGCAGTACATATCTTACGAGAAATTACATATTACATGTATATATATGGGGAGTATACATATTTTTTATTGTAACCGATATAAACCACCGAAAAGATGTGAGAATGCGAATCGTGCTCATATTACGTCACTGAGGAGTAATTGGAGTAAATGTTGCGGCAGGGTTCAGTTTACTAATTCACGCATTTATCAACATCATGAAATAACCATATGACTACCTTTAAGAGAGAAATACTTATATGAGTGTTTAATTCCCTCTCGAAATGCGAATTTTCATTTATTAAGCTGTGTCGCTCAAATCAGGAACGAATTATAAATTATTAAGATTCAGTTATATATTTCACTCATATATTTTTGGCTTTCTATTATTAGAATCCGTATATATATATATATATATATATATATATATATATATATATATATATATATATGTATATATATATATATATATATATATATATATATATATATATATATATATATATATATATATATATATATATATATATATATATATATTTCAAAAAAAGCATATGTTGTGTGTACTTCTTTGTTAGGTTCGAAGTAACATATAAAGAATAATACAAATTGTGAAAAGTGGTCTAGTTTGGTCTATGTATTCATTTTGAACTATTTTGATTATGTTACATTAATGAGTTTAGTTTGGTAGTTTTTCTTTTGCGTTCATAATTAGCGATTTAACCATTTTTTTTGTGTTCCTCATTTGTAATGTGATAAAATTTATTTTGTGTTCATAATTTGTCATACGAATTTTTTTTGTCCGTTACATTTTTTTATGGTGAGGGTGTCGTTTGAACTAGTCGTTAACTTATCGAATAATTCTACACATATATATTTGCACATGGAAAGCAAAATTTAAGTTTTCCATCGGATATATTTAAGTGTTTGTAATAATTTCACGCTACTTATTTGGAGAAAATAGGTGTAGTGGAGATATAGGGAAACTTAAGAATATTTTTGACATCAGAGCGTCTCAATAACATTATTTAATTAGAAGATATTCTCAAAAATTGCACATAGTACATACATGAAGGTCTGTTATAAAATCAATACACACGGTCAGAAGTAATATTAATCTACTTTCAACATATTAAAATCTGTTCCAGTTAGCAGGAGATTGTTATTTTTATTACTTTTTAAAAGCATCCCACTGTAAACTAACACCTAAATTTCCTTTTATAAAGTTGTGGTTGCAACGAATGTACCACATTTCGTAGATACACGCCCTTATCCTGAATTTATCAGCATATTACTGTACTATCATTCCTATGTATTATCATATGCATTTATCTATGTCATTTAACACATCTACATTATTATTATATTACATTTCGGAATTTGTTTTAAAATTGAGATTAAACAAGAATAACTTAGTTTATCTACGTGCGTATGTCAACACGGACCATAGAAAATTATGTGCACCTACATTTAAATCAAAATTCCGCCATTATTAATGAATATACAATATTTCAATTACAATAATATTATGAGCTACCTCAAAGACATCTTCAAAATTTATCACTTGGAACAAGTATTCTGAGGCAAGTCTTGTTTCTAGAAATAATAATCCCTTAAAAACACTCTGAAAGTGCTTCAAACATCAAACGACTTCTGAGAAGGACGGCTATGACAGAAAAACAGATGAACTGAAAGCCAAATGATTTTACAATGTTTCATTTTCTTTTAAGATGTGGAAGTAAAAAGAACAAAAGCATGGATTTTTCATATTTTCCAAATTTCATTATACCGCAATGAAGATTTAAAATAACACTTTTTTCAGTACAGTTGATTTTTATTTAGAGTTTCTACCATCTATCTTACGTGTGTGTGTATCAGACTCCATTTTTTTTTAAATTCAAAATTCATTAAATTTCATTTTTCAAATCTTCATCCATTTTTTTCAAAATTCATTAAACTCTTCTTGCATATTAAAAAAATATTGTAGGGTAAAAACAGACGTAGTTACAAATTAAAGAAAACTCGCTCTCATTTCCACTGTTCTTAGTCAAACATTAAAACAATTTCCAAACTTAATCATCTTCTCAAAATTCATTAAACTTTTCTAGCATATTAAAAAAAATATTGTACGATAAAAACAGGCGGAATCGGAGGGTCATACATTACTGCAGTTTCCAAACTTAATCATCTCCTTAAAAATTCATTAAACTCTTCTCGTATATTCAAAATAATATTCGGCGGTAAAAACAGGCGTAGAGATAAATTGAAGAAACCATGCCTTCAATACCACTGCCCTTGGTTAAACGTTAGTTTATATTAAAAACTTAATCCTGGAGCTTATTAAGAATACACTACAAGCAATACTATGGAAATCATAGTTTCAACATTTGCGGGTCATTAGAACTATGCCAGCTGTATGTACATGACAGATGCACGATACGAATGGTTTTCCGTATTCTTTTTTTTAATGATTGAAATTACATAATAAAAATATTTAACCCTTGGGAATTACTCAATGTAAAATATAATATTTATTATTCCATTTCAAAATTTGGTGTTATGCTAATATGAGGCTCCGAAAACGAATGACAAATTTCAACCTGTGAATATTATTAGTTATATGCTTTTATTCATTTAACAATTGGTTCCAAGATTCTACTGATTTTTTATTTTCTTTCTACGTTTATTTACCGGTAAAGTGGGGGCCTACATTTACGTACAATTTCATTATCTAAGGTCGTTCCTTCACTCATTAATATAAACCGAAACACTCACTAATAAATGACATGACATACTAAACACTTTATCCGCTTCTCGTAAATTATTCAAAGCTTAGAAGAAACGGCGTCCCGTCCGATGACTGTGGTCGCATTTTTGAAACGTTGTAGGTAATAATTTATTTCACAACATTTCTTCTAGCAGCAATATTTACTACATTTCATGACATGAAATATATGAGTTAGTGCAAAATGTAGCTCATTATCTTTATGATCTGTTTGTAATACTATTTTTTAGCGAATTTATAAAGCAAGTGAATTAAGAAGACTTTATCACGGTTTAATGTTTTTTTTTCGATAATAGTCATCTTAAGTGCTTATTTATATTTAAAATAATATTACGCAAGCTTTTATTTGGTTTGTATATAACGATACAGTATTACATAGAGTGAATTTAGACTTATATAAATAGAATTTAATGTAAAATTAAACACTTAAGGGATCATTAGGAATATTAAAAGCCACAGAATATGAAACAAAGCATAAATCTATCGAGTTGATCCTTACTAATAATATCGCGACATTTTTTTTTAGGTCAATTAGAGCTAATTAGAATTAGTCAGACCTGTCCTGAAATAAATAAGTAAATATAAAACTTTACACAACCTACGTCGAATTAATTACTGAAAAATTGGTAAGAACTTTAAAGTTTAAAATCGTAACTTAAAAATATATATATATATATATATATATATATATATATATATATATATTTATATTCCATAGGCGTAAAACCACAATGAATTTTTGAAAAATACTTTGTTTTGATAACCAGTTTTTTGCTATTTAAATATTTGTTGAATAAATTAAGGATATTAGAAATAACGTAGTTCTAAAGGTAACCAGACGTGTCTCAAAAGTAACGTAACAAAGTCCTTCACTACTCAACTATATGTTTTAAATGATATACAAGATGCTTATGCAACGAAAGAAAGTTAGCAATTTTCTTTATACGTAAGGAAATACTCACGAAAAATAATTTCAAATTAACGAAATACCTTTTATATTATTTTAACTAAATATTAATAATGAATATCAAGTCTTTAATTTGGTTCCTTTAGAAGTTCTGTGCTTCTGCCTGATAGACAGACAGACTCATATATGGACACATGGATTTACAGACGTTTAACGTTGCTGTAACAAAAAGGCACCGTTTGCACTTTTCGGACAAGAAACACTACATAAATGGCAATTTCGACGTAATGATTTTTTTTCATAGTTTTCTGTTGCAATCAAGAATGCTGACACCAACACTGATGATATGTAATTTCAGAATAATTAAATGTAATATTTGAATCGAAATGATGGTTTGTGTGCGCGCGTGTGTCTGTGTGGGTGGGCGTTTTTGTGCGTATGTATTTTTTACGCAATAATTTATCACTCTCAAATCTTTTAGTCTCAAAAAAGGGCAGTTCCATTTTTGTAAATTTACACGACATTCCTATTTATCATTCTACATCCTTAATCAAAGTCAACAAATGACGACCTCAAGCCATTATGAGAAATAGGCATTCTCTTTTACATGTCACTTATATTTTGTACCTTTTTATCCTCAACAGTACGAGGTGAGTAATGCTGAATTTATCAAAATAATGGATCTATTTGGAAAACTTTTTAAAATGATTATTGCACTCTACGGATAAAAATCATTGGTTGAATAATGATTTGCAAGGATTTTAGCTTTGCATAAATAATTTCTCAATAACTTTCATTCTAGACCATAAAATCCCTCTTGAGTTATTTAAATATTCATGTCGATTAAAGCTTTCAGAAGGTATAAGGCAGTAACGAATACAGTCATACTTCAATTTCCGGAACCATACAGGTAAATAACACTTAAAATTTATATTCTCTCTCCTATGTGATAAATTGTCAATTGTAAAACCGGTAAAATTACTTCGTTTAGGTTAGCTACATTTTGTCTTTAAAGAAATGATGAAGTTTCAATTAAAAATTAACTGAATATGGTTAACGTTCTTTCATTATTTATATAATTAATGTTTACGTTAAATATAATAAAGAAATGTTATAGTAATAGAAAATATAAGCAATTTCCATTTCAATATTTAAATTTATGTCAAGTATGAAGTCAAGAGGTGATAAGGCTACTTACAAATTTGAAAAAGTTATGTTTCGTAGTACTGACTGAAATTTAAAACAAATTATGTATGACATTAAATGTATTAAAGTTAAATAAACGACTGGAAAAAAGTATTTAAAGCCAGAATATGTATACATTATAATACATTTTAGTGAAATTTTTGGTCGTTATCTTGTGGATGAATAAAGGATAGGTAAATACGAGGAAATTGCATTTTTATTTTATCTTATTGCTAACCAAACGATGACGTGAAATAGAAAATTAATACTTTTATCGAAATAAAAGTAAATACTTTTTGTTTCTTGAGATTTGTCATAAAAATAGATACACGTCGATTGACATTTAATTTTGTCTTTTAGATACCTTATCTAATGAGACTTTTCAGCCCTTCTTTAGAATGTTAAAGCCAAGGTATGCGCAAAATTTTCAGTTTTCCTTTTTTCCTTTTGAGGTTTGATTATTATTTGGTTGACCTAGAAGGTAGGATGCTATAAATTCAATGCTACTGAATTATTTGACAAAATAATATTTTGCCATAAAAAAAATAATATTAAAAAAAATTAACATTGTCATTGACCGATAACTTTTACATAAAATATTTGATTATTTATAGAGAATAAACTGAATGAACTTTTAAAATGATCAAAATTATATCTCAGTTACGTAAACTTATTCAATTTGAGGTAATCAATTAATTATGATTCGAAATTTTTACTTTTTAATTTCATGATACATAAAATTCCAATGCACTTCATAATGTATGTAGTTTAAGAAGTATTGCAGCTGTTACGTATTGAGTTTTCTTGAAAATAGTGACTTATTGCGAAGCAAAAACATTAATAACTAACAATTTTAAGTGATCGACACCACAAGTTTTTTTTTAATTTTTAGGGGACACATGAGGGGATACGTTTTATAATAAAGCCACGAAGAACACATGGACATGTTCATTTGGTCGTGTGTGTGCCGGGCGAGTTCGTGTGTTATGAATAAAGACATTAGTTACTTATCCGTTTCATCGCGGATCTCTGATGGCTTGTTTGAACTCGCGTACCTAAATTATTTTTTTAACTTATTCAATCACGACTGCATAACGTAATAGTAAAATACATGGAAGATATAAAACAGGCAAAATAAACTAGTTTTAATTTTGGATAAAAATTAAAACAAATTGATGTTCAAAAAGTGAAGATCTGTCAAATGGGATAGATAATGTAAATATCGGAGAAACAGTCAAAGATAACTTTATATATTTGATTTTTGTATAATTTCCAGTTTGAAGCGATTTACTAATTTATTTCCTTTTCTTAATACTTTGGGATATAGAATTGAAAGTATATAGAAACATTTGTCACTTTTCCTTTCTACTTTGGTCGATCACCATTTATATCATTATACTGCATGGTTTAACGATCTTTTTGCGTTTCAAAAAATGTCCATTTATTGTAAATGTTTCTTTATTATTACTTTTTAATATGTTTAATTTACACTACGGTCGCCAAATCCTTCAGGAATATATGATGAGTGCCTGCAATCAAACGATGCTAGCTGTGAGTTATTCGAATATAATTCAGATGCGGAAGGTAATGATTCGGACAAGTTATAATTATTCGGTGACGGATCTGTCAAAGGGATTATTCAATACTTGAATATTAAAGTTATTTATATGTAAAATATTAATTTTAGAGAGACAGTTCGTGAAAATGAAGAAGTATATCTTTGTTTACGTCTGATACAAAATAAAGTTTTAGATACTTTTTGAAATGAAACATTATTACACACACAATTACCAAAATCACGATCAGTAACTACTATCCCACACGAATACATTTCTTTTGGTTCTTATCGTACAAATATGTAACCGAATTGAGGATTCGATACCACGGTTCAATTAGATTGAGGAATGATTCCGTTACTTATAGCTCAAGAACCCAGTGGCCATATCAAGTAAGAACGAGTGCAGCAACCTCAGCTGAGGAAGCATACAGTGAAAAGACTAGATCAATATAAGCTACAGGTATTTATATTTCTCTGCGAATAGAATTTAATTTCTTCAACAGATCATTTTTTATAAAAAATGTTAGCACACCGTGATAAATGGCTGATTTCAAAAGGAGAAGACTGGTTTTAACACTATTACCTATATTATAACTTATACAAATTAAAAAAAAGCATTATAGTATTTATTTAATTTTAACATTTAAATACTTCTTCATATTGGAGATTTATTTATGTAATATAGAAAACATGGCAATCTATAATATATAATAAAAGTGTACTTTGTGATATTATTGGATAAGCTAATTACAAAAAGAAAACCTACAAGGTTAACCAAGTGTGTTAAGCAAAAATGAGTAATTGTAATTTGTTAATTTATTTTGTTAATTTAATTTGTTAATTTATTACTCACCTAGTACCTACTTGAATACTCATTCAGTCCCTTTATTATGATTGTAGAATATTTAACCAAGATTAAGATAGAATGTAAGATCATTTGGGATTAACAGGAAGAAATAGTTAACTTTATTTTGATTCAAGATTGCCATTCCATGTTTTATCATTTTTCTCCCATAATCCCTTTATTACTTTATTTTTTTTATGATAAATGGTCCGAATCTTAACTTAAATCTTGCATAATGGAAATAATATCATTTTATATGATTATTATGATTAAAAAGTATTTAAATTTTGGGATTTATTAGCCTCCTTAAGCTCTAACAGTTATAGAAAATCTACAAATAACAATAACTGTAACTTTAAATAGTAAGTTTTTTACGACAACAACAATGTTTTGGTGTGAAACATAGCTTGCCTTTATTTAGTAACGCAGTTAGCTCTATAATATAAAAACGAATAGAAATATATGTTTCTAAATTTTAAATAATTTTAGATTTAGTAATTAGAAAGTCAGACACAGAAGCGTATAAATGACAAATGATTCATTTATTTTATTTTTTTTGTACAAACTGGATAAAGACACCTAGTTTTTGTTGATAGCCCTTTGTTCTTTGCTGCCGTCGATAATAACAATTTGGCAACTTCATCTTGTGCTGAGTTTACGGTATTTATTATGATAATGGGTATATAGCGAAACATTTCTCAAAGTATAAGCCTATTATATTGTTATTAATTTCCAGTGATTATGTCATTTATGCCGTTTCAGGAGCCTTATGTCGTATTTTAAACTTTTTCTAGGACACTTACGTTGTGTTTAATTCTTTGATTGTCGCTGTAGGGGCCTTATGTCGTATTTTAATCTTTTACCTTTCATTATTTATAATATTCCAAACAAATCTGATTTTGTTGCCTGAATGTTTTATTTTTCACGTAATATATTTAGACATTTTCGTCTTCTGTATGACCTGCTTTAGAGTACAGATATGATCTATTGTACTGTAGTCTTGTTGAAACCCTTTTGTTCTGGAAACAGAACATCGTCGTATACTCGAGAGAGACATTGGTAATTTCAGCCTAAGAGGTAACATCTGTTGGTAATTCCTGAGAAGTGTATTATCTCCTTCTTTTAGGAAAGGTACAACCACATTCTTATAACAAGATTTGGACGCTGTCCCATCAAGAAAAGGACATTCTAAAGTCTCTTCATTTATTTTTAGGATCAGAACCCCCTCTGCTCTCAGAATCTCTGTAGGTTGGCCATCGTTCCTTGGAGCCTTATTGTTTTTAAATTATCCCTGTTAATCATAAGCTTGCGCAGATGGATTGGCGATAGATAAATTTCAAAAATTTTGAGATATAGGCGGCGGACCGGAAAAAAGAGCATTGATCGTCAAACAACAAGATTTTCGTATGTCATTTCGAAGGTAACGTCAAAAACTGACTGCAGACAGTGCTACAACTGGCTTGCTAAAAAGGGGATCCCTACTCAGCAATAGGTTGCATTGTTGACAAGAAGAAGAAAAATTATTATCGAGAATATCTCAGAAACTATGAAATTTTTTAGATTAAACTTTTATAATATTGATATTTTTTTTCATAATTAATACGTTGGGGAAACTTATTTTTTTTCAAAAATATTTCAATAACCTAATCTTTCAATAACCTAATCCTAAAATTTATTTATGGATTTAAGAGTATAAACTTTTAAAATTTATGCGAGATTACATATTTCATTACCGTATCAAATTTCAAGTTTCTGTGTCAAACGGCTTCGAAGAGACACGGCTTTAAATAAGGGATTCGTGTGTTATCGTACAATGTTAAACAGCAGAATTTCGCAATAATTTGTATATTATAAATCACCACTTTGGTTCAGATTAGACGACGATAGAATAAATGGAAACTCCTGCTTGCGACGATTTAGTGTTTCAGTTATTCTTATTGCTTATTTCTGGTTATTTGATGGATTATTTGAATAATATAATAGAATGAATTCTAAAGTTTTCGCATTTTCAAGTTTGTTTATGTAAATGTAACTTATGACTTTTTATTTCTCAGTTACCATGAAATGTAACATATATAACTGCATAAATGTGCATTAAAGTTCAGTTGTAGCGAATAAAAAATTACTGGTGCCCTATGATTTACTTTTTTTATATTTAAGTTTTTTTCTATTCATTTTTCCTTTACGTAATTTCATAATAATTAGACATTATTTTTAAACGGGTATACATTTTTATATATCTAACACCATCATAAAATCAGAAGTGCAAAATATTGCACGTTTCCTTTAATTCATTCAAAAAGCACTGCGCGATATACATTTTTTTTTGGTTTAAAAAAAAATAGAGGTTTTCAAAAATAATCTCTCAAATAATCAATCACGAACTGAAAAAACAAAACCAATCCCATGAAGAGTATACTGTTCACATTGAATAATATATTAAAGTAACCATATTGGGTAAAAGAAACTATTTATTTAATTTTGTAAAAATGAAAATTAATTAACCAAATTTTATTTTAAAAACATTTGAGGAATATTAGCACTAACTAGAAATATTTTCAAGTATCTAAGTAATAAAACTATGACAAATAGGTGAAGATATTTAAATGCTGTTAATGCTAATTGCATACTCTTAGACAAAAATGAACCAAGAAAATTGCATTATTTTCAACGACATGAATACATTAACAGAATGGCAAAATAAGCGAACAATGATTTTAACACATTTTAATATTATATTTTGTAAATAATAAATTTTCTACGCTATTGAAGCGAGTATAAAGACGAGTACGTGTCATATAATTTAATTGAAATCTACGTAGCGCATACTGAATGATTTTATTGACATACCTTTTAATGCACCAAAAATAGATCAAAAACAGAGACGATAACTGAAGACAGCGCACCGCGACAGAGAAGGACAATTGCCGAGTAAGACAGCGAATAACTCAGAAGCCCCGAACCCTGCATTGCGGGTTGAACAAAACCACACAGCTGACGCGCTTCAAAGATCGTCGTCTACCACCGTATGATATAGAGCTTCCCGCACGTTATCCTGGGTGATGGTTGGACCGCTCAAATCAAGGGTTGCGATACGCGGGCTGTATCCATTGTTTTCCGTATACTGGCTTTGTCCTTAGTTGTCGTCTGCGCTTTGCAATTAGTGTCCCGCTTAGTGGGTGAATAAGTGCAGCTACACTATTAATTGACAACGTGATTTATTTCTTAATTCCTCAATTCACTAATAATGCAATGTACTGGTTACCGCATCTAATATATAAAATAACATTACACGCATTATGAACGTAAAAGCTTAAATCATTTCTAGATCAAAAGGCTAAAACTGGTTCCTTGTGATTTTCGTTATCGAGGTCATCCGGCCGGATTCTCCTAACAAATGTCATTCATGAAAACTCATTTGAGGGCTCTTGGGATTTTATGTAAATTCCAAAGCACTACAAGCGTGAGGCAAATTGTTTCCAACGAAAGTGTTATTTAAGTTAGTATCGTGTATTAAGCTTAAGGCTGTCAAGTCCCTTTCACGTTATTTTAATCGCCTAGGTAGAGTTGCTTTTGCTTCGAAAAGAAATGAGGTTATATCAGGTTTAGAATACCCTTTAGGTTTCAATTTTATGAATAACTAAAGGGAAATTGTTTTTCATCAAATTTACACATCATAGATAATTTAAGAGGAATTTATGAAGATAAAATAGATTTTCTTATGTGTACGTTCTAGCTTCCTGGCAACACGTTTGGCTAACAAAGTTATGTCCTCAAATTAATCATTTCACCAATAAACCCTTAATTTTTCTATTTTTGAAACATTAGTGCACCATCGTCAGACTTAAAAGTAAAAGAGAATTTTTACGCTTTTTTGAAAATTCCATTGTTATTAATTGGTAAATATTTTACTGGAAAAAGTCTCGAATACCACTTGATAAGAATAATTAAATAAAACTAATTGTTAGAAATATACGCATGGCAATAAGTAATACGAACACATTCGTTAACAAATTAAAATTCAGTAACTCATCCGGCACGTAATAACAATACGAAATAGGCAATTTGGAATAATGATCATTGAAAACGTGACTTTCTCCAGTAACAATGAAACGATATGCATAAATAGTTTATGGTTCGATTTCAAATTGAATATTTCAATAATTGATAAGCGTTCATCATTACGCGACTAAAGAAAGTCCATATGGTTACTACGTATGATAATTTAAAAAAGTGTTTATAGATATAATACAAGTCAGGCATACCTTAAATAATCTGAAGCTTGTATTGGAGATTTTCTTTCCTCTTTTCTTTTACACAATATAAAGGTAGCAGTAGGTGTGATATGCATCGGTTTAGAAATAAATATTCAAAGAGACGACTGTCAACTACTAAACAGAATATCAAGTAACATAATCCCGAATGATGTCAGTGACTTGAGACAAGCGTATGTAATTAAAATTATAATGATCTCTTTTCTGATTCACATACTCATATTTTTTTAGTTAATCTACACGAAAACAAATAGTTTCACTTTATTTTCGTATTCTACAATGAATGATTATGCTTTATAATTATTATTATGGGAACATGTAAATTATGGGTTTTTGCAGCCATGTATCTTATATCATAAGATAATTTATAATATAGCAAAAAATATATTGAATATTCATTAAGAAGGTAACCACGTAAGGGCAAGAATTACATATGTAAGTACATTTGATATTTATTTAACACTTATAAAAACTTTACTATGAATATTGACTAACCGCTTTTTAGGTAACCCTTAACAAATTATTGAAACAATTCATTTCAAATGTTTCACATAAATGTCTACTCGATAAGAACACTTGGTTGATTATGAATTTGTAATTGTTATGTTAATACAAAAAAATAAAAATTATTTAATCTTCTAATTTTGCGAGACCTTCTATGCTTATCTAATATAATATTAACGCTATCTATGTGCGTTGGATTATTGGGTGTAACATAATTAATATAAATTATAAATTATGCGTCGTAATTTCTTTTAATTCTGACATATCATTATACAAAAGTTTTATCTATGGGTACAAAGTATCCGAGACACGTCGGAACTTTTTACCATGTCAACGTCTTACTTACAATACATTAGGGAAGTTGTTTGTGAGAGTTGAAGCGGGAAAACTGTTAACTTTACTCCAAGCCCATATTTACCGAATCCAATAATTAATTCACTTACAGCCTCCTTAATAATCAACTAGTTATTAATTACTCTTAGTCGTGGCTAAGTTAGGATCAAAGTAATGTCTTTAATTGAGGAAGGTTTAAGCCATTTTTGAGTTATTACTTTTGAAGTATACAAAATAGAAATTATTTAAATGTTGTGAATCGATGAACTGGAAAATGTCAAAACAGGAAAAAATAATTTTCCATCTATTTTCATCTCATCTAAAGAACCCGTTTCCCAGCTCTGTTATGCATCACTTTTAAATAAATTCTGTCTTTCATATAAAGGAATGTAGAAGATTTAATCAAAACTGCAACCTAATTCTGATTCTCTTCAGGTTTTATCGATATTTGTTCGTTTAGTTAGTACATTTAAAATTATGTCATTAGATGCTGAATATTAAATAGATGTTAGACATTATTAATTTAATTAGAATTAAAATACCGACAGCGTTAATATAAATGATGAAGATTAAAAAATCCTTCAAGTTTGATATGCATTTTAATTCATTTGCGCATCTTCTCCACTAGAGTCATTCGCTCTTATTTTTTTATTCTCGAATATTTATTTGTGTTTGTTTGGGCGAATTAAATATTAAATGTTTTTAACTAGAAGTGACTGTGACTTCTATTGTGTGTAAAGTTTTAGAAAAGAATATTAAGTCAACTTTAATATAAATACACGTAATACAGTAGGAAATAATCAAATTTATGCAGCTTAGTTAATATATTATTAGCTTATATCAATTTGATTGTTTCGAACTTTTTTATTTATAAATTTAATACAAATGTGGACTTATCGCATTTGCATCTGATGGTGTTTATGAAAAAAAATAATTTAGGAGAATATAATAAAAACAATAGGACGCAAACATTTTAATTCCGCACCATTCTACACATCACTTCTGCTCCTGTGCATTTTGCTAATGTATCTACGCCAGGGTGGAAAATTTTAGTGCGTGATTTAAAATATACGTAGCGTATCTATTGATACGCGCGGAGAAAATATAAATTTGTGTAATTACCACGCATCGAGTAGCAAGGAACTATTTTGTTGCTTTTAGGCTAATGCATTATAAATTAATTTTTGAAAATATTAAACTTATCTTCTGTTATATTAAGTTTATCTTCATTTATCTTCTGATCGTATGAGCAATTCCGATAAAATCAAAACTCAATATTTCATAAAGTCAACCCGTGTCTTTGTCAAAAAAATTTCATCTAAATTTAATAAGTAGTTTTTACGTTATGTGTATTCAAACAAAAACACAAACAGAAAACCAGCTAAGCAGATAAACAGAAAAAAATACAAAAATAATATTTTGTGTTTTACAACTTTCATTAAATTATATAGATGCATATCATTTTTTTCCTGAATATCCTCTGCGTAGAGACGGACCCATTCCACAGTTTTGTTATATGATTAATAATTTAAATTAAATTTTAGCATATTTTAAAAAAATAGCTGTTAAATTAGTGATATAATTTATTATATTTTTATAAAGTGTCAATAAATTTTGTGATATTTCGTAAATACGTATGTTTTAAAATTTAGTACCAAGTTTGTTCTCTCTCAAGACAATAAGATAGAATAGTAGTAGGTATGTGCATTGACACGACTAATGTTTCTAAGTCTTCGTTTTTTAATTCTTTTATGGCAAATATTTTGTATGAATTAATATTAGGATTACATAAGCAAACTTGCGCTTAGTATAAGTACGACCTTTTTTAACAGTAAATTATATTTTCAGATATTGTATGTGTATTTGTGATTTTTCTAAGAGGAAATCACAATTTTTGCAAAAAAATCGATAGTAAACATTTTTGTAATGTAAATGTATAAATAATTATTTAAAGTTCACATAATAAAAATAAAAATTCTCACATTTGACAAGAATGAATGATAATTATGTTATGTTATATATGTTTATTCGCATTATAGAAAGAATATAAAAATAATATTCTTGTCAATCTTTTTAATTTCTAATAGTTCATATGGCTATTAACGCCTCTTTTTTATTGGCGATTTATTATAAATCATATGTGCCCTCTCTTCTTTTTTTTCGTACTTATTACCTCCACCTCAAATTATTTCAGTTGTCATTTCATATATGAATAAAAAATATCGTTTACTACGTCACCATAATCATGCGAACAAGGTTGTGATGGAAGTTGCACGCTGGACTCCACTAGTATTGAGTCCACTGTACATTAAAGATATCACTTTGTTTGGTCATATTATAAATTTAGTATTAATTCGTATATTTAAAATATTCATTTATATAATTGGGGTTTCTAAATCTTCCTTACGCCCTAATCTTGCATTTAATGCAGTAAGCCAGTGATTTTTTTTTGTTTTAAAACTAGATGACATTAATGAAAGAAAAAAATATAAAAAATTTAGGCGTCGTTTTTATCGTTTACACTAAATATAACTTATGCCTTAAAATCATACTGCAGTTATTTTGAACTAACGTTTTCCGTTCCTTTTCCTATTGATGTACCAATGCATAATAACTAGTATGTTTTGATAATCGTAAAACACTTTTTCCCAAGCCTCTTTAATATATACAGTTTGCTTGAAGGTTATCATCTACATGGAACAAAAATTTAAATAACATTTCTTCGAAATAATACAGACCTATCGAAATTTAAATGAATGATTTTAATGCATTGTTTTTCATTATTTAGTGCGGTAACGTACATGATATATCGCACATACAAAGTTTCATACTTAGAGAAAACTTAAAAGATTGTAAATACTTTGATTGCTCATTGTAATCTTTGTTCTTTTTATTTTAGTAACCTTTTGATCGTTTCAATAATTTAACGTCTATTTTTAATACGGATTTCATATCTTTAGTAAACGTTTCATAAAATCATATAAAAAGAAGCATGTGAGTATATGGATTGTATTACTGTCGTAATAATTATTACGAATATAATATTTAAAAAATAGAAATGAAGTAATGATTGCACAGTAATTGACAGTGAACCGGAAGACGTGCGGGTTTTTACATTAACACAATTTCTATATCTATGTTCGTTTACAGCTTTACGAATTGGCTACTGTTAGACAAAGAAGACTTTAAAAATAATTAAACAGTTTTATTTTAAATTTAATAAACGATAACATCAAATTGTTCGACCACTTAGAGAACATTGCGATGGTTCTGGTATAATTGCGTTTTCTACTATCAATAACAAACAGTGAAATTTTGTAATATAAGAAATGTAACTATTGCATTTAGATAAAACCTCTTGGAATGTCAAATCATTACCAAAAAAATATAAAATTTAATGTACATTTATATTCACATATAGTTGTAAAATAAGCAATGCTTCCAAAACGCAACCAATTTATGGATATTTATAAAATAATAGTGACCAATAATGAGTAACCTATAAAAAAACTACAACTTGCTTTTGAATTTTTGCTGTAAAAAATTGGAAAACCATTTATACCTTTTTTACAGGCTACTCTGTAAAATTTTTATTTTATGTTATAATGGTTATTTTTAAAAGTCAAACCTTTCAGTATACAAATAAAATTTAATAATATTACCCATAATATTTTTAAAATGAAACATAGTTTGAAAAATTAAGGCGCACATAATATCGTTTTTATCAGGCGAGACAACTTGCACATTAAGTGTTTTTTAGGTAAATACATTTACTAATCACTTAATTATTCGTAAGGAAAAGTGGTAAAATTGCCGAAACATTTTAACATATCTATCAACATGATATCTAACAACTTAGTTATAGATAATTCGTAAAATCAACTTGTGGATTTCTTTTAATGTAATTTTCTTCATGTGAGTATCTAGCCTATCTATCTAGCTAAACAAAATATGCAAAATTAATGAAAAATTACTTGTATAAGTTATTACTGATAATTAGCCTCACCTTTTCTTACGTCAGCACTTTTCTCATTTTCATGTTTGGGAATATTTAATGAATTTAATTTTAATTAATATTATTAGATCCCTTTTTTACCAATTCGTGAAAATATTACAAACTGATTCATATTCCTTGATGCAGGGTTTTTTAATGAAGTAGTGTTCGAATAGTTAGGCAAAATTCGAACAATTCTATCGACATAGAGTAATTGCGGAAATGAAAATGAGTGTATTTAAAAAGAAACAATATAAATTCGAAGTAAATATTCATTCACTTTAAAAATATTTATTTGAGACATATGTTAAGCGATAAAATTTGCACTACAAAAGTAACCAAGTTACGTTAAATAAATTCAATCTTAATACATAAACCCTAATAAGAAAACATCGCACGAGTGGAATGCTTGCTCTGCTCGTGGATTGAATAATTCACCGATGAGTGGCTCCAGGCTTTAATGCATGCTCCTTTTGTAATACTTCACACTCTTCACCCGTAATGCTCTCAAAACTTTGTACGAATAACACGTTATGAGAGTGACTTCGCGTATTTCAGCAAAATTGCTTTTCAAATTCTCATCTCAGCAGGTGTAAGGTATTAATGTTAGACCGGTAAAACGATTCACGTGATACAGGATTATATTTCATTTTATTCGTTTTCCAATATTGTGAACGATTTTCCTTTAGACGAGTTTGTGATCAAATGAACATTTCCAGTACGCGTAATTTTAAGGGAATAACCAAAGTCACGACCTGTTGAATTTTCTTCCACTTCATAATCATGTTTTCAAGTGCCTGCAAAATTATTAATAAATTCCGTCAAATTCCGTAATTGTCTCTATCTCCCTAAATTGTTAACGCAATTTAAAGAAATTCATTTGAAAGTTATAAGTTCTATTACCTCAAAATGTTTCATCTTTTTGAAACCCATAATTGAAAAATTAAAGCAGGTGTAATTTCATAAACGGTGCCTAAAAATTAAAAAAATACCCCAGCTTCATTCAATAGATCTGTTCTATAACACCTAATTGAATGGTGTGTACGAAAAACATTTTTTGGCGGCAAGTTATTTTTTTTATTCCTTTATTACATACTAAATCAAATTGTTTAAGCATATTCTTTGAAAATTTTATTTACATGGGGCTAAATTTATGTAAACTAAATTGAAATATTTAAGAGAAGCACATATTTACAAAATTTTGTTTACTGACCACTGAAATAAAATCTAAAAGTGTTCAACAGCCAGGCTTGGCAGGCAAAAGAACCGACGTGACAAAACTGTTAACGTTCAGTCTTTTCCGTTGAGCTACGAAACATTGAAAATTAAATTCGTAGTTTCTACGTAAGTTGCTTTTTAATTTCCAATAAAGGATCGTTTGGAAATCATAAGTCGAAAATGAAAATTTGTGTTTTTTTGACTTGATATTTTGGAAATATTTTATAATTATTTATAGGATTTCTATTCCCCAATAAAATAAATAAAAAAATATGAAGTTATTAAATTAAATATGATGTTTTAGAGAAAGCATTTGGTAAAAATTCATCACTTTAAATGATATTCCATCTTTTAGTAACTTTGCGGAGAGAGGGAGGGGGATAAATTCTCACCGTCTCGCATTAACAGCGTGTAGACAAATGCCTAATGTTGGGGAATAACTTATTATCTCTATATTAGTATATCAGATAAAATATATTTTAGAGGAAACTTAGTCGAATATAATTTTCCATTTATTAGCTTAATTTACAATTTACGGTACTAATATTTTATTTGTTCTCTGAAAGTCTTTTTTAATCAGATACGGCTAAATCCAAAATGAGGTTAATATTTTTAACTACTGAATGTTTGGGTGAAATTCTAGGCGTTTGATAAACTAGATATCATTGGATACAAGTTTTGTAAGTTATAATGCCTGAAATGCAGAAAAAATTAAATGACAGATTTAGAAATCATATTTTCAAGAACAGTGATTTTTGTTTCTTCATAATTTATACAGTAAAATATGTAAAATTTAGTCGTACTACTTTAAGTTCAGTATAATAACATAAAAGTCTACCTGTAAAGTACTTACTTTAGACTTACTGATAAAAATATATTTATAAAACAAAGCTCAATTCGATCGATCATGCTTAAAGATAGAGTAAATTTTCATAATAATAATACATTTTAAAAAGTTAAATATACTTCACCTGCTAAATATACTACAGTTCAACGTGCATATCATTTGTAGCATGGTTTATTATAACTCTTTAATGTCCTAGACGTCAAAGATACTTCGACGTCGCGTTGCCCGTAAAAATATTTATCCTCTCAAAAATTATGGAAATGAAATACAATTAGCAATATTTACATGAGGTTTTACATTTTATATCAAAAATAAAACATGCGTTCAACATAATAATATACAAGAGAAACAACTAATCAAACAACTCGGTACACACAGAGCTAGCATGCTTCAGAATAATTGATAAGAATTAGCTAACAGTTTTAATAAAGTTTAATCTTTTGTGACATTTTACCCTCTCCTCTTCTTTTACGAATTCCGCACGAATAACGTTTCATGCGAGAGACTGGATAATTCTGAAAAGTCGTTTTCCTGAGTTGCACTCTCCAAGTAAAAGTAGTCCGATGGTAGTTATGATTCATACGAGACATAATTATTTTAATTAATTTATGATACAATTTTTTCGCCCAAACTAGACTTATATTTGATGGTAAACTAACCCATATATGATCCGTAGTTAACGATGTAAGTATTTAAACGACGGGTTTACGACTTGAATATTTGCAAATTAATCAGATCAAATAAAATGAGAATTTGTTTGTCCCATCATTCTGAAATTGAATTCTTTACTTTTTTTAGTAGAATTCTTGCAATGCTTAAAGCATATTATATAGGCATTGAGCACAAAAAATATTAATTGAAAGTAGCAATAATTAAGGACCCAACTACTAACCAAAATAATCAACCAGGCCGCAAAATTAAATTAAGTCCATGGGCAATCGAAAATTGTAAACGAATGTAACAGTAAGGTTAGTAACGAATCTTGTAAGTTGGCACCATTTTACAATATGCCAAGGTGCACCACAATCTGCCGTATAATACGATCATCCCGCGACATTTACATCTAAATTTTAAATGAGTTGAGGCTCATTACTTTTTAGTCAATACAATATATATATATATATATATATATATATATATATATATATATATATATATATATATATATATATATATATATATATGTATATTGAAATTTGTCATTTAGATTTCGTATGCGACAAAGACACCTTTTAAGCATGAATTAGAGCTGAATCGATCCTCAAGGGGGTCAAAAGGTGGCTTTAAATTTGGCACGTGTCTTACTTAAACGGCATGGACGCCCATAAAAAATTTGACCACAACCACTCTTCAAGGAGGTTAAAAGGTGATTGAACTTGTAACTATTTTCATATGTTTTTGTCATCAAAATTCATTTTATTTTCTTTTAAATTTGTTTCTTCATTTTTATGTACACTTTATTTCTTGTTTTTTTCTCAACAATCCCTAATGAGGTGGGTGGGTGTGGTAATTTTAAACAAACGCAACTTGACAGGTATGTAGACAAAACCGCAAAGGGGTTAAAACGATGGGCAAAAACTAACTTTCTTCTGTTTTTAAATACAAGTCATACACTATTCAAACTTGTAGATTATCTACCCTCCTTCAAAATCCTGGTAGATTATTTACTGGTAGATTATTTACCCTTCTTCAAAATCCATAAAGAACATTTTACAAGCTGCAAATAAAGCAAACTCCAATATGTGCAAAGAAGTATTATGAAGAAAGAAAAAAATTCAAAAATTTCATTTTCTCCATATTCCTGATGAAGATTTCAAAATTTTATCTCATTAATACATAAAAAATTACTAAAGATTTTAATTATTTCAAAATTATTTCGTTATTCATTCGTGTTTATATAATAATCCTTGCCATGTGTATCTCACTATTTTTAATTTTGGCGATATGAATATCAATATTTTAAATAATTTTTTTGATTAACCAAGCTCCATTAAAGTTGTCTGTAAAACAAATAAGTGATATTTGTTTATATCAGATATACCCAAATAAAAATTCAAATGTATGAATTTTCGGAATCTAGTTCAATAAAAAGAAAACAATGGATTAGTAATGGCTTCAGATTGATAACAGCAATATTCGATTGAAGTTTATTGTAAAACTAATGGGTGGTCATTGTATATTTATTTGCATCAGGTATATATAAATAAACAGCCATCAAAAAGATTGTTGTGGAAAAGTGATAACTTTATTTTTATGGAAATCTTATTCATAAACAAATTTTTCTAATCAAAATATTAATTAAATTTTTGTTTGAAACCGTTGGCCTCATCTTATTTTTGCTATACTGGTGAGTTTTCTTTAATTTTTCATCATCTATAATTTAAAAATTTCAATTTAATAATATTTCAATTCGTTTTCAACGTTTTATTAAATTTAAAGTCAAATAAAGTAATAATTTTAAGGTTATTAATTCTTCTATTGAATAGACTTTTTTGTATTACATTTTATAAATATAGGTTATAAATCATTAATTAAATAATTTCTGAAAATCTTTAACCCCACCTTATTTTTGTTGTATTAGTGATTTTTTATTAATTGGACGTCTTGACTATATGAAAATTATTCGTATTACAGAAATACTTCTTCGTAACTAAATAACTTGTTTATTTAATTACTGTTTGACTAATATTATTATATAATTTAAAAATACAATCTAATAATATCTAAAACTTTTTTAATCACATGTTGAATGGACAGTCTAGTAAAGTTTTTATTTCAAAATGAATAACTTATTTACGTATTAAACTTTTTTATTCGATATATTATTTTAAATTAATTAATTAATTATTATTTTTATTCCACATACTTAATTTTGTCTTCAACTGAATCCTTAACTAACAAATTCAGAAAATATTTCACTTGATGGATTTACTATTTCTCACGAAACTATGTCAATCATTGGTGACGTCGCGTATTTATCTTCTTCTTTGTTTCATTTAATGCACGGTGACGTATTAGTGATGTTTAAAGAAGTGACGTTGTGCGATTTGTGTGTATTAGCAGAGAACTGTTTCAATGCAATACTTTAGAAGTTATGGGGTCCTTTACGAAACTCAAGTTTGTACTTCACCGAAATATTTAAACTTTGGAACTATTTGTAAACTTTTGGCGACAAGTAGAATATTTTCTTACCAATTTTAATCAAATGAGAAATAGCTCTCTTACCTCTTTAAAAGCACTGCAGGAAATGGGAAGACTTCGGTTTTGCGGGAGAAAATTTCAACGTAAGTCACTTCAATGTTTAATTAAGACAAATATGATCCTCGGACCGTATTGATCCCTCAATTAAAATTTACATGGTACCTATTAAACGATACGTTACATGGTACCTATTAAAGAATATCTAGGACTTTATTTGAAAAAAAAACTCAAATAAGAGAAGATGGCTATCCTAGTATTATAAACGATGTCCAGAAGAATTTTTTCAAGGTTCAAGTATACGGCTCATATAAATATAAAGTAAGCAAAACTCATATAAATCTATAATTATGTCAATGAAGATCAAACCGAGCAGCGTTTACTCTTGAAGATCAAGATGAGATAACAAAAGACAGAAGCAGGATGATGCATTAGCAGTTATGAAGTAGTTTAGCGTATTATCTGCTTATCTATTGAAGAGAGATCTTACGTACCTTACTTTACAATTCGACAGTGGATAAAAAGTTTATTTTACAGAATCCAATCTCATTACCACTATTAACAATGTTTCGAAGAGAACACGGAACTTTTTTAATTTTTTTAAGTCGATGATTTCAAAATAATTCTAAATATTGCAAAGTTGCGTCTTAATACATATGAAAAAAACAAAAATCATTCAGAAGAAAAATACTGGGAATTAAAAACGATCGTATTTTAAATAGTGTGTACAGTGTTCATCCTGGTAATAAATGCTTACTACTATCTACGTCTTTAGTTGCATGAATTTATGATTCAATGTCATACACTGCTTTAAAGATTGGAACAGGGCTAGTCCAACCAATATTTCAAACAACTTGCAGAGCACTTGGCTTACTGGAAGGCTATGTTCACTGGTATCGCACTTGGATGGAGCATATATCTCTGTTTTTTCCATATAAAATCCTTGAGTTGTTTGGAATTATTTTAATTTTTTGTCAAGTTGAAGATCTTATAAAATTGTCGAGAAAAATATCGAAATAGTGTTGCGGAATACGTTAAAAGATAAACAAAAAGAGAATCGAGTAATATCGAGCTAATACATTGCTTATAAACAGTGTTCCTTTTTTTTGAAGATATATATATTGGGTAAAACTCACTCAGTTTCAACCCCTGTTACAATCACGAGAACAAGGACACGTTATTAGCAACGGTCAATACTTGGGTGAACTCATTCGTCTCTCAATATTGTTTTCCTGACTGAAGTAATTGCTACGAATATGTCGAAATAGAGTAACTAATGGAAAGAAACCTACGACACAATCTTAAATAGTATTGCATAAGATTCTAATAAGTCCCAGTGTTGCTGGCAAAACAGTGTCGATCAACTAACAGTAGTTGTCAAAGTCAGAAGTGAGAGAATTTTTGTTTGTCAGAGATAAAAGTCAAAACTATATTTAAAATTTGTGCCTATCTACTTGCCTGTTGACTTATCGTCATAATGCTACTAATTTAATTTTGAACAAAGTTTAGAGCATTTTTAGGTTATGTACCAGACTAAAACATATCATAACATGTATTTTAATACATGACATTCCAATTCGCGATGAGTTTGTAATAATTTATGCGCGGTAACGACTGTTGAGATGACTGAGTGTATTCATAAATATTCATTTATTTTATTCTTAATTTTGAACTTTAAAATAATATTAAAATCTTGCATTTTTAAATTACTAACCAAATTTGTAAACTCATTTTCGTAGTTAATTTTCACAAACTTTCTTCTTTTGATTTTAATATATATTTGTGTAGAGGTGTTTTCAATAATGACGTAATAAAAATATAAAAATATAAGAAAATAAAATAGAAATCATGATATGTCTTTTCAGGTAACAAAACTCTTAGTTTCCTTTTTAAAAAAATTTGGCACTACAAGTCCTTTGAGCAAAGTACACGGTATATCCATGTACATAATATTAACACAAATATTGTTTATAAAGAAATTTTATAAAATTATCTTATTTTCATAAACGGATGTAAATCGCACAATTATTATGGAACTCGACTGAGATGCCGAAACCACTTTTCTTGAGCAATATGTACTTTGTTATAAATCCTCTGGAATGAAGCAAATTTACAAATTTTCAATAGTACTCTGGTATACGAAATTAGTGATGTAAATTTAGACTTCGACTATGAGAATTTTTCGAATTTGACTAAAGTTAATACATACATGTTTAAAACTTGGTCTTTATTTTAATATAACCAGAATGTGAGTGTGTGACCAGTCACAAGAGCCTCCTTCTTTTGAACCAATAATGCAGTGCAAACTCTTATATCAACGTCTACGAAACTATCAACATCTAGAATTTTGTTAGTTATTTCTAAAAATACATTTTACAAATACTGTTTCTGAATTGAAAATCTCAAAAGATAGTAACGAATATATTTATTTCTGGAAAACAAATCTAAATATTACTTGAACTACTTAAGTAGCTAAAATTGACTATAGTCTAAACTATTTGAACCGCATTTTAGCCTAATCTCAACAAGAATTTAATTGTAACCTTAGTATGAACCACTGTCCAATATGGTAATGATTATATGATAATATGGTAATTAAATATATGATAATATGATAATTAAATAAATTTTCTCTCTTAAAAATTGATACTCATATTGTCTCCCTTTTCCAAATCTGAGTTCGATAAAAATATAAATTTTAGACTGCCCTTCGATTAGAATAAAAAATATATTTAGTTATCACTCTTTTGCTTATATTCCTTCAGCAGAAAACAAACTTCCTTAACTTAAAATACGTTATCAAGAATAATTATAATATTGTTAGAAAATAGGGATTCATCTAATATCATGTTGTGGTTATGAAATTTGCAGAATATTTTTGATTAAAATATAAGCTTTTTAAACTATTTGTTCTAAATGACGGCAGCATATATGTACGCATGTTGAACAAAATCAGCCGACAACTATAAAAAACCTAACCAAATTATTTGTAATTCCTTAATTTTTGTTAAAGAATTAAGATATAAGGCACATATAATAGATGTATTGAACTGTTATAGCCAGTAAAATGACAACATTTATAAATATATTTCATATTTTACATAGCAGAAATTTCCTTGGACTATCTTTCGAGGCATTATTTATTCCACAATAATACAGCATGCAAACCCTTTGGAGTAGATATTAAATTGCCTTGAAATTGAATTCTATGTTTAATTAATCGTGATATAGGGTTTCATGTAACTTTTTTTCATGAAAACTCATAAAATATGATCAAGGTTTTTGACAACAGTTCTCAGTACCAAACTTTTGTTATTTTACTAAGTTTATTTTTTTATAAATTCTGTAAAATATGTTAGACCTCGTTACTTTTTAATAATTTAAAGAAATTAAATAAAAAATAAACATTTGACAAGAAAATATAGATATATAAGCATTCTCTATTTGCAAGGAAATTAAAAATACATATAATAAATGCAAATATGTATTAATTTACAAATACGTGTTTGTTGGACACAATAATTGATACAATTATATTTATTTATTTTTTTAAAAGATAATTCATAGCAATAGCTCAAATAACACGTTTCATTAAAAGTTGTTTGGAATAATGGCATGGCAATATTGGAAAGTAAAAGTTTCTTTTATTTTCAAGATTGCGGTTATACGCGATGGCAACTACGGTCGCCTGTACGTGACTCAACTGATCAGCAACAGAAGTCACTCGATTGGGTTGTAAATGCTTGCGTGCAGTCATTCCCAGTGTAGAACCAGCTACAATTGCAATTCAGGAGAAATATTTATTCAAGCATGGTCAACATTAGTTATTATACGTAATGATATATTGAATTATCGCAAAAGTATATTTTTACAGCTTCACTGACATGGAATTTTGAATATAGTCTCAAAATTTACATGGAGGTTTTTGGGTTATCAATAAACGTGCACTAGGTTTTTAATGTACATATACGTTATTCTATTTATTTGTATGTTTAATCTTAAAACACCAAGTTTCTGGTTGTGACGAGATGAAGCCAAGAAAACCTTTTTGTCATTGGTGAACCTAACATGGAGTTATCACGTGCCCTAGCAATGGAGGAAAGCTGAAATCATACCAATTCTGAAAAAGGATAAACCACCGGAACAGCCCGAAAGTTACAGGCCAATCTCCCTAACTAGTGCCAGCTGCAAGGTAGCAGAGAAGATGGTCGCTCTTCGACTAAACCAATATATAGAACAAAATGGTGTACTCGATGACACCCAAGCCGGATTTCGAAGACACCGCAGTACCATGGACCATGTGGTAAATTTCACGCAACACGTCAAAGACGGTTACCAAAGAAAGATGTCCACTCTGGCGGTTTTGGTGGATCTCAAGGCCGCCTATGACACCGTATGGAGGCCAATGCTCATACACAAATTAGCAACAAACGGCATATCTGGAAACCTTTTCAAGTGGATCAAGTCATCGCTGTCGCAAAGACTTTGTCGAGTTAAATACAGTAACCGGAAGTCGAAGTTTCGCATTCAAAAGCAAGGCCTTGCACAGGGAGCTGTGCTCAGTTGCACATTATTTAATATTATGATCAACGATGTACTTGACGCCGTCAGAGAAGCGCCCGGTATTAAAGCTCTACTATATGCGGACAACTTGCTCATGTGGGCGACGAGCAGTAGCATTATAGCTCTCGAAAGAGCGTTAAATGACGCACTCAAAAGGTTGGAATTGTGGACCAGTCAAAATTCGATGACAGTAAGCTCCACGAAAACCACCTTCCAATTATTCACACTCTCCGCCAAAATACCCAGCATCTCAGTGTCCTACAAAAACACAGCGTTGGAGGAAAGCAACCTCTCTAAGTACCTCGGTGTTATACTTGATAAACGTTTAACATGGCGCCCTCACATCGAACAATGTGCGGAAAGAGCAGTCAAAAGAATCGGGATATTAAAAAGATTAACAGCCACAACCTGAGGTGCAAGCCAGGATGTGTTGATTACCACCTACAAGACATACATCAGACCCGTCCTTGATTACGGGAGCGAAGTGACCACCACAAGTAACCGTACCACCCTCAGTAAATTGGATACCGTGCAGAACACAGCGGTTAGGATAATAACGGGAGCGCCTAAATCCACACCCATTGCTGCTATGGAGGCACAAACCAAATGTAGTTCAATGGAAAGCCATAGAGAGAAATTAGCCCTCCGTTTTTGGCAGAGACACAGAAGTGTTTACACGCAATGGACGAACTACAGACAGGCCACTGCCCGATTGAAAACCCAAATATCCCCATTGGCCTCCTATAAGAAGCTGGCTACAAAATATGGAATTGCCCTGGAGCAGCAGCACCACTTACAAATTACTGCGAGTTTTTCTACAATCTACCGAAGGCTAATTACAGCTTAAAAAACCACAATCAGACGAAATCAGCATCCTTGGACATCGAGCTGAAACAGGCTGCCCTGCAAATAATCAGCGAAGAATACCCACAACCTGATTGGTTACATGTATACACAGACGGGTCATCGATCCCTGAAACAGGGGCAACCGGAGCTGCCTACTACAGTTCTAATTTTGAAGGATTCTTAGCAGTGGAACTACGATGGAGAAATAGCAGCTGTACAAGCGGCAGCAGCTGAACTAAACAAAATATCCCCAACACCTAAAGCAGTCTTCTTCGTCGACTCACAAGCGGCTATCCAAAACCTGTCCCGCAATACGGAAACAGACTGCAGGAGAACGATGGAGACCAGAAAAGCCCTAGAACTTCTGGCAAATAAGGGATGGCACCTCATATTGCAATGGATCCCTAGCCATGTCGACATCTTCGGAAACGAGAGGGCAGACATCTTGGCTAAAAGGGGCGCGTTCATGGCTCAACCTGCCTGTATGCCCTCGCTACAGAGCATGAGGGCCATCATCAACAGGGCTATTGACCGGACAGGCAGGCAACACCTCATACAGCTTTCCGTAGGGAAAAAATGGGAAAGTCTGGTCACCATCGGACCCATTGACCACAAACTACCACGAGCTGTGAGCGTAGCCAGGTTCAGAATGCAGACTGGCCATGACTACCTCGCAGCACACCTACACCGCATTGGTGTTCTCCCAACCTCTGAATGTCCCCTGTGCGGACACGATTTAATGAATGCGGATCACCTGCCGGATTGCAGTGTAATCAACCGCCAGGGGGACGATGATGACCCATTCAAAGATGTTCATCTATACTGGTCGGCACGCCACCAAATGGCTCAACAGCCAAGGGTGGGAGTTGGCTAGTAGTAGTAGTAGTAGTTTCTTCCTAATTAAATTATGGCATTTCTCCTATTAAAAACGGGCTTATACAATAAATAAAAACCTGAGCCAAATTCATATTAAGTTTTTTTTAAATATATCTAACTTAATTAAATTTTTCTCAACGGAATGAAACTAGGTGATGTATTATTTTTACTTTATTTAAATTCATTACTATGACGTAGGTTTCGTTGTATGACAACATTTTCAGGTGGGCAATTTGTGAAGATTCTTTACAAATTGCCTACCTGAAGATATCATAGAACGAAACATAGGTCGCGGTAAACAATTTAAATAAAGTAGAATAATACTACATCGTGTAGTTACATTTAGTTACGAAAAATTTAATTGTAATGAATTTCTACAAAATTATCGCCAGATATATTCAATATATCTAGCTATTTAAGCGAAATTAAGTAACAATATCCAAACACCCCTTTCGTGTTATTAGCATCCCACACCAACAAAGCCATAGGTTTTATGTACTGCCTACTTATGTACCACATGGTCTCTATGCTGATCAAAATTAGTATTGATTCGTTGCTTGTTGCGGTGATATTAAATGACAAGGAAACTGACAAACAAACCAAGATCATACTTATAAAATTATAGAACAGGGATGATTTTTTTCTTCCGTAGAATGCTAAAAACTGCCTCTTGTAATTTTAGCTGCTTCAAAAATCGCAGATTACAATTCTTTCTTTAGTTTATGTACTGTTACCGTTTTGCATTCTTCTTCGTAGACATTAATGAATATAATTTAGTAGCATCATTCTTGTTAGATTTGGTGCTTGACATACTGACGTTTGACTTAGCAGGTACATAGGTTAAAATTATAGTTCCTTATAGAAAAAACATGGAAATAAAACTAGACTACAAAACTTTTAATCTATCAGACTTTAGTTGCCTCGTGTACGAAGCACTCCATAAAAACAGTTTCATTTTCTAAATGCTCGAACCGTCTTTATAAAATGTAGCAATCAAAAAAATACTGAATAATATATCAGAATATCTTTCACTATCACTTAATATCTAAAAATGTTATGTCATAAAATAATAAATTTTTCAAAACTTTGTAGATTAGCTTCTAAAAAGAATAAATTAGAGTAAAAATCGTAATTAATTTTTTTCTATATTATTAACTAATTTCTCAAAGTTGAACACATTCATTATCCGTCGTCTATTGTCCGACAAAAGCTTTCTCAAGTCGCCAATTTTTTGCTTTGTTTGATGAAAAATCCAAATTAGGTATCACAAATTTCAACGCTCCGAATTCATTCCAGTTTCTTTGTAGAGAAATCTTATTAGGAAGAAAAAAGTTAGTAATTTTGTACGCCTGGTTTTTTTGCATCATAACTTTGCTACTTTGTTTTAAAAAGGAATAAGAGAGTATATTTTATGGGAACTATTTAAATTTAGAATAGTATGCATAGCCATTAAAAGCGTGAAAAATAATTTATATTACATTATAATAACGAGGAATTTAAAAGAAATCGTTTCCCTTGCTCGCGACTATAAGAATATCAGGAGACGTTATGATAAATCTCAGACCAAACAATTTAATTCAATTAGTTTTTTTTTCCTGGGGGGTAGCACATTTTTCACAATCTCATTTTACATTCATTTTATTCAAGAAATTTTTTTTATCTTTATAATCAATAATAAAGGCTGCATAAAGCTCCCATATACTTTTACTCGCTGCATATATAAAAATTGAAAAATTGGAAGCTAAAATTATAAAAAGTATTATTATTAATGATGTTTTTGCTTTCCTACTTTACATGTACTGGAAAATTGTCGTGTTGAAGTAGGAAACTTAAAAACTATTTATTACCATCCTATTTACGACTATTAATTACTATCCTACTATCAACCTATTTATATCCGACAACGGTGGTAACAAACTCAATCCATGCACTTCGAAAATTCCGGCACATTTTTCACTTGTCCACAGTGTACATTTTAAGAGACTTTTGGAAAAAAACTGGACATTGATCCAGTATTTTATACATAACGGCTATCCAAAGTGTAAGAATTCATTAAAAATTAAACTTACAGCAAAAGTGAACAAACGATACATCGTAAAGCAGTAATTTTAGAAAACAGCAACTTTGGCATAAAATTGTTTTTTGCCACTTAGTGGAAAATTAAAAACGCCCTATTCAAGTGGCCCTGATATTTGGGGCAAGTCCATACGACGTTAATTCATTTTGATAATTTTTTCTTTGGCGATTCAACACACATTTGATTCTGTATTTTTTTACACTAATTAAAGAAAATCTCATCGATTAATTAATTAACTATTCATTTTTAACTATTAAAATATATTCATTAATTAACTATTCAATTTTCCTCATATATTGGTTCGCCACAGAAATTAAATATGTAGATAGCGTCGCAGAACAAAATGAAATGTTAATCAAGATTCGAATAGAACAGTAAAATGCGTTATTTATATATCATTTAATTTTTATAAAAAAACTATATAAGTTTTTATCAGAAGTCAACTAGTTTGCTCTAAATTATTTGCCTATTCAAAAGTAGACATTCGGATAAATTTAATTCTAAATATTTTTCCTTCCTTTTCTCCTTATTAGTTTCGTGGTAACAAAATGAAATGAAAAGTAAATTCAATAACTGTAATTAAAATAATTTTTAATCACCCATCTGAATCATGCTAGACTTGAAATTTAAAAAAAATTATTACCATATAACTTATAAATACCTTATAATATTAAAATTGGCGATTTATGTTGTATCTGTAGTGGTAGATTACCAGCCACTACAGGAGTGTAGAACTATAGAGATTACATAAGTTCTATCAAACTGATAATTAACCAAATCTCAATTTAATCTAAAAATTATTTACTATTCAAATATAAAATTAAAAGGCTTCATAGTTCATGGTATATAATCAGTTGTAAATTTAACTTAACTAAAGTTGTTATTGAAACCAATATGGTGATTCATAAGTGATAACATAAATATATAAACTAAGCGACAAACTCTTGTAGGAAACCATTTTCTTTTCACTTTCTTTTAGTAATATCACATGCGCAATGTTGTCGAAATGAAATCTATGTGAAGATTTTAAAATATTTTTATATTTAAAACATTAATCGTGCCTGGAAACTACTATATATAAAAAAACTTAACTCAATGATCCTTACTTCATGTTTACATACCAAAAAACACTAAAATAATTAGGATTCGTATCTTAAGCGTAAGATAATTTGTAAATTTAATTATCCCCAATAGTTTTGTTTGAATTTTAAAAGCGTTATAATTTGTAGTGAAACTTATTCATGGCGAGGTTAATTGTACGCAACCAGTTTCTTCTAAATGTAAGTGTAAATATTATATTAAAATATATTTTGAATTTAATCTTTGAAGTAAGGCAGTTTCTTTAACTCTTTCCTCTTTACGTGCACAACATTAAGTAATAATATCAAACATTGGAAAAAAATATTAGTCCTTTATATTAGGTACCTAAATCTTCCATTCCGTTCAAGGTGGATGTGATATCTCCAAAATGTGTGAAGATATAAACCAGGAAATCTAAATGATTCATGAACAACTGCCAAAATACCGTAGCAAAATACAATTTCAAAATGTTAAATGATCAAAAGAATGGGTATGGGACGGATATTTTGTTATCATTCAAGGGTTCAAAAACAATGTTTTTATGTGGAATTAAAACGCTAGTCACCACATTGATAACAAATTTTTTAAAACACATATATATATATATATATATATATACATATATATATATATATATATATATATGAGTGTGTGTGTGTGTGTGTGTGTATGTGTGTGTGTGTATTAGAAGATTCAAGTGTAGTCCTTCAAAATAATATCTATGCTTATATAATAAGCAAGATTTTAAAACGTTTTTCCCTAGCGGATGGCTGACACATCATTTCTCTTAAAAGCTTTATTTTATCCGATTATATATAATGGGACTGCTGAAACAGAAGTTGAATTAATGAAAATAGGAGAAAAACACCCACCCAATAATAAGTTGAAATTTACGCAGTTCTTTTAGGACTATAACTTAAACAATACCTTAAACAAACTTTAACAAAAAAAAGGAGAAATGAATATTTTAAATTTAGGAATAAATTTAAGAACGACGGTCAAATGTCACAAAAAAAGCTCGTTGTAATTGGATTTTACGTATGATTATGTGAGATTTTATGTCTCGAAAACCAAACTTTCGATGACTTAAAATTATCTCCGCCTGCCTGCCTGTCCCTGTTTGTGTCACACACTCGATCAATGTGCTATCTGTGCACCACAGATCTCTATCACATCGACAACGATATGACTGCTGAAAATGTTGGCGAGATACAGAGCGTTACCGAAACTCATGATTCATATATCTGATTATTAGGGCGTCCACATTTCCCTCTGGAAATATTACTTGCTCTCACAATTATTACTTGCTCTACTGACAAACTTTTAGAATATTTGGAATTTATTTGAGATTGTTTTGTGTTTTTATCAAGGCCAACTACGTATGTATTTCTAGTTATTTAGACTAAGAATTCCAAACTGTGAATATAGGGTATAGAAATGTTCTTACCGATTAAAAAGAAACATTAAGAAATAAAATAATTTAATAAAGTAATAAAAAGACCAAAACAAACTTCTTTTAGAAAATGGGAAAAGGTTTTTTGTGAACAGAAAATTGTCATGTATACTTATGTTCGCACGTTATAAGTTATACTTCTTTGACATAATACAGGAACAATGGAAACACAGCAGAAAAATAAAATGGTGGACTACTCCTCTGTTAAATTAAATTTATAATTAAATATATTAAATTTAATTATTTTAAAAAATGTTTTTTTATATGAACCACTATTAAATTTTAACGACTAAAAAGGGGAATAATAAAGAAGCGCGATAATTTGGAAACGGCCTGGCAGACGATTGGCTTACAAGAAAAAGCCAGCAGTAAATAAACTATGACGTATCTACATTTAAAAAAATTAAATGGTAACCAATTTACGTTATCTGTTCAAACGAAATAACAGGCAAAATTTAATAGATTTCTATTGTTATGATTAAAATAATATCTAGTTAGAGTAAAAGAAATTTTAACTAGTTACACTATGTCTTAACATTTCTATGATCTGTCTGATAAGTCTATATTTTTTTTTAAAATAAATAACATAAGAAAGTAATTAAAAAAGTACTTAATATTTAAGGAAGAACAACACATAGAACTAAATAACAAATCATTTGAAATAATTGTGTAAGATAAAATGAAATTCGAGTCGATAAAACGATCGGGCCTCCAATAGTAAACATATCACTAGTATTTGAAGAAATGGTTAGATATATCAAATCTAGCAACTTATTTAAATCATCGTTTAAGTCTGCAAGGCTTTACCTTTGATAGATTTCTTGTATGTTACAAACAATAACTGAAAAATATCGCCTGTTTTATGAAAACGAAACAGGTTATATTTTCCCGTCAATATTTTAACTTTTGCCTTAGTTCAACACACGCTGAATTCATTTTAGGTTAGAACCTGATAAATATGTTTTTTATACTACTAATGTATATATGATATGGTGATTACTATATTTTATATGCAATTTACTGAAATATTAAAATACTAACGGAATACCACCATATCTAAGTATCTTCAATAAAATTTCGTGTAATATGCAAACATAATGCACTTCAATGTCTCGAATTACTAAATTAATTTATTGTCCTTATACACAGTGTTTTATTTTCCTAACTTCCTACTTTAGTAGATCGATCTCAAAGCATTTTGAAGATTAGTTATTTTTTTCAAACCCTCAAATCCCATCTGGTTAGACGGAAAAATTCCAACGTTAAAGCGCAATTTTTAAAAATATGTTTGATACTTTTACGATTCCCGATTTTTTTTCATTTTTATAGATCCCTCAAATTTATTTAATACATTTTATAATTATATTTTACCTAAATTTCAAAAATGATAATTAAATGATAAAATTCATTATATAAAATTAATTTAATTCATAAATGTTAATATATTTGTAAGAAACTACCGAATACCAATATGGTTTATTAGTTAAGGCACCAAATTAGCTAGCGGGCAAAAAACACATCCACATCCATGCATTATCATTAAAAATTCAAGTTCAAATTTCGCTTCGTAAAACGAATTTACACAAATAATAATATTTAGAAAGACAAATAACTTTATTTGTATCGATGTATAGATCTAGTGCAATACTTTTAATTAAAAAGAATATTTGTAATTAATTACCGTTGGTTTTCCTTTTATAAGTATCAACGGAATTAAAGAAATTACAATTCAACTTATTATTGAAGATACTGATACTAACCAATTAGATTCAATTAACTACAAAATGGATTAATCGGATTAATCAATGTACATCAATTTCATGAACAAAGATCATTAGCCGATTCGAACTATAGCTAAAATTATTCATTTATTTATTTATCATCTTTTATGCATAGTACTCTTATTGCTATATGGGCAATCTCTTCCTGTCAACCATAAAATTACATTCACCCGGTCAAATTAAGTGATTAGAAAAGATGAGAAATGATTATCAGTGATGTAAATAAAAGCACTAAGTAATTTATAGCCAATAATGAATTCGAATTCGAAGTTTCGTAGTATTATTTTATTTGGATATAAGATTACATCATTACTTACGAAGGTGCAAACTTGTAATTAAGTAATACTTAAGTCAATCCAATATATTATACTTGGTCAATCCAAGCCAAGACGCCATCAGGCGAGTACGAATAAAACCATTTTTTCCCTTCCCTTCATTTGCGTGCATTTGGATACTATACTATTTAGACCATATTTTTCCTTAACGCTGGGTTAATAGCGTACTTAATTTTTATCGACTAATAAATATTTGTTATTAAGGCAGTCTGCCTCTCGCTGTAGACCTTCCCCTTTTCGCATGTACATTCGGTAACTTTTGGTCTGTTTCCATAAAATACTTTTATATAAAAAGGTGAATCAATTTCTCCATATTTTAATGGTCAAATTTTAGATTTCATGTAAATTATCATTAATATAATTTTTGATATTCTATTACCGATTCAGCTTAATTAGATTTTTTTATTATCAAAATGCCTTCTTCTTCCTTAAGTAATCTTTATAACACAATAATTTTTGGGTTGTATTGTAATAATTAATATTTTTCTAAATTAATCATGTATTTCTATTAATTTATGTCCTGATTTTAATAGTCTTACATGCACCTTGCCTTATATACAATTTGACTACTTGTGTGATTTCCACGTATAATAAAATATTTCTAACAACTTTTATACTGTATTAACTATCTTCACATACTTAGAAAGTTCAATCATTTCTTATAAAATTTAATATAGTTACCAAATATATAGTCTCTAAAATGCAATCCCAGAAGACATCAATTCATATTGTAACGTGTGGAAGTTTTCGTCTCGGTATAATGATTATTATAACCTTAATGCAGTTATAGAAGTATATGCAAGTTTAAAGATATAAGTACAGTTATCTTTTATTGTATTTGAATATATTGTTTAGAGATTTTAGCCATAATCTATTTTTAACTAACGGCTACACTGTAGACGGTCTTAGTTTACGTTTATTTAACTTGAATTATTATTATTTAATTGCAAGTTTGCAGCTCTCGTAAGTAATATTACATTTAAATCAGACATTCAGAAAAATGTAATAAAAATGCATCATTACCTTTCTGCTTGATTTTATTCTGACTTTTGTTCTTGATACAATCGTATGTATAATGTATTAAACATCCCTATATTATGTAGTTGCAAATATTTAAAACAATTTAATAACTAGTTCCAAAATAATTTCCTATGAATTAAAACAAGAGAAAATAAACGAGGAAAACTCTCACACATTGCAGTTTCTATCAATTTTTTCGATAACACTTCTTAAAATAGTATTGAATTAAGAAAACATTGCTAAGAAAAACGAAATTATAGAGGTTATTTAAACAAACATTTGATTTGTTTATGAATGTGACAGGAACAGATGGAATTACAAAAGAATTTTTTTTTATTCTTATACATAATTTCCTTCCACTCAATCAACTGCTGGGCCGTCGTTGGCTTCCCCTTCTGATGGCTTCTACATGTGTGAAAGTTACACGGAGATCAGCTGAGATTACAACGAAAATATTTATGAAGCGTTAGTTTTGATGCCCATTTGAAACATTTTCACGATAAAACCTAGACAAATATACCGACCATAACCTACCATAACATAGGTGAAGAAAATTACCTTTTTTAACCTGAAAATGTTTTTACAAGGCTTCCATACTTAGCAATTCAACGCGTTTGTCGTCTGCTTAAAGCTTAATGATGTAAATCTTGTGATGAATGATGTAACTTCCGTGATTATAGCACAAAGTGATACATATATTCTGAAAACAGGCGACGTTGCCTGTTAGTTACGCTATCGTGCCCTTACATCATCATGTGGAGAAGGGAGTCAAAAAATAACCTCGAAATTACTGCGAAGGGTTGCACGAATTGTTTTTATGTCGTCGTATAGAAATTGAGGTACTCTAAATAATAATCTAAGCAGAAAAAAATTAATTTGTCGGGTTAAAAGTTGTGCCGGGTGATAATTTACAGAACATTCTAAAAGTGACATTTTCTCATAAAAAAATGACGGTAGTGCAGCAATACTACATGTCCCACTTTTTTATGTACTAGCGCTATTTAACTGAGACAAATGCCCAATATATTCCAAACTATCTAATTAATTTGGTAGTTAATAAATATACAATTTTTATGTAATGTTAATCAGTGAGACGGTTTTTTATTGACTTCCTTGCTCTACTGCGGCATTGGAAAAGTTAATATAAGTATTTTACACATTGTTTAAATTAGAAATACTTTTGTGGTTATGTATAATAACTAATCGAAATATATACACAACCACTTTCCACTCGAACGTAGTTAAGCATTAAACAGAAAATACATTCAAAATTTTAAGAACCAATTAAAATTCACGTGTATTTTTTGTTGGGCGCTTATAAAACCAATTTTTAGTTTATCGACTCTTTTTGACGACGTTTAAATATTTAAATAGTTTGAATATGATTGTGAAGGCTGTTAAGTACGCCAAAACCAAAGATCAACCCCCACAACTACTTTTATATTGCCCATCTTAAAAACGTAAGAACTTTTAACTTCTACCATATCAAGAATTTATTAGAGTGGTATCCAAATAAAAGCTTGATAAAATCTGAATATTTCAGTTTCTATGAACAATATGGTGAAGCTATTAGACTGATGCGAATTAAATTTTTACTGAGATAATATCTAAGGTACAGAATGAAAAAAAAACCAAAGGCAGTCGGACCAAGCACGAAATTAAAACGTAATGTAATTTTGCAGACTATTGCTGCAATTCGTAACAACTCAAATAAAATTATATGTGATAAGTATAGGTCAATGGTAATTAAAAATCCCTTCCAAATTAAAGGCTATCAATTCAAATTATAGCCAGTAATTAATTTAGCACTTTTTAAAAAATTAATTTGTGCGACTTCAAAAAAGGGTCAATGATATGTGTTTTATTCTAAATTACATATTAATGAAACAAATAAATTACAAAGTTTATAAATTTATTTATTTCCAAATGGATAAAACAAATATTTTTAGTTAAAAAATTCACTCAATAAGTACAAAATACAGTCTAAAAACTTAAACTGCAATACCATGTGCATTAAAATAATTCCTGTCAAGCACCTACGTAAAAGTAAACCTCGCACTACGAGTGTTTTGCAAAAATTTAGGCACTTACAAAAGTTTAAGGGTACATTATATGTCTGTTAAAAAAATTTATAATAAAAATATTCACTCAGTAAGTAGAAGGTACAGTCTAAAAACTTAAACTGCAATACAATGTGCATTGAAATAATTCCCTACGTAAAAGTAAACCTCGTAGCGGAGGTTTACTGTTAGGGTTCCGCAAAAATTTAGGCACTTGCAAGGGTAATTTTTTTAAGTTTTTAAGGGTACATTGTATTTCTATTAAACTATTTACAAACATACATTTTTCACATCCTAAACTACTATGTCCATATCTATTTGCTTTCTACATTTTACTATGTATATCTTTCACAGGCCTACAACATATTTTTTAAGTAATAAAATAATCTCTTCTTCAGATTTTACTCACGCTTCTTACTAAATTATTTTTGGCTCGGTTGTTTCGATCATAAGGTGGGTAACGTTATATTTTCATGTATTTTTTTAAAAATATCTTCTTAGGTATGCAAATTCAAATTATGAATTTTCCTTTTTGTATTTCTTATATTAAACTCTATAAAATAATATAACCACATGGTATAAAATTCAAAAAGGAAAAAAAATTAGGACTCTACCACGTCTTCAATTCTTATATAATATTTTAAAACAATTAGTTGATGTATAATATATGGATTAAAAATATGCATTACTATGCCATATTTCAAGTTTCTAGGTAGTAAAATTTCTGAGAAATTCGGTTATGAATAGAAAAATTTCCGAGAAATTCGGTTTTGAACGGAAAAAAATATAAATATATTGTTTACTTCCCTTTTCTTTCATAGGCGTACACATATGATGCATACTAAAAACCGTATTTATCATAATTTTTGATTGAGTAGTTGTAGAAATTACATGGGGAGGATACATTTTTTGCTTATATTCAGTGTATTATTAAATACACAACAAAAAAAATTATGAAAAAAATATTTTTGCGACCTCTATAACTAGTCCTTTTGCACCATATGTCACACTATATTTTGAGTTTTGTTAATTATATTTTATTACTACACCAAATTTAAATTTTGTGCATCAAACGGTTTCTGAGAAGAACGTCTGTGACCGACGGATGGACAGACACGTGAGTCTTCTTATAAGGATTTCGTTTCTTTTGAGATATGGAACCCTAAAAAGGAGCCATTGCTATGTTTTTTTAACAATTGATAATATATGTACCTTTCTTTTCACTAATATTCGGGAATTCGTCATTTAATAGCTGATATTAATTTATTGGAGTGAAACTCGACAGTTATTATATTTGTGAATAGAAAGAACAGTGTGTTAAAGTATTAAAATAAAATATTGAAGATATTCAGGTAGCATTTTTCTCCCAGTCCAGAGGTAATATTTGCAGCTTATGCTTGTTAATAAAAATATTGTCCTTTTAAAGATTAACGCTCATGTAAATTTTAATAAATTTAACGCTGTACATTCTAACACATTATGTTTCGTAGTGACTCCACAATTCTCTAATTACGCGATCTTTTCCACCATGACAAATCCTACTTTTTACTTTACCTAAAACTTACAATGATTCACTGTCGGATACGTAATGGAGAATTAGTATATTAAATTGAAAATCTTGACTTCCTTTTTCAAATCAATTTTTGCTGGAGAAATATCGTCAAATATCATTTTTTACTATTGATCTCCTATATTAACAGAATACTCGACAATGAAACTTACCGATTTATTTTGAACATTTTAAAGCATTCAAATTATCCGTATTGTTGTGGTAAATGTCAAAGACTTGCATTCAGAAACAGCTACGCAAGTGCATGTTTATCGTATTTTTGATGGTTTGTTACTTAGGTCTCTTGACGTGATTAGACTAGGTAGGTTTAATAAAAGAAAGTGTCAAAAATTTGTTGTACAAAAAATTACTTTTTTTAACCACTACCTAAAATTGTTTTCACACTAATGAGACTCTTTTTCTGTGTTTTTCGGACAGTAACAGTTTACTTGACTGTGATCAGAAATTCCAGTCAAATATTCCAGTGTCAATGGCCACAACACGGAAATTTCAATAGTTTTATTTCCTTTAGAAACGTCTTGTACACTTGAAAATAATTTAATTTATTTCAACGTCAAATTTCCCCATAACTTGGCTTGGTCAAACTTGGCCAAGCTTGGCCAAACTCTTTAATCATATGGGGTACTGAAACGTTTGTATAAGATAAGCTGATAAGTCTTTTTTATACTAGCAAGTTTTATTTGTGAGACTGTCATAAATGTATATATATATATATATATATATATATATATATATATATATATATATATATATATATATACAAGTTTCTGATATAGTAATGTGAAAGGAATATCTTGCTTGAATCTTAATCTCACAGACGGAACCAAAATAAAAACGAATCACAGAAACATTACGCACTCTTGATTCCATATAATTACGAGTAAGCCACATACAAGCACAAGCGTATGGGCGCACACACCTACGCATGTAATGTTTATCCAAGTTATTCAACATGCCATTTTCTCGTACTAATTAATTATATAAACATAAATAACCGGTACCATAAAATAAAAACAAATGACATTAGCTTGTCAGAAAAAAGATAAGTAGAAGGAAACGTGAAAGGAATGAAAACCGATACATAAATTTCAAAGGCAATTTCACTAGTACCTGGCAACATCCTTTCTGCAATAATCTACTTGGCTCGAGCCAGCGAGTAAGTCCCAAATGTCCTCCAGCTACAAACCCTGAATACATGTGCAAAACTTTCCAAGATTTCCTGCAGTATGTAAGTTCAACGTCACTTGGAATATGCAGTACAAATGGTTTTTCTTATAACACATTAATATTTAGTTTACTTTCCTTCCGTTGCGACGAGGTAAACCCCAATTTATAATATCAAAACTAAATAAGTTCCACATAGTTCTACCATCGAAATTAAAAAATATATATTTAAGAGAATATAAACAATATAGTGTGTGAATATAGTACAATGTCTACAATAACAATGTTACATGAATACAATATAAACCATAACTTTTAAATTTGAATACAATATAAATCTTGACATTTAAAAAGAGAAAAACCTGGTTATGACCACAAAGCAGTTTCGAGAGCATAAATTTTGCGATTCAAACTTTGTCTATGGGTTTACACGCAAATTCTTTTCCTGCACAAATATTTTTAATTTTTGAAATAAGTTTTTAAATTCTTATCTTTTCCTGTGGATTAGATAAACAAATATTTTCATTTGTTGGTGATATCTATGATTGCTATGTTGAATTTTTGATATTTTTTATACTTATATTACATTAAGACGAATGAAGTAATATGTTTTACATTAAGACAAATGAAGTAATTGTTATTTTCCCTGTCTCATACGGGAAATTCAGTTTAGTAACTTACGAGACATAGATGGCGTACAATTACTGCTCGGTTCATCAGAAGCTCGTTTCTTTCGCCTTCTTCCCCGCCTATAACCCCCTGTCATCCATTATCAACAACATGATTTAATATATGCGTACTACTTGTATTACATTATAATCAGGTAAACAAAATCAACATTACATTTACGAGTATATACGTTCTGCAAGAAGAAAGAATTATTTAATTGAGCAAGTTTACTCCATTTCATTCAGTTTTACTTTTTTAATAAAGTCCAATATTTTCATTAAAACTATACATTATTCTGATTAATGAATTAATTAAAATCCCTTCACTTCTAGACCTCTAATGTTTAAATTCGAATTATTGATTAATAAATCATGAAGGAATAAATTTTCCGTGTACACACATAAAATGCTAAATTTATAACTCTTTTTTTTCTCCTTTGTCAAATAATAACCGAATACAGTGTCAGTAACGCCTATTTGATGCAGTCAAAAAAGATTGATATTTTCACTTACAAACTTATGAAATGATGATTAATAAAATGGGATTCTATGGTTTATATCGGTAGATTTTTAAGTCTATAAAAATAGTGCAACTTAGTTTGTAACGATAAAACATAAAAAAGCTATAACTTATTGAATAATACGTTCTTCAAGTAGATAATTAAAGATAAATTTTGAATAAATCAAACATGAAGACGGGGCAAAACAAGGACTTTAAAATAACCAGAAAATTAACTAATAACTTCGCTTTTATTTATTTTCATTAATCGCGCTAATTTTTCTGCTTATTAAACTATTATTCAGTACATTACGTTAATCAATAATTAATGAAACTAATTGCATTTTCAAATAAATTATTTAATTTAAATATAAAAAAAAAATTATATATATATGTATATATATATACATATATATACATATATATATATATATATATATATATATATATACATATATATATATATATATATATATATATATATATATATATATATGTATATATATATATATACATATATATATATATATATATATATATATATATATATATATATAAACCTAGTTTCAATCACTTGAGTATAAGAAATTAACTGATAATGTACCTATATTAACAAACGATGTTAAAACACATAGTTGTTTATAGGACGTTTTTATGACATCGGTCATTCTATAAATCTGTTAATTAGTATTGCGTTAAAATTTTTCCCGAATGGCTTCATGTTTAAAAATATTTTTGATACTTTCAATTATGCTAATTTTTTTTAAAAACCTGTCTAAATAAGGCATTTTTTAAATTTTTAGGAGAATTTATACTTATGTTAGCAGTACGAACAGTTTGTACTGTACAACAAGTTTGTATTGTAACAAAAGATTTTGACTGGAGTCTCTAATAAACATAATTTAATCACATTTCTTTTCAAAGATTAAAACAATATGAAGATTAAAACAAATTTGAGCCATTTTTTTGTGAAACAATGTGAAACCACCCCACACGTGAGCTGTATATTTGTTTAATTTTAATTTATAAGTATGGGTGCATTTTTCAATATTTTTTCAATTTAATTATCAAATCGTACCATAAGTTTAACGTTACAAATAAGGTTATTATTTCTTTTTAATTGATTCTCTGAAGGTCCAGTGTTAGAAAGTCAATTAAAAATATAAGGTTCTCAAAATTGGAAGCATTATGAAAGTGAAAAAGTATTTTATGAACTGTATTAATTGCAGTTGCCTCGAAATAAGTTATGCGGGAGTAAAGCTAAGTGGTAAGTGGATTAGATAGTAATAAAATGTCATTTAAAGGGAAGGTGGAACATAAATCATGCTTTCCGTAAAGTAACCCAACATACAATGGTGGGTTAAATCATAAATATTTTGTCAAAGCTGCTCTTAGTAAACATTTTATCCTTGAAACGATTCATTGACATACATCTATGATTGATGTTCACAAATGACCGTAGACCTGTGATATAAAATTACATCTACTTAAAGATATATACCCTTTAGTTTCCTTAATGTATATCCCAGTAACTTCTTATAGTATTTTTCCAATAACTGCGTATGGTTTTGATAATTTAAAATGTATATATCCAGACAATTACCACTGTCATTAATCTCCTTGTTTTAATTGTCCATAAAGAATATAACGGGGTCTTCATTTTATTTTATACTGCTGTAATTTTTTTAATGTAAACTAAAATACTTTCACTGTTTTATTACCTTTTATAGCCCATTCGGGAAATTATTTTTCAGTCGTTAAGATAATGTAGTTTGATTAAGATGACGTTTGATTTTATTGGGAAAGGTTTCACAAGGGGTAATATCGCATGAGTATTAAACATTTTCTAAAATATAATCTACTCCCACGAATTTAAAAATAAATTTCATCTTCTTGGCTGTCGTGTCCCGTTTCAAACAAATTTCCAATTATCATGAAACCACATATTTGTGAAGATGCTGGTTATATATCTAACTGCTGCTGCTACTAAGAAAATAAGACTTGAAAAATTAGAGTCAGTGTACATACCATGATTCCCTACTTGTAAGCTGATCGATACCTGAGCTTACTAATCAATGTAACTTATTATTATCAGTCTCAATCAGATCAAATAAATTTTAGTAGAATAAATGTTTATCGAATGTAATTTGTTTTTATAATATGTATTTCTTTTTTTTCTTCACATGTATTTATATATATATGTATATTTTCTCATAGACATATTTCTAAAACATAAACGAAATTAGAGCTCATAAAAAATTGCATCTCCAGTTTTACCACCCTTAGGAATGATAATTTCTTTCAAATCTTAATACTAATTTTTATTTATATCTATATATTCCTGATAAATACATTATTCAACTATAATTTAAACTTAAGTCCAACATAAAATTTCATCCCCTATTTTTCTACCCTTAAGGGTGAGATTTTTTCTTCAAATTTAAATAAGATTGAACGAGAAGAACCTCAAATAAAAAAAATTCTCTCAAAAAATAATTATCCAAATCGGTTAATAAATGACGGAGTTCTGAGGTATCAAACATAAAAAAATACAACCGAATTGAGACCTTCCTCCTTTTTTGAAGTCGTTTAAAATTATTTTTAATATCTGGTATATAAATATCTGGTAATCAATATAAAATAGTATTCACTTAATATTTAGCTGAAAACCTATCTAAATAAATAAAACGTCTCAAGTACGCTACGAGGTACGTTTATATTTAGGCACATATAAATATTCAAAGTGAATTTTTCATAACGTGAACATATTGCAAAATATATCTTTCACAGACACAAAATCATTGAGCTATTTAGAAATATATAAAAGATCTAGGATAATTGGACCAGTCCAGGCAGACCAGTTCTTCTAGTCAGATTTTACCAATCATATATTTCATGAGTTTTTTATTTAGTACTATGGAAAGGGGAAGGTTGTTTCCTTTCTTTGCACGTTTTTATAATATTTTTTTAAGCATCCAATTTAAAATGATAAAAAATATATAATGATCCTGTCTAGTTGACTTCAGTGATCAATTGTTAACTGAATTGTTTTATTATTTTACTATTTTTTTTTCTATTCTCGTCCTTAATCAATAAAATGATTTCAAAAAACTTTGCTTTTCAGTTAAATAATATTAATTAGAAGAGTATTATGCAGCGGAATAATAGAGTTTTTGTCATATAAAACATGATCTTTTGTAAACCGATGAGAAGCTATATCGATTGAATACTTCATTAGCTATACTTACATCACTGGAAAAATCAAAATAGCATTAACAGTAACTTACAGCGTTTATTGACGGTAATATTTTTACCAATTTAGCAGTTAGACGGCCCGAAGGTTGAGAAAGATTCTTTGGTAAATATCTTCATTATGGCACCGGAAGTCGCCTACAACGTATTTGGTAAGTGATGCTATTAGCGCAATTACCTTCAAGGTTTGTTACGACAGCCTTCCAGTACTGCCTTGATTTTTTTGAATTTATCACAAATTTAGAATTCAGAAGCCACTTTGCTAATTATTACCCTCGTCAATGACATATTTGATATTTTTCAAGAAACTGTCTTCTGGATTTAAAAACCTTTGTTCAACTAGCAAACAACAAATATTCGACAAAATCCATGAAGTGTACCAATATTTTATAAATTTAAAATTTGTGAATGCTAGCGTTTTCATAAACTATACGAGACGTTTAGATTTAGCCGGGTTCTTAATGAATATTACAAGCCTAAAATATTTATGCGTTGACTACGTTCACAAAGGCCACTTGCAATTTTTACCTTTTTATAAATTAAAACAAGACCATTTTGAAATATTTTTAGTGCCGTACGTTCTAGGGGTGGATTTAATAATAAACCAAGTGTCAGACAATTTATATCTACATACAAAAGTTACTTGGTCATGAAGAGTTAAAATTTATTGAAAGTAGAAACTGCTTGGAAATTGAAAAAATCACCATTTTATATAGTCTCCACCGAAAAACGCATTAATACTGCTACATTACATAACAACATTTTAAAGGAATTTTGTATTGAGCGATAATTTTCTAAATGGCGGTGTTAAAGACGTGTCCCCAGTATTATTAGACAGACTACCTCTAACACTTCTGAAGACTTATCACAATGTACTAAATCGGTTGTAGAATATATAGGTGAATTCGTGGTAAAAAAAATTAAAAATTTATATACATTTTGAAATTTGTTTATCAATTTTTTATACGAATACAGTCCGGTTTGACATTTTTTCCCAATACAAATAACGTACCCAAAATGTTTAAAGTTAAACAAATATTTAAGGTCAAAAAATGTGAGACGGAGTGCCTACGAGGAGACGGGCGTTACTCTTTTTGAATTTAATCATTCCTAAAAATATACAATATCATAAGTGAAAAACCATCACTAAAACTGTCACACATATGTACAATTACGCACACAAGGGTAATTCAATTTCAGTGATGCGAGGCATGTCGAGTATGTTCGTCTATTCGGAGCATATTAAGTCTATGATATATATATACATATAAACATATATATATATATATATATATATATATATATATATATATATATGTGCGTGTGTGTAAATGTACATATGAACGATAGTTGTTTTTTTCTAATTCAATTGAAATTAACTATTATAAATATTTTATGGTCATCCCTGATATCAAAGAAAAAAACTAAGCAATATATTCTAAATACAAGCGTATATATTTTTTTAAATAAATCCAATTGTAACGCTGCAAATTTTTTTTATGATTTACAAAATTACCAAATATCTGCAGATTTCTGTATAAACTGGAATTATAACACTAGATTTATACTGCTAAATATCTTAAATAGAATTCGTCATACATTTCTGTAAAGCAAAAAATTCTATATTAATCTGTCTGTATTATCAGGCACTAAAACTTTGTTTCAATTATTAAATGTAATAGCACATGTATGACATTATAAATAACGTACGCGTGTAGCAGTTTCTACTCAACCGTTGATTTTGTGATTTCACTGAACCGTAATTTAGCCCGTAATTTAAAGTTGATGTTTATTTTATTACAGCCGCATAATATAATGAGACTTTATGGCGCGTCGAATCACCAAATATATGATGTTAATGGTGATGACGGATATCATATTATTCAAGGAACTATTATAATATTCCATGAATACCATTATATGTATCACGAAATCACCTTATTTTTTCATAAATCAATGATAACGGGTATTAGTACAACAATTATTGAATATATTTGGAGTTAATTTTGTAGAAATTCATTATTCACAATTAAATGAAACTAAGTGACGTAGTATTATTTCTACTATCTTTAATTTCTTTACCACGACCTAGGTATCGTTGTATTACAACATCTTCAGGTGGGATATTAGCAAAGATTAACTCTTAGGAACAACCAACAGCATTTATATGTTTCAAACACAATAGCGGAAGACGGCTTTGTGCGGATTTTTCCATTGTTTATGTTAGTGAGTTTATTGCAGGGGCGCAGACTAGGTTTTATTATATTACAGAGAGTTATACAATATACTAGTATTCTAGTTGGGGTAATAAATTCAATTGTTGTTATTATGTGAAGTTATACAATGCAAACTTTATGGTGTATGTAATAAAATTAAATGGAAGTTATTGTCGGTAATATATTTGTACAAAAGCAAGGGTATATGAAAGTAAGGCCAAGATAATACACTAATTCTACATATCTTATTATCGGTAATATATTTATACAAAAGCAAGGGTATTTGAAAGTAAGTACAAGGTAATACACTAATTCTACGTATCTCCGGTTTTGTGTATTCATATATTCATTTATTTATTTCTTTTAATTTTTTTGTTTTTATTATATATACTTATATTTATATGTGTATTAGTGCTGAAACAATGTCCAGGGTACTGTAGTATCAATGTTTTATATTTATATTATATCTAGAAGATATAATATAAATATAATATCATAATATCATATATATATATATATATATATATATATATATAAATGAATATAATATCATCACCCATTCTCTTGAAAAACCTAACCTACGTAAAGAAATAAAAACTATAAAACAAATCGCAACAAATAATAATTATGACCCATCAATTGTCACAAAACTGTACCATAATAAATTAAGAAAAATACTAATTAAAGAAATATACCCGGTCGCACCAAATAAGAATAATATTTACTATAAATCTATCCCATACATAGGTAATGTATCACTCAAATTAGGAAAACTCTTAACTAATAATAAAAATATAAATAATATAACATGTACGTATAGTACCTTAAATAACTTAGGTAAAACCCTTATTAATAATAAAGAAAAAATAGATAAACATAAAAAGCTATAAGCATAGATATAATATAAATATAAAACATTGATACTACAGTACCCTGGAAATTGTTTCAGCACTAATACACATATAAATATAAGTATATATAATAAAAACAAAAAATTAAAAGAAATAAATAAATGAATATATGAATACACAAAACCGGAGATATGTAGAATTAGTGTATTACCTTGGCCTTACTTTCAAATACCCTTGCTTTTGTATAAATATATTACCGATAATAAGATATGTAGAATTAGTGTATTGTCTTAGCCTTACTTTCATATACCCTTGCTTTTGTACAAATATATTACCGACAATAACTTCCATTTAATTTTATTACATACAGCCTAAAGTTTGCATTGTATAACTTCACATAATAACAACAATTGAATTTATTACCCCAACTAGAATACTAGTATATTGTATAACTCTCTGTAATATAATAAAACCTAGTCTGCGCCCCTGCAATAAACTCACTAACATAAACAATGGAAAAATCCGCAAAAAGCCGTCTTCCGCTATTGTGTTTGAAACATATAAATGCTGTTGGTTGTTCCTAAGAGTTAATCTTTGCTAATATCCCACCTGAAGATGTAATACAACGAAACCTAGGTCGTGATAAAGAAATTAAAGATAGTAGAAATAATACTACATCACGTAGTTTCATTTAATTGGCAACAATTATTGTTACTGATTTCAATTCCATAGATTATGCTAAAAAGAAAAACTAAACTTAATAACATATTATACACGCAAATAAAATTAATGGTGTATTACTTTAAGAAATATTTACTCCATCAAATATAAGTTAAAATAATAATTTGGAAAACACAATGACATAGAATATATTTTATTTTAAACAACTTTCACAAACGGCAGAATGTTTTTTTCCCAATTTCAGTGGGAAAGGATCAAATATGGATATACAAATTAAGCAAACAAAAAACGCTAATAATCGATGTAACAATGCTTTATAAAAAATGGAACATTATTTAACGAGGATGTTTTAGAATGTAACAAGAAATGGAATGAAAGAAGAATGGAATGAAACACAAAATATAATTTTATTTGAAGCTTTTAAAATAATTATATTACATGTCTGCGGATTTAAACAAGTAAATACTAACTAAGCCCATTTATTGTGTAGGAGGAAATGTTGTGTAGGAGGAAAATATTTAATTACCACCCATAAAATATTGGCTATAGTTTACCTATAGCCAATATTTTATTATCATATTACATATATATATATATATATATATATATATATATATATATATATATATATATATATTTATATCAAAATAAAAGAAAATAAAATTTTGCAAAAGTTTCTAAGTTAACAAAATTAATGATATAAAAAGAAATGACGTTACACATTGTTGACATTTTCATTAAAAATTGTATGATAAATAAAATTGTATGTATAATTATGAAAAAAATTAAAATGAGTGTATTGACACACTTATGTATTATAATAAATGGAAGCATAAGTTTTTAAGCCAACGAATATTTATTTAAACTAAAATTATTTGGAAAAAGCTTGAAATATTATGTGCAATAAGTTGAGGTTTTATTCACGTAGTCGTCGTGGTGGTTGTTTGGTGTTTGACGGTGCGGCGCATCGCACGTCCCGTGTTTAATTCTCGGCCGCTCGTCGAGCGTGGTTGTACTGATGTCCTGATTGGTTTTAAGATGTTTCTTTTTGTAACTATAAGACTGCCATATGTAAAAATTGAGTATAATAAAGTCTAAAAATAAATATACTAAAAGAAGAATGTAAAGGGCAATTTTCTTTGTTTTTAGACCACATTGCAATGTAACATGAACAAGAATCAAACCCACTATGAAAGGATAGAACTATTCATGAATGCAAAGCCAAAAGACTTATTTCGGAAATGAAGTTATGTCTACTACATATGCCCTATTGGTAAAGCGAGAGGGTATTTGAAAATTTTACATGTATCATTAGTTTAGTAGGTTAATTGCTAGAACCATAACCAAGAAAACGAGTATTTAAATTCACCTAAAATTAACTTATGTCTTGAAATATTTGTTATAATGGCAATTCGTTACATAATTTTAATAGTCTATCACTAAACCAAAACAGTCATTCAACTTTAGGTCTAAAAACCGTATGTAAATTTCAGCCAACGTATTGAATATTTTTATAGACGTGTATTGTTTATATATAATCTAGGGCCGCAACTCGTTAAAACTCGTAACATTGATATATGTAAGAAAAATTGTATTGATATTAATATCGGTAAAAAAATTAGTTCTTTCTTAAAAGTCGGTAGGAACTAGGCTTGATTTTGTGCGATATTTCGATAAGTCTGGACATTCTACTCTGCACTATTTCCATACTATCTCTATGCGCTACCAGTGTAGACATGTATATAGCTGTGACTAGACCTTTGACATAGTCTCCCAATCATTTTTGTTTGGTTTTGTACATATGTGTTAAACATTGCACGAAGGAAGCCCTGATCGTTCTAAATTGTTTACATTAACTTCAAGAATACATCACTGCCTTCATATAGTTATCTTATTGATCAGTAATGAAGTTGGATAAAAATTTCAAACGCTTAATATTTTTTTGAAAAGAAAAATTTTTTAAAAATATTCCACTTATTTCTTCAGATATAAGTATATATTAATATGAACTGAAAAGCAGAAATTAATTTTATTGTATAGTTTAAAATGAACGTGACAATAAGGTTCAAATTTTAAAAGGCTTGATATATAAATAATTAAGGTTTTTCCAGTATTTTACTTATAAAATATGAAAAGCAATAACCGGGCTTTTACAATAAATATTTAAATTTGCTCTGAATATTTGACGAGACGTTTTGACATACTTGGCATAGGTATCCATATCAGAGGACGGGAGGGGGAAAAAAGATGGTTGTAAATCACTGAACTTTTACTGACATATCCTCAATACAGAGTATTGATAATGATACTGCTTAAATTGGCTATAGAATGATACTGCTTAAGCCGGCTGTCTCGCATGCAGGCACACTAACACACACGCATGCATGCACGCAAGCACATACCCATGCACGCATGAACTCGTGCATTTTGGTCGAATGCATGCACGCTCACACAGACGCATCTACGCAAGCGCGCCAGCATATTGCCCAATTGTTGTTAAAAAATCTAACGGAAGAATGCGTAAAATTATCTCTACATTTACTTTTCTGAGAAACAACAAATCCTTGTATAATAAATATAATATAATCCGCATATAATCAGAAAAACATTGTTGAAACACTATCTACTTTCATGGCATTCATAGTCGGAGTATATCGGTGAAGATATTCGACATCATCAGTAACTAAATATGGCGGTCTCTCCCTAACTTATGTCGTTTAAATTCCATTCTCCGAGTTCTTTTCTATATCTTATCGTTATTCTACCGCCATAAATCACAGCGTGACGATAAATAGCCTATAATATTTCCAAGACTATGGTATCTCCAACACCAATAATTTTTCAAATCGGACTGGGTTTTCAGGGATTAAAGTGAACAAAAAAATAAAGTTTTTCAATTTTTATATTAATTCTTTTGCATTAGCTCTCTATCTGTATATTTTAAGTTTAACAGTTGACAATTATATGAATATGACTTTGTATTGAAGAAGAAAAAAAATGCAGTCTATGTTACGGTTTATGCTCTTTACCCACTACAAATATCCGAAATTTATGATATTTTTATACACTTACATGTATACTTTCTCGCACAATCTTGGTTTTAAAGAACTAACCGAACTCTGTACTTCGCATTGAGACTTCGTGGTATTTTTGTGAGTAAATCATGTGCATGTACTCAAGCCTGATGTGTCCTTTCCTGTGTATGAATCAATGCTTTTAATACAGAACATTATTTAATGAAATTGCTTTTTCAAAATCACTGAAGATTTAAGTTTTGATTCAATTTTTATTCTTTTTATCAGGTCAGTGCTTGTTGTGTTATGAGCTGCGTAGTGCCACAAGTATGGACATGATTACTGTTTGCCCTTAAGATATGTAAGATATGTAATTGTGAAATCGAATGAAATTGAAAATATCAGCAATTAGCATTGAGAATATTTAGAAATAAGTACTGAAATGACTTTAACTAATTTTTTTTTGTAAGACTATAGGCGTTAATGTTTTTTGTTTAGTATCGTAAATTACACAGTAGTAATATTTAATTATAAAAATAATGTTTCTAGTAATAATCAAAATTGACTTTTACATAACAACAGCTAACTCGTACCGAAATATGTTTATTTATTTATTAACTTTTATGTATAATACATATGGCGGACTTATTGCTACACGAGCAATCCCTTCCAGTAAACCATAACAATTTGTATTTAAATTTAGTTGGTAGACTGTAAGATATTTTGCAACGAAAATTCTTTAAAACACATTAGATGAAAAAACAAATTGAAAAAAATACAAAAGTAAAGTAAACAAAAAAACTATTAACATGATTAAGGATGGGAAACGCAGGAAAGGACAAAAACACAAAGGAAAAGGTTTCAAATATATGGGGTCAATATAATATTCTAATATGTGTTTAATAATATTCTAATATATATTAATGTGTTTTATTACTTCGTAGTGTACAGAAGTGGCTTTACTGTATATTATTTTCGAGGGGAAAGAGCAGCATAATTTGAACGGTTCTAAGCGGGTGAAACCGTGAAAGCAGATAGTGTTTCAACAATGTTTTTCTGATTATATGAGGATTTTATTATACAATAATTACTATGCATTTAATATGTAATACAATTCATCAATTTTCAATAAACAAATAAAATGTTTAGTCTCTTGTATAGAAATGTTCATAATTTTAACATATAAATTATAAGACTAAAAGAGAAATTATAAATATTTTTCCCTTCTTTGGTTAGTAAAGTGTTACCAGATTACTTTACGTTACGACACGGAAGAAAAGATTCTTTGGTTTATGGAAAGATTTATTGTAAAAACTCTCGCTCTTCATTATAAGGTACGAAGTTCCAGTTGCGTAGTTCAGTTTCTCCATAATATATATATATATATATATATATATATATATATATATATATATATATATATATATATATATATATATATATATATATATATATATGTATATATATACATATATATAAGGTAAAAGCCCCAATGATAGACACTTTAAGGACAAATGAAACTTCATTCGTAAGAATAAAATGTATTTATCATAGAATCATAGTTACACTTTTTTTTTACTATTAGAGTAACATTTAAAAATTAATTTTTTCATGTGTAATCTTTTATATCTATTGTATTTTTAATTAAAAATGCAAATTTTTGTATCTTGCCATAGGCACCAAAAGATGACAGTCTCAAAAATCAAATTCACCAAAGGTAGACACCCATTGGCACCAATAGTAGACACGACTATAATATCACTTAACAATATGTTTTATCACAACAAATAAATAAAAAAATACTATAAACTGAAAATTGAGTATAACTTGTGCTTGAAAATTATTAATTAAGTAACAAAATACAATCTAACCAAATAACATAAAATATAATTGTCAGAAAATAAATATTTACTGTTATTACTTGTTGCAAGTAACTAATTTTTGGCATGTTAAGGACTTAAACTACTTAAAACTTAAATATAAGTTTCAAATTACCCGTCAATATTAAATGGAAAATCAAATTTATATTTAACCCTATCACCTGCAACAATCATTTTTGGTGCATTGAGAACTTCATTTGAGATTCACTTATTAAACTAATATCTTTTTCATTTTCTTTAAATACAGTTCTGTTTTTATCACAGCATACCATTGCCATAACTTCAATTTCTTAGCTTAATATTTTTTGGATAATACAAACAAACTTGTGAAACTTTTTTTCCCCGGAAATTTAATAATTACATAATCACCCTGCGTGATCTTATTTTTCTTATTGTAATTTTTTTCATCTCCTTATACATTTTCTTCATTGTCAGTCTCACCCTCATCAGTAAGATCATCCAACCTATCTCCAGATTCTTCCCATTCCTCTTCAGTACTTGAGTCACTATACTTATCAGTCTTCTTTGATTTTTTTCAACGGGTTTTTGGTTTTTCTTGGCTAATTTCTGAGCAGTCTTAAATTTTCTTGCTTTTTCCTCCTGTTTTTTCTCCTTTCTTTCTTCTAATCTCCTTTTTTTCTCTTCTTCCATTTCATTCTATTTTTCTCCTTATTTTCATAATAATATTGCCATTGACTGGAACACACAACAGAAGGTATTTTTTCTTTCTTCCTTTTTTTAGAATTTTCTTTAGGTGTTGGCCAAAACAAAGCTCTTTTAAAGGGACTGGGTATAATTTCACCCTTATCATGCGAGAGACTTTGTGATGTAGATGGCATTATCAAGGGATCTGCACTGATAATCGTACTGTCAGTATTATATTCGGTTATTTTAACTGGTGTTTTAGAGTTTTCAGCTTGATTGTCCAAAGTAGTATTCCCTTCTTTTAGATCTAAAGGTAAGTTGTTATTATGAGATTGTTCATTTTGTATGCTTATGTCATCGTTTAGGGTGTTTGATAGTGCATCATATTTGTCGTCATTTGTAATTATAGGCGCTATTTCAGAGACACTGTCGGGTTCTAGTTGTAAATTTGGATTTGCCAAATTGTTCAAAGATTTTTCAACATTTTTGTAGAATTTAAATAACTCTAGATCTTCTTTGGCTCCAATCCATACGTCACAATTTTCAAAATCAGCAATTTTTTCGTTATTTGTATATTTTTCCAAAAAATTTTTCCCCAATTCCAATTCTTTAATCTTTGCTATTTTCTGTATCTGTGTTAATTCAGTTAATTCGTCGTTTAAAGGTTCTACAATACAACACACTTCATCAGGATTCCATGGTACTAATCCGCACTTTTGAAATATTATGGGTACTAATGTATCTTTTAACACTTTGTTTAACAAAGGACAAAAATTCCCTTTACGTAGAATGGGTGAATCAATGTTTTCTAATTACCAAGAATGCACAGCAGCTTTCCATGCTCCTTTAAGGTTTCTAAAGACTGCGACATCCATTGGCTGGAGTAAATGCGTTGCGTTTGGAAAAAGAGCAATCAAAATAATGCCATTTTCAGAACAAAATTTGCTTACGTGATAAGAAAGGTGTGACGTATGTCCATCGATAAAAAGTATAACTGGTCTTGGAATATTGTTGTCATCTAGCCATTTGCAAAAAATATTACATATGTATTCAAAAAAGGTCTCTCTAGTCATCCAGCCGTTATCCGAACGTTCAATACCCCATGATGTAGGTACTGACAAACTTAATTCTCGTGGTATCCTCTCATATTTAAAAATGACCATTGGAGGTAGAATATCTCCAGCAGCATTGCCACCTAAAAGTACAGTAAAGCATTCTTTTTCATCCGCGTTAATGTTTTGATATATAGATCGCTCTCCTTTGGCTGCTAGGACCTTATTTCCTTTGGGATTCAGGAAAAAAGCGGTCTCATCCATATTAAAAACTCGCTTAGGTACATTCAAAATATCTGTATGATTATTATTATTACTGTTTAAGTAATTGCTAACTTCTTGAAACCAGTTTTTTATTTGAGATGTTGTTACAGATGCTCTGGAGGCTGTCAAATTTTGGGGCTGTCTTGTTATAAGGTCAGGATGACGTTTTAAAAAGCTGCTGTACCATTTCTTTCCTGGTCTCCAGTTCTTGAAGGGGGTTTCAATCTTAAGATCATCAACTATTTTTTTAACACTATCTTGTAAAGTATCTTTTCCTATTGGGAACCCTTGTTTGACAATAGCTTTGACCCATATTACGAGTATTGTTTCTATATCTTCAGTCACATAGCAGCTTCTTCCCATTTTGCGTTTAATAGGTGCCATTCCCTTTACTTTGCTCATTAGAGTTACTCGTGGAACTACAATTTTCTTCGCCGCAGTAGCCGTCGGAACGCCCCGCCTGCTTTCTTCTATGGCTGCTTCCATATCGGCTTCGGAATATCGAAGCATCTGACCCTTTACTGGCGGCATCGTGCCCAAACATTAACCTGAAATTAATAGATACTAATAGTTGACACCTAGTACACCCTAATAATTGACACTGTCTTCTTTTAGTTAGACTAGTGTAAAAGGAACGAAATCCAGACATGAACTTAATTTTTACAACAAAAATACTAAATTTGCATTAAAATAAGTAAAGAAATTAAATTCGATGTAACCCTAGTAAAACATACAAGTGTCATCTTTTGGGTTTTGATTCAGTTTGATATAACCCCAATAGAAGACACGCATGTCATCTTTTAGGTTTTGATTCATTTCTGGAACCAATAGTAGACACGACTTAAAACTAATACAACAACAAGCCAAAATATCAAAGAAATGGTTCTAATACATAAATAATTTCATACATTTAGAATATTTAAACTAACAGTAGCAATAATCATCAATGTGTATGACAAAATTATACCTCCTTAAGAAATCACCATGCATGTATCAACTTGCTCACATTATTTTTTTTCAACTGACGCCATTTTAAAATTTGCTCTGAAAGTGTTCGCAAGTTTTTGACCACATGTCATAGATGGCACTAAGTGTCTTTGACATTAGTAGTTACGTAATTTAAATGATTATTTTTCTTATTAGAGAAGATTTTTTTTGAAGTGTCATCATTTGGTTCAATGTCGGGCATTGGTGCTTTTACCTTGTATATATATACATATATATATATATATATATATATATATATATATATATATATATATATATATATATACATATATATATATATATACTTGCTCATACATCTGATCGCGGTTGCACCAGAGTGTGATTGATATATTAGTGATGTGTGAAAGTAAACTTATTCAAGCGTGTCATATTTATGTGTGGTAATATAATGGAATTTTGTTAATGGTCTCATTATAATTTTTGAAACATATATGTGTAAGAACAGTAATGTAACCATAAATGTACGTATATAAAAAAATTATCAGTTTTTACACAACTTGGTAAAATCAAACCGTGGATAGTAATAAATTCAACTCAAAGTTAGACAATAAAAATTTTTTTAAAATTAATAAAAAACTGATTACTTTGTGTGTGTTAAGGTGCTATTCAAGTTAACCCACCAAAATTCCAAAATGTCACTAAAGAAATGTAATATCTGATATACAGGAGACTTAAATATTTTAAAACGGTATTCAAGAATTTTCTACAATCATATTAAAGTGGTGTTATAACTGTCATTAAATAAAAGTTATAATGGGCTATTATACCTACTGTTACGTAGAAGAGGATGGTATAAAAAGATGGGTCGGAAAATAATTATGTGTTAAGTGGTAAAGAGATTGTTCTCTATACGTACCATGCAAGAAGTGTAGAAGTCACCTGAAAAGATATAAATAAAAACTTTTTTTAGATGTGTGTCCATATTATTGTAGTATTTTATGGGCGGTTAAATTTAATGTCATTAAATTTAAATAAATTATTATAAGAACGAAAAGTACACTCGATTTATGAAAACTGAACACTGTTTTTTATGTATAATTAATATGATTTATGCAACCCCTTACACCATATTTCATAAATAATTTTGATTGATTAAGGACTTCACGCAAAAAATTACATCGGCATAACAAATTTATAAATTTTTCACCAGTGGCCCTGACAGCATCTTTCACGGTTCCTACTGTTAATGTTGTTTTGTACACGCAAGGATTAAATCGGTCTGAAGAAGAAAAACCGGTCAATTAACTATCGAGCACGCATTAGCTTAGAGCTTCTCTTAACCATAAAATAATATGTTATTTTAACTATCATTTCAGATAAACAATTTTCGCATTCACATTCTATGGAATTTCTTTTAATCTATACGTATTAATATAAGTATTATCCAAAATACTTTAGTTTTTATACCTTTTTTTATTAATACATTTGTAGCCTTTTATTTCAATAGCTCAAAATTAAAGTACTTACTGATAATTTATATTTTTTTTTACATTTTTGACATACCTGGGTAAAAACAGAGATATAACCTGCAAAGTGTTTTAAAATTATATCTATTATCAAAAACTTTTATATTTTAAAAGATTTCTTTAATGACATCCTGCTCGATGGAATGAAAATCGTCAGAAAAAAATGGTTTTTTAATGAAGGGAGGGGATGCCCTCCCTTCATCAAAAAAACTATTTTTTTTGTTTACTACTATGTTTTTATAGAATGAAACTATATCTTTCCTCAAATTTCATCAGAATTAGTCTTAAATGAGAAGTGATTTGATGCCGTGACATGGACGAAGAGACGGGTTTGGCTAGATTATGCAGGTGTCGTTTCTGCCGTTTGACTATGAAACCCTAAATAAAACTACGTTTTATATACTGGTGAAAAAACATGTTTAAAGGAATAAATAGTTATATGAATGATTATATTCTATATTATAGTTATATGAATAACTATTTTTATGGTAATGTAAACGTAAACAGAGTTTTATTAAATTTGGTCTCTTTTGAAGTGAATGATAATTTATTCTTAATTTTTTTTATATGTGGCATCAATATATTTCTAATGTTTTGAGTTTTTTGTCTAATTTGGCTTGCTCTAAAGAGTGCTAAACGTTTTGTTTGAAGTTCACCGCGATATATAACTATGATTTTCCAAAAAAAAATTCTTATCTTCTTTTGAAAAAATTACCTATTATTTTAGACACGTTATCTCGTGCGCATTCATTCTGCTCTTGCTAAAATTGCTTAACCATTTCCCGTATAGGTGGTGTATGCGTGATTGCGTGAGATCGCCTTCGCATGTGTGCATGTGTGTGTGTGGTGTGTTTGTGATAAAAAATGGTTATAAAATTAAATTTATGTTAACGTATAATACGTAATGTGAAATTTTCCCTTGTATCTATAGTAGTTGTCCAATAATTATTTATTTTGAAAATAACACTATTACGGGAAAATATTTTACTCAAACATGTAGTGATATCAAATCATTATTTTGCGAAAGGAAAAAAATTACAATTAACATTCTGGCATTGTAATAAGCAAATTTATTTCATCTGATTGACCCTAGTATAGCAATGATACTTAATGCAACGTCGTGTGGCAATAATCTATTTAAGCACATGCTGTCTTGTGAGTAATACTGAAATACGTTATTTGTCAAAACAAATGTATGAACCTAGGAAGAACTATTTAAATACCAAGTATAATACAAGATATAATTAAGCCAACGCCATTTTAAATTGGAAAGACGCATAAAATAAATAAAAAAACCCTCAATAATTATTTGACTTTCTTTGTCCCTGTGTTCCCTTATTGGAAAATAATTACGTTTAGATATTTTGTTTTATATTCCCATTTGATCCTTAATATTATTTTGTTATATTAATGACAAACTGTGTTTGTAATAAAATATATTATGTTGATTATTGTTTTAGAATTAATTTAATCATTTTGATAGACAAATGTTATGGTTGATATTAGTTTGAACGATCATCTACAACGTCAGATGTGGAATGTTTGTTTTTAAAAAGTTGTTTTTTCTTGTATATACAAGTTTAAACAAAAACTTTACGCAAAAAGAAATGCAAATAGTATTTCTCGTTCTGAACAACTTTTCTTTTAAGACAGGGTTGAAATTTTCAATATACTTAGAGAAAATGACGAAATTTAAAACTATTGTGTTTACATTACCCTGACCGTAGTGTAGGTGCCGATTATATACGTGCGGGCAAACTGACGCTGCCCGATAATAAAGAACTTGATGACCGTTTATCAATATAGTTATTACTGTTTTTTGATTTATTTAATAATGACATTGATTAATTTCATAAAAAGATTAAAGGAAGCCGTAAACATTTTTTTTTAAATTTCGTGCTTGCCACCGTTTTTAATGTAATTCATATGAATACGAGAATCTCAGTGAAAGATCTTAGAACTCATTTGTAAAAATAATAATAACAATTTTATTGAAATTTAAAAATCTAATTCTTATTTAAATCATTTAAATGTCAGCAAAAACTAAATCAACCGTAAAGTAACGATTGACACCGATTGGAGATTCATGATAAGGTCTGACATAAAAATAACCAAAGAGAAAATTCGGGAAATTTACGCTCTGGTATGAGTCAAGTACAGAAAATACATGTACGTTTAGAAAGCTTTATACCAGACGCGTACGCCATAATGTAACCGATGCTCGAAAACACTACTGTGTTGATTAGTGTCACGAAATGTTAGAAAAATTCAACTAAGGTTACCCAAATGCTTTATTCGACATAGTCAAAGATCAAAAAAGGGCGAGGCGCTGGAAAAAATATGACCACCTTTTTCTTAGGATGGACGAATTATGCAATAATACGCCTGGAAAGAGGAAAAACAGTTTGAAACCTAGAACAAACTAGTATATCAGCAATGGTTTATCTTTTGTTATAGAAAAAGTTCAAGAGTAACGCACTCGCATAAATATTGAAAAAGCTAGTAGCTAGATTACAAAAACGCCTCTGGATACTTAGCCAAAATAACAACAGAATATCTGACTACGTAGGATATAGAAATTATGGATCATCCGTTTTACAGGATCGAACTTGTCTCATGCGATTTCTATTTACTCCCAAGATCCCCGGTCGTCGAAGAAGCAGTGGCTGTCATCAAAAATGTCCTACAAGAGATAGAAAATGCAGAAAATACCGAACGTTTCTCTCAGTGGTTTTATCGAATGAAATACATATAAGGATGCTATTTTAAATAACAATAAATAAATTATAAATTTGCGAGTTGGTTTCACTTTTGACGTTCCAAAAATATTAAATTTTACTTCTCATAATACAATTAAAGTATTCTATAAATTTTAAAACAATTCATAAAAATATCAGCCCTTATGTAAATGTAATTGTGTAAAAATGTATTAAAAATAAATGTTTTAATATATTTATTAACACAATTAAATTCAACAATATAAAATATTCAATATCACACACTAACTGCATGATAAAACCGATTTTTCACTATTTAATAATTTTTCAACTTACATCGTGCAGATTTAAGAAATACACAAGTTACGTCGCAATTAGCGATCGAGGTGACACCGCTAAGAAAACCATATCGGTTATAAAAATGTAAAAAGCATTGATGGTAAACCCAATAATATATTAAGATTTGGACAGAATTGTCAGACGGTTCTTTATGTAATTATAAAATTTAATTTCATTAAAATGTAAATATCTAATTAATGAAATTCATAAATTTCTGTGGTCATTATTTTTAAGTAAATGCTTTAACTTTTTTCGTTGTTCTTTTTTATGCTCATTATTTCAAATATGTCCGCCGACTGTAATATTATTTTTAATTTTTCTTAACTTTTTACATTATTACATTAACGTAAAAATATATTTAACTTAGCCGCCTATGTATTTAGCCAAAAAGATCAATATTTTATAATCCGATTTAATCAAAGATCGATATTCCATTTATCTATTTTATTCGATCCTTGAGATCAATTTTTAAAGGAAAGGTCCCAATCCCTAATTAGCATCATTAATTTGCTTTCATTTGTCTGGCTTATGTGTATCGTAATAAATTATATAACGTCTAATTGTTTATGCCAATATTGCAAAAAACTAGCTTTATGCGTACGACTGTATTATTATTGTCCTTTGATACAAATGATTTATAATAGAATCTGAAATAAAATTTAAATTGTAAGCATTAACAGAAATCTACAGTCTATTCTCGTTGGTACGTAGGATTAGTATAGTTGCTCTGTTGTTTGTCAGTACGATATACAAATAGCAAAGGAAAATTGTCCCCTTTGTCCCTAGGAGACAATGGCGAGGTCATTTCCTTTGATGATCTTTTCACAGAATTCTTCAAGATTTGTGTAGAAATTAATGTTCATGTTTATTACATGAACGTTTCATATTCTTCTTTGTATTTTTTAATCTTTCACAAACGTTCCCATGTCATTTAGTTTTGTCCACCCGCAGCTTAATTTTATCTTAATTTCACAATAGTAAACAATCGTCAGATTGAATTGAAAACTGTCAGAAAGAATGAATTAACAATTGTGTGTTAATTCATTCTTGAAAATCGTACGTGATAAACTTTATAATTTGAATGAGAGTAAAGTGGATTAAAAAAGACAAAAGTATTTTTAAAATGTCAATATAATTTTTAAAAAAAATTAAGTTGCAGTAATAGCAATTTTGTAAATTGAAAAACCAATATTTATAGCCAAGAACAATCATAAAACCGTCGCAGTGCCGTGGGGTTGAACATAAAGCGTGCAGCCTCTGACGGCTTGGCATATCGCGGGGGTTCCGTTCCCGGCTGCTCATCATTATGCCGAGCGGGGCTGTATTTACGTATCGCAAATAACATACGAAATATAACAATCCTGTTAAAAAGTGTGAAATATGATTTTTGATCGACCAACCTAAGGTAAAGTCTCATTTTCAAAATTAAAGAAATGTACTTTATGTTGATAATTATTACAAAAAAAACCGAGAATAATTTGTTAACATTATAAAAAAGTTTTAAATTTAGTATTACATTTTGTCCTAAGTAGGCACTTTTTGAGGACTTGGGTTGTGAAGAAAACTTTAAAAAACTACTCTGGACTGCTCTAAATTAATTGTTATTGTATTGAAAGAGTTTAGAAGAAATCTTCAAGTTTTTGGTAAAAAGTCTGCTCCCAGTATTTGCATACTTTATTACTATGACTAAATTTATGCGTATAAAAATAAAGACCTGATTTCAGAATGCTGATTAAATTTTCAATTTTCTCGCTTCACATATACTTTGCCATTTTCTTCTTTCTCTTGTTAATACTACGCGTATTTTATAAGACAAATGTCATTCATAAATTCGAATCGCACTGTGGCGAATCACCACCTTTTTCCAAAAAATGATTCGTAAATGTAAGAAGTTGATTTTTAGAATTCCAAGGAAAATGTATTTATTTTTTGGTTATCAATTTTATTTAGTTATTAAATTATTAAAATCCCCTTATGCTGAACCGTATATTTAGTTCTTTCTCAATATTATTCTTCAGTATTACTTGCAGCATTGATTTGACATGAAATTTTTCCACCAAATCATAATTTAATCGAAACGAATTTTTTAGCGATTGTCACTTCAATTCCTTCAAGTAATTGTTTACACGTTTACAATTTATTTTTTTAAGTATACAAATACAGTTTGCACTTTATGTAGATTGTTAAACAAATTCTGTTGCTATGGAACACAGCACGGTTATTACCGCTTCTGTACTTTAACTACAACTGGACGGCACAAGCCACGAAAAAAATTTCTGCCAATCACTATAATTTTAATTTTTTTTACAACCGAGTATTTAGAAATTTCAGTTACCTAAATAAATATAAAATGTTTGCAGTTCCTTTTACTAAATTCCGTCAATAATATGGTGATAGTGCAATTCACTAAGTTTTATTAAATTTTTTCTGAACAATAGCCGGATGGCTCGATTAAAGTCTATTAAGATATAGACTGAAGTATCAATATTTTTGATTAATTTGTCTGTTTGTGTTATTTTGGCTTTGTTTAGCAACTTAAGTTTTAATTTAAGGACCATAATAAAATACAGTACAATCCTGAAAATAAGGTATGAAAAATAAATAAGAAATAACAATTAAAATACTTAATCAATGGGGGAGTACTCATAAAATTATATAATTATAAAGCATCATAACATATAAATGCGACTTAGTTCTTATTATAGCTAAGAACTGTATTAAATTCTTTAGGAATAAATTGACATGGAACTTTATTTAATGGTACTATAAGCTGGTTTATAAAGCAAATGAATTAAATCCTACGTCTTATGAATAATGCAGTTTGCAGTAGTATAATACAAAATACGTGCGTTTTCACCTTGCAAGTAAAATAAAAAACGGCTTTGGATATACGCTAACAGTCTTTTGTGAATAAGGAACAAAATATTTAATTAAGTATACTTAATATTCCCGAACATAATATTTGATATACCGTTTAAATATTTTTGTCAATGATATTATCAAATGTTTCAAACATACCGCTGTAGATATTGAATATCCAATAATATTTTTTTAAGACGTGGGTAACGCACAAATTACTTCAGTAAATATATCCTAATTTGGCAGCCAATAATATTAGATGCTTTTTTAAATATGTTTGATACTCCCTTGTCGTCAATTATATCTACGCTGATAATATGTATTATATTTTACTCTACTTAAATTATATACGACTCTATGGAAAATATAAGACATGTGCATTTGTTACCACGTGGAAAATTGATCGCTATTCGTGCTGAAATACATCGTATCTATAATGAATATTTTCCAACAAAAGTAGTGAAAATTTAACAGCAAAATTGTTTCATACATTACTGTAAATAAAATGAGTAGAAGATATCTGTTTTTATTCCGCTTTTTCTATATATTATATAATATTTTACAAAAATTTCCACGTCTGTATTTTCAATTATTTAAATAATTCAAATTCTAACTTTGCAAAGTAATGCAATACAATGCACGGAATCAAAAGAAATAATTATTATTTTTGTAGATATAAGATATAACCTAACTCCAATATTGATAAAACTTTTGTTTTTTATAAATTAATTAATGTATTTCTCTTTTATTTGATACTGAACAGATTTAAGAATTTATAAATATTTCTTTTAATTTTGGACCCATTAGTTCGGCAGTAAACAAAAGTAAGCTACACCTCTTAATGCAAAGCTTTCCGGACGAAATTCAAACCAATGATTACCTGAGATATTTCTTTCACGAGATTAGTTCAATAAGTGATTGGAAACTGATTATTAGGAAATGGCACCACAGTTTATAAAAGTACTTCAATAACTCGAAATACTCCAATACGCATATTCTATATTTCTTGCAAACCTTTATTATTTATTTAAATACTGTTTGTGTTGTGTTTTTTACAGAATATATGGGGCATACATTCTTTTTATTTAGAATATTTGACTAATCTGGAAGATACAAATAAGGTGTCTTGCCAATTTAAAAGAATGTTGGTACCAAATATTTTGCAAAAAATATATCCAAATTTTGCCGTCAATAACATTTGATATAACTTTAAAATATTTTCTATATATTACGACATCGGAGATTTACTATCCATTTTTTGGTTTGAAACGAGCAAAAACCGAGTTATATCAAATTAACCTTTTTTCTGCTCACATCATCTTTCTATATGGTCTTGTGGCCATACTATAGTACTAACTTAATAAATAAACTTTAATAAGTCTGCAATTTATTTTTAATAAAATACAAGCCTATGTGTATCTTATGGTATGGCAGTAGTAACTATTTGATTATAGTAGTACCATGTAGAACAAAATTATAACTTAATGACACGTTTTTAAGGGTGAGATATTATTTTCTTTTTAACTAGGCCTTTTAAAATGAAATTTATTGCCAATTTCTCCTTCCTATCATTCATTCTATTTTTATGTGTTTTGAAAGCTACTCAATACTAGAAAAATATTAAAAAGTTTTGGTTTAAAATCGTTTGATAATGTTACTCGATGGAGACAAAGCGAAAATTTTGATTTCCCTATGTTTTTGTCGAATGATGAAATTATTCAAAAAATTGTTTTATTTTTAGTTTTATTCTACAGTAATTTTCCACGATAATATTTTTATCTCACTACAATAAATTTAATAAACGGTTCGTTGGGCAATAGCGGTTCTAGTTCAAGCATTGTTATTGTGAATGGGTAATAAAAAAAACTACTAGTATTAGACTTACATTATTTTGTTTTGAAATTCATACTACTGCTTTAATAATATACATTACACTGATCCTTTATTTAATATCAATAGTACTATAAGTTTGCCAACCAACTGTTTTTCAGGGCGGTCGACAAGCACTTGCAGTTTTTTTTCGAAGCGAGTCTATTTTTAGCTTGCGTTATAATTTCTCCATCTTTGAAGAAAGTTTCTTTGAAGTCACTTTGATGATTATAACGACGACATATTATTAATAATATTGATAGAAGCCGGAAATTTTTTTCCAAATACTTCCATATACTTACTGGGTGTTATTTTGAAGAATTTTCCAGACATATTGATAATTTATCTTTATGGTGACATTCAGCCTATTTCCGCTTTTGATTATCTTTATACGATGCCTTTGATGATTCTGAATTATCTTTATACGACGCCACGAAAATTTAATTCATCTTTTGAAAGCGATTTTGAAAATGTTTTTCCATGATATTTTATTACGTTGATGCAATCGTAAAAGTTAGTAAAACATAAATCATGTGTTTTTATGTAAGGAACATAAGGATCCTGATGTCTGTCATAAAAATATATTCTATTGTCCCAAATCGATGCTAAATTTGTTTTTTACCAAAACCAACAACTTGAAATCTGTCAAAACAAATAGGTATTAATTTTAATTTATAATGAGAACATGTAATTTTTGGAATGTATGTTTGAAAGTATAAATTGTATGGACAAGGTGAGACATTACTTTCTTATTTTTGAAGAGTATATCGAGAGCAGTGACAATGCTCATTCCATTGTCCGAATGACCGTAATCTTCATTTATTTTGTCATCCGGGCTTTCAAAATGTAAACTTTATTACGATATATTCATCTCTGTTTTTTCTTTCAAACAAATTTGGAAAGGCAAATAAACTTCCTGATTTAACCTTTCCGGCAATGTAGAGTTATTACTGAAAACCGTCATATTCATCATTACATTTCTGTCCACATATTACAATAACTTAAAAACTCTGAACAAATCGGAGCTTATACATTAGTGCAGTGATTTTATTTTATTTTTGTGGCTAAGTATTATGGTTAAAATATAGAGATGACAATTGAATAAAACTTTTATTTAAACACTGTTGACTGACGATTTAAAAAGGCTTGTATTCTGCGCAAAAATAATATCGTACCTCATTCATAATAGCAGCATGTTGCAAGCCGCAAGCCACGCAATAAAACTTTTACTGCAATAATTCAGAATAACCAGGTCGTACCAGAAGAAACAAGTCAAAAATTTACGCTGCCATCTGTCACATTTATGTATAGTTTGAACTACTTTATATCTGTTTGCCTTTATTTATCCCCATAATGGTTTTAATATGATATATTATCCTACTCTGGTTTTGTTTTTCGCTATTGTAGTAAGTAAAACTATGCCAATTTTCGACTTTCTACGTCACACGCTTTCTGAGAAAATCGTTTGTGAGTATAAAAAAAAATAAGTAGATAGCCTACTGTAACTTTACAGGCGTCAAAACAAGGTGCATGTCTCAAAAATTATTTGAGCATCATCTAGAAACTACTATACTGATATGATTTAAACTTTCAATGAGATAATGTCTAAGGCACAGATTAAAATCTAAAATAATTTTAGTCAAATATCCTCTAAGAAATTTCAAATTCAATTATTGTCTCTATAGTCGGATCAAGCACGAAATTAAAACTTATACATTATAATTTTGCAGATAATTACGGTAATTCAACTTAAGTTCAAGAGATGACTATATTTTTAATTCAGATAAGGGCACTTTTGAGACGTTATTACTGGAGAAAAAAATCGCTTTAAACTGAATAAGGTAATAGCTTTTTATAAAAATTATTTTTGGGAATTAAAAAAAAGGATATTATATATATTTTATTATAAAATTACAGATATTTAATATATAAGTTTTTATATATCTTTTATATAAAATGAATATTAATGAAATAATTAATTGAAAATATTTATAAATTTATTTAAATAAAATTGGAAAAAATCTCTTACTTCATTATAAAAATTCACTCAGTAAGGAGAAAGTAAATTAAACTGCAATACGACATGCATTAAAAAAATCCCTGTGAAACACGAGTAAACCTCGCGCTACGAGGGTTCCGAACAAATTTAGGCACTTGAAGAAGTTTAAGGGTATATAGTATTTCTATAATTAATCTTAAATATAAGTTTTTTCAAAAAGTTTACTATGTACAAATATTAATTTTTTCATATCTTAAGTTACTATATCCATATCTATATGCTTATTACATCTTACTATATCTTTTACTAGCGTAAAACATGATGTTTATTTCCATAGTAATAAGATCTAGGAAAATCGCCATAGTTTCCTGTAATCTCCCAGTCAGATTTTACCAACGCCCTTTTCGTTATGATTTTTGGCTCAGTAGTTTCAAAAGTAAGGCGGGAAATACTGTATTTTAGCATATTTTTTTAAAATGTCGTCTAAAATATGCAAATTGAAATTATAATTTTTTGTTATTTCTCACAATAAACCCTATGAAATAATGTCACACATGGTGCACAAATTAAAAAATAAAAAATATCAATACTTTTATTCACCCCCTCTTTAATTTACATATGATAATCTTAAAAATTTAGCTAGTATAAAATATGCGGGTTAACAATAATAATAAGTATTACTCTGCCCAATTTCAGGTTTCTATATCGCACGGTTCCTGAGATATTGTTACTTAGTTTTATTTTATTTTTCCTGTTGCTACTTTGCTGACTATACTATACCTTCCACAGGCGTAAAAATATGATGCACATGTAAAAATTATGACACCATAGTTTTTCCACATCGTAAAAACCATATTTTTTTTAAATTTTGCTTTAGTTGATTTATAAATTACGGGGGGAGAACCATTTTTTTGCTTATTTTTCAGTGTATTACTAAATGTATGATACCAAAAATTATGAAAAAAATATTTTCGTGACCTTTATAACTTGCCCTTCCGCACCATATCCCACACTATACAATGTATATTTTAAGTTATCCCACACTACTATATATTATGAGTTAACCCACACTATATATTATAACTTGAGTTTTATTAATTATATTTAATTACTGCACCAAATTTAAAGCTTGTGCATCAATCGGTTTCTAAGGAGAACGGCTATGATGGATGGATAAAGAGACAAATGAGTTATTTTACAAGGGTTCCATTTTTCCTTCTGAGGTATGGAACCCTCCGGGAAAAAGGAGCGACGGGTATCGATTTAATTTGCTATGTCTTTTTAATAATTGATAATATTTGCTCCATTGTTTTCAATAATATTTGCGAATTTGACATTTAACGGGCTTATTAACTGATGTAAATTTATTGAGATGAAACTCGACAGCTATTATGTATGCGAATAAAAAAACAGTGTGTTAAAGTATTAAAATAACATATTGAAGAAAAGCAGGTGGCATTATCCTCCCAGTTCAAAGATAATATTTTCAGTTTATTCTTGGAAATAAATATATTATCCTGTTAGAGATTAACGCTCAAGTAAATTTTAATAAATTTAAAACTATACATTCTAGCATCTTATGTCTTGTAGTGACTCCACAATTCGCTAATCATGCGATCTCGTCCGCCATGACAAATTCTAATTTGCGCCTTAGGTAACACGTAGAATAACTCACTTTCAAATACGTAATGGATATATGCATTGTTTCAAGTATTTTTAATTGAAATTGTTGACTTACTTTTACAAACCAATTTTTGCTGCAGAAATATCGTCCAACATCACTTTGTACTGTCAATCTTCTATATTAACAGAATTCTCGGCAACGAAACCTTCTAAATTGTTTTGGCCATTTTAGTAGCATTCAAATTATCGATATTGATGTGGTAAATAACGAAGCCATGCATTCAAAAACAGCTAAGCAGATACATATTTATCGTACTTCTAATGATTGTTGCTTAGATCTGTCGACATGGTTAGACCAGTTACGAATAATAAAAGAAAATATAAAAAAAATGTCCAAAATGTTTTAACCACTGCCTAAAATTCCTTTCACATTAACAGGTCACTTTTTCCGTGTTTTTTGGGCACTGCAATCTGTAATTATATTTCAGTATCGAATAAAAGTTTCACGTAGTCTTCATGACATTATTTTTAAGCGGGAGCTGTCCACCTTGCTATTTACAAATGAAAATTCTTCGTAAATACCCGTAAAATGATTCAATCTCACGGATCATCGACGTGTTCTGTAACAAAATATTATTTCGGGGTCTTTCTTACAAATGCACTCGGTATTTTCCGCTCAGTCTAAAATTTTAGGTTCTTTTGGAGGCATACATAAAATAAATACATGATATACAAATGACACTCATAGTGAAACCAGTCCTTCTATAACCAACATTTAAAGCAAGGATTTCCCTACCTGTTTTCATTTGAACATAAACTCTGACAGTTTCCATAAAAAAAATTAGCCGTACACGCTTCAGCACCTTATAAAACTTTTGAAACAATTTGGTCTTGTTTAGAACAAACATAAAGTTCTAGTTCTAAAATAAACCGTACGAGTACAGTTAGTGTCTTTTGTTAAGATTATGGATACGTATCATTTCCGTACTCTCTCCGTTACCACTCTCTTTGAGTGAATAAATTATATCGGACGTCTTTAAAAGGATATTTCTGTTTTTATTTATTTTCAAAAACCTATTGTTTCTTCTAAACTACTCACCTGAATTATACTAATCTATAATTATTTTTACATACCATACCAACTTGTGGATCTCATTTTATATATAACTGCATAAAATAACTGATATTAACTTTAAGGTGGATTAATAAATTTCACTAAACTTCACATTTATACCACGTGCCTTTTTAACACAAAAAGAGTTCGTGCGTGGTCTACATGTAAAATATAGGTACTGCCCAGATTTATCTTCCGAAATTTTTAAGGCCTTTAATTTCCCCCTACTTACGAGAGTATTTTTAATGGCTAACAATCCCCAATAAAAGAGAAAGATTAAAGACAAGAAATAGCTCTATAAAACTTATATAAATTCTTCTCTATATGTACGATGAAACAGAAATTTATAAAATAAATAAATCCGAAAAATGCCTTCAAATTTTTAACTTAAAACTATTTCTCATTAATTAACCATTTAACAAAGTAGCAAAAATTGTTTGCCTCCAAATTTCGTGAATGGATATCCGTTTACAATTTAGGCAGTTGGATAAACGAATATGCGCAAACTCGTTTTTCCAGTGTCAATAGTCACAAGACGGAAATTGCACCAGTTTTTTTATCTTTCAGAAACGACTTTTATACTTGAAAGCAAATTAATTTATTTCAATATACCGTTCACATAGCATATCCGTCATATTTGCATTTCTGATATGTTTCAGAAGGCTGTTGGGGAAAAAAGATTTGTAATATTAAACTCCGGTAAAAGCTTGACAAAAATCTAAAATAATATGGGTTACGAAACTTTTGTACAAAATAAGCTGGTAAGTCTTTTATACTAGTAACCTTTTTTATTTGTGAGACTGATATACACTCACACACACACACACGCACACACACACATACACACATGTATAAATATATACACATATATATATACATATATATATATATATATATATATATATATACATATATACACACACACACACACACACACATACATACACATATATATTCTTAGCTATACATGTTTTCATATTTCTGACACGGTAGTGTCAAAAATATTAAAAAAATTAAATCTTAACGTCACCGCTGGAAGTTAAATACACGACACACCTACACACATGTAAATGTTAACGCAAGTTATTTACATGTACGTAGATGCAACATGCCACTTTCAACATGCCACATTCTTGTATTAATAACATATGTAGACATTTATAACCGACGCCACAAAATAAAAACAAATGAGATTAGCTTGTCGGAAAAAAGACAAGGGAAAGGAAACATGAACCCAATGAATACAGATACATAAATTTCAAAGACAATTTCACTAGCACCTGACAACATCCTTTCTGCAGTAATCCACTTGGCTCGATGTCAGTGAGTAAGTCCCAAAGTCCCTCCAGTTACATACCCTGAATACATACGCTAAAATTTCCAAGTTTCCTGCAGTACGTGGGTTCATTGACACTCAGAATACGCAGTACAATCGGTTTGCCTTATAACACGTTATTATTTAGTTCACTTTCCTTCTGTTGCAGCGATATAAACCTCAATTTATAATATTAAAACTAAATTAGTTCCACATAGCGTTACTATTTAAATTAAAAGAAAATACGAGAGATTATAAAGATAAGTACAATATCTACCAATAATGGAATACAATTTAAAGCACAATATTTAAAACGAAAAAAACCTGTTTATGATCAGAGCAGTTTCGAAAGCTCAAATTTGTGATTCAAACTTTATTTATGGTTTCACATATAAATACTTTTCCTGCACAAATATTTTTAATTTTTATTTTGCGAACAAAATTTTTCAGTTTTTACTTTTTCCTATGGATTAGATAAACAAAATTGCTTCCATTTGCAATCATACATACCACGAAAACTAGATGTTTCTTTAACGCCCTAAAAATTCGTGAATTGTTTGAGAGACCTCGAGTATGAGAGCTCGTGTGTAAAAACGGAAATTAAATACTCCCTGAGATCAGATACGAGTACTTATTATTTAAAAGGATTAAGAATTGTTCAAGAGCTACAAGTTATAAACGATTCAGCCGAACGTGAATTTGCGTTAGTACAGTTTTTTAATGAAAATCTTGCTAACGAAGACCGTAAAGAATGTAAGGAATTCCGTAAAGATTTCCAAGCACTACAAGATTTACTATAAAAATTGGATAAAATTACAAAAGAAAATTAACAGAAAACTCAAACAATGCTGAATGAAATATTGTAGTTTCATCAATTATTCGCTCTGTGATAAGCTTTCGTTGAAATATATGATAGACTCTTCTTTCCCTAGATTGAAGAAAACACAGAAATTATATAACCTAAAGATATATCAAAGCTTACTTCACCTGCACCTTAGATTGCCTAATGTAAGTCCTAGTAACTTCTTATGGTTTTTTTCTGGTAATTACGTACTGTTTTTATTATTAAAAAGATACATATTGAGTTAATTACCATACATTAAACTCAATGTTTTAATTAGTTACAAAATACAGATACGCGTGGGATCTTAATGTTTTTATATGTCGCTTTAATTTATTTTTTAATAAAAATAAAATACCGAACAAATTAAATGTCATTTATAATTTAAGTGCCACAAAGAGCGATACATGACAATTTACATTTGAAAATAGAGATTTGATTTCATAGTTACCTCTTAACTAGTTTTTTGTGCATATAAAATTACATCAACTCGTAATTTTAGGCTGTAAATAAAAAAAATGTATTAGCTATCTTCCGTTTTCTGTTGCATAATGACTGACGAGAGTCAGCGACCACTAGTTGGCTAATGCAAAACGCGGCTATGTTAATAGTTCCTTTTATTCGTAGGTAGCCTCGCCTTAACCGCTTATACTACATTCTTCTTTAACTAATATAGAATAAGTAATCTGTCAATTCCAACACCTTTTGCATGGCAGTCTTTTTACGGAGCTTTTTTATTTTTGACCTAACACTTTATTTTGATTTATATGCATGAAACTAAATTCTTTAGAAGTATAATTATAGGATAACATGGAGATTTATGGTTTGGGTATTGTTAGTTACTAGATTTTAGCTACGATTTATCACGTCTAATTTTTGATATTAAGAGAAATGAATTAAGTAAACACTTATTTTTTCATTTCGTTTAATTTTAATCTTAATATTATCCAATATTTGTATTCGAAGAATACATTTCATAAAATAGCCCTTGCAAACTCTTTTATTTGATAATAATATTGATGTGGTAAAATTATATGAAATTATATTAAATTACAGGCAAACAATATGAATTTACCAAACGTCATATTTTTGCCAACTTATATGTATACTAAGTAAAGTGACCGATATTTCATTCAGCGATAAATTTGTCATTGGTGCTAAAGAAAAAAATATTGATTATAAGAAAGAATAACACAAATCAAAGAAACTTACTACTAAATTATTAAGTTTAAAAGTACATCAATAGATACCTAATGATAAGTAGATTGTAGATATGTTAATAACTAGTGGATATGTTGGTAATGAGTAGGTGCTGAATTATTAGGTATATTATTCTCTATATTATAAATGTATTGTCTTATGTATTACATAAAATCACCAAATTTATTAACTGTTATTGTAATTTAACCGAAATATTTTTGTATTTAATTACTTTTATTTTTCAAGAGTTGAAGGAAGACACACTGTTAAACACTTTAGAAACTAGTATTTTGCGAAGAGGATATGTAAAACTGTATTTCAAGAGATTTTCGGTTGATATAAAAAAAACTTCCTCAATTATTTTTCATTCAATAAACTTCACAAGAAAAATAATTTACCCCAAAATTCAATGACTTATAAGATACTGCAAATAATTTAAAATTTATTTGTAAATTATTTCTTCGACGTGTACATTTATTTCACATACATTTTCCTAAAAATTTCATCATGATCGGTTTTAAATTGACAGAGTTATGAAGCTCAAACCTACAGACTGATGGGACGAAATATCAAAGATTCTATTTTTCCCACAGAGCCATAAAAAACTTGAAGAAATAACGGTACATCGAAATGATATCGCAGTTATCTAATTTAAAAAATTAGCTTAAAATAGATCGCTTGCAATACGCATCATTCACCATCTTCACCATTATATTACATGGCCGTCCCATCTTCACCAGTATATTAAAGCATTTGACACATTAAAAAAATCTGTCAAGCACAAGTGGAACGCGCACCACGAGGGTTCTATACAGATTAAGGCATTTATAATGATTTTAACAATGCTTAATATTCCTAATAAACTATTAACAAAATTTTAATTTTTCAGAAAGGGAATATATTGCTTCCTATATCTTTCAGAGGCGCATATTAATATACTTGCGCATATTACTTGTGGTGTAAGATCGTACTATTTGCAAAATTTCATGGTCGTGCTTTTTGCTAAAGGTCAACGAAAAGGTATCTTATAGGTTTTGATTTTTATGAGTGTCAAAATTTGCGGCATAAGTGGCCGTATTTTATGGTTATTCTTTATTATGTTGGCTTAGAAGCTTGATTGTTTACAGTTCCAAATGACCATAGACCTAAGTATTTGATATTTCAACCTGACTTACGTAGGGGTTCTACGCATTCGAGAAAGGATCGTGAATCCACGAAAGTATTCGGAAACTTTTTATATAGCTTTAGTGTTAAATTCTAGTATTCTAGCATCACCAATTACACTAAATTTGTGGATTATCTAACTAGGGGAGTAGATATAGTCGACTAGTAGACAGCTGGCAGATGTGTCTTATTTTGATTTTAACACGGTTTTTTCCGAGTTGACATTAATATTCCCCTAATAGAATTATCAGACTGGTATTTCATACTTTTTTGCCAATTACTGCCTGGTTCAATTTGAAAATATCGAGTCACTGCCTTATGTTACTCAATTTGGAATAGACCAATGTGGCAATTTAGACTTTCTTTTGTTCCTCATTATGACAAAATAATTTGCCTTCAGTCGTCAGCACTACTAAACTTCTATTTGTTATTGAGGTTTCAAATAATTTTCGAGAACTAAAAATATACGTGAGAGTGAGCTATATCAAACACAACTCGATTTATTATTCTATAAGAGTCTATAGACTAATCGTTTACACTTATCAATGATGATGTATTTCCGTTTACATCTCCCCTTAGTGCACAGTTATGATTTCAATTTTAATGGTACTTATTTTTAGCACACTTACTTTGATCAATGCGGTGTCGCGAGAAGGGTACAAACTTGATATTTTTTCTATTATGTTGATCGCTTTATGGAGTTATTTGATAGCTCGTGTTTCATAATTAGTTTTAAAGCTATTTTAGAATTGAGTCTTATTTTTCTCTTTTAATTAATTTTATACATTAAAACCAGTTATATCTTGAGTCGAACTCTGAGTTCGTCGTGGGGTTTTTTTATAAATGAATAAAAGGCTGGGAGGTATTTTTATGTAATATAAACCAATTAAATAAAAATAACCCCCACTCAGGATTTTTTTAAAATATCTAAATAAATTTAAAAATTCCTGAGTGGGTAAGGTTTACAGGTAAGTTTGCAGGTAAGGTTGAAAGTTTCTGGTGGATATGGTTAATATATGTGAAATGAAAAGAAATAGGAAAAGTATTTCTATTATATTTTTACGATATTGGAAAAACTTAATCTAAGCTTTTATTCCACTAGCAAACATTTTTAAGGTAAAATTGCTAAACGGATGGCTTAGAAAAGCGTTAAAACTAAACGAAACTAAAAAACTTTCTCCCTTTTATTACGTTTTATAGCCCATTCATGAAATTACTTTTCAGTCATTAAGATAATATAGTTTGAATAAGACTACGTCATTTAGATCTTATCGTGAAAGGTTTCACAAAGGGTAACACTGCATGAGTATTATAAATTTTCTAAAATGGATCCGGTAATGAAATCTACACCCACAGAATTTTAAAATTATGTTAATCTTCTTGGCCATCTTGTAGCGTTTCTAAATTCCAATTGTCGTGAAACCAAATAATTGTTAAGATGCGGGCTATATGCCTAACTGCTGCTACTACTATAAAAATAAGACTTCAAAAATGAAAGTTGGTTTGTACACCACGATTCCCTACTTTTAAGTTGAATTCTAAGATTAGAATTTGAACAAAATATGAAAAAAAACAATATCTTTGACAATGTGCCTTGTGGGAAGTGCGAATGATGAATTGAAAAATTATGAGTAATATAAGTACCAGTAGTGCATAGTTTGAGCATTTAAAGTAGTTACCATAACCTGTAAATGAAAGCAGCAGTAAAGAAAGGACATGGATATCAAAATATGAAGAAACACAAGCTACTCATTTCAATTACTAATTAGCTTGTTTGTTTTTTTATTACGTATATCGTTTACATAGTTAATGAAATAATAATCATGGAAAAGAATGGAATAGCTAAAATCCATTTTTAATTTCGTTTGCGTAAAAAATTCATAAAAATTAAAAGAATGAATATAAAATTATCGGCTTCTAGTCGATTTCTAGCAAAAAGTAACGAGTGGTTAATTTTATTTCGATGTTTTCGTTCTAATATTAATCTATTTTATATTGCGAACCTATCTACGCCATGTGAGAATAAATAATTTTATTTAAATGATTTGCGAGATTTTCTTTAACGAATACAACAACGTAGAATTAAGTTTATTTCCTTAATTAAAAAAAAAGATACAAATGAAATATATGTATATATATATATATATATATATATATATATATATATATATATACATATACACACACATTACCACGTTTTAAATAATATAACAAAGTATATCTCAGACGCAGAATTGGCAAATTATATTTAGTGCGGAGGATATGGACTTCGATTGGAATGTATCATAATATATTTCAGAATTTAGCAACGATAGAATGTCTAATAAGTAAATATTTTCGTCATCATTTAAGAAAAGTCTATGCTGATAAGTATAAAATGATGATTAAAAAAATGCAAAGTATGAATGCAAAACGGTAAGTAAAAGAAATATGTTATGGAATTAAAAAGTTTTTGATTGTCTTTATGCTTTATTTTATTTTTTAACTTATTGTCAAGGAAAAACGGGAAAAAAATCATGCAAAACAACAATTTTCTAACAGAATCGATAATGCTTGTTTGAAAGTAGCAAAGAAATATTGATAATGATAAAGAGATTATCTCAAAATAATAACGTGCAATGGCCACAATTACAAATAGAAATGATGTCCAAATATTGTAAAAGAAGCATTGAAGCAAATTGAATTTTCTTGACACGAAATCACTAAGGAGTATCCCCAAAAATATTGTAGGAATTAATAATAAATATCCAGTTGTTGAAGTAAGATGTCAATAAGAGATTTCTTAAAGGAAAAGTTTTAAAAAATATGGGCGGACGAAATCATTGTTTTGTAAGAAATTTAATCAAGCAAATTTGTTAAATATAGCATTTTATCTATCATAATTATATCTACTTATTAATATGCCATCGTAAAATCTAAAACTCACGAAATTATGAAATATTAATGTACTACGATGAATATTTCCAACTTATCACACGACGAAATTTTTCCAGGCAGCGTCGCTAATATATCTAAGAAAAACGATGCAGATTGAATTAAGAATGCGCATTACACTGCAATGGAATGAGCATTTCAGCTTTACGGCGGATTCACACTGATATCTTGTGCTTCAATCTTTGTATATTTGAAATGGTGTATATAATTGTAAAACTGATCAAAACAATAGCAATATTATTGTAAAAAGTAAGTCACTTTATAAATTTCTAATACTAATAATGTAAATTTGATGTTATAAAACTAGTCGGTCCTTTATTTGTAATAAAATTAACTTCAAAGTCAGAAATATTTCTGCACACCGTTTTTCTTTTTGTTTTATTGCAACGTAAAGACGAATTTTCTATTTAAATGCGTACTAAATATATTTATTTTGCTATTCATGTGTAAAATGGTTTCTCTTTTGTGATCTGTGGTTTATTTAGAATTTATATTAAAATTTTGGCTTTGCTGATTGCTTTCTTTCAAACAGAAAGCGCATAATATATAATTGAATGTTGCTAAAATACCATAACACACTTATAAGCAAAGCATATGGGATATTTGTATTATTGTTTTTACTTGTAAACATATCCGCTAAAGATTTTGTAAATTTCACCTCCCTTCGTAGCTACTAAAATCGAAGCTTTGAAAAAGCAATGAAGTTACTAGAGTTTACATAAAGACTGAGACTGCATCGTCCGTTGTGAATTTTATCATTTCTGAAATATTTACGCTATTTTTACGCATGTGAAAAATATATCAGAAAATGTATTTGTGTAGTTAAAAATGACATTCATGTTTATGAAAGGTTTCATGAAAATACTACATCCACTTAAATATTTATATATCCTAAGATTGTACGTGAAATTCAAAGCGCAAAGGCTATTCGCTCTTAACAGATTTTTAAAATATATGGATAATATTTAAAGAAATTAGATAAAAAGTGTTTATCTAGAAATATAATGGAGGCATTTGATTAAAGCGAACTTTCTTCTTTCAATCCATTTGAAATATATGAGATCATACACATTTACCAACATTCTTACTTCTCAAATACACGATAGTTCATTATTTATAGATTTCTACCCAATTGTCATAAAATGGAAATAAGGAATTTTTGTTTTCAAAAATATGATGGAAACTTGTTTTTATAATTCTGTATAAATATAAAACTGTAGTCGCATAAAATATTTCATAGAATTAATTATTATGCAAGTACTTACATGTCTATGCGATATTATCGTATTAATCAAATAACTTTGTATTGTGGCCAGTACGCGAACCAATGTAGCCTTCTAATGTAAGTAACAAGCAACCCAACGTAGCCTCAGTCAAAATAATGCCAGCAGAGTGAGCAAAGGGTTTTTTTATTCTTGATACTGTATAGCAATATAGTGGGTTCGTAAAGCGTAATGCTCTGTTTTTGGATCGATTACGAGTACAATAACTCAAATGTTATATATATATATAGATATATATATATATAGATATATATATATATATATATATATATATATCTATGTATATATGTATATGTATATATATATATATATATATATATATATATATATATATATATATTTACATATATCTTCAGAATAAAATTAATTCCACCATTTATTAATTAGTTTATAAAGCAAAACAGAAATTGGCATAGAATTAAATTTAAAATAAGTTCTTAGTGACGTTAATCAGTTCAAGTAATCAATTTTAATGAGGTATAAAGGTCTAAAAAGTGAGAGACGAGGAACTTGAGTTATGTTCCATTATTGTGAAACAAAGCGATGTAAAAGTACTTCGACATATTTAGTTTTTCTTGTTATATCGGAGAAGAAATCCGTGTTAAATATGGGTTACCGTTAAAAAATAATCACTGTATGTAAAAATATGTACATATAAGTGCAAAGTATATGTATGTGTATATATATATATACATATATATATATATATATATATATATATATATATATATAAATCCACTAACACACGTATGATCATATGAATAACATGGCCTCTTTTGGCTTCACTGTAGTCAGTGCTTCTAGCCAATTAGTATATATCTTTGGATTAGCAAGAATTCATGTGAACATACAAAAATTTTCAGAATCTTACTTTCTTTTGCAGTCGGCAACACGTTTGTGTCACAATCGTTTTGTTTTACTGTTCCGGCAGTCAGTGAGTATAAGACATACCAAACTATAGGCGTTTTGCATTTTGTTTTTTTTTTAATTATTATGTGTTTACTTAAGTGATTTGATCTAAGGTTTTATTTGCATCGTGTGTCTGAAGATGGACATTACTCCCAAACTTACTTTGAGTGAACACACATCAATAACTCAAAGAAATATTGGCAAGGAGCGTGGTGTAAGTTTGGAGTTGTAAACGAGATTTTCAAAATGTGGAAGGAAGACGAAGATAACAGCAAAAATGCAGCTTTTCCTAATAAAGGAAACTATCAAAACAAGCCAAGAATTTCAGAAAAACTCCATTCTACAAAAAACAACTCATTGAAGGTGGAAGAAAAACAAACGTACCTCAGAAAAAAAGTTATTAATTGTTGCCATACTGAATAAATGATATGATTGGGCAAACAAATATGTCAGCTGGATTGTTCAAGATTTGAGAAAGTGCTGTTCTCAGATGAGAGCCATTTTTGTACAAGAACAGAGATCTCGTTTTGTTAGAAAAAGTGATGTGTGTGTGATGATGAATGACGAAAAACTTACGATAGGTCATATTTTTGAAGTGGTTAAACATCCGTTAAAGAATATGTTCTGGGGCTGTTTTTTTTTATAAAGAAACCGGATAGCTTGCGCCGAACGCGAGCTTGCAAAAATACTTACTAGGAAAGTTAATGGAAACTGAACTAAGAAAAGTTGACGCTAACGGTTAAGCAAATTTATAATAAGAATCGGCTCGACATCACGTGTCCAAGGTCATGATGAATTATTTTAAGTAAAAAAAGATATCATACCTTGAATAGCCAGGAAATTCACTGAATCTTAATCTTATTGAAAATGTGTGGATGAGTGCAAAAGCCAGATTTTGTATAACAGATTACACAAGAAACAAAGTTGAGGCTACAGCCAGGTAAGGTTTCGAAACCAGCAAATATTAGATAAATATTTCCTATAAAATAATTTAAATTGTAATTTTTCTTTTTTTTCTTCATATATAACTAATACTTATCGTTTGTTTCAAATCTTCAGTTGTGTTCAGATTAATTGGTAAAATATTATATTTACCTATCTACCCACTAATTTTTAGTTAATTCGTGCATTCTTATACTGGTACTTATTTACTCGTCTACCTACCAACTAATATTTTATTGGTTTCATGCCTTTGTATATATATATTCTTATTCTATCTATTTATTTTGATATATTAAGACAAGTAGAATGAAACCGTATTCAAATAGTTTAATTCTCATTGGTTAAAAGTTTCTGTTACTACGTGCCACCCTTAGTGGTTTTAAAACTTTTGAAACTTTATTATTACGAGTAAATAATTATTAGGTCGGTATCTTCCAAGCCTAATCATATTATCTTTGCCGTACATTGTTGAGGAATTTTAAGGTCAAATTTTAACCACTTTTTTGGTACTACGCTGGGTCAATTAACCACAACAAATCACAAAAATTGGTTTATTCATTCTGGACATATCTTAAAGTTTAATGATAGAGTATATGCTTGATATCTTTAGTACTAATTTAAAAACAACAGATCCCCATGTCTAACTTTTTAAGCCGACACTATCTGCAGCATCAGAACTTATGGATAAAAGATTGAAATTGTATGGTATCTACCCGTACATACTTACCTATATACTTATCCTATTATATTATTGCTACATCAAGACAAGATTTATTATATTCTTGTTATATCCAATGACTCCAAAATCGATAAGTTTCCTCCTCATCACTTAAGAGTCCTGTCACTACATTCTGGCTCCATCATCCCTGATTTTGCTAGAGAACAAATTTATAATACACTTAGTTGTTTGTTATAAGATTATAACTGGACCTAAATCATTTAAATTGAAATTCGAACACGGCACCTTTGCTGTTCACCATTGGGGAATGCAAAGATATATCTTCAATTTTCATAGTGAGGCTATAAGAAAATTTTCATTAGCGGTGTCGCTGTATTGGGCGGTATCCTTTCAAAGAAAAGAAATTGTCCAAATTGGTTGGACATGCGTTACCAAAACTCGACCATGGTGCTTGTGATGTTCCCTACTCAAGTGTCTTCAATTTTTGTGACCGGTCTCTAAGAAAATTTTCATGGGATTATATCGTGAGTATACTCTTTTAAATAAAAGAATGTATCTATTTAATTTGGATTGGTATAAGTAAATAATGTATTTTCCTCGACATCGAATGTTGATTAACATGGAGATAATATTTTTTAATTTGGATATATTTGTCTATATATATATATATATATATATATATATATATATATATATATATATATATGTACATATATGAAACTGTCGTTTTCTGCGCAATCAAAAGTGAAAATGATGAGTTAGATCAAATATCAAGTTATATTGAGGATAAATGGCCTGGTTGTGTTTTTGAGTTCATTAACACTAATAAAATACCTTAAATTTTCTATTAAAAAAAATTGTACAGATATTATTTTCCAGACCCATTTATATTATTATACAAAATACAAAATATATCCTTCAACTGCATAAAACTCCCAATTTTCGAGTCAAGTCTATCTGAAAAAAATATTACAACGGTCGTTCGCCTTAATTCATGTTATTACTAGCGTAAAAAAGTAAAAGAGCAATAAAAATTGATAAGAGATGATCTTGCGTACTGACTAAATTATCAAAAGGAAATTGTTAAAAAATGAACTAGCCAGTAAAAGAATTAGTTTCCTTGAAAAGCTATGAATTATACAGGATAGAATTGAGGATTGAATGCTGGAAAAAAGTTCCATATGCATATTTTTTTTTTCACCCCAAGGATTTAATTATTTTATTCTCGTAGATATATGTTTCCTTGACCCTGGAAACCTAAAGCAAAAAATTATATTAGGAAGGGTCAAGGGCAAAAGCACTAGGGGCGGAAAGCCGGCTCGTTAGGCAGACCAGAGGAAAAGCACTCTGCAAATAATATTCAAGAGCCCGTCCGATTTGCGCAAGATCACAACAACTGGCATCCAACAATTCATACAAGACGGCACTCATCGTTGTAGGTTACGATCTTTAGTAATGGAGGAACTCGTCGTCACTTTTATCCATTTACTCGTGTGAGTAGTCTATTCTAAATCTTCCATTAATATAACAATTACCTTCGGCATTCAGTCATGAAATTTTATTGCATATTTTATGCATTACTTAGGTACTCGTAATTTTGGCGGTGTAGCAGCGCGACAGTATGTTTCGGGCCTTCTTCGTAATTTTGCTAATTAGCGCCCAGGACGTGTACGGGTTAAATCATTAATAAAAATGCGTATTTACTTCCATTTCACTTTATTCCTTTCTGAAAGTTTTTACTGTTTATTATTTTCATATCAACGACTTCCAGATGTACTGAGCAATTAACGTACTTTAGTAGATAGAATCGGACATACTTTTTTCGTATTCATTTATTTCTGACCATATTCTATTAATATTCATTATACTGATATGTAGATAGATACATTTGATAGAATAGCCTTTTCTAATTTTCTATTAGTTTGGATGAAACGTTATTATATTCTACTAGTAGTCTACTTTCAGGTTTGCGAGAGCGCGGGAAAATATTATTATTATTAAAAATTATTAAATACATTACTCATCAAAGCCTTTCTCATAGTAACGTCGCATGTAATTACTACTACACATATACGAGATATAATGAAGATACATGATCTCTATGATCTCAATATGGCTTTAATTACAAGATGATCAAATATAGTGAATGTATAGAATATGAGTATAAATTCAGTGAAATATTGGAGAAATATTACTTTTTAAGGCACTTAAATTTAATAGATTCCATTGAAAATATCATGAAATCGTACTTTACTTGAATATATTGTTGAAAAGGAAGTACTTATTATTTTATTTTAGAACCATCACTAAAAAAATGTAAATGAGAGCTAGAAGCATGAAGACAATTTCATTTGTAGTATATGTCCCAACGATGAAGCTTAGCTAGAACAATATATATATATATGTGTGCAACTGACAAAATGTATATAATGCAAAAAAATAATTTAATCAATTTATTAATATATGTTTAAATAGGTGTAGGTGCATACACTTTTCTAATTAAGTACGTTAAACTAACACGTATTTAATAACTTTCTACGCAGTAAAACTCCATGCTTGGTGATTGAAATAATTACCGTGAAGTCGTAAATACATCACTAACACTATTGAATACTGAAAAGTGACAAAGAAATCGTGAATCGGTGAATCGAAAACATTGATAATCACCAACAACAATTTGAAGACATTCACTAAATATAAAATTCCTCATAGATTCCCATAACGACCGACTCCGTGCAGCTTGTTACGACTTATAAGATCATGTGTCCATCCAGCGGGAGACCGGGAGACCGACCCTTCTGAGTCATCCGGTAAGTAGTTTTGCATCATCCGGTAGTCGACATTAGAGAATGTTCACCAACAGTCATCGGTTCTATGTGCTATATGGCCTGCTCCATACCACTTGAACATGCTAATTTTAGGAGTTATATAGATAAATTCAGTTGTCTTAGAATCGTCTCTTCACGGATCTTATTTTTTGAGGAACCTTGAGCCTATCCGTTTCATAATTCACTCACTGACTAAAGTCTTTCAAGACGCCAATAATAAGGGATCATGCCTCGCTTTCGTGTATCATATTTGACAACCAATACTTTTTCAAGGCTTTCATCTTCAGGCACCGGTTTATTTTCGACGAGGTTACCAAAAGTTGCTAAGTCAAAAAGGATTATCCGATGGAAATTTTTCTACAAGTTGGATTTAATAAACTGGATCATTCCTCCTTGATATAGGTACAGATTAAAGAATAGTGTACCTACCGGTATAGGTGTGACATGGACATTAGACGTGCTCTTTGTGTCGTTCATATTTGTTAAGACCTGTTTAAGCACCGTGCTGAGGTCATCTAGCGGCTCCGCTATAAACGCTATATCGTCGGCAAATCAAAAGTGAGTGATATATGGACATTTAATATTAGGAACGAAATTAGAAAATGGCATATGATATCCTCGAGGACGTGTAAATATTTTGATGGATATGTAAAAAATATTTACCTCATTATCTTTATTATAAAATAATTAATGCATATTATTAAATAATTAACTTAAAACGACATTTCAATACATTGACTTATATTTTGATTTCTTTCCTGAATGTAAAAAGAACCATGAAAGTATACAGTTGCAAATTTAAATTATATCGAATCTACTAATGTAAAATTAATCATCAGAAGTAATATAAAATTGTAATATTTGTTTCTTAAATAATTGTTTCTTATGTTGAATATATTTGGCGTTAATTTTGTAGAAATTCATTTTTCACAATTAAATGAAACTATGTGATGTAGTATTATTTCTACATTCTTTAATTTCTGTATCACCACCTAGGTTTCATTGTATTACAACATCTTCAGGTGGGCTATTAGCAAAGATTCACATCTTTGCTAATATCCCACCTGAACATGTTGTAATACAACTAAGCCGTGGTAAAGAACTTAAAGAAAGTAGAAATAATACTAGATCACGTAGTTTCATTTAATTGTTTAATTTTTTTATTAATGTCTTTTACAGTCATCCACATCACAAAATGTTTATATTTAATCAATGTGGTTGACTGGAAGAGATTGCTCTTATCACAATAAATCCGCTAAATATGATGTCCGTTGTTCGCTATCTAGTCCGCTATGTATTATATGTACGTTAAAGTATAAATAAATAATGGTAAGTAAAAATTGGCTTACTTTTGCCAAATATTATACACCACTTCAATTTAAATGTAACTTGAGATGACAGTGAGAAAGAATATGAACTATGTTTTATTTCACCGAAACGTTCACCCAATAAAATAAAACACTTAACACTGCGTATTCGTAATTTGGAAACCAAGATAACTACTTAATCTTCTGTAGACTTACAACTTGGACGAATTCTGCAAAAATGTGTCTGCTAATATATGATTGAAGAGAAACGATTCATAACTCTAATGAAGTTGATATGTTAATTACTCCGCAAAAACCATTATTAAGTGTTCTGAAAATCATGTAAGTTACATATAACTATAAATCAGAGAATTATTATTTTTTCCTTTTTTTTAGTTGAAACAATAGTTAAACTATACAAATTTCTTGATAATTACAAATGCCACTCGCAACGGTATTTAGTTCGACATTACCTTTGAAATACTATTTTACCACCAAACCGATATGTCAAAAAATGCTGCTGCTGATTTTCAAAGGTAATTTAGCGAAGTTTCTTTGTAAAATCTTCGGAATGTAAATGCTAAGGTCCTTTTTAATCCTTATTTTTCCAAGTTAAGCGGCGCTTTTAACTAATAAAATTACGGTTTTAATATAGTTTTTTTTCAACTAAAAGGAAGTCGGTGAAAACTCAATTCGAACTCCACTTGTTAGATAGAGCTTTTATTATAAGCTTTTTATTAATGATTTACCTATTGTTGCAATAATTTACAAGTTATTGCAATAAATAAATTAAAAACTTTCACATTGAATTAAAATTACTCTTCGAAATATTAATATTAAAGCCTTCATTCCTAACGTATTTCCTAACGCGCTAACGGCCTCTTTTGAAATAAACCTAAACTTTTAATTACTAAAAGTTTAGTCGTTAAAAAAGGAGAAGAAAACTGATGAAAATAAACAAGACGTATTCTGGTAGCGCTGAACATAATGTACTCTAGGACTTATGCCTATGAGATGTAAAATATTTCCAAGAAAATCAAAAATTATTTATCGAGCTCCTTCACGGTGATGTAATATTGTAAATGTCTCGTTGATCCTGAACTTTATCCCCCGAAGATAATACACGCACGAAGCGTTAATTTTGTTCTTTAATCGAGCGGAATTCAAAATTTCAAGGTCTCGTTTCACTTTAAGACTTACCCAGTCTGCGAGAAAGAATGCTGAAATGTTCAGCCACATCAATTTATTTTATTCATTGCACAACAGAGTAAAGGTTGGCAGTAAAAAGTGACAATGGACTCATTTATGGACTGTATTGAGTAAATGAAACAGAATAAAGGTGAGCCGGCGTGTAATGGTGTGTTGAGTGTAAGAATAAATGTTTTCCATTAAAGTTCGTTATTTTCACAAAGGCATGAGGGTCGTGTTGTAATAAAGGCTGACTTGTGTATTGCAGTAAAACTGCTCCTATGCTGTTATAAAAAGGTAGGCAAGTAGATATCGATTTATTTTACTCACGTTCTACAATTTATAATTTTATACCAAATTAGACTTCTTAGTAACCTCAACCCTAAAAGTACTTCGTTTCTTTCAGGAAAATTTTCCTATATGATAATAATATTTTCGCTTATCGATAATATTAAGTTTTTGCTTTAATAAATTTTTTTTTAACTTTACTTCATAGATATAGGTAAATATAATTAAAATCTCTCTTTTCGTTTAACTCTTTCTTTAATTCTATTGATTTAAAATATTTTTACATCGAAAAGTATCTTTGTAATGCTGGTGCTGCTTGAAGTAAATTTTATTTTGCAGTAATGGAAATTATTTGAAGTAAATGAAAAAATAATATTTTTCTTTCGTCTCCATGTTTCTTGAAATATTAATGTATTTTCATACCTAATTTACTTATTTTTATTTTACTTATTTTGTTATTTTGAGGCCATTTCTAAAAAGCCTCTATTAAATATAACGTATATACTACTAGATTAGGACAAGAATAAATACACTAATTTTCGAAAAAACTTCTTTGAAGAAATGAAACAGAATAAAGGTGAACCGGCGTGTGATGATGTGTTGAGTGTAATAATAATTAAATGTAATCTAATCACGTTCGCTGTCATCGTCAGCTACGTCACCTGGAAAGTACTTTGACCAAAGTATTTTGTATACTTATTTGTAAACATTTTTATTTTCATATTATTATCGTTGATATTTTCAATTTCCTAGCGAAATAATTTATTTATGTTAGGAGAATTTCGCAAAAATACACCTATTGCAGAAATGTCGACGGATTTTACGATACCTTTATCGGAAGTGGCTTTCAGACACCACATTCGACATAACCTTGAAATTAGACTCATTCAGCCACATTTTTTAATTGAAGGAGATTACGCTTAGTATAATAAGAGCTTAGTTCTAAATATGAATATAAACATTGATTTAATTTTCAAAATGGCGGCGGCTGAAATTGAAAAAAAAATTCCATTCATGTTACAAAAATAAGACACAAATATCAACATGGAGAAAAGAGTTTTAAAATACTGAACCTCCTGCCGAGTCATAATAATTGTCTTCATAAGTCATTTAATATTAGTACATTATTCATCAAGAAATTTAATTAAAAATTTTAGTGCTGTCATTAAAAGCTTACTAATAATTTAATTATTAATTATTTAGTCTCATGCCTTATGTGGAAAATAATGTATGTCTAATTTTTTTAGAAATTGGCTTGTATTCTCTCTCGGCATAGGATCAATAGATTTGAACTTTTTAACAATTTATTATTAACATCAAGATCACATGTCCCTTCTTTAAATTTTACGGCATACTTTGTATGAAATAATTTGAAATATTAATTTTTAGCTTGAGCCAACTCTTTCGATACCATTTAATTGATATTACCGTTTTTTAGGATGTACAGGTTCGAAGAGAAAATTTTTATATTTCAATAAATTTTGAAATTATCCTAATTTTCTTAAATATCTTAAATTCATTGGTCCCTGAGAATAAGCATCATCTTCTTTCTGAAAAGATTATCATATTTTCACTTTGCAAATACATAAACGGGCCAATATGGAAATATGAAATAAGTTATGTCCGCTGCAATATCTAAAATATATTTTGGAAAGTTTAAGAGGGTACACAACAAGTTCAAAAAATAAAAGTTATTATCAAAGTCAAAAGAATATGCATTGGACAGTCATTTAAAATGTGGGAAATTACATAGACGGCTAACTTTAAAACTTTTTCCTTTCTCTGTTTTTATAACTGAGTATGAGGTTTTGAAACTCCTCATCACGGATCTAAGCTCAGTTTATTATACAATATAGGTTAAATTATATAATTTTTTTCACAGTTTTTACTGTTTTTATTGTAGAATCCATCCAGAAATTTCATAAAAAACTGTAAAAATTGTGCGAAATATAGATTATTTAAATTAAAATATCTTAAAATAACGTTTCGTATATGACAATAATTATTTTATAGCATTATAGAGGCTTGTAGGATCTTTTCTTTTTTCGTTGAAGTTTCTATTAAATGATTTTTTCTTGTGACTATTGTTTGAATCATTACGCTTCCGTACCAAGCAGTAATCTGCTGTCATGATTGAATTCTACTTGCCCTGGTACCCATGTTCCGTTAATTTTATAACCTGGTCAAATCTTATCTTTTTCTTCGCTTTAGTGGTCTTTCATTACTTTTCTTATTTCGGGGCCAAAATTTCTTTCATAATATCAATTTATGCGAATAGGGCAAAGCAAAATTTTTCCCGTTGGTGCTAAGTTTTTTCATCATTTTTACTTTCTAGGTGCATATTATTTCTAACCAGCCATTCTTTTCTTGTATAATATTTTATCCTATTTGTCCTGCCCTATTCACACGGATAATTATGCTGTCTTGATAATGTAGACAGTAATTTTAAATCTCCACACATGATCCATGATATTAGCAAAGTAGTAAAATACGCACCTCTTGATGATTGGTCATTGTTCTGTAACAGTCGAAGATATTGACATACATTTTTTAAATTTTTAAACACAACTTTGGAAGCACCTCTATTTTTCTGTCAATTTACATAACATCTCTTTCTTTCAAATGCGACTCTTTATTTTACTATTCTCTTTTAATTGGGAAATAATATTAACGAAGTAAGCTGGCGCAAAATAATTTTTATATACTTACCAAGATGAATTTCATAATGAACAGTTATCAGGGTACAGGGTGGTCTGTAATAAAAAGTAATATTTTTTTAAATTTTTCCTATTTGAATATGTTTTACCAGTAGCGAAGACTTTAAGTAAATGATCTTTCTATCTCTCTGACGTTGAATCTCGAATTTTCTCTAAAAAGACGTCATTCGGCATAGCAGTTCTTTCTTCAACTGTATTGTAAAAATTAGCATGATAATAGCCGTTTTTTTCGACACAAATTAAAAGAGAACCATTGTCGTCTTTTATACCCAAAGTAACAATATCAGGTTTTTTTTTCATGAATGCCTTGAAGAGTTTTTCTTGAATCACTTATTTTGCACAAAAAAGTAGTCTTTCTCATATCATTAACCAGTGGCCTTAGTTCAGTTTGCCCTTTAAAAAACACGTTTTCGTTATTTAGTAAATGTTAACGTTCTCCTGGGAAAGAAATGTCTAAAAGGAGCTAACTATAGCAGAATGCTTCACTGTCACTTTTCAATGTGTAAAGCGTGTACGTAATGTAAATGGGTAGTTTTTTTTGTAATTTTCCATTAGTTGGTTTGGCATCGACCAAAAAATTATTCTATTTGTGATAATTATTTATTTTCCTGCTTTTAAATATTATGCCAATAGGTTAACACACTTTTCGAAAGTTTAATTTTGTTTTAACATCAAAATGTTTAATTTTCAATTTAGTTATATTAATGATAATATTGCCCATTATCGTTATCTGCAGACGATTAGTTATTAACTGTATTTATTATTTCGACATGAAACATGCTTTTATTCATAAGGAAATAATATTAAATGAGCTATATTAGTAAACTAATTTTGCTCAAACGTTTAGGACTTTCATTAAAATAATATTACAGAAAATAAATCTGTTAAATTTGAAGTTATTCTTCTCAGTAAAAAAGGCTGTGCCAATGCTTACAAATTTATGCCACATTTAATTTTTATTCCTTACCTAAAAATATTTCATCTACCTAAATTTTTTTACAGGTTCAATCTTAGAGTATAACTTATAAGTTAGGTAATGATTTTTTATTAAAATGAGATTTACACAAGAAACAAAAAAAAATATTTTACTTTTAATTTGACCAATTTAAAATAAAAAAATATGGCAAGATTTGCATAAGTTGAGCTAGACTAAGAGATTCCAAATTATGTAAACACCTCCTCCAAAGAAAATTGGATTCCGCTCTATTTTCTGAATAAATGGTTCAAATGCGAGTCAAAATAATATTGGACATATTTTACAAAAGAATCTCTCCGACTTCTACAATTATCCTTTAACGATATTGGGCACAAATTTTAAATAGGTTTACAAATATCGAATTTAATGAAGTTTAACAATTCAAGTTATGTTTATAAAGCCTTAGAAATTCAATTTGAAAAAAGATACAATACCTTTGAAGAATTTAAATTATGTTTATTTAGATTTTAAATTCATAGATAAAGTTTTGAAAAGGGGAAATTACTTTAATCCTCTATGTAATTATATTTTTTATAAATGTTTTTATAGGTTACGCACACGTATCCGGAATCATTTCCTTTTAATTTATTTTCCTGGCTTAAGAAGTTTGTTTTCAGTGACCATCCGATCCTCTCTAAAATTTATTTTGTTTAATTGTTTGTTCTTTCTTGTTATCATATGGCGTTGCCATATGAGAATATATATGTATAGATATATATATATATATATATATATATATATATATATATATATATATATACATATATATATATATACATATATATATATATACATATATATATACATATATATATATATATATATATATATATATATATATATATGTATATATAAAAGTCCGAAGGCGATAGAAATATTAGAGGTGCTACAGACGTACAAACAAACCCAAAGTTGATTCTACTTAGAATATCAATAAAATTGAATAAATCCTAGACGCATCTCTTGAAAATTTAAGTTCGTTTCGAATAAATTGTGCAAACACGTTTAATCAAGCAACTCTTGATTAAACGTGTTTGCACAATTATTCAAAATTGATAAATTTATACTTAACCAATTGCAAAGTAAAAGAACAAGTGCGTGCTCCATAATTTAATTTAAAAAGTATGCCAATATATCATTTAAACATTTTTATAAAAATGACTGGGGTGCGTAAATACTACGCCCGACCACTAATTGCAGGATTGAGGATTGTGGCAACAAAACAGTGTGGCAACAAAACAACGTACCAATTTTCTTTAAGTATTCTCGAGACATGGCTTTACGAAACCATCACGATTAAATTATCATTTCTAATAACATAAAAGAGAAACTTAAAGATCGCACAAGGTCAATGAACGACTTTGCCATAAATACTTGTGCTATGGGTATTCACCCCAATCGTCAAAAACTATATGGTCCCAAGATTTTGAAACTTTATACTACGCAATTCACTGAGTTGTCTGACAGGAGAAAATATCCTTAAAATAAAAAGAATATATATATATATATATATATATATATATATATATATATATATATATATATATATATATATATATATATATATATATATATTTATATTTATATGTGTGTGTGTGTGTGTATATATATATATATATATATATATATATATATATTTGCTGATTGATCACTGAACAGAATAAGCTATATGTATGGCATGATCCATAACTGTACAAAAGAGCCAGTCTCAATAATGCCCTAAAAAATAACCTAATCATGTCTATGCCCGTAAAGCCATCAGACCTTGAACAAACTCAAGAAAAGGAAGTGAAATCGTGTCAAAAATATTACTGAGATAAAAGTTTTTGCAAAGGTTTGCTAGAAAAATACAGATGAATATACGGGCCTATCACAACACTGAACTTGAGCGCAGTGAATAGTTTCGGATGTTTCGTCACTTCAACATTCAGAGTCACGAAAAGGAAAACTCAAAGCAACAGACTGATTAGAATTTACCGCAACTGAAATTTAATGTTACGATATTTGTGATATTCAGTTATTTAAATATTTATAAAAATGTACCTGCTTTCATTTCGCTCCTTTTATAACTAACTTTCATAGAGAAATTTGGCCATTTTTATAGTAAATTTTTTGAAAATATTTCATATGAATCTTTTACAATATTATATTTCAATAAATAATTTAACGAGTACAATAAAATTGGAGGATAGGTACATATATGCAGAACCAGATACTAAAGTATTAACAAAGAAAATGAGGTATCAACTGCAGTGTCAATTGTTAGTCAACAAATAGTTTATATCCAATATTACTATAAACTAAAATGTCAATGTTACAATATTCGTACCGGAAACAAAATTGATAACGTCATGAAATACAAACGAGCGCGGCCGCTGGCCAACGTTTTTACTTTTATGCGGCACGGGTAATCCTTTTCGTATATTACCTTGCTGCTAATTTCAATTGATGCCAACATTGTAAATAAACAAAAATAATCACACATTTAGCTATTTTATATTCTTGTAAATAAAGTTACAGTGGAATTTATTCAATATTCTATTTTACCGTTAATTTAAAAATTAAAATACGCTCATAACTTATTTTAACGATAAGTTTATTCTTTAGAAAGTTTTGTTTCAACATTTATTTTAAGTTTCTAATAAACATAATACAGTCTCAAAGAAAAATTATTATGTTATCCTTTTAATTAAGAGTATTTCCCAGTTATTGTCATAGCTTGTAACAATATTGTATTTGATTTTTTAAAAATTAATCCAGATATTTAAACGACATGGTAGGAAATCATAACAACAAGGAAAATTAATATTAAGTAGAAGTTTGAATACCATGGATTGAGCACACGAAACTTTTTTTGACGATTTTTATGTGAATAGAAATGTTTAATACATCTCAAGACAATAATTTATTCATTTACAAAATACCTTAGTGCGAAACTATGGGAACGAATAAAATCAGTTGATGGGACACACATGTGAACAGGCGTTGTTTCTGCGGAATCCTATAATAATTTTCTTATTATTATACAAACAGGGTGACGCTGCTCAAAATGTTAAATTATAGGAGTAATAAACATGAAAAAGAATTAAAAATAATAGAAATGGTTTTTAATTATTTGAAAAAAAAACTCGTAATATTTAGACTTATTTTGATAATAATAATGGTTTACCCAATATGGTTCACGTTATAAAACTTGTGCGGAATGCTAAACGTAAGATTTAAATTCACATTTCACTTATATATGAGTCTAAAGGCATACGCTAAGCCGTTGAGTAACATTAATATTTTTTTCTTCAAATGATTAAGTTGAAAACTTGACGTCTTTAAATATCTCTGAAAAATCTTTACAGGGTCGTATCTGTTATTCATAGATATGATTCTAGTCATTAAACTAACTAGAATCATATTTATAGATATGATTCTAGTCATTAAATGAAAATTCTCAAAAATTTCTAAAAATCGCTGTCAAAGTTGCAATTCTAAGGAATCAGTCTGGCGTAAGGAATCACTCCTGTGAATAATAGACACATTCTTTTATACAGCCTGTTTATGTATACACCAAATATCAATATTTAAACTAAGCCATCACGAGATCTCCAGAACTCCAGAAATTTAAATTTTCAAGTTTGGTGTATTTGGTAGTATATTTCTCTTCACTTCTGTGTGCAAATTAAGAAACTGTAGGTGAAAATGAAGGTGGATAATTGTATAAGAATTTTGAAATAATTAAAGTTGGAGACATGAAAATTTGTATTTAGATTCTCAGATGAAAATAAACAAACACTTTGAACATTTTGAAAAAATCGTAAACAAATATTTTATTAAAATGAATGAAATAAAATACTCCCATGTTGTTTTTCTGACCGCCAAAGCTAGGACTACCCGTCTCATGCTAGTTTTTCTATAATCGTTTAAACATATTTTTCATTGTTTTTCTAGGCCTGATACATACATATATATATATATATATATATATATATATATATATATATATATATATATATATATATATATATATGCAGAAAATAACAATTTTATTTTAAACATGAACAATAAATTCGGGTCAATGCATTTATAGGCAGTATATAAATGTTAATGCTTGTAACTTCTTAAATTAATATTTACAGAAACTTTAAATGTAATCTAAGCGCAAACATTTTAAGTATAATATTTGTTGACGGAAAAATATAATATTTACATTTAAAGTAACTGATCTACAATACAAACATTTTGGCAGATTTACACGGACTATAGAATGTAATGTCTTGATAGTTTTGAGTTTATGATTTGAGTAAATATGTGTTAAGTGTACGAAATTAAACTTGAAATATTTAAATAAAAATTTAGCTAAACCAAAACAGTTCATGAGCAAATAAGTGAAATTACGAGTATAATGCGCACAAATCATTTCGAGAATTTGATATTGCGTCATCCTGTCGGGAGGCAACCTTGCAAAGCGATTTCTTTGAAATGTGCGAAGTCACTGTCATGAATATAACACAAATATGGGAAAGTAGGAATATCCATTAACATATTTAACTATATATTAGTAAACGTTTAAAATTCAATTACGAACAGAGCGAATTCTCTAGGCGATGTAGTGGTTTCAAATACACTTCTTTAAAAGGACTATTCAAATGTTTAAAAATTGGATATAGATATCCTTGTAAACACCATTATTTTATATTTATTTACCTATTATCTAAACTTATTTGTGAAGCATAGCTTGTTTTTAACTCTAATTGTATAGAGAATTTTTGAGGTAATTTGATTAACGGATAAATACAAATTTTCATTAAACTTCGCTTGTGGTTAAATCTATCCAAATACAAATTGGAAGTTAAATATATGCATTTATGTATATATATAAATATAAATATACATATATATATATATATATATATATATATATATATATACATATATATATATATATATATATAAATATATATATTTATATATATATATATATATATATGTATATGTATATATATTTATATTTTTTTTATTTTTTTTTTTTAAATAAATGGTTTGGAAGAATTAATTCTCGAATATCGCGGAAAACATTTAAAAATGACTTTGGCCTTAATCCAATCGTACCAGTTAAAGCAATATCAAAGTTTTTATGTGTTAATAAAAATATAAACAAAACCAATGTCTTATACACTCCATTAATTTTATTCAATCCATACGTAAACTTTCTGAGTAATTCATTCATTTGCCGTGAAAAATATCTACAGAACAGTATTTAGATTCGGATGATAATCATAAAATCACCGGAATTCCCGTTCGGATTTAAAAATAGACAATCCATCATCGGCCAAGTGCATCGAGTAATGACCGCAATCCAAAAGACATTCGAGGAAAGAATATGCCTTGCAATGTTCTTGGATATATTACAACTTTTCGACAGAATATTGCAAGGATATCTCGCTTAATGGAAAAATTGCTACCGGCCGACTATTGTCTATTATTTAAGACCTATCCATCTGACAAAAGATTCAGAGCGTCATATAAAGAAGCCTTTTCAAGTTTCTATCCAATCCGGGCAGGTATATCCCAAGGAAGTAGCGTGAGCCTCTTCTCTGTCTATTATATACCACTATTGAATATTTATTATTAAATTTGTTAAAAATATACCCCATAATCTAGAATAGTACCAATTGCTAGCATTTAGAATTTAGTTGTTTTATGCCTATGTAAGTGGGAATACGTATTATGTTATTTTTTTCACTAATGTGTATGCGAGTAAAAGATTTTCCAATATTTCATATTAGAAGCAATATTTAAACCACATTATTTACTGAAACACGAGATTGAAATTGTACTTAATCCTTTGCCCTCTCAACATTCTCTGGCTGGTCTTCTCACTGTCCTTTCCATTCGTGCACCTTGTGCAAGTTGTCTACCAAATCCTCCATTTTTTAATTGAATACCTTTATTCATATTAACCTTTTATTGTTTTAATAATTACTTTCGCATTACTCTCAAAATAAATTTTTGGAATTTGCTTAAGTCAATTGCTAAAAAAATTATAGTAGTAAAATATCAATTGCTGGCAAAATAATTGTTCGTAATACGTAAGGTTACACAGTTTTATATGTTCCTCTGAGATCAAGCACCCGTCACGATGCGCGCACCGCTGTAATGCGAGGTAGGCTCTAGTAGACATTTAAGCAATGAAAGAAAGAGGTTATGTTACAAATCCAAAACCAAGCTAGAGAAGCCATACACTGTGAGTAATGAAATACATTGAATGAAATCTATTAATTTATAAAGTTCATAAGAACACAGTTAAGCTAAAATTTTAAATTTCAGTAAATTGAGGACCTATTATTTAATTTTCTTACGCTGTAAGGAAAAAATCACAGGCGTTCGTACATTAAATTTTGTTTAAAATATTTTAAAAGGCTACTTAAGACAGCATTAATTTTAGAAAAAAATTACATAGCAAAAAATAATTTCAAATTTTTACTAAAACAGAAACTACTATATACGTTTGTATTGTCAGCATACTAAGTAAAATTCGCTTAATTCTTCGATTGTAGAAATTATTGCTATATTCTTATTAAACCATCACTGTTTACGATATTTCATATATTATGAAATTCCATTTGTAATGAATGTCAAAAAAAATTATATTTACTCTATATTTTGTAATATTTAATTCTTCCTTATATGTTATAAGCTATGGGCGTGGATTAGACCTTAGTTGATTAAATTCTCGTTACATTCCAGAAGAAGAAAATCAAAGAATCCGACCCTGCAAAAATAGTAGTTGTATAAGTGATATTTAAGCTTACATAATTTATTGTTAGTAATGATAATACGCAAGACAACTAATAAAACAAATAGGTTGAACAATATACTATGCACAGTATATACCAACTCAGTATCATTTAAATAACAAAACTCAATCAAACTTATTTGGCTCCATCTCATATTTACTTACGTAAATTAAAATAAGGAACAGGAAATGTAAATATATTCTTGTTTTTACAGGCACTTAAAAATATATTAAAAATATATATAAATTCTTTCTGTATATCAATGTTTCGGTAAAGTAATATAACATTTTTTACAATATCATTTCTAAATACAATTTTTATTCATACTTAAGTTTTGACCTAAACCAATAAAATATTCAGTATCTTTTTATTATACAGTATCGAGAAATTCAAAGAATGAAATTTAAATTTCTCAACTTATGGTAACACGATTTTATTTATCGATTTAAACAAGTTGTTTACTACCTTGGACATTGAGTTCTAAGACAGCAAACAATTTATTAAAATGGAAACGAGTTGTTAAATTGATTTCAAAGTTTACAGTAATATTTACTGAGTTCTTAATTTAAAGCGGTTTCCCAAACGTGTAGGCGGATAGCACGTTTTCAACAATCCCATCAGTGGTAACGGTGGATAAATATAACGGTTATTTTAACGGCATCCTCTTGATGAAGTTGCTGGTATATTTATGTTATATAAATTTTTTACTTTGTAAAAATTTAGTAATTGTGTACAATCCCTTGTGTCATTTAAGGGGTGAAATAAATAATAGGTGAATAAATAAATTAAGAAAAAGAGACATTACGCAAATCCAGTCTCAGAATTAAAAGCATATAAACAAAACTATGGGATGCTCAACAATGAGGAGATTGTAATTTTAAAGCATCAAGTCATGTTTATAAATACCTAAGAGGTTTTGATGAACATCAATTGAACATTACAAGTGTGAATATATCAATAACCATGAAAAAGAAAACCAAACAAACATTGTAAAAGACTCAGATCTAATATATTAATAAAATGCCGATAATCTAATATACATAACAAGATGCTGAAAAACCAAAAACAAAAACCAAGCCATTAATTTAACTTTATGAAATAAATAGAGGGGATTAAAAAAATTTACATCTGCTGGACCAATATAATAAATTTCGTTGCGCACTGAAACCGTGCTTGAATTCGTTGTGTGGATGAACACTATAAAGATATAATTTTGGATTGATACCCAATATGGAAGCGTTCAATTATGGTTTCATCCATTCTTCACAGAATTATGAAATATCCCTCTAAAAACTTCATAGGCACGTATAACTTATTTAGCAATATTAACCACGGGAATGTCATGTATCTGAATGATTCATAATTTTCATTATAAAATATAAACACTCGAGCAGACGAAAAACATTTACTTTATAGAATTTTCACCATCTAATAATAACCATTAAAATTTTGAAATGAATAACTCAGAAAGCATTTTTCTTGAAATATGTAGTCATTAAAATATTCATATTATCATCGGCGTGAGATCAAAAGCGAGAAGGGAATCATTTGTCTACGAATTATTCAAATCGAAGGTTGAACAAGTATTCCGTTTACTCCGAGTTCTATAAACAAATTACCAATTGAAAAGTTCTGAATATGAATTTTATTAAGTTTTACAAAATATTAACTCCAGATTCGCGGTAAATTTCATAATGTTTCTAATTGCGTGGATTTGACTTTTCATACAGATTAAAAACATTATTGAAAGGTACATAGTTATTATCCCTCTTTTATTTTGAACTGGGTGCTTATAAATCATAAATTTGGTTTAGACATCAAGTATTATGTATTTTGATGATCTTAACTTAGGATGAAAATAATATCCAAAATTTTAAATCAAATAAACATAAGAAAGTATCCTTCACAATACTTTACTTTGTATTAGTAAATTGGTTTTAAAATTTACTAATACATTGTATTAGTAAATTTTAAAACTTGACAGCTACGTAACTATTTAAAAATATTTTTGAATTGAAAATAGAGAAGTTTTTCTTAAGTTTAAGAGACCACGGTTTTTAATTCGATCTGAAACATGAATAGCGTGAAGACAATAATCATATGTAATACTATTTTTTCTTAGATTGCTTACTACCTTACACGGTGATAAAACAGTAAATAATAAGAGACGTATAACAAATGATTAATCTAATTAAAAAGTGATAAACGTAATCTGAGCCGTTACGAAATCTGCGTTTACTAGAAGGAATCTTTTGTATAACTAAACAAAATTAATTTTCGGAAATTTAAATGAGAATTGTGAATAATTGTTCGGTTCAGTTGAATAATTCATCGACTATTGGTTCATGACTGGCTCCCAGCTCACACAGACGATATTTCATTAAAGTAATTGCACATATTTCGAAAAATTACTTTCCAGTTTTTCCATTCCCACAGATGTTTTATATTAAAATCAAAGGGTAAAAAAGATTCATGTGCGATTTACATATTTTAAAATTTTGAAGTCAAAATTATGCAGATGTTTTTTGTGAGAGTAGCTGAATAAAAAGTACAGTCTAGATAAAACAATAGTTGAATAAAGACTATAAAAACTAACAGCATTCTGGCTCTACAGACTTCACAAAACAAATTTGTAAAAATAAAAGTAATTTAGTGCAATTAGAATTTGATTAGCGTAGCTCTTTTAGCTCTTATTTCAGATTTTTGAATGTTTTGTTTTATAATGATGATATAAATTGTAAAATACCATATTCTAGTTTTAATTTTAATTTGGCAAAACTGTTAAGTGGTCGCAAACTTTAGGCCTATAGAGTGTATCGCATACGGTTTACATAGCTAAAATGGCATTGCATATACTATAGGTTCATTAGGCTACACTTGGCTTTAAGATAAACGAACTATTTAAGTCTGGAAAATATAATTACGTATATATCTTGAATCGATGACATCAATAGTGATGTATCATAAAGTAAATGATATCTTCATTTCTATGTTGACACGGTCAATTAAATGTGTCGTTTATCATTTATCTAAGTTCATATCATTTTAATCTAGTTGTATAACATATTTTCGAGACAGATTATAATTTGTATGAAAATTTAAAATTGTAAATACACAAGAATGTACGGTAACGTTCCACAAATTTCTTGGTTTAATACCATATTTTTACTTTCTTGAACTATAATATTTTTATTTTCTTGTACTAATAATTAACTTGGTAGTACCGATAATAATTTTTCTAGAAATTTTTTAAGCGATTGATTTGTTCACAATTAAATGAAACTACGTGATGTAGTATTATTTCTACTTTCTTTAATTTCTTTACCACGTCCTAGGTTTCGTTGTATTACAACATCTTCAGGTGGGATATTAGCAAAGAATTCTTTGAAGAGATTCTTTGCTAATATCCCACCTGAAGATGTTGTAATACAACGAAACCTAGGTCGTGGTAAAGAAATTAAAGAAAGTATAAATAATACTACATCACGTAGTTTCATTTAATTGTGAATAATGAATTTCTAAAAAATTAACAAAAAATATATTCAAGATTGATTTGTTGTTATAGAAAATCGATCAAATTGTTGCCTTTTGTTATTGTAATCTAATTTTACCGAACAATTTTCTCATGAATGACATTCATCTTATAATTAAATGGAATATTTTTAAATGTAAGAAATTCATTTGTTAAAGTAACTTAGCAGTATTTAGGTTTTATTTTAAACAAACATTTCTCATGACTTACCTCACATCTGTGGCAAAATGAAATTTTTAAGTAAAATATCGCAAAATGATATATAAGGCACTCATTCAGATATATATATATATATATATATATATATATATATATATATATACATGAATATATGTTGATCTCAGCACATTTTATTATTTTTGAAATGGGTTATACAAATCCGAAAAAATCTGGAAAAAATAATTTGAATTAATAATTTCGGAAAATGTACACAACTGCAGGGCCTTAATTTGTGTTTGTTACAACACTCACATAGTCGGTTTTCTGGATTGAAAACTTATTTTGACTCACCTCGTTCAAAATTGTTGGTGGGAAATAAGTTTTCTCTTTTGTGACACGCCAAGCATGACACACTTCACACAAATTCGGCGCGGGACATAAATCGAGTATGGTCGAACGGATGGACTTCGGATATACTCAGCGCCAGACCAAGTGCAACCGAACGAAGGGAGACAAGTTCGTAAATATTTTTGATTACGTCACTTTAATCTGCTAGTCATGGATGCATCGGTAAAACACTTGATTAAGTCAGCGACACTGGACTGATTTCGAATCTCCATGCTTGTGTTTTTCTTTCTTCTTCGTTATTATTATTAGAAAAAAACAGTGTGATATAAACCCAGCAGAAGCAATAGTTTTTCAGTAATTGAAATTGCTTGCCAATTTTTACACTTGTTTCTAGTAAGATGGTCAATTTTAAAAACAAACTCTTGAAGAAAGAAAACAAACTGAGGGCACTGCATTGATTGTTTGAGTCCGGTATTTCAGTAACACTTGAAATATCTCATATTTACTTCATTTGATGTACATATTTATGTATGTAGTTTTTCCTTGCAAGTACTAAATAAATAATGGAACAAATTAACAGGCTCTCAAATAATCCACTTTTTTTTAATATTCTAACCAATCAGGAAATAAATTCGTAACTCTATTTCTCTGGAAAATGAATTATGTTTCTAATTGACTTCATAAAATGGGGAGGTTTCTACGTCGACTTTATTTTTGTTATAAATCTTAATGCATATCTATAGAATTAAAAAAATCAATTTGAATGATTCTTTTTTATGTGGAAGGATATAACTAAGACTAGTTAAATGTAAATTTGATCAAGATCTGAAGATTCCGGAAATGTCAAGAAAACGCCCCAATGAACGACACTAAATCAACCGTGATTTAAGAAATTTGTTTCACCGCTTACAGTATTGTTGATCAAGTAGTCATAGCATCAGCTGACCTAGATGGTATAGAGAATATGGGTTTTATCTAAACGAAATACTTAATGACAGACAATCATTAGTTTATTAAGTTGAGAAGTCAATATCTGTACTTTCATTATTTATGATTCTATTTGCATAAGCTCTCATTTATGAAAACTGCTGGTTTCCATTTTCAGTAATCTCCTTCAAATATACTTTGAAATTTCTTTACATTTTTCTTTAAGTAATGCTCCTTTTCATTTCTTGTTTCTTAATTATATAAGTAAATGTGACTTTCTAAAAAAGTAGTAACAATTATAAAGTAAATTGAACTTCAATAAAGGAAAACCAACTTCAAAAATGCATTTTTTATGAAAAGCGTAAAATTATTTAGCCTTACCATGTGTTTTAAATATGTACTATTTGTTTTAAATATGTAAAATGATACCCATGTGTTTTAAATATGTACTAATATTTGTTTCTTTTCGGAATCGTTGACCAAAGGACACAACAATGAAGAGAGCAAAAAAGCGAGAAAAACTATCAATTCATTTTTGTTTGCTCTCGGACCTGACTTGAAAATAATACTATTGTTAGTACACGTCTAAAATTATAAGTGTTAATTATCATTACAGTATTTAACTAGCATAAATTATTTTTACTTTTAACTTTTCAGTTCTTCATAATATTTTATCTTTGAAGTTTTTTTTAAAATATAACTTGTTATATTCCGAAAAATAAAACTTATTTAGTTATAGTTAAAGTTTTGTATTCTTATTGTATAAGGAAATACTTAATTTTTAATATTATTTTAAATTTCAGGCTGTACTTGCAGGCCGTATACCTACCCCTATATGCAAATATTATCTTCAGATCCATAAATTATTAATTATTTTACACCTTATTGGACAAGTAAAGCAAATGGAATTCAGAATACTTACGACACAAGGATTTTTTTCTTTAATAAATTTATACTTTTTGCGGACAAAATATTTCACAGTTTTGAAAAGAAAAAAGAAAAAGAATCTACAATTGTAAATTAAGAATCTCCAATGCTAGATTTTAGTTTAAAAAGTTAGAAAATTAATTTACTATTGATTTACTGGAGAAGGAAGTCTTCTCAAGTACATACATATAGGAAAACTCTTAAAAGAAACGTTTTTGCATATTTGTTGTTATATTTATAATTTACACGCCGGTGTGTATTTGTGAGATAGTCGAACACAGTTATCTCTCACTTGCCAATTTCCATTTACGACAATTTATTTTTTTTATTTAGTATATTTATAAATACGCATTAACCAAAAACACTTTCAATATTCCTGTATTAGATGCGTTTTTAAAAAATCTCATTATTTGTTAGCTTATTAATGATGAGTACCAGACGAATCCAATTACACTTATAATTTTAAGTCCAGCAGCAAAATAATAACATTTTACAATTATATAACAAGCCATACACAGCTCAACATTTCACAGACCTGTATTTGGCTGGTTACGATACTATCTAGGTTATTTCATAGAATGTCTCTTTTATTAGCAAGTTGTAAAAAAGTCATGTCTGAAAGGGTACTTAACAAGACAAGTTATGAATACGACCAACTTTAGGCAAATAGTTTACCGTAAAATTGACATCTTGTTAAAATGAACAAGTTTTTAAAAATATGTAAAAACTTTATTCATTTCTGTACACTTCTAACGTACCTTTGTTTCTGTATTTGTTTTTGTACGTTTATAATAGAATTACTTTTTAATTGGTATTAATATATACAGTAGTTGAAATGTGTGATAAAGTCGTGTTACAATGAGATTTTTACATAATGAAAATTAATTTTTTACGTGTGATTATGGTGTATTTCCCTAATATTTTCTATTTTGAATCAAGATAAATTGACTCAAAATGGAAACAGGATTTTTCTGGTTCAATGAAATTCGAAAACTTTGTAAAAGTTTTGCTTTGTCCTAAAAAAAAAAAGGTTAAGTTTACATAATCTACAAATTTAAATATTAAGTGTAAGGGTTTGCGTTTCTTAACTGCAATATTTATACTCACATTATAATACAATTCCAACCTTATTCGCTAACAACGAAAAATAATAGGAATCCTAGCTCTGTACTATCTAGCCGTTAGTTTTATTTAACTATTTCGACTATAAATATTCCAATTTTTCCTTCATTAGTTAACAGAAATGATACAATTAAATGTAAACGCAAATAAATATTTAACAATAGTAATATTCGATTAGACGAAATGTCTATTACACTTTTACATAACTTTAGCATTCTGACGTATTTAAAAACTCAATAACTATTTACGACCACCTAAAACGTTTGGCTTGATAGTTTTTTTGTAATTCTTTATCACATTATTTAAACGATGTTAACATATCGTAGTAACCGGAGTTTCAAAATGGCTCTCAACACAAATGTGAGTACCTATACAAATTATTGGGATGATATTTTGCAGTTTAACCAACGAATTAATTTTAAATATTACTAGGTCCAGTTTTCTTCTCTTTAAGCAAGTCTTATTACTTTGCCCCACGGATTTCATTATCACCCTGAACGCAAACCACGAAGACGTCAAATCAATAGAGAATGAATCCAGTCGACAGCCGTCGACGATCTATGATAACACCGTGGTCAACTCTCCTGATTGCAACGATTGCAATGTCAAAACTACAAGTCTCAATTGTACCCACGATAATGTACCCTAACCCTATATCGAATAAGACAACCAATAAACTAAATGCGATACTGCGATATGAAAGCTACGGACCCGAGATTAATAAAGACTGCACACTGATCAAAACACTTTAAGGTACATATATAAATTATGCAAACTATTATTTATGGGCGACTTTTTTTTACGAAGGGTACATTTAAGATAAAAACATTACTATTCAAAATTCTGCGTATAAAAAACAAGACTTAAAGGTAAAATATTGCCTATTACTTTCCTATGTTACAATTTCAGTTATGAAATTATTTATATTTATAGAAATTGTATCGAAAGATTATACTTTAAATAAATTTTATCATCATTTTATCATATGATATCCTTAGTTTTAACAGTTAAATAACGAAACAAGGAACAATCGTAGCTTTGTCATTACTTCCATCTGTTTGTCCGTCTGTAATGGCCTTGTATTTTAAATGTACATATATCTAAAGATGGTTTAATGAAAAAAATGTATTGTTGGCGGCCTTTAGTTTAATCTTACTGTTTTCATAGTTTCCATGTGCAGTTTCATGATTAATATGTGGCAAAATAAAGTGACGCGAAATACGATTTATCCCATCTCATCAAGCAGGCTTCTTAAACAATTTTCAGTCTTCCAAATTTATAATGAAATTTCATGTAGCGGTTTCCGATTATGTCTAGATTGCTTAAAAATGATTAAGATTACACTGCTTAAAATAAACTATTTTAAACAGTGCAATATATATTTATATATATATATATATATATATATATATATATATTTAATTATAATTTATGATTATTTATAGTTTAGTAATATATAATTTATTTCATTATTTGAATCTTAACTTTAATGAAAATTTTAATGGTGGCAAGCAAAGAATAATTTTTAAAATTTTTAACCATTTCTTTTTTAATTGTCGTTTTTAATAAAATTTTTCGACTTAAGTCAATGAGGTCTATACGAAATTTGTATACTCAAGGTTATATGTGTGTCACATTTGACTAGTACGTACGTTGTGTATGCACACCGGTGCATACAGTTCGTGAAAATTCAATAACATGCAGTTTCAGTAATATTAAAAAAATTATATTTCAGAATTTTTAACACTTCGAGCTCTTGCTCTTGCTCTTGCTCTTGATTCAAATTGCATTTGCTCAATTTTTTATCAATTTTATTTCTCGACACATTTTCTGTTGTTTTCCGTTACAAAAACATTAGTATATTCAATAGTAGTATGTGTATATAGGAATTTAAATTTTTTGAAGAAAATCATAGCAAATGTATTATTCAATGATCCAGCCAGGTTTTAATATACGTCTTCGGTACGTATTTTGAAAACCAATGCCATTATTTTGTCCATTTGTCTGAAAATTTATAACTTAAGTTTAAATACATTATCTAACCGTATCCAATATATTAATTTCATAACATGAAAAAGTTTATTCTGATGCGGTTGCTTCTTTTCTTGGACAAAAAAGACAATGAATCCTCTCTTTTTTTCGACTACGAGTAACGTAGTTCCAAAAAAAGGGGATAAGCGGACATCTTGAGTGGTTTTAAATAATTGTGTTACTAATAAACGTCTTCTTCCGCTTCTGTTACGAAATTAGGACGGCTCTTTGACTAAACACATAAAAATATAAAAATATGATTGCTATTGTTTCAAATAGTATCTTTTTAGGGTTCATACCTCAGAAAGAGAAAATGGTTTCCTAATAAGACGACACAGAGGTTGGCATATTAAACCGCGTATCTTACAGGAAATCTCACAAAAAGCAAATGGGATCTTTCTTACTTTATTTTATTTTGTGTGTTTTATGGAATGTGAACAAAAAGAAGTAGTGGTAGGAATTTCAAGCATATTTTTTCAGAATATTTGTAAGAAATTTTGTTGAAAATATCCAAAAAAATTAAATTTAAGCATCAGAATTAAAAGAAAACTACCTTATGAGAAGTTTACTTAAAGTCTACCGAAAAACTTTGGCGATGGTTCTAAATGTCATAGTTTATGAGAAATTCCCGGTATTTTTACTATCAAAAGTGTACTATTCAATATATTTATTTAATTCAAATATTTCTAATATTTAAAAATAATAATACTATCCTTAAATATTTAAAATGTGCTTTAGCCTTTACCGAACTCTAAAAAGTAAGAATGCGCAGCGTATGCACTTTTGGTTTTACCAACGTTTTTAATTTTAATAAAAATTCTGTCTGTGATTACGACTTCTTTCCCGCGTAGAACTTTAGAAAATGTTACATTTAAGATCAACACACGTAATACCATTAATTATAATAATCACAGGAGTAAACTTTTTTTTTAAGAAATTACACTTTATTCACAATTAAATGAAACTACGTGATATAGTATTATTTCTACTTTCCTTAGTTTTCTACGGGGTGAGTAGTAGAAATAATACTACATCACGCAGTTTCATTTAATTGTGAATAATGAATTTCTACAAAATTAACGCCAAATATATTCAATATTACACTTTATGTTGAAATGTCAAAATGCACATCTTCTTTTAGTTGGTCGACTGCAGTAAAATATAACCAAAGCCATATCATATCACGAAACTTGAAATCGATTTTGGGTTTAGGTTTTAAATAAGATTAATTTTTGGTGAAACTTCTTTTCAGTACTTGATATTTATTGGTGAGGTGGTAAACCATCCTATAAAATTTTACTATATGTAAAGTTCTAAATAAATAAATAAATATGTATATATATATATATATATATATATATATATATTTGACACATTCAGTTATTCAATGACACTAACATGAATACTAACACGTTTTCTGTTTCATTTGCATTTAAGGGAGATTAAATCTTAAAAGAACAATACATTAAAAAGAACACTTGATTAAGGATAACTTAAAGAAAATTTAGAAAGAAATCAAACGTTTCACGCATAATGCTACACTCACGTCTACCAAGAAATAAGTGTATAGCAGTCAAAGATACAATTAGTTGGAAATGAAACTTTCTATTAAAAAAGAGGCACTTATATGTATATTTTGGATGTAAGTTAGAAATCATGAAAGTGATTGACATTTTTTGCACGTCTACATAATGTCAACTATAATATAAAAAGTATGTGGTGCAGCATGTAAAATTTTATATAAGAATTTGAATAAAATTATGAAACCTGAAGGAATATTATAAAGACCTTTTTGTCGAATATACATGTCACAAAAAGCAACTAGGAAATATGTTATTCCTAGAATTCATTACTGTAAAATATAAGTAATAAATAAATCAAATAGGTAGTGTATTTATTCCATCAGGTAGCTCGTATATCGGTTTATTGATATTTGCAAATATATTTTTTCTGTTTGACTGCAAGCTTCTTGAATTTATGGCCGATAGCGATATCATTGTGCATTGTAAGAAAACAACTTACGACTCTGTACAACAAGTGCTTTGTAATGATTTACAGTTGTGTACATGCTTCTGTAGAGGTAATTTATTATATTTATAATTTGAGTACGAAGCTTTAACCGAGTTAACAAGTTTTCAAAGGAAGTCGGTGTCGGCATGGATTTGATCAATATTTGTATGAAGGGTTCTCTCCAAATAACATTTCATGCTCCAAGTATTTTTTATTCATTTAATGGCAAGACAAGTCAAAAAGGATCCTAATTTTGTCAAGAATCTTCCTCCAGAGTGATTTTTTTTGTGATTTCTTCCACTTTTTTTAATTATAGAATGGATTAATTTTTAAGGCATAAACTTCATCTCAATCTGGGTATGCCTTTCAGTCCAGAACATGTTGGAGTACCGGATTTTTTTATCAATATTTTCATTGATTCCAATTATATATCCAGCTCATTATATTTTTTTTATTTTAATGAATATAATTACATCACGTTCTTTTGATTGTGTATGTACATACAGTTCAATATATGATTTTCTGTTCCATGGTCTGATATTACTAAGAGAGATACTCAACTTTTTTTCCGAAAACTGCAAACCTTTTTCATTTGTTGAAGTCAATGTCAGTCGTTGTGATGAATATGTCTGTACTGCCCTTATTAAGATTGTAAAGCAAGAACTTAATATTTTTTATTTTATTTCAAAAATTTTGTGGTACTACAATACGTGTGTTGAATATTTTTGTTTAATTTACAATGTTCTGTTATTACTTGAATTAAATTTAATTCTGAATAACTGACTTTTTAAAGGCTGTTCGATTTGATTTACAGAAATTTATCCGGATTGCTCGATTAACAGCAAGGTATAGTCTTAAATTGTTCACGTAATTTGTATCACTATCGTAATTCTGAATGAAATATACTTCAGAATGAATTGTGGTTCAAGTAAAATGCAAATTGGTAAAAAACCGCAACTAATAGTATATATACACACGTGATTTATTGAGTGCGTTTACACTTGATGTCGGGTCTGATCACTCATGAATTTTCGAATTACAGAAATTTGCTATTAACTGATAATATGCAAAAGTGTTGCCGTTTGCAAAAGTTAATCAATCTGAATCTGAATCTGAATCTATACAGACGCTTGATCTTCTGAATAGAGACAGACGCATAATTATTTCATCCCACATCAATAAAGTACTTTTGAAAGATGGCCATTGAAAACTATAAAAAACGGCGCTGGTGTCAATCACAAACTCTATAATTATTATATTTCATGAGGTAGTAAACGAATTTTGAGGAGTTGGACTGAGATTCGATCCACTGAATTTGGGTCATATTCTAATTTGATTTGAATGACGTAAGGCGATCGCGGCAATAAAAGAAAATATATAGGTAATTAATATTTTTAAATAAGGTTCCAATGAGTTTATTAAAAAATATTCCTAAAAACAAAACATTTATTAACTGTAAGTATGTAACTTTTAGGATAAATGTTTACCAAATAAATAAAAATACTTTTAAATACGCGCTCACTCATAATTTTACCACAAAACATATGGATTCTCTGTCAACAACGTGGTGTTCGTCATACCGCCATCCCGCTTTTTCAACCTTAGTATTTTAATAGCTTTTAAAACGTTAATTCTTTACTTATTAAAAATCCTTAAAGAAAGTAACTTCTAAAAACGCTACTAGGTAATATTTGAAATAAGATGCAGAACGAGTGCAGAACTGGAAAAACATAAGTTTTATTGCACTAATTCCAAATAGTATTTTTTCTCAGTATGATGCATCAAAATTTTACTGAAACATTGCATATTTAAATTTTTTGAGAGGAAACTCGATCAAGTTGTTTCCAGAAAACATGTTGTAACCCAATTCTAGACTTGTTGTAACCCTAACATTAACGCGAGATAAAAATGACTTCCGCAATATTTATGATAAAATACCTGAATATCCAATTTCATTAAAATATTGAAGACCAAGCATTATATTGTAGAACAGCACGTGCTCATGACACTCACACCGATATTTATGTTTATTACTTCATGCTTTTGTGTTAATTCTATTGAAGTCTTCATTTAATCTTTTTTTTATAATTATACATTTTTTTTTACCTCTTATAATATAAATAATTTCTTCAATTTAATTCAATTTTTAGAAACGTTTTGAACCTACAAATAAAATAAAATAAATGCAACTAAAATGTTGTGATCATTTTATCTTCTGTGCTACTGTAAACTATGTCATTAATAGAGTAGGAAGGGAAACTCTCAATACAAAGTATTCCAGTAAGTTAAAGCTTATGATAAATTGTTTGCACTTCGGTCGTAAACAGCAGAAGGTCACGAAGGCACAAAGATATAAATCAGTCCATAACGAAAGCACGGAAACTAACTTTCACTCCCTGTCAATTCCATTGACGGAAATATGCGATAATGGGTTTATCTATAATTTTGTTTCCTTCCTTTATTACAATCATGTCGTATTAGTGAATGACCCTGCTCCACAATTAATGGTGTTTTAATTTTTCATTTTATTCTCTTACTGCACCTATTTTTCTCAGTTTTCTATTAGCTAGGTGTTTAAAGTAAATATCGATACAAGTAATAAAACAGTAATTAAAATACAGTAGTAATTTTATCCGAACCTAGGTTTTAGTTAGCTTTTTTTTAAAAATTTCGCGAAATCCTCCATTCACATATTTTTATTATACTCTCCAATTTGAAACCTTGTGTTTAGATTTAGCACATTTGTACAAAATCTTAACATTTCACTTAAATTATTTTTTAACTTTAATTTTTGTAATTTAGTATAGACCTAGAAGCCCAATTTTTCCAGTCCCTAATTTCCCAATTTCTCCAATACCCAATTCTTTAAATCTTATGTTTCTTATGTTTAAATAAATGGTAGTAGAAATTGAGAAATAATTGCCATAGCTCCTTCTTAAATTTGTGGCCAGACGTATATCAGTTACAACTCTCCTAGAATCAAAATAGTTTGATTACAATAAATGAAGAGCATGTCGCTTTATCTTTACATTTTCATTTAAATTAAACGTCATGTGATCTAATGTTTTCTTCATAAATTTTGTGTATTTCTTGTTATGTTAATACTTTTTCGGTAAAATATAATTTTGAGAAGCCTGCGTTTAAAATGTGAAATATATTTTTTAAATCTATCAGAATTAGCATCAAATTAAAATTTTTAAAAATATTGTTTTAAAAATGTATAACATAAGAGAAACGTACGTATAATAAAATTAACATATACATATGGTATAATATATCAGTTCGTAATTTCAAAAATAACTCAGTACGTTCATATTAAGATGAAGCAAAATTAACGACAATTTCGCTCTGTTATAATATTAAATTCATCGACGTGTTAAATTATACTATGTCAAAAATATTTAAACTCATCCTGTTTAGAAGTCACGTCATTTAAACAAACGTATAAAATATTAAAATTTTCAATATTTAAATATATATTGTGCTTTTAGTTGGAATTAGAAATATTCATAATGAAAATGATAAAAGAAAAGCAATAAAATAAAATATTAACTCGCCCTTATCATAAACGTGTACAAAATACGTTCCTACAATATCTGCACATGATGCAACATGGTAACTTTTCCTTTCTATTTTCTATTGATTTCCTCCTTTGTGTGCTATCTTTTCATTCACGAAAAATGTTATGCTCCGCATTTATGACAAAACTATTATTCTTTGTACCCAATAATATTCTGCGCTCTTACATCGAATTACACTGGAACTGTCCAATTTCCCGCAGTATTAAGTTGTTTAACACCTGATTGAGGTGGCACTAGTGTATGATTTGTTTATTATGAGTGAAAGAAAATTTGTAAAAACATATCTTCGTTATATTTTGTAATTCTTATATAATTTTGCGTTGATGCATTGATTGTGTTTCGTTACGAATGTATTTGTAAGATAAAAAAATGAAAAATTAATTAAAGCATACGTGATTTGGGTTTTGAATGTTTATGTAGACACGGTAGGAACTTAGCAATGAAATTTGACATAATTTTTCTAAACCGGGGTGGATTTTGTTTTTGATAAAAATTCTATTAATGGGAACTACATTTAAAACTGACTAAAAAATAAGCAAAATCAGAACAATAAAAATCTCGAACTATAATGGTTTAAAATAGTATGTTGTAAATGTGTTCTTTAATTAAAAAAAAATGCCAATTCCAAAACCGTTTTTGAAATTTTGAAATTCTTATCCAACGTTCGCTTTCAATTGTGGTATTGAAAACCATCCGATATTCCAGAATTTTCTTATTATAACTAGACAGTTACCAGCGTTCGCGGTATACAAGGATGACTACTGCTTTAATGCTGTTGTTATGGTTACGTTATTTGACGGTTCAGATTCTGGAGCTTTATTCGTTTCCCTTATAACTTTGATAAGAATGGTGTTTTTGATGGAAAATCGTCTATGTTTGCTCCATACTACAAAGTTAATTTATTTAGTGTAAAATTTTACTTTTATTCAAATTATATTAGTGTAATTTTGCAATTAAATATGGGGAAAAGTTTCTAGTTAGAAATATATTTACTGGTTAGGGAACATATTAAAATTGAAGGTTTTTTCCCTTATATTTAAATCTATTCTCTCTCTGTAAATATCGCGGTAACTTTTTTGTCTATTCGGTTTTACGCTTCGAAACATGTATATATTGAAAATTTGAATTCATTTGAATTCATATCTACAAAAAAATATGCTTTCCATTAAGAATTTAAAGGCGTCTTGAATGTTTATTTAGTGTTCAGTAAAATTTGAGAGATCCTCTTTTAAAAATTTTGTTGGTAACTTTCATATCATATATTTATAAATATGCATAACTGCTAAATACTTAACTTCCTCTTATATACAGTACTGGAGCAAAAATTATTTTATTGCTTTCTTTTCAGTTGTGCCAACCATAATATATTTCGTGAAAGTTTGTCAAAGTTCCCGAAACATGTGCTCTGAGTAACATTGGTATTTCGCATTAACTATCCACAGGATTAGCTGTACCGGCTGGGATTTGTTGACTGAGAGTTGGGGGTCGGCTGTTAAAGTTTGAGCATATTAGCGAGGCGGAAATGAAAGCTCGGTGAAGCGCTATGAGTGGGGTAAGTAGTTTGTGAACGCGGCTTGAATAATAAGGAAGAGGTAATATTATGTAAATATGTTTCTATTGGCCCATCAAAATTATAATAAATGAGTCTTTGAGAACAACTTTGATTAGACTCGCAATTTTTGCTATTCTGGTAATTTGTGATTTACTTGGCTTATCCGACTCTGTAATGTTCATTATATTGAAATTTATCACAGATTAATAGTTTACTTCAATTGTTTTGTATTAATTGACCTAATTCATTTACGTTTTTTTTTAATAAAAATAAAGTCAAATCCATTTTTTTCCAATAATCGTTTGAGAATAATTTTTTAAATTTCGTATATATTACTCTATTTTATTCTATTTTGATTGCCTTTAAGGTTACATACTTTCAAAAAAGGTTAAAGAAAACACATACGGTCACTAACGTCACTGACAGTTTATCTGTCTCTGAGAGCTGCTTTGCTTTACAGCAGTTTGATAAAACAATTCCTTAACCTGATATATAGTATATGATATATAGTGTATATATATATATATATATATATATATATATAGTGTATATAAGGTATATGATATATAGTATATTAATCCAGATGTATCTCCATAGTTGACACTCGGAATGTGGAAAGGGTAAATTAAATCTTTGAAAATATTTGCATAAACCCCGAAACAAAAAATTGTAGAATTTTTTTTAATTTAAATTCTTCCTTTATTTTAAATTAATAAATTTTAATGGGTCAAATAAAACCATTTGTATTAATTTTTATATTTGGAATGAAGAATTCAAATGTTAATTTAAATAATAATCGTGTCATATTTTTGTAATTAATATCCTCTCCTGTAGTTCGGTTTTATTAACAATTTGAATTGTGGTATGAATTCAGTTTCGTACCAATGCTATTTTAACATTTTTTTATATGCTATGAAAGAATATTTAAAAATATTTTGCTGCTCGCGATTATTTGTTATGAAAAAATCAATTTAAGAAATTTCATTCCCGATAATTTTGTTTGCCAGGAAATATGTTTTAACCATTTTATTCCATTAATTCAATTTTTCTTTCATCACTAAGACTTATTGTTAGTTTATTTTTAAATTATTTATGTACATTAAATTACATATATTCTTTTGTGTACGTTAGGAGTATAATATCGAATGGTAAATTTATTAAGAAATCAGTGAAAAACAGCCGGGAATATACAAAGTTCAAGATGTTTCTTGTGAGCAATTTTTTGTAGGTTTTTAGTAATAAATAATCGCGAGCCTTAGAATATTGTATTAACTATGTCGTTTTTAATATAATGTATATATATCATATCAAAATATGCATATCATATCAAAACATTTATCAAAATATTATTGGTGCTAAATTGCAAATGTTCCTAAACGATTGCATAAATATTAATAGCTAGAAAAAAATATTTAAAAAATTTATTTTAATTGTGTTTAAATGTTTTAAATTTTGTTTTTATTTTGAGTGAAAACAAATATTTACTTTTTCAATATTTATTTACCAAAAACTTCTCACTTTCTTCTTTTATTTTTCCTACAAATAGAAAACTTCTTTTATATTTATAATTGAAACTTGTTTTATTGATAACAGTGATACTTTATTTAAATTACCTTTTTATTTCGTTGCACCGTTGAATTATTTAGACCGGGTGACAAATTTTTAATTGTTGTAATTTATATTTTTTATCGTTTTTAACGTTTAGGTATTTCCCCAATAAAGATTAAATTCTTCCTCGAGTATCTTCGCATCATACCTCGTCACATACATATAATATTTCACATCCCTTTAAAAATTTGTACTCGCATGTTCTTGGCAATTGACATTGCGACTTCCTTGATATTTATGTGACGAGAAAATATACTTTATTTTCCAATAATAGTATTCTCAACTGATAATTATATTTACTGTTTTGTGATATATATATATATACTTTTTCTAATTTAACCTTGCATGTAAAAAAACAATAGTTGATAAATTTTTAAACTGCAAAAAATTTATCGAATAACGATCAATGAATTGATTATACATACGCAGATATAATACAAAATTTTTTTTTTCAATATATTGTAGCACTAACTTTTATTAAAACAAGCAACCGTGTATTTGAGATATACTTTCTAAATAAAACGCGCGGTTCGATAATTTGCCAGCTTTTCGCACTTTTCTTCCTAAACGCTACCTTGAAAACCTCTCGTTGTTAAATTTATGAAAACAAACAAATTAACGCTTGGCCACATAATTTTTTTAAAATTACGCCCGACGAGAATACTACGCGTGAAAATTTTTGTTTCTATAGTTGTTAACAAAGATTTTTGAAATTATTGTTCAAAGAATGATATAGTTTCGGTCTATTTTCTTTCTATACTGTTTGATTTACGTAGTCACAAAATTCTTGACACTTTGGGTGTTATATCTTCAATTTTTTAGTTGATTAGGAAATTAAGTACGTAATTACGTAATCGGTCATATTAAACCACGTTTCAACCAGCAAATATAATTCAATATATAATGGATGCTTCACATTTCGTCACAAATAAAGTGACGCGATCCGTATTGACTTCAGTAAGACCTTTCATGAAGTGTACCACGCTATTGTAATACACAAATTGCAATATAATGATATGTATGTGGTGTCTTATTGAGATGAATTTAGTCATATTTGGTTAGAAGCATCGTACTTTATTAACTAATGCGTTCTCATCTCAAGAATATAAAAAAGGATCTTGATTTATATAGAGTTCCCAGCGTACTTCGAGTCGCTCAAAGTCATACTAAATCTAAATGCAATATTATTGAATGTAAAAGAAATTTTATCAACACAAATAATATTCGAATTTTTCTGTTAAACTATGTATAACTTAAATGTTTTTCAATAAGTGAATATAATTAATTTGTTAATTTTTACTCGTCGTAAATTTAAGATAAGAATATGGTAATAATTACAATTAAGTAAGCATCACAAATATAAACCTTCTAAAGTATCACAGAGATGAAAAAGTTACATTTAAAAGACTAGAAACAAAGAAAAGTAAGTTAATATTGCAACTTGCACGTTAATAAGTTCGCACATATGTAATCACAGTTCGATATTTTTTTTTATATTTTAAAAATAATATAGTTGTTATTAAAATATTTTAGTTCATATTTTTCAGAAGAAATAAAATATCTCAACTCTAAGCTATAATATAATTAGTTACCAAGACTGAAGTTTTATATTATTACGCTGCACTGAATAATCGATATTTTACATAGCGAATATCGAGATGGAGCGATGCTCTCTCGTAGGTAACGATTCACAATAAATGTATATCAACGTAAAAGTGAAGAACTTTTATACACCAACTGATACAAATACATTTTCATATAGTGGGAAGAAACAGTTGCAGGTGTTATAAAGAAAGCAGAGAGCACGCCAGACTTGACAAGCTGTATTTAAAATGGTCTAACATTATGGTCATTTTGTTAAACACACTAAAATAAACGTTCATAATAATTTTGTTTAACCACATTAAAATACGCATGAAATTTGAATTTCGTGAAAACTGAAACTCTCTTGTCATTTTTCGTTCTCTTTGCATGTGTTAATATCAGTGTGTCTATCTGTTATCTCCCTCATACCCTCATTCTCTGCCGCTCTTACTCTTTCGTTTACTTCTCACCTCGTAGAGAGAAGTAGAAGAGTATCAGGTACTCTTTTCCCCATATCCCTTTATATCGTCATCCATCTCATAATTTTCCTTTTCCAAAATATCTCTTTCTCTTTCACCTTCACGTAGTAAGAGGTTCATATCGGGAAAATGGTTTAAATAGATTTATAATTACATAGTTTGGACTAGATCAGCTAATGAAATGTCATATATAATATGTTTTAATGATATGTCATGTTAATAAATTTTAATGGCTTTTTCAATGAGGGAGACGGTTGTCTTCAATTTCATAGGAAATGTGTACGATAAAGGTTACTCAAAAAATTTATGTAGTTTCACCATGATTGCTTCCATTCACCTTTATCCAACCAAATATAAATTATAACCACAACTAATCAAATTAAAGCAGTTAAGTACAAATATTGCAATTGTTGTAATATTGCAATTGCAATGTAAGACTTAAAAGTCATTACACAGATAAGATTGTAATAAAGCAGACGAATGATGAAACCATGTTTATGTTTGATGCGCTGTTTTCACAAGAGATGATAACGAAAATATTTCTAAATTTTCAGATCAGCCACGACGTATTTATGAATAACAACACACTTAACAAGCTGCTGATTAAAGAAGGAGACTGTAACGTATCGTCATCTTGCACATAATACACTATAGATGGCAATGTTCAAAACACAGAATTGTCAATTATAATTTAAAATAATTGTTTTGCCAATTAGTTTTATTGAGATATAAAGTAGATCATAATAAAAGAAGACTAATTGCTCACAAAGAATACAACAAAATGGTTGAATGCAATATCAGTATTAAAAAAACATAAAACATATATATATATATATATATATATATATATATATATACACACATTTAGATCATCCTGCCATAAATATTGATACCTATGGCGACTAATAACCGGAACGCAGCCAAACGTTATGTTGGCAGTTCTGACCATTGGTATATGTTCTATAAACGCGCCAAATAATTTCAATATGATTTGAGCCGTCACTATGAAGTGATCAGACAAAGAGAACTCTTTTCATTTATTAAAACCATGGAATATTACTCGTGTTTTTGAGTATCGTACTCTCAAGTTGTTTGCTGATATTAGAAATGTAAACCGTAAAAGATCCAGCCGGTCTCCCACGGCTGTACGCTACAGGTCATCGATAATTAATCAAAATCCTGTTCAGAAACAGATAATCATGGCTCCTGAAATGAATGTAGCGCCGAAACACACAAACTGCATCATTAAATAAGACTTGAGACTTGGGGCTTTCAAAAGACATATAGGACAACGCCTTAGAAAACTATTGCGACGTAGTCATTTGAATATTATTTACTTTCGTTTCTACTATTGTTTTTTTATTTAGAAAAGATCTTTATATTTCTCATGAATAACAATATTATCAAATGCTTCACATTTTCTTTCGCAAGTTTTACTTTTATTTCCATAGCATTTTTCCTTCAGTGAAATTAACATAAACGTGACGCTTGCAGGCTTTATGTTGTCCTATATTTCCTACTATATGTTCATATAAATCCTAAAATGTGAGTTGAGAAGAGTGATGTTATAAATATTCCCTATTATATTGTATTTAATATATTGACGTCATAGAAAACCACATTTATCTCGGTAACAATAGGACTATTTATCGTTCGTTATTAGACAGCCATTACCAAATATACAATTACCAACTTCATCAACTTATAGCTTTATTGGTATGAGTATACTTTTTCAATAATCTCATACTCAAATAAATAATATACGATTTATTTAAGAACCATAGCAACCACAGCATATATAAATAGTTTTAAATAAATTTGGAATATTTCTGGACTACATTTTTTCTTTAATTACAGGTTAACGCAAGTTGATAAAGAGTTCCTGTTCCTTTTTTTTTGAGACTCATTCGACGGAGTTGTTGCGGATTGATGTGTTGCAAGCTTTATTTTAACTTAAATCTTTCTCATGCGTGTATCGATGATAGGTTTAAATTATATTTTATTTATATTAAAATTAAAGTTACTCACCTAAATTAGATACAAGATGTGGAGACAGAGAGCCCCTATTTTTTATTATTTTTTAATGAAGACTCGGACCTCTTCTTTCCACTATTCTTGAAAACAATATTAGTTGCGCGGTGAAGACTGTGCGTTGTTGCAGCGTGATATGAGCCGTCTTTGCATGCAGCGTAGCAAGCGGTTTACGAATAAATGGTCAGCGGGATTCCACTGTGTCGTCTAGATGAGGTCGTTGTTTTGGGAGTCACATTTGATTCACAATTCAAATTTCGTGGACATATAGCGACTGTGGAAAAAAATCATTTTGGAAACCTCGAGTCGTGTTCCATAATTGAAAGGATATTGCAGTCAATACTTTTGGGATGGCAACCGGTCACAATAGGCTCCAGAATCACCTACACCATCTTAGTCTTACCGAATTTTGACAGGGCCCCTTGTGCACGGAAGGTAGGATTCTACCTCTCTGTATAGCTCTGGATAAGACTGACAACAGCTTTCAAAGACAGTCGAGCTTTTACAAGAATGCGCGACAATTTATGGCTGAACCGCCACTAACGGCTGTTAGTTAAAAAAATCTTTCGACTTTTGCATGCGAAATATGAGGCTTCAAGATTATATGTATTCGTATGTTTTATTTATTGATTTTTTCATTTTATATATATTTTAAATATTTAATTTCAAAAAGTATATTTCACTTTCTGTATTATTAAAGTTAATTATATTAGTTCTATGCGATACATTTGTATACCCGTTGTACCCGCAAAATTTCATGACGTTACTATTACCTGTTACAATAAATTACCATAATGTCATAAACACGTGTTAAATTAAATTTGCCTATGTATATAAATTCGTTCGTAACATGTACCAAGTTACATTGTGGTCAGTGACCATATTTTATTAAGAATTGGCTACTAAATTTTTTAAAAATTTTTCATTAAGAAATAGCAACTAAATCACATAATGACAAAAAACGTAATTTTTTCGATCCTTGGTAACAATATTCAGCCTGTTACTTGTAAGTTTATCGTCAACATTTCGCGGCAGCGACAAACAAAAATTACCTCTCTCTCCCTGCACCCTCACCTGCTAACAGGTAAAACTGATTGATTAGTAGGGGTGTCCACTTAGAAAATGCATCGATGTTTTTATTCAATTTAATACATCGCAACTATGCCTCGATATTTTTCGATTTTTCGTCATTAACTTCGATGTTTTTTCGACATCGAATACATTTAGCTTACATTATTTAATGAAGAAACAGAGGCGCTTTTAAACCAAATATATAATAATTTAATCTTATCTACAGTATAAAGGTCATCTCTTGAAAATAAAACAGTAATTATATCTATTATGAAATAAGAATTTAATTTTTAGCGCATTTCCAAAATATAGTTTAAATTAAAGTTATCCTTTAGTTTGAATCCAACGTTCTTTCGGCAAACGCTACAAGAACAAAAGTTTATTAGAACGTTTACCTTTTAAGCGACTTCTTTGGTGATTAACGACATGAGCAACTTTATAGATTAAGTATTCATAAGCAATTTTGTAAAGGTTTGGAAACTGAATTTTCAAATGATTCCAGAATTCTAAAGGGTTCTCATTCAATTTTCCTACTGGACTGCGCAAGTAAATTGATAGTTCATCAGAAATTATTTAGTCACATTTTATCGTTTTCCAGTTCTTGTGTATTAATTTATGAAGGTCATCCCACAGAAAAAAATGGTGTTCTCGGTTTTCAGAATTATCTGAATGGCATTTAACGTTTTCATAATGGCGTGTGCCTATTTTAATCAAATCTTTGATTATTGTAAAGAGTAAACGGCTCCGAAAAATGCATGTTTTCTATCTCGGATCCACTGTAGCTGCAACCCCATTGTTGGGTTAATTTCCTCAATAACAAGTAACTGCAGCTGTTTAGGGACCGGCTGTTCAAGTTTAAGGGATTTAATCTTTAAAGCTAGGCAACAGGTTCATGGAATTACCGTACTGCTAGTACAATATTTATCGTCTGAAACGTCCCTCGTTGCAGCTTCTATGATCCGAAAAATTTATAAAATCGAAAACAGATAATTTGGATGCATTGAGCATAACTGGTGCATTTTTATGAGGAAAAATAATATCATTAATGATGGCACGAAGCTCCAAAAATCGCTCAATCACATAATAAGTACTATTCCATCTAGTCGGCACCTCATGTTCTTTTTCGGTCGAGCGGCAGAATTTTTGCTAGCTACTTAAAATAAATCAACACGGATTTTAACTTTTGTTATTAAATTTCGTAACTCCTACATTGTTACATTGAATTTTGAGTACAGGTTTCATTCACCCCATTGGGTTTCAACCCATTCATTACAGGTTTCATTTAACATATTAGCAATGTGTTCCGAAATATGGCGTTTCTTTGGTCCACAACAATAGTAAATAAATAGAATTCAATAGCAACGACGCAATGTGCCGTAACTCCTAAAAAACTTCTCAAACTCACAATTTCTAACCACATGTCAGTTCACAAAGTAACGTTTTAAGTTTTTGCCAAATTTTCTTGAAAGAAAGCAACTAGTGCGACCTATTAATCATCAATCCATCGTGTCAATGTAGTCTTACTTGGCATTGTACAGGGGGGGATTAATCAAATTGTTAAATCCTTAGTTTTCAACAAAAGTAAATGGTTGATTGTTTTTACAAATCATATCGATTAAAGTTTTATTAATTTTCATAGTTTGGTTACCAATTGACGAAATTACAAATTTATCTTCAAAAAATTTAAACAACAGATTTCGGCCGCTTTACCATAGAAGGAAGATTAGAAACATTTTCATTTGTTTTTTTTACTTTTAAAGAAATTTTAGTTGGTCCAGCTCCAGGATTATCATTATTATCCGTTAATATATCAGCAGCAAAACTGGATCGATATACACAGTCGAAATTAGTAGCAGAGCTTGTTTAAGGACTATAAGGAAAGGATTATAAAATTTTATGTTGAGAGTTGTTTGTTTTTCGCAAATTCTTCAGTATTAGCTTTCTAATCTAAAATGTTTACATAATTTTTATATAATAATGTTGTATAAAACATTTACATTGTTTTTTGCGTAGTAAAAAAATTAACGAAAGATAAATAAAAAATATAAATTTTTTATGAAAAAGTTATTAAAATTTTTTTAACTTTAGCATCATTAAAAATTATTTAAATTTTTTATCGTTCTATAGAACTAACATTTTATAGTAAGTATAATTTCAATTATATCATCATAAAAACTATTTCTAAGATAATACCAAGATTAAATGATTATTAGTTAATTATTCGATATTCCTTGTATATTATAAAGAGTAAGTATTAACTATTAACTGTATTATTAACACCTTTTTTAGTAATAATTATAAAACAAATATTTATAAACAAAATAGGTAATTACTTTTACAATGCTACATGTTTATCTGTACCTATTAAATTTATTTCTGATAAGAAATGTTTATACGTATTGTTAAATTAGTTTCAGTAAATTACTAATTTATCCACCTCACACGTATTAACTTCTATATATAAATATGTTCAGTCAATTGCCTTATTCCTTTCATTTTCTGCGAAAAAAGTAAAGGAGAAAGGGAAAACATTGAGGGAAACGTAACTATTCAAAGCAGACCTTTATAGAAGAAAGTTTATTGTTGGTTATATTAGCCGTACTCGCACCGTTGTTTGATTTTTCACAATCTGAGATACATAGTACTGATAGGCTTTATAAACAAAATAATACTGACTGTCTCGATCGGTTTATTCTATATTTTGTATGAAAATACGAACTCCTTTGCTTTGCAAAACATCGAATATGGTTCAATGTATCGAATGGGAACGTCGAATAGTTTCAAAATATCGATGTGTACGGAATATCCCTATTAATTATTTATTAGTGACCGCTCGGCAATTGGTTGTTATAGACTTGTGTTTGACTTGTAGAACTGCATAATTTATGGTTTTGTCGATCGCAATAATTACAAAAATTTTGTGAAGTTTAAATTTTGTGGTGAAATACGAATGTGAAAGTTTACAAAGTCTTACAAAAATGTGCAATGGTGAACAGTGTATTGAGAATAGAACTTGGTTAGGTAAGTAACCTAATTCTTTCCTACCTTTAATACCTTCAATTATTTTAAAAAAGTTGAATTCCAATTTATTAAACACGGCGTGATGAAGTTAATAATTTAACTTAAAAAAAATACACGTACGAAGAAAAATTGCAATCCTATTTTACAAAGGACACTTATTTTATTCTTCGAATTCTATTAACGTATTGACGCTTACGTAAAATAAAGATCTTTTTGAAATGCGTATAAATAATAACCACATTTTAAACTTTTATCACAAATTCTTCGTTGTAAACGAGAAACGTTCAAGGTTACTTTCAAACGCGCGAGCTGGCGCCGGAATTTGATATTCACAAGATCAATCCCCGGCGGCGGACGAAGCGTTAGGTGAGTAGTCATACCATATTTTTAAAAATCAGACGGATACTTCGAACTTTTTTCGAATTACGAATGAATACAAATATTTCTGTTTCAAATTGAGTTGTTAAAATTAGTGTTACAATTCTTTCCCATTTTGGCTAGTGATTGAGATATATTCTTATATATACTATTATCACATTACCCATTTTTCAAATGATTAATTATAATTCTTATTGCTTCTTAAAATGTCTGTTGACAAAATTGAAATTGCACGTCTTTCAAATAAGAGTATTTGGACATTTAACGAAAACGCTTCTTTTCCGAAAATATCAACAGTGTTTCATAACACAGGGTAATGAAGATATTGTATCGTTTTGATACTCTAACCATGTATTGTATCAAGATCAAATTAAAAAATCCATAAATAGCTTAGTAAAACGGTTTGTCAAAAAATTTTAACCATAACACATTTTTATGTCAAGTATGTTGAAGCTTAGCTAAGTAAATTATTAATTTCAAGCAATCTTTGAAACTGATAAGTTATTTAATTTTCACTAATACGTGTTGGACTTAAATATAGCATAATAATAATTCTTGAATTAAAGACAACTATAAAAAGCCGTGAAATTCTGTAAAATGCTGAAAAATTCAGATAGTTTCGTAATATTAGAGTTAACGCACAGTTTCTTTTATTTTCATAATACGTGACTCGGATACTTGGAATTTCTGAACTTGCCTTTTCTATATTTTCTTACTCGAATAAAGCCTTATTTAATTTCAACAGGATTGTCCCTAAGTTTATAAGTCGCAATAGTTTTCATTGTGGTAAACATCGTATTTTATCCGAAACCGAAAAAAATTCGTTTACGACGTTGTAATATACAAAGCGATAAATTTATTATTATTCAAAAAGATTGAATATGTTCAATAACTTTATTACAATAATACGTTCCACAAAAAAAACATTCGAAACTAAAAAACTCACATTGAATAATTTTATGCCAGCCTTTAGTTAAAAATTTATAATAATTTAATACTATCTCATTATTACTCGGTTAAAAGTTTTGGAAACGCATTTGACCATGCATTAAGCCATGTTAAGAGTCCCAATACCGTTAGACAAAGACGGGAAGCATACGAGTGTGCACTTGTCTACATTTACACAAGCCACAAAAGATGTATAAATATATTTCATGTCGATCTAAGGGCTTTTTTACAGCTAATATGATTGTTGCAGCGTGTTTTTCATTTCGTTTTATGAAAGATATTATTCCTGCAAAAAACGTGTTCGTACAAAAAAAATCTTTGGCGCAGCGCTATTGTGAGAAGATAAGTTATAATTTGAACTGTTTGAGAACATTTATAGCTTATTAAATTACAGAGATTAATGTTTAAGAAACATACGTTTTTTATTATTTATTTATTTATGGTAGTAATTTTCCTTGTCGTTATTATTATTATTTTTTCTCTACGTCAACGGTTAAATTACTGATTTTGTTAAAGGAGCTTCTTCAACACAGACGAAAATTGAGTAAGATTGAGTAAGATATATATCCATGTAAAAAACTATTAATTCCCAAAATGTACAAATTATGGGAATTAATAGATGTTTACATGGACATATATCTATAAACTATTAAAGAATTTTTATGAAAATTAATTTTTGTAATCTTTACGTATTTGCCGGGGGAGGGATATAAAAACGCTCTCTCCTATTAAGACAAAGTATAAGAGTTTTAATATTTTTTAGTTACTTAAATGATCTTTTAAAGCCATGAAAATCAAAACAATTTAAACTGAAAAATTACACTTACATAGCATGCCTTTAGAAAAAATCAGTCATAGAAATAAAATTATTGTAGTTACATTCTAATGGAGGCATAACATTTTTTGAAACACAGTGACGAGAACTAATAGATTTTGATGTCATAAAATATACAAATACATAGTAAGAACATTCAAAATGTTCGTCACACAAATTCAAATGTAAATACGAATGCTACGGAAGGCGCCATTTCTTCCAAGTCGCCCGTTTGAATTATTTATTGGAAGTTAAAGACGGCTTAATATGTTGCCAGTGGGTCAAGCGTCGAGTCGAGATCAGTCCCTGTCGAATATTTCGTTTTATATTGATGAGTACAGGAGAGAAGGTAAATGAAAAAGAAAATATATTTGATCAAATTGCGCGTAGGTAGGTGTCTAGTTAATATTTTATTCTATGTAATTATAATAAATCGTATTGAAACGGAAACCTAAAAGCGAATATTTAATTACTCATAATGAATAAGCCTTTATGTCTATAAGTTACAATTGACTTTTTTTTCCAAATTTACGATCAATTTCCAAGAGAAGTTATAAGTTAACTAACCCATACCTAAATTCGAGTACCTAGTCGATACCGGTGAACTATGAATGCTGGGAAAATAAATTGAGTGTGTGAAATAGATAGACTCTTCCTATAAAAAAATCCCACCGTACTGGCTCTGATCAATTTGTTTAAGTGTGGTAGACTCGTATTAATCGAACGTGAGCGTTTTGGCAAATCCGCTCCATGTGTTCTCTGTCTGTTATTTTCATTGTAGCGAAAATTAATTTTGAGGAATTGACTTTTATATATTTATATAATAAGAGTTTTTCTGAAATCTTTCTTTTTTTTTTTTTGTTAAATAAATAGACCTTTTACGATACTTATTGTATTATAATTGCGCACAATGTTTATTTGTATTGTTTGTCATTATGAAATGAGTGTATAATCACAATATTTTAAGGAATAATTAAACGTAAGTTTAAAATATAAAATTTTGTATTGAAATTTGATTACATTTTTGTATATATTGGTTATATTTTTTTTAAACAAAACGTAATTAAAATTAACTTAATGAGTCAAACAAACAAGCCTTTTAAAAACACCATAATATGAGTATCAATGTTTTTTTTAATATTTTATTCTCTTTAAACCGCCGGGTAAAATTTCCCGTTATGTAAATGCTTTTGTTTTTTAAAAAAAATTCTCAAGTTAATTACTATATATATAACTATTAGGTAATACTATAAGTAGATTCTTTTTTAAACTGTATCATATGTTTATGGAATAAAATCTTAAAATACAAGCAATTATATATGATTATTATATATTTAACGCATACTCATAAATTTTTATTTATGAACATAAGATGCCACACACATGTTTCTCGATCGAAAGCATCTGAATTGCTTCTCTGTAGGTTTGACACTGTTAGTTGTAAGAAAAGAGGGCTTTGTGTAATTCGGTTATAATAATAGTTACCAATTTTAAAGTGTATGAAGAAATGCCGCGCATTTTTAATAACTCAAAACTATTAAAACTATTTACGTTTATATGTAGTGAACAAGATCATTTCAACGTGATCCAAATGTTGTCAATACCCTCTTGGGTTGGGTTTAAAAACGAAATTAATGTTTGTAAGTAATGGTAATAAGAAAAAGTAATCACCCTCACCACCTCTATTCCAGTTTGGACATAGTTACATTACTACCTGGCCTCGATCGGCTTTGCTCTAGCATAAGGTACATCCACGCTGCAAAATGATCTCGTTATGCAAGAATATGCGTTTTCTTTATAATTTATTAAATCTTGTTTCTCTATTAATGTAAATCTATGTGTATAAATAATGGAATTTCTCCTTATTTGATTGAAGTAAACCAGTTTTTTTTTGTTTTAATTGGATCGACTGGACGAAGAAAGAATTAGCTGTCATCCATCGTCGAAGAAGCTCAGAACTGAGATGTGTTCTAGATTTAAAAAGATGTAGTCAATGTTGATGAAAACTATAAAGTCGAAAACACAATTAAGGGAAGTAGTTGTATGGAGAAATTTGACACAGATCTTGAATAAACATAATAATAGGAAAATTAAACGACTTAACTTCAGATAAATTAGCAAACCCATAAGAAACTTGTTGGTTGAAGTAAATTAAGTTGTTTGAATAACGATTTTTTTTCATTATTTTTAAAAACTTTTTGCGTTTGTTTCCTTTTTTCCCTTTTTACTGGGAATGTAAGTCTTTGGGTAAGTTTAATTTCAGTTATTTATACTATAAAATGTACCCTATTTTTACCACTTGTAGTATCATTCTTTTAACGTTTCATCATTTATAAATTTTTAATGATTTTTAATGCAGTATTACGCACAATAAAATTGGTTTTCTTCAAGCCGTAGCGCAGTGTGCTATAGGCGGCAATTTCAAACGTTTGAAAGTCAATTACGTCAGTTATTTATACTATAAAATGTACCCTACATTTATTATGTAGTATTACTCTTTTAACATTTTCTAATTTGTAAATTTTTAATCAGTTTTAATACAATGTTACGGACAATGATACTGCACATTTAAAAACCAAGCACTATTGAAATGGAGGCAAATGGAAAATTAACTTTGTCATACAACATATATTAACATTATATAAAATTTTAATACAGTCAATTTCAAAGGTTTGAAAGTAAACATATTTTTATCACTTGTAGTATCACCTTTTTAAAGTTTTCTCCTTTACAAATTTTTAAAAATTGTTAATACATACGGACAGTTATACAAACGTAAAATTAACTTCGGTCACACAACATATTACCAATAATACGTTTTATGTGTTTGAAAGCGAATTACGAAAGCGTGGAGAACGCGTTTACGAAAATAAAATAGAGGAAAATAAATGAATTGTGTATAGGGATTTAAAAATTATTTCCATGTTATTAGGACAGCAAGGTGGCTTCAAAAATTACCGTTGAAATGTGATAATAGAAATGAGTCATTACTCAGTAGGAAAAGGCTAGGGCTTGTATCTAATTGTTTTTTTTTTGCATTGATATAATTGTTTTCTAAACTTAATCTAAAAAATATAGTGCTTAAGTGCTGGTCCGCTTCAAACCTGGTATACAGAATATATTTGCGTGATGTTAACATTTGTTTCTATAAAAACATCCTTTTTTGCTTTAAGTTACAGAAGCATATAATTAGATTACCGATGTATATTTTTATTTCGTTTTCGTTTCCTTTTTTAATGTCAAGATCTACTCTGGTAATAACTAAAAGTTAAATAAATAAACAAACAAAAAATTAAATAAATAAATAACTTAAACCTGACTAGTTTATATAAAGAAAAGATTAATTAATATGAAAGTAAACTTATATCCACATAAGCTATTCTATTTTCGCACAATTAAAATTTAATCATGAATGCTGAATCGTCAATGCTGGATTGAACCGAGCTCGAAAATGTGGCGAGTTGTGCTACTATATTAAGCTATGAAAGAACATATTTTTATAAACTTTCTTTTCTATTTTCAATTTGTTTCGATAAAAAATTATTGAAATATCATTAAGTTACGGCTTGCGTGATAGTTCTAGATTGAAAAAAATTAAAACAAGCCAACGCTGGTCACTATCTTACGATCATGATAATTTTTCCTTAACTGCAACTATTTAAAGGAATGTTAAAAATAAATAATCGAATTATTTAATGACATTCTTTCTTAGTGAACTAACATTTAAATAAATAATTTTAAGCATTCATTTTAATTTCTAAAATGTTATGTCAAGTTTTCTATTACAAATTTTTAGAAATGCGTTAAAGCATATACGCATTTTCTTTTTCATTTACATAGAAAATATAGGGAGTATAATCCGTAAATTCCAAATATTGGTTTATAATTCTGTGTTATTCGGGAAATTAGTTTCTACACAGTGATTTTGCTTAACGTATTCAGGTAACAAAAATAAATATCAAAATTAAAAAAAAGTAATAACTTATCTTAAACTAATTTGAAAACAGCATTTCACTGTGGCTCTGCATACTTTTTGCATACTTTCACTATATCTTGCCATAATTGATGACACGATATTACAATATCAATAGGACCAAATCATTTTTTGTAATCAATAATTTTATGATTCCGAATCGGCGCTAATTTTTGCAATGCTATCATTTAAAATCGAATTATATAGGATACCTCAATTTCTAATAATATCCAACTGCTCAAACATCTAACCAAGATTGCGTAAAAGTATGATTTATATTAATCTTTCTTAAATATACTGAACTGTTAACTGTATCGTTTCTATAATTGTTTACGAATATTTACTTTTAATCCAAGTTTCCTCTTATCTAATTTGTATCTACTGTAATTTCCTTACAAGAGTCCAATAGGCGTTTTTCCACAAAATTACCATAAAGATTTTTTTTAAATCTCATTTTTAGGTAGGCAATGGTACTTTTTTCTACAAATTGCAAGAAACACTATTCCAAATTTAAATTCGTATTCCAACTTTCCTTTTTTCTTTTTAAAGTCGTTTAGTGGTTTTTTGTATAAAATAATGTAAAAAAACCATTTCGTTTATACAAAAAATAAAAATCATATCGAATTACTGCGACATCTTAAACCACAATAGTTATATATCGATGTGTTTCCTTCAACACACTTCTTTCCTGCGTCTGGTAAAGTTGACCGCCATATTTTTGGCACCTGGGCACCAATTTGATTCAAGCGTCTTATGGAAATTTTATAAAGTCGGTCGTTGCATGCTTTTTGGAAGAATATTTGATATCGTCTCCAAAACAGCAATTCAACCCATTATAACAGTGCAAAGCTTATCTAAAAACTTAAATTTCAACAATACTAATATTGTTGGTTTTGATAATTGGGGTTACACAAATTTGTCATCTTACAATATATTTAGGTAGAGAAAGATGTTTGATATGTTTACTTAATTCATTTACGTCCACATATATTACGTCCACTTCTCCATTAAAAAAATATTCATTTAATTATGTTTTGTAATTTGGTTTTCAAATCAACTGATTGAAATGTTATGTAGAATTAGAACATAAATTGTTGGCTAATTTTATTTGTTTTTAAAAGGACATAATAGATTAGTGTAAATACAAATAACCAATCCCAGGAAAATAGAAATAGAATTTCACAATTCTATTTTCATTTTCCCGGGTCTGGTCATTTTAATTGACGAACAAAATGTCTCTTTATATAAGAATATTTTCTGTAATGTATTTTCTTTACAAGAGTGATATATCTAAGCACATATAATATTCAAATATTGAGACTGTCGGTAAGTGTGTGTATAGATTTTTAAATTATTCACAGAGGTCTATGTAAATGTGTAAGAAAAAATATACAAAGTCATTCAAATGGATTACGGAATTGAGCACTAACGACTTGTGTCATTCAAATAGTAACATTTATTGTCAATCAATCGAATAATAAAAAAACCCATTTACTTAATTGAGTGACATTAATAATTTAGGAAATTGTTAAAAATTATTGGCGTTCTACAATTTATCTTTAAATTATTTGTGTTTATCTTTAACTGAAAAGGCAGCGTTTACCAGAAATTCGGCCGCTTGACTAGTTTTAGGAAATAAAGATTTTGAGAAAACGCCACTGAGTCATGTTGCGATGTTTTGTGACACCGGTTAGTTCCCTTTCGTTACCAAATAAAATATAGTCTACGCTGATTAGCAAAATCTAGGCAAATCACTGAAGTGAAAGAATTTCTTTTGAAAATCGAATTATTAGTTCTCGAGATTACCTTTAAAACCAATAAACAAACAAACTTTTTTATGTCTAAATTTTCCATGGCTGAAGTTGATAATTTTTAAGCGATATAGATATGTCCAAATGAGTGTCATTAGTGAATTTATTAAGTCTATGAAAGTGCGGCGTCTCCGTTAATAAAGTTGTTGTTGGCCATTATTTTAATATTTGGGATCTCCATTATTATTTTACGGAACTTGGCAAATATTTAGTATCACTAATTTTTGCACGTTTATAAAGGTTGTTGGTTTGAAAATGATAATGATTTTTTTTACATACATAAACGAAACGAATAAACATTGCAAATTTATTTGAAAATAAAATTTAAGTTCCATTTGTTATTTTTCAATTTTTAACACCGTCCGTGAAACATTAAAATTAAACAACTAGATAAAATGTATATTCCCCTTTCTATTCTACAAACAAAATCTGACAAAAAGATTTTATTTCATTAGGACGTTTAATTAAAACTTTAGTCATCAAGAGATTTAACCAATTTTGAGTTAGAAATTAACAAATTTATACATTTTTTTATATTCACCTGGTCTGTTTTTTCCAAATTGTTTAACTATGTTTTCCAAACTGCTTAGGAATTGTTTAACTATGTTGTTTTTTAAGCATTATTTGGATATTCGAGGGACAATTTCATACTATTACATACGAATTTTTTCAACTTATCACAAATGTCACTACTTTATTATCCATTGAATGTACCAAATTCTTGTAAATGAAACTTCCTTATTAAACTAACTTTAACTATTTTGTTAGTTTCTATGTGGTCATTTTATCCCCACTGGAATGAATAAAGGAAGTATTGTTATATTAGATGTCAACTTCACCTCAAATGATCCACCACAGTGTTAATGAATCATAGTCGTGTGTAATCAAAAAGACACTTCTGGTCTTTTATATACACAAAACCGCGGCAAAGCCGGTCAAGGCTTGTGTTAATTATAAGCAGTTGTTTATACGGCCTCCGTGACTTATCTTTCTATTATCTGGAAGGCTTAGGCTAGATTCAGAGGCGAGTTTTGAAACTAATGGAAAATTAAATTTATAGAAACTTCATTCTGTTGATACTTGATGCAAGATCAAGTTTCTTCAAATAAGTTCTTTGAGTTTAGCAATATCTGCAGAGTTCTCATAAGACATTAAGTAAAAATGTCGAAACAAGGCTACGATTACTTCTTAAATACATTAGATATATAATAATTATCTGGCGACAAATCAACAAAATATAGTAACAGAAATTATGAAATCGTGATGAAATAGCTTTGAGCGATGTTATATTTGTTATGACAATATCATGTGTGTATTTTGGAGAAAAACATTATTGTAAAAAGCCTATTAATACAAATTTTGTATATAATATTGAATTAACTATACTCTTTAATTCAATTGTGAATACGCGAATTTTGGATTTTCAGTAGTCTACAATATGCAGTGAAACAATTTTTCGATCTGGCACTCAAAGGCTTGCAAAAAAAAGTAAATCCTTAAGTTAAAAACAAAACTTACTTAGATGAAACATTTTATTTTTTGCTGAACATTTTGCGCTTTTAATCATTGTTAAATTAAATTTTTCAATTTGTGTATAAATAAATAGTATAGTAAAGTAAGTAAGTCTAAGTACCAAACAGATAGAGCGAGTTTACCTCGTACACCGTATGCCCCGTATCAAAATTATTTGAATACGATTGAAGCATCAATGAGTGCAAAATAAGAAAGTTAAAAGGTAAATATGATAAAAGATAATAATCAATACGAAGTAACGATATCTAATGTAGCAAGTACCTTCCTTCTTGTCTATTCAAAGACAGTCTTTAACCATTCTATCCTCACTTACTCGTATGTTAATTATAACCACCTATTAAGTGTGCAGAATTGGCATTACGAGGGATCCGTATACGCGTATATACGTAAGAGCATTTATGTCATGTTCTTCTATTAATCTATTAGAAATATCAACACTATTATTGACTATGTACTCGTAATAACATCGTCTAGTATATCTGTCAAAGGCATAACATTATTGTGAATTTTTCAACCACTACGAGATTTAGAACCGATTCTGTACATTTCTAGTAACTTTAGGTTAATGTCCAATTACATAATATTTTTATAAATCTGACACTTTCAGTTTTCCTGAAAGAAAAATAGTTATCTTTTTAGCACATTTTCTACAATATATCCGGAAACATCCCATATGAAATAAGAAATAAACAATTTTGATATCCTCATCACTAACTCTGTACCTTTATAAACAATAAATAATGAAAAAAAATACTTTTATCCTGTCAAATAATACACCACACAGTATATAAAATTTGTCCCCTATAAAATGTCTTAATGAATATACTCGTTTGTTTACTTGTAATATGTGTTTGGACGGGTTGACATATGAAATTGTTTCCAAGTTAAACATTTTCAGAAAAAACGGAAGTGAGATGAATACGACGAATAAATTTATTTTGCTGGATATGATCTTAAAAGAATTTGGTTTTTTTTTGAGCGAGGAAAAGCTTAAGTGTTAATTGTATTTTTTTGCAATAAAAATAAGTATTAAAGAAATATATAAGTAGTTATATAATATAAGTAGTAGTCACAAAGAAATATATAAATAAAATTATCGTTTCACTTAAAGTAAATTATGACCACCTAATCGATATTCACTAATTTTAATTCTCAGACGAGGCAAAAGTATATATCTCGTCGCTTATCGAAGTACATAGTTTACTTTGAGACCTAACTGAATATAAGTATGTTAGTTAAATTAGGCTGGAATTTTCAAATGTAATAAATTTTTCAGTACTCGATGGTCGATATTTCTTCGAAACGAACACAGTTTTTGTGTGTGGTGCACCATATCAATGTATATATTTACGCCATAACTGTAATATTTGTGTTTAAATATCGATTTATTTTATATATATGTGACCTATTAGGCGACACAAAGCTTAATTTCTTGCAGTGGGCAAAAATGTAGGTAGAAAATTTATTTTAAATATCTTTTCATAGATACCAGAAATATTTTTACATGAATATCGTAAACTTCTTAATAAATAATATCTACTTAAACTCTACTCTCTATTACCATATATGAAAAACCTAATCACAGGGATTATATCGCAATTTTTCTGATCTGGTTGTTTAATTGTTTTATTGGTATGAAATTTCCTCGTTCCTCATTCTCTCATTTCTGTGCTTTGAAAACTCTTTTGCAATAATAGCAGACAAATTTGACGTTCAAAATGGTCTTAAACGTTAACTTGCTAAAATTATACACAAAATATCTACGAGTAAGAAATATATAGAGGAGTAATGTTCGACCCAAAAGTGACCCCGCTAAAATTATGCCGCCTTGCAAAATTATGCCGCGCTTCAAGTAGTCTGTTGCTAGACGCCTGACGACAAATAACGCAGCGTAGATTTTATTTTCTAAATCGACGAACGCGCTAAAATGCCATCCTGTATTATAAAAAATTGTTTAAGTGCATCCCATGAATATAATAGGTCAAATGGGATTACATTTCACAGGTAAGAAAAGTATTTTGTTTAAGTTTAAATCAATTTGAAATTAATGATAAACGGACCTCGTACGCAAAAACTAAATATGAAGGTAAAGGACATACTGAAGCATATATCTTTAAAGTATTATTAGTAACTTTTCGTGTATTTTATAAATTGTTTTATGTGTATGTATTTGTTTATGTATAAAACGTAATTTTTTTAATAATTATTTGCAGAGTTCGTCAAAATCACAAAACAAATAGAAAATGGATAAATTAGTAAATTTTTGTGTATTTTATAAATTGTTTTATATGTATGTATTTGTTTATGTATAAAACGTAATTTTTTTAATAATTATTCGAAGAATTCCTCAAAATCACAAAACAAATAGAAAATGGATAAATATAATTTCACACAAAACAAATAATAATTGGCGGCCTTCAAAATTTTCCGTTTTGTGTACTTTACATTTTAAAGAGGACGATTTTTACACAACACCAAAAGGATATCGCAAAATTAACAAGACAGCAGTCCCATCCTTATTCACCATGAGTAACATTTTCCTAAACTGTGACTATTATCAATTGTTTAACCAGTTAGTTCTGACCTTCGATTCACTATCTTATTTTATTTGAATCAATGTCGTTACTTATTCTTTGTTTGATTTTCTATTTTTAATATACTTTACTAATCGGGCTGCAGCCCAAATGCATCTTTTAATCGATTTACCCAATATGACATTTCGCTATCATTTACTGTCTTAATCGAGTTAATGCAAGCATTAACTCGGGTAGCATTAGTTGGTGTAGTAAATTTAACATCAGGAGTGTATAAAAATGCAAGTGGTACACAGCGAAGTAAAAAATATATATTTCTTATTTAAACTTAATTAAACTTTAGTTTAATTAATTTCAAATAAGAAATATATGCACATATATTGTATTCGATTGTCAAGAAAAAAAGGTTGATTAAGGATTAAATAAAAAACTGCGTGTAAGTAAACACCAGCAAGAATCTATATTACAATTAAGTGATATTTAATTATAACAAAAACATTTAGTACGTGCTTACCTTTATTTGTCGAACGCTTGTTTTGGGTATATGCTTCGCACTGTAATTTCACATCTATGTATACTGAAATAAAAGTCAAATTGGCATGGCGTGCTTCGCAGATTTGTCTAATATACATATGGATATGAATGTGGCAGTATATATATGATGGCGTGGGGGTGCGAGCAAGATAACAAAATACGTATGTATTGCGGCTAGAGCAAGATGGTACCTTTAGTGTAACAACCGCAGATATGTGGCGCTGTATACATGGGTCCACTTTAGAATTTAAAGATTCATACACAGTACTCCTCTGTGTATTTCTTACTCGTAGCAAAATATAAAGCAGCTTTTTAATCAAAAACTTGTTCCGTTCATCACTTAGTATTCTAAAGTCTAAAGTCATGTTACTAAGTGATGAACGGAACATGTTTTTGATTAAAAAACTGGTTTATATTTTATGTATAATTTTAGCAAGTTAACGTTTAAGACCATTAAGCTATTATTGCAAAAGATTTTTCAAAGCACAGAAATGAGAGAATGAGGAACGCGGAAATTTCATACCAATAAAAAAATTAAACAACCAGATCAGAAAAATTGCAATATAATCCCTGTGATTAGGTTTTTCATATATGGTAATAGAGAGTAGAGTTTAAGTAGATATAAAACTCACACTACGAGAGTGTCGTAAAAATTAAGGGACTCATAAATATTTAAGGGTGCATAGTATTTCTAACTTGACTATTTACATATATTAATTTTTAACTACATAAACATACTATTTTTTTTATATTTTTCACAGTAAGAGTGTAAAAACAAACTATTTTCTAAATGTTTTGATTTACTCGTCCTGTAAGACCTTCCATTATGCCGAATTCGAATATTGTAGGTTTGCTGAAACTATCTTATGGGTTACGTGATAATTGAGTAAGCCTGTTGAATGAATAAAATAAATACGCTTTAAAGGGCCTTATTCCTTTGTGACATGAATCAAAAAGCACTGGAAATCAACATAAGGCTCAGTGGACTCAGTTAATGATGTATCGTGAGGTAAGGTCTTAGTAAACTATTTTGATTTCAACTTGATATCTCAAGCTATTCATAAGAAAGAGCACTTTGACTGATAGACGAAGCGAGGGAAATTCCGTTTTTTTCCATCTTGAATGATTGAAGCCTAATTAATCCTAACTATTAGCACGGCAATGCATATATTTTAAAAGTATATATATATATATATATATATATATATATATATATATATATATATATATATATATATAAATATACTTTTTTTTTAAAGCATATACTAGATATGTTGGATAATAATATAAATTATAATATAAAATTTTCCGTAACATATTAAAAATTTGAATATTATTTTAAAAATAAATGATAGCTGTTCAATTTGGGTAAACTACAATTAATGCAAGCCCAAAAATCAGTATTCATAAATCTATCACTGTCACAACGAAATCTCTTTTCAAAATCAGCGGGTAAAATCTCAGCCATGAAACAAATTCAGTGCTGCCTTTTTGCATATGTAATAAATGTATGTATATGTGTGTATATATATATATATATATATATATATATATATATATATATATATGTATATATATATATATATATATATATATATATATATATATATATATATATATATGTGTATGTATATATATATATAAATATATATATATATATATTTGTACATACACACACATATACACATATATCGTTGGGTCTAAATGTAATTTATGTTTCAGAAAAATTCAAAGCACGACTCTATTGAAGTTTGAAACATCACAAGCGTAATTATAATACTGTCATATATAAAATTAATTTCCAAATCAAAATTGTCTTGTTATGTCTGCAATATAAGGCAAATTAGAAATACCATACACTGCATTTTTCCGAAAAAAAATAGATAATACAATGTGATACTCTCAGAATTCAGAACAATTTCAGTAATTTGAAATTTATATTTATAGAAACAACTCGTTTGACCATAATCATAAATATTTACGAATGAAGGTAAAGTCATTGGTCGTAAAATTTTGTAGCCATATCTAAAAATTTGAGAAATTGTTCCTATTTTAATTGGTTTGTACCCGCCACGATATTATATAGAATGTTTTTCAACTTCAGTATCTGCAATTGAAAATGGTCCAAAAATTTTACTCGAAATATTAGTTGAGTTAAGTGATCAAAGTGCGTAGCAAAATACATGTAGACATATAAAACGATATGCATTTATTTCTATATATGTATATGTGTCTTGTCTTCCCGATCTTTCTCTATGGAGCTAAAACTAGGTCCCTGTGCTTACAGGAATGCCGAAAAATCGACGCCTTGGAGATGTGGCGTTGAAGGCGTATGCTGAAGATCCTTTAGCCCGTTTTCCGTACAAACAACTCTGTCCTGGAGGAACTCGAGGTCAAGGAACGACTTTCATCGACTGTGCAACTGCGAATACTAAAATTCTTTGGCCACGTATCCTGGAACGCATTCGATCGAAAAACCGATGCTTCAGAGCCACGTAGAGGGCAAGAGATTTAGAAGCCGAACACATCGAACGGACCAAATTAAATCAGTAAGGCAAACTACCGTGAAGTGCTCTCGCCACGCAGCACACCGGCTGAAATGGACAGACATTGTTAAGGAGGCTGTTCTGACCAGGAAAACTGAATGAAGAATAGACATGTACAAGCATTCTCAACCTAGTACCCAAGTCATCGGAGCAACCACGACCACACTGTCAAGATTGCACGACTTTGATGAATGCATGTGTGTGTATACACATACACACACACACATATATATACATACATATATATATATATATATATATATATATATATATATATATATATATATATATTGTGTGTTTCCCACGAAATTTACCATATCAACAAAATAAGTAAACTGATATGGAAAATATTCATGATATAGATAAACTTTTAGTTAAAATAATTATGAGACGTTCTACCAGCTACGCAACGCCATGTACCACCGCCGTTAGCTTGCAAAGATAGGATTTGCCAATATAGAAATTTACCTTTAGATTAAATGTAAACATTTCCATTTTGATGATAAGTACATTTTCAATAATATAATTTAAAAGGTGTTGATTAAAATTAGAATAAGGGGCAATATTTGAAAGTAAAATCTTTGTTTTTTTGGCTCGACAAAAATTTTGATTATAGAAGAAAATTTGGTCAATTTTTTAATCTTACAAACATCTAAAATCAATTTAGTGGAATTTAAAAAAAAAGTTTAATATTGACAATATTGTCTATAGATCAATAAATTAACCTACGGCAGAACTAGTATGTTCTTTTTCTATTTTTCTTAACTTTTAAGTTAGAGAAAAAATAATATTATGTGAGAAATTTATGGCTTCATATCATCAGTTCCCTCTTTCCCGTACAGTGGGTTTCGAAAAGCATAATTTTGGAAAAATTTCAAAACGAGATTTTTTTAACTTATCGAGGAGATAATGTGAGAGGAACTCTGTGACATTTTTGAATTTTCAGTAAAATTGTTCATTGAAGAACGACTATAAAGATGATTTAGTATATGAAAACTAATAGTGTTCACAGATCGGTCAAATGGCTTTTAACATGCCTAAAATATTTACCCACTGGCTCCCACTGGCTCTCGGATTATGAAAAAGAATCATGTATAATTTATTTTCTAACACATGTTCGTGAATAAGAAAAAAACTGACATAAAGATTATTTGAATTTCGAAATATTTGTATTTTGTACAAGAAAAATGATAAAAAGTATCACATTCGCTGCCAACGTGAATGTCGTTTGCCTTTTCTTTTGGAGGGGATTCGTAGGTCTATGAAGATAATGCTTGAAGTTCAGATTAAAATTTAGGACATTTTATCGAAATAGGGTATTCTAATGGAATTTTCGTTTCTTTATTTTCTTTATTTACTTGTAGGTTTATCAAAATATGACGCAAAGGCTAATAAGTCTCGTTTAAATTATATTTTAATTAGGTAACGTCTGAGTTTCATAATAAAAGCAAGTCCAGTTTTATTTTGTTTAAATATTTTTCAAAGGACTAGAAACTTAAGTATTTTAACTCATGCAAGAAAAACCGTATACCCTGACGTAAGAACTTAAATTATCGAAACGCTCACAGCGGTTCGAGGAGCGTACGTCTGAGAAACTTAATATGAGATCAAATTTTGCATGGTGATATCGTGTATATTTAGGATGTGAATATATGTTAGTTCAAGGCTTGCGATACAATTAACTTAAGCACAACATTTCTTAACAACTTATGTTTTTAAAATAGCCTATTACCATCGAGCAGCATCATAGAGCGGTATCATGGCATTCTACTGGCGCCTTGTTCTAATACTACCCACCATCACTGTTTTGTTCGATAAAATTTTACTATATATTTATTTGTAATTTTAAATATTTTTCCGTTTTTTGTACCGGAAGGACATAAATTTTAAAAGGAAAACGTTGTCTTTTTATTTACCTTTTTTAATTATCCCCGAATTGCAAGCCACAATTCTCTTGAAGGCAAATTTATGTTTAAACATTAATAATGTGATAAAAATTACCTAAATAATTACGTAATTTTCCTGAATTAAATATAAAACCAATTGTTTTTTAATTTTAATTTTTTCTATATTCATTAATACTACAATCTACACATATTTATGTTAGGACTTGACTTGTGTATTTAATGAGTCTCTAAAATCTTTTATTAGGATCGCATGTCTAAAGATCGAGTAGAATCTAAAATTTTTTTACCATTTGTTTATGTCAGTTTATCTGTTCTATCTGCGCAGCAAGTAGAAACTATTAAATCGATTCAAATTGAATTTAAATTGATATGATGTTCATCTTAAATACGTATCCCTCTTTTGCACTTATTGAATATTTTCTTTAAGTAACTTTAAATATATCCGTCTATTTTTCTGTTTACTTGTTTATCTGTTTCCTAAAGTACCACATAATAAGTCCAAATAAATTTGAGTGGAGTTATTATTAAATTACTTCAGATTCTATATTATTGCGATTGAATATTTTTATGTAATTTTAAATTCACCTATTGGTACTCATGCAATAGGAACTGAGAGCCAATTTAACCGATTACATAAAAATTAACCGATTAATATAAATTATTGAAACTAATACAGTAACTCAGCTTAAAGAATAAGTTAAAATGTAACTGGTTATTATGAATCGAATGCACTCTGTTATATAGAATTAGTTCATTGATCTTCTATTTCCTCTCATTCAAATTATTTATACAGAATTACAGGTAATTTAAGATGTTAAAACTTTGCATTATCTAAATAAGCATCGAGTATTTGTTTTGTATTAATTATGGTAAAAGTTTCGGCAAATGATGTTTCAAAGTTAAATTTAAGTAATAGTTTCAGGTTCAATATTTTAAAATCTTCTATTAAAAATTCAATTCAATTCGCATTTACCAAAATAGCCATAACGGAAGATATTATACTCTTCAAACTAATTATTCATTATTCGAACTACTTTATCAGTATCTCGATCGTTAGGGCCGACATAAAAATTTTCAGTGAAAATATATTTTGCGGACTTACTATTGTGTTGACAACTATATATTAGCCTTTTTTATTTTAAAAGGAAGAAAATGAACATCGTTAAAATCACTCATGTATTTGTAAACCTATCATCCGAGCGTCTGTCACAGTTGTTTTCTTGAGAAAATATCCGATATAGAAAAACGAAATTTCTCACATGGACAACGGATATGAAACACATATATTTAATACCTAAAGATATTTACATATAAAATTTAGAAAGGATAAATAACGAAGAAGGTTAAGGAAGGAAAAGGTTTAAAGTAGAAACCTGAAATTTGGTGTAGTACTTGAAATTCAGCGTGTTGAACTGCATGTAATTGAATTTACTAAATTCGAGGTAATTGTAAAATGTTTATATCAAATTTTTAATTTCTTTAAACTATATGGGGTATGAATTAGAGAATAGATTGAAAAGTATATTTTTTTAGAATTATTTATAAAATAGCTCCAGAGGAGCTAACGGAGTACTGGCAAAATTTTGGTCTTAAGCAGTCTACCTTCACAATTTTACAAATTTTTTTTTGATTAGGTGGCAAAGTAGTTAATTGTTGGACGGCAAATAAATGTAACCTATTTCAATTTAAGCAACATTTGACCTAGTCAGTAATTGTTGGGATGCTGGTAATTCTTCCACTTTAGAAAATTTTTTCCCTAATTATTTTTGGGGTTTGAAAAGAGTATGTCCAGCATGAAAATTTACCGATGAGTTCAGACTCTTCTTTTAGGTATAAAAGCAATATGATTGTGAGCTATCTCAAAGTGATCTCGATTTAATATTTCAATGAATTTTGAGTAAGAAGTAACTTCCGATATTCAAAACTAATTTTTTTAAATATCTAAAAGTAGTTTATTTAATCTTTCCAAAATCTGCAATTAAATTTTTGCACAAAGTTTTTCAACAATTACAGGTTGTGCAGTTTACAATTTGAGAGCTTCTAACTCCGTCAAAATTGGTTATTGAACAATTTTTTTTAAATGAACGCTGAGAGAACGAAAGTCTTGGAAAGTTTACGAAAGTTGGATAAAAAACCTTAAAGCTAGCATTTACTTTATTGCCTAAAACAATTTAAGGTTTTTAAAAAACTAAACATTTTTACTCTGTAAATTTTTATCGATAAATTTTAAATCGTGAAGTATATAAAAATGGCCAACAATTTTTGGGGACTTAAGCTAGAAACTCCTTTTTAATTACTTTAGTAGTATTTTTAAAGGGGTTAGAGAATTATTAAACAGCTACTTTTTTTTTAATCTTCAGTATTCCCTTAACTTCTTGAGTAGTGCTTTATAAAACTGTAAGAGGGGGATACACTCGTCTTACATATTGAAAATATTTTTGAAAAACGAAAATCGTTCTTGAACCTAGAACGATTTTTTTGGAATTCTTTTCGTCTGTCCGAGAATCACGCATAATCCACTAGACTGGTTTGGTTAAACTTTCACCGGAATAATTCTTCAGGTTGGTTTAAAGACGAAATTTAATTTTATTCTAATTAAAGGTATATTTATGATTACATCATAAACAGTGGAGATAAACTCCACTGCAAAATTGCAAAGTATACCCGAGCAAAACCGCCAGCAATTGCTAACATTTTGTATTCACATATGATCGTCCTATTTGCTGCCAAAATTAAGATAAGTTTAAAACTGTAGAGTAACTACAGCTGAAGTCTGAAAATATTTATATTACATTCAACAAATATTTTAAATGAAATATAAAAAAAACATTAATTATGAAAATATTTCTCTTACATTAAACAAATATTTGAAACGAAAAATAATAAAAAACATTAATTATAAAAATATTTCTATTGCATTAAACAAATATTTTGAACGAAAAATAAAAAAAACATTAATTATGAAATTATTTCTATTACATTAAACAAATATTTGAAACGGAAAATAAAAAAAACATTAATTATGAAAATATTTCTATTACATTAAACAAATATTTGAAACGAAAAATACAAAAAACATTAATTATAAAATTATTTCTATTACATTAAACAAACATTTTGAACGAAAAATAAAAAAAGCATTAATTATAAGTCGAATTGACGTATTGATGGCATTAAAAAATATTTCTGAGGGTTTGAAATGAACTTCTTATTCTGATTATCATATCGATTAACGGGTTTGCTTCAATTTAAAAAATTAAGCCAAGGGAATAAAAATTGTAAAGATTACTTTTAAATACAGTCGTTACATCCTTTTTTATTTCGTAATATTTTTGACCTTCTCTTTCCAATAAACTATATTAATTTTTGATTACTTGTAAAATTACCCGAGTTATAACTATTTATTTAAAAATAAAGCAACCCTATCAATAAAGCCTTTTTGCAAAAAACTTATATACCACCTTAAAAGACATGAGCGCTTTACATGTATAAGAAAATTGTATGATAGAACTAAACAATCTCAAAGGACACCAAGTGACGACACTGCAAGAGTACACCTTACAACCAATCTAAATCTTTTGAGATTTGCTTACTTTCGGTAATATGAATAATTCATGAATATTAGAGATGAAACATCAGACACATTGTATAAATTTCCAATTAAATCGCTAATTACAATCGAGAGAGTAATGTCAAATGTCTTTTAGATCGATCTAAATACAATAAGTTATGTAGCCAATGATTTTCTTTAAATAAATTTGGAAAATTTCTAAAATGTATTAAATGGTCCAAATTAGTCATAATCCTAGTTTCCTTGAAACTTTTTACTTATTTTCTAACATATTATCAAATATATCGATCATAAAATTTTTAAAATAACATTAGAAGAAATATTTTTGGAAAAGTGTTTCGAAAAAAAGAAAATACAGAAAAAATATAAGATATCAAGACAGTATAATGAACTGAAAATCATTGGTTATCTCTATTTTAACATTAATTTAACGCTGTTATAAATTAAAAATATAGAATGACTAAATGAAGCTAAATTCTTGCAAATAAATACTGATAAAGCTAAATTCCGACTGGGAATATTCAAGCAAATACAATTGTAAATCTAAACATAAAATGAGATGAATTAAGATATATTCTTGCTTGAACTCAACCACCAAAAGTTTATTTACCCTTAAGGAAGGTTTTATTAAATTGCTTCAAGGTCGAAAGAAGTTTTAACAAACGGATTATTTAGGTCTCCGCTTGATTCAAAATTTGCTTACATGCTATATATAATTATAACTTTGCACAGTACCATCAATCATGTGGAAGTTATACACTTCCACGTATGATCAAAAATGTTAAAACTGTTATGTTTATATACTATATATGTTATATACGAAAACTGCGTATAACATGCAACAAACAGTTTTCAATGTGTCTTACTATATCTGGGGCCTACTATATCTGGGGCCGTAATATTTAATAATATGTATCAATATCCGAATAATTTAACGCGTAAAGGAATATGTTCAAAATGGGAAAAAGGAAAAAGATTGTGCATAATTTAATTATTTAAAATAATAACATTAAAAAATTTTAAGATTTTGGTATATTTTTCATTATTATTTGAAAGTGAGTTTAAATTCTATATTACATTAAAACTTTTTATTACAGGAAAACAATAAAAAATGACGTTATAGGGCTCATTACAAAACTTTGACAACAGATGATCGCTGGCGCACCTGTTTGCACAAGTGCGCCAGCGATCACCGGTTGTCAATGTTTTGTAATATTTTGTAATGACCGACTGTTAATTTATTCCCGTTCATGCTATTTTATCCTTTTCTAGTAATTGCCGCACACGCAGTGCTAGTGGAAACAAAAGTAATTTAATTGTTATTTAATGACTTGACTCTCATTGTTATATACATAGAATAAATCAAATGAATGTAAAGTGCATCACAAACTGCAAGCAAAGAATGTAAAGTGCACAACAAGCCAATATTACACAATTGATATATTCAATTATATATAATAATTAATAATAGAATGAAAAATTTGAAATCTTGCGGCCGAAATACCAAACGCATTTTCTATGATCCTCCTAGCGCTGCAAAGTCGATAGTTGTAAATTCTCTTTTTATGATCTGATTCTCTTTGTCGGTATGGTTTCAAAAAATATGATCTCAAAGTGAAAGCTTCATCACCAATGTATACAAATGGTAAGAGAGCTGAATCCTCTGTCGGTTTCTCTGGTGGTGCTATATTAAAAGTACATTTATACAAACGTTTGTGAAATTCTCTTTATTTATCCTCCATCGAAAATGCGACTGTTTGTTCCTACATCAATATATATAAATTCGTAATCGGCATTGACAGTTGCTATAAGAACAAAACTATGAAAGCCTTTATATGTATACAAACATGGGATCCAGCGCTAGGAGGCGGAATTATTTTTACGTGTTTTCCATCAACTACTCTAAGACAATTAGGGAACTGCCACTTGTTCTTGAAGTGCTCAGCAATTGTTTTCATTTCCTCAACTATAGCAAGAAACAAAAAGAAAATAACGTAATAATTTATTATTCATTTTATTTCAGTTAGCAAATCCGCCACTATCGCTTACTTCAATGCCTGCTGATTCTCCCTCACAAGAACCACCTCAATTACCGTCTCCATCGACACCACCTAAATCTCTATCATTTGCACGTAAACGAAATGACGACATTTCCATTCACATGTTCCGTTCTATTACTCAACGATTAAGTCAAAAAGATGATGAATTTGAATTTTTTTGGGAAAAACCTTGCTGCCAAATTAAGAACAATGGCTATTTAACAAAAAAATATAGCCGTATGTAGCAGTTTGACTGCGACAGTTTCCGTAGTCAATTGGTTCTACCGACGATTTTTTATTAAAAAAATCGTCGGTAGAACGATTGTGCGATAACTCTTCCCTTTTTTGAATCCAACTTTTAACCCAAGCACGAGGGCTCTAACGTTTTTTTATAAACTTTCATTGTATGCTATAAAAAAAAATAACACAAAGCTTCAGATTCTGAACGAGACATGTTGCTTGTGTCGAATTGAATTCGCGTCTGTTTGGCTCGGCACCAATGAGTCATGTATAAAACCAACATCTTTTAAAACCTCTGGATAAGGCTCGTACGTCTATCACCCACTTAATACGCGTATGTTATTTTTCCGACTAATTCCTCATTCAGCCAGCTTCTTTGTTTTGTCGGCGTTTTCCGAGTTAATTCTTTGCTGTTTCCATCCAGCTCATTTACATCAATATATTACATTAAACTGTTTTAAAACCTTAAAATGTTAGAAACGTTACAGATGCGAGATTGGATAGGTCCGGAATTTGAATCCGGGACCTCTTGCACCCTACCGAAAAATCATAGCCCTAGACCAACGAGCCGTTGTTGTAGTTCTTGAAATTTTGATATACATGGATAAGTTTATTTTCTAAATAAAAATGTTTTTAAGTATGAAATATTTTGGGCAATTTTTTCGATAGATGGTGATATGATGAATGCTTGGATCAGATTTATTCTTTTGCTACGGCTTGGTGAATATTAGATGTTTCACATCTGTCAGGCTTCCCATGACGGTTTGATTTTTTTTTTAATATTTTATTTGAAATTTGTTTAATATATGTAATTCTTTTCTGAAATAATAATCTTGCATTGTTTCTGATTTTCCGAACTAATACATAAAATAGTTAAAAACGAACCAAATATGCATCTTAACATTAGGTTGCATAGTTTTTTTATATCTTTTCAAAGAATTTATGTCAATTACAAGATGTAATTATAATTTAAAGATATTTCAAGCCCAGCGTTTTAAATTAGAGAGCAGTGAGGGACGCGCGTCATTTCGAAGGTAAATATTTCAAAATTGTATTAAAACTAACGCCCTGAAATCTACGAAATTATAAATTAACTTTCATATTCAAAGACGAATCCCATGACGACTCCATTGATGAGGAAAAAAATTATTTATTTTGCGATTCGCACAATAAAATAATTATGATGGTATTTAAACTAGGTTAAAATAAATATTATGTAAAATAATAATCTTGCAATAGCAAAGTTATAAGCGTATTTAGATATGAATGAAAATGTGGAGCAGAAAATGCTATAACTAAATTCATAGATAATTTGCATATAGACAATCTGAGTGTGAGACTTGGCATATCTAAAGTTTATATGTTTATTTTTTTACTATTACTAACAATAACATTTTTAATTTCATAGATATTGCATGGAATTAAAACAAACAAGACACGCTAATGGCATATTTGTATACGTTTGTTAAAATTATGCAATACTTGTAGAGGTATACTCTTTGACAAAAGAACTTCAATAACATCCAGACATAAAAAAATGATGAATTACGGTTGAATTTCGACCAATGAGCGACCACTAGTTACTATTTAGATGTAAAATACTATTCATTTTAAAATATACATACAATACCTTTCTTGTCGCAATGTTCGAAAACTAATTATGTTACGGTCAGGAATAAAGAAAGTAATCGATAAATGAAAGCTGGGTTAAAAAAATTACACTTCCAATTAATTAATTCTTAACTTCGATTTTATCAAAATCAAAATAATATTTTAAATTTTACTACTCGGTACTTAGACTAACAGTGAATTTTATACAGAATGCGCGGTAAAATAGATATTTTCAGGCTTTTTAATTGTTTCTCTCGTGTTAATTATGTGAATATAGTAAATATGTTGCCTTGTTAACAGCTCTTATTTCATCTAGGTTCGTATTATAATACAAACATATATTTTGGGGGAGCAAAAACGTAAAAGTAATGGTAAAAAATATTTGTTTACTGAAATAACTTTTATTCACTGTACTTTAATAAATTTACTCAAATTAATAAATATATTTGAGAAACACATAACAAAATATTAAAGAAATTTAATTATTTTTTGTGAAAGGATCAACAAAGATAGGTATATAAAAACCTACAACCCTTGGTTTGACAGTGTGTATATAAATGTGATTATAGCGAAAATCAATCACATCGATCAAAATATACTGTTTTCTACATTTCGTATACATTTCGTAAATTATCTGTAGATAGTTTAAACTCAAGTTGATTTGCATCCTATCAGTGAGGGTCTTCAAAAAACGCCCATTTTAGCAGCATTACAGTCGGAATGCAAAATGAATGAGGCGAGGAATGAATTGAAAGGTAAATTTGAAGGCAGTGCTGAATTCTCTAAATATATTTGAGAAATTATTAATTTTAGGTGGATCTCAAATAGCAAAGATAATTTCAATAAATTGAGAAGAACAAAATTAATCATTTTAATATTTAATTGATATTGAGAATTGTGATTCTATAATAGGTATAGAGGAAAATTCTTGGCATGATTCGAAAATTGGACTATTCGATTGTGGATCACCATTAGATGGTCTATAATATATTATGGCGTGAATCTGCGATAACTTTGTAATTCCTTTTAAATTTAAATTTTTTTTTTTTTTGATTACATAAAATACTTTTTCGTAATAAACACGTATAAATTCTCTTGTAATAAACACGTATAAATTTTCAGTGTAATGTAGACAAAACGATTTAGATCACAATTTAGAAATGTGACTAACGACTGTAAAAATTTCCTACAACGTTGTTCTTTACCATTTTTTTCTCATTTCCTTGATAAAATTAACTCATTACTAACAAAAAAGCTTATTTATGTTTTGATGGAAAGAAATAAAATTAAATAAAAAATAGAATAAATATTCGGACGGCTCCATTAATCTAATTTTATTCCAACATTATAATGGAAAGTAGAATTTTATCATATTTATTTAAATTTTTTCTTGCATTATATTCTCAGTTTGGCCTACGGTAAATTATTTATTTGTTTAATTGTCATTTTGCTTTATTTATTGATATAACGTAATCTAATCATGAAGTAATTTTTTTTTGCTTTTAATGACAAAAACAACATTCTATATATATATATATATATATATATATATATATATATATATATATATATATATATATATATGTATATATATATATATATATATATATATATATATATATATATGTATATATATATATATATATATATATATATATATATATATATATATAGAGTATCTCTGAGTTAGGGTGTCAATGGCTTATGATGTCCACGGCTTATTGCATCTGTGGATTATTATGTTCATGTCCTATTACATATAGAGGTTACGCCTTTGTTTCATACAACTTCGCCTGCCGCAGACGATTATGCCAGCGGCTGCTACAATGCAGGCGCCTACATCTGCATCTCTGCCTGTGCCTTTGACTGCACCACGGTTTGCACTTACCCCTGCAACTTAGATTGCACTTACGTATACGCCCTACGCTGTGATCTATGGTTTATGGTATTCATGTTTTTGATGTCTACAGTTTTTGTCTATGTCTTGTATTAGTTTATTCTGTATATGGCTTTTGACATCGGTGGCTTAGATGTATAAAGATTATGATGTCTATGGCTTATTAGGTTTATGGTTTATATCATCTTTGACTTGGGGTGTCTACTGTTTATGATGTCCACAATTTACGAATTATATTTTATGTCTATGGGTTATGATATTGAGCTTGATGAAAGGCTTGTTTTGTCCTTCTTTTATAATGTCTATAGCTTATGACGTATAGCTATATTTCATAATGTGTATAGGTTATGAAGTCTGCTGCTTATGATACATATGGCTTATAATGTCTATGGTTTTTATTGTTAATTGCTCATAATATCTGAAGCTTATGATATATATAATTTATGATATCCATGGCTTATGATGTCAATTGTTTAAGATTTTAATGGCTCATTACGTCTTTAGTTCTTGATGTTTACAACTTTTTATATATATAGCTTGTGATATCTACGACCTATGGCTAACAATACCTGTATTCCATAGTACCTATAGTTTATATATTTGGTTTATCCGCCTGTGCCTACTCCTGTGCTGGTGCCTGCGTCTGCGCCGAGACATTCGTTTGCGTCTTCACCTGCGTTTGCGCTTACGTCTATGCCTACGCCTATGTCTGTATATGATGTCTGTGTTTTATGATATCTGTATCCTATTACGCTTTTATGCTTATGAGTTGGCTATGGTTCATTTAGCAACTAGTTACGTTAAAACCTGGTATTCTAATATTTTGTGTGTTTTGAAAATAATTTTGGTAAAATGTTGTTGAATTAAATTTTGAAACGATCTAACTACAAAAATAGGAAATTATATATATATATATATTTATATACATATATATATATATATATATATATATATATATACATATATTTATATTTATATATATATATATATATATATATATATATATATATATATATATATGTATAATTATAAGCAAATATGTAAAAATTAAAAATGCAATAATTTTATTTTACACACATATGTCACAGATTTCTTAAAAGTCGTTTATCAATATTTAAGAAAATTTATCCAACAAGCTGTAATATTGATTTAGCTGTCATTGCGAATTGTATTTCGATTGCGTCTGCTACCACTGCCTCATTTCACGGAAATATCTACTAAAATATCTTCCTGCATTATAAACGAAGGCACGTAATGGAATCTGTATGGAATTAAAATTTATTTGTGGAAGTACCATTTAATTAAAATTTTCAGCATATTTATTTCGAAATATATGGAAAGCAAGAGTAAAATAATATCTCATTTACTTTTCTTCCTGTATGTGTTTCTCTTGAATTTTCATTAAAAATTTCAATGTGTGTGAAATTTTATGTTATTTGGAAACATGAACTGAATTTTTGGCAGTTTGATAAGGCTGTAACGTATATATTTATATTGAAAATAAACGTAAAAAGTGATATTGAAATAAAATAAAATGGAGTTCTATTGCCATGTTTTTCTCGATTAAAAGGAAGGGATAACTAAATAAATAGAGATTTTCATGGCTGCTCTTTCGTATTTTCATTTTATATAATCTGCATCAATCAACATTATTGCGCTTTTTAAATTGCTTATTATATATGTCGATTGCAAGTTCAAAATAAAATTTATTGGTGTAAATTACTTAACATTTTATCACAAAATTTAAATTTATTTTTTTTGTTTTCATTCTCTTAGTTAGGACTTGTTACTAGCTAAACATTTCTCGCTCAACCTCGTTTTAGAAATGTAAATATAGAAATGCAAATATAACATTTTAAATAAATTTAAATTTTGTACATTTATTTGAGAATCAATTGAACGTTTATATGACGCCGTGAACGATGTTCCAGTAATTATTTGCGCTGCTAGTACAAATGCAATACGGAAATGCGGGTACTACTGCAATAATTGTTCTTGCCCTTTATCTATCTACTGCTAGACATAAGTATGTCCCAAGGTGCAGCACCGTGCATGGTCTTCTGCCTTCCGCAATCAAATACTTACTGCTGTATTCTCTAGGTTGTCAGGTTATTGTACATATAATTTATATGCACAGAATTTGTGTATCCCATCGGTTGCCGATTTTTTCACTACGTGTAGGTTCAGTTATTAAGGGTGGAACGAACGGTTCATAAACTTTCATTTTTGGTAATTGCAGTATCAGCGACGTGAATATTAAATGCTACCCTGCTCTAACGAATTCTTCTGTCAGTTTCTTTATCAAATATCTTTCTACAAAATTGAACCATTAGTCCCAGTAGACACATTTCTGAACAACTTCGGTGTTAAAATTACCTGCGTTCACCAGTTTTAGTATGATCTATAAGTTAACATGACGTTAGTTTTGGTCAGGTTTGTACTGACACCCAACTATCTGAAGAATCGTTTAAATCTGTCGGTTTCTTCGTCAACTCCAGCGGCAGGTTTACCAGAATGGTGTAATGTTGTGAGCAAACATAAAGTATGAGATAAACTCACCATTTATATTGATGCTACGTCCTTTCTAATCTTAAGTCTTGAAGACTTATTCCAACCTAGTACTCTGGAGCTTCGGGGAAAATAATATCAATCACTCTAGGTTCTGTATTTGGACGGCCATCAAAAAGGCATCGCCTAGGGTCCTCCTAGTAATATATCACCAATCGACTTGTCACCGGTGTAAGGAGAAACCAAGAATAGCAATATATACGAGAACGAAAAAGTTTAAAAATATTATAATTTTGTTAAAAATGTGAAAATAATAATTAAAAGTTTTATTAACATTTTTCCAGAAATAAATATATTTAACACCTGTCCAGAAATAAATATGCTGCCAATGAATTCCACAAATATCATGAAAAAAGCAGAAATTGGTGAAAACTTTCTTCAACTCCAAATTCCGTCGATCTCTGACCGGGGTAGCAATGAGAAAATTGTATAAATGTCTTATTTAAGAAAACTTACTGTTATATAACTGTTAGAGAGGGTGACACATATCAATGATCAGTTTAAAGCTCGTTACTAAATAACATCCAAAATACGGACGCTAAAGGAGCGCATCTTAAAAAATACAACTTACTACCTCAGTTAAATTACAAGTAAATGTTATTCTTTATTTATGACTTTTCGCAACAACGCATAATTCCTAACGAAACATAAACATAACTTGTTAATGATACTAAATATTTATTTATTTTTTTAAATATTTTTTTATTTCATATTGATATACATAAAAATACATTAACTTACATTGAATATCGTTATAATGGTAGTGGCAATAAAATATGAATAAAAGATATCAGATATAGATCTCAATTATACGGTAATCTGAAAGAATATCGACATGGTGATAATAAATAATAAAATTAAGTACAAATGTGTGGTTTATTTATTTCTCTCTTCGAGTTGCAATAAAAGATTGAAGTGAATTCACGTTACACTGAAGTAATGCGCCGTCATTTTATTACTACGAAGAAAATATTAGTTAAAGTCCTGAAACCCTAGAGGATACGGGTTATTTTTCAATAGCATACTATTCATAAATTTCATCCAAATGTTATCGAAACGCCTTGAAAATTTATATCAAACAGGGTAAATCCATTAATACTCAAAAGTATCAAAATCCCAACATATTGAAGATATTACACATTCGTTCAGCAACGTTTATGGCCCGTTTGGGCAGATGCGCTTGTAAAACATCGGTTAATTGTGCTTAAGTAAACTCGCGCACGAGCGTTGTTGTCATTGATTTATTTATTTGGTTAAGCCGTAAAATGAGTATGTTTGCACATAACAAATTAATATCCTGAAACTTATATCGCCGAAAAAGGGCTATTATTGCTACCATATTCGACGTTATCCGCGAAAAATTAATTTCATTCCCGAATTTCATATAAGTGATGTTAGTGAGTTACAGTTTCTTTTTTTTTATTTATACGCTCAATTATTCTTTAGATCTCACTAAAATTTCATCACATAAATTGAATGAGTTATGTAGCTGTGACATACGAACGGACACGAAGAAAGTTTAAGGTTTGCCTATTTTCTCATTTGGCTAATAAACCCCAAAAAATTGTTGTCACTCACATACGCCCTTGGGCTTTGCTATTATTAGGCATGATCATGATTATGAGACTATATAACTTTGTTCAGAAAGAATTTCTCAAACAAAAGACAATAATGTTTGATTTTGGATTTTAAATAAGGATTTTAAATACAGTTTGAAAGCTTAATTAACAAAGTATACATATATTAAATATGCTAACAGTTTTAGTCAGTCCATATCTTCATTAAAACATTGCTCACATTACATATATAACATCTCTTTTATATAGACACTTCAACGATCGAAATCTAGATTCCTGCAAGTGTGGGTAGTTCTTTTATCCGCCAGTGCTATTTAACAATAAGTGGATCATTATCTTTAGTATCGATGATCGACTTTAATTAGGCTTTTTGCAAGACACACTGTGCACTCTTGTTGGGTTGCCATCTTTATAAATTATGATGTTCGGTTTTCATTAATATAATTTATTTTGAATTAATCAATTTCTAAGCATTTATCCATCTAATGAATGCTGTAATTCATCTACTTATCTTCTTCATTAATTCTATACTTTGTAGTCACTATCAGGAATATTGGATATATTAATATCATCAAGGTTTTTTTTCACATATTCTATCACGCAGAGAGAAAGAAGTGTACCTTTGCAATAAATAATATAATTTTGGTGGAAAACTATTGGTTTTATATATGACAATAAATAATTCAACGGTTTCAGTATAAAAGTAATTACAAATGTGTACATAATTTAAATATATAATGCTTTGCAATTTTGTTCGCAAATTTCGCAATATATGTGTTTATATATACTAAACGATTTCTTTCAGATCATGTACTAGCCGGTTTTAATATTTAGATTTAATAACATTCCTTCCGTGATTACGACCATTAAAGAAATTTTGATACAACTGACTTGCAATAAAATTATTGCGTCACTTATTTAATTGTAAATGTTTAGTCCTTTTACGCGAATAATGGTACATCTAATCCAGCCTTATGAAGAAATAATAGAACGTATTTTCAATCTAACAATTATGAACAGTGGAGTAATTCAAAATTTGTACTTCTGTTCATTATATTCCTTTAAAAGGATTTACGGAAAAAAATTTTAGTTGACAGACGATATAAAGTCATTCTATTAGTGAATTATGGTCTCGTTCATACTGCTTCCGATAATAAGAAGATATATAAAAAATTACTACTGATTTAATTAAAGGTAATGATTTTAATTACCTTTAATTAAAGCAGTAGTAATTAAAAAAAGTAAAAGTTTACGGGAGGATATTATGCATATAAAATTGTAAAAGTTGGTAAATATTCGTACGAGGGTAGAAATCATCGATCAATTGATGTTGCTATTCATTGTAAGCAATGATCACGTCTATCGGACGGTGACTTTTCCATTATATTGTCCACAAATACAAACGAGCTCATGATAGTTTCTCAATATATACATGATTAACATTTTATTGAGTTGAGCAAATTGATTTTACATTTATTAAAAGAACTTGGAATAATACGACCCATCACCGAGATCAAGAGATGTCATGGGGTGTGGGGCAAGTGAACGTCTAAAATAAAGAGTAATTGCGCCTTAAAACAGAGGAAGTTAATAGGAAGTCAGGATGGTAATCATTTATTTTTTCATAATAAAAAAGTGCACACGAAAATATTTCATCACAGCACATCGACTGACGACAAAATTTATTATTTTATTCTAACTCTATTTTTATCACATTATACACGTCACTTGTATCCTCATAACTTGGTCGACTATTACTCGTAAACTAGTAAAGCATTTTTACTTACCTAAATTTTAATTTTGGTACCTGCTTTATTATTCTGAATACTTTTCAGATATTTAGAGTTAGCAGTTTATTTGGTAAGGAGAAACAAAATTCTGCCAAAATGCTCAATTTGAATTCATCGGAGAAGTAATTACGACGTACCCTCTATATTTTTCAAAGACTTATTCAACGATACCTTACACAATAAGGTGTGCGAAAAAACTTACTTTCCATTTTACACCATGGGACCGCTACACCCTAAAAAATTACGAAATTACTTCATAACTTCGTAAGCATTACGAATATGTACGACCATGTTTCAGCATTACTGCACTAATAGTATGCGAGTAAAACAGATGTAATACACAGACGGACCGACAGACAAACAAATATAGCGAAACTATAAGGGTTCCTATTTTGGCTACGAAAGCCTAAAAACGGAACCTCTATAGTTTCCTCATATCCTTCCGTCCGTCCTTGCTTGTCACATGTACTATTGTGTAACACTGCTTATCACGAAAATATGCTTTATATATTGTCAATTAATTTCAAGTAAAATATAATGTCTCTTTCGAAATTTCTTCGTTTATGTAAAGTTGGAAATAAACTCGGCTACTTTACCATTTTTAGATTTTAAACCTTGTTTGAGTATACTTTTGTCATCTCTAATTTATTAGCAATGTCTTAGAAAAATAGGTAATCTTCTAAATACTAGAATCTCAAATGTTATTATTTCGGTTAATTTAAATCTCTATTTAAAAAGTAAAATTATATGATATCCGATTCGATAAAATTGTATGCTTTTTTCATTAAAATTAATTAAATATTAATGATATGTGCTTCGCAGGCTACACTGCACAAGTGAAACTTCTTTGACAATTTAAATTTTCTTCCTTACAAATAGGTAATTAAAAATAAAATATACAAGCAATAATGAATACATTTCTACTATATCTAAATATATAATAAATAAACTGCTTACAGATAATTAATTAAATATTACATTTCTCGCAAAACAATTTTATTTCAGCACGATATTTCTGCGAAATATCCTTAAAAGTACGTTCTAATTAAAAATGTTTTGCAGAACCAAAAATAACGATAATTTTTTGTGTGATTGGTGTGGTTTTTTTTAAAGTAGTGTTAACAATATTTACATAAATTTATCTATAGATAATGTTAGGATAGTATCATTTGTAAATTAAAGTATGAAACTACCTCTCAGCGTTTCGTCAATATAAAAGAAATTTTACTTGAATATCGAGTAATTGTATAAGCTTTGTGAAGTAGTTTGACTTCCACACCTCACCTCACCTCACCTCACCTAACCTAACCTAACGTCACCTCACCTCACCTCACCTCACCTAACCTAACCTAACCTAACCTAACCTAACCTAACCTAACCTAACCTAACCTAACCTAACCTAACCTAACCTAACCTAACCTAACCTAACCTAACCTAACCTAACCTAACCTAACCTAACCTAACCTAACCTAACCTAACCTAACCTAACCTAACCTAACCTAACCTAACCTAACCTAACCTAACCTAACCTAACCTAACCTAACCTAACCTAACCTAACCTAACCTAACCTAACCTAACCTAACCTAACCTAACCTAACCTAACCTAACCTAACCTAACCTAACCTAACCTAACCTAACCTAACCTAACCTAACCTAACCTAACCTAACCTAACCTAACCTAACCTAACCTAACCTATCCTAACCTAACCTAACCTAAAATAACCTAACCTAAAATAACCTAACCTAAAATAACCTAACCTAACCTAACCTAACCTAACCTAACCTAACCTAACCTAACCTAACCTAACCTAACCTAACCTAACCTAACCTAACCTAACCTAACCTAACCTAACCTAACCTAACCTAACCTAACCTAACCTAACCTAACCTAACCTAACCTAACCTAACCTAACCTAACCTAACCTAACCTAACCTAACCTAACCTAACCTAACCTAACCTAACCTAACCTAACCTAACCTAACCTAACCTAACCTAACCTAACCTAACCTAACCTAACCTAACCTAACCTAACCTAACCTAACCTAACCTAACCTAACCTAACCTAACCTAACCTAACCTAACCTAACCTAACCTAACCTAACCTAACCTAACCTAACCTAACCTAACCTAACCTAACCTAACCTAACCTAACCTAACCTAACCTAACCTAACCTAACCTAACCTAACCTAACCTAACCTAACCTAACCTAACCTAACCTAACCTAACCTAACCTAACCTAACCTAACCTAACCTAACCTAACCTAACCTAACCTAACCTAACCTAACCTAACCTAACCTAACCTAACCTAACCTAACCTAACCTAACCTAACCTAACCTAACCTAACCTAACCTAACCTAACCTAACCTAACCTAACCTAACCTAACATAACCTAACCTAACCTAACCTAACCTAACCTAACCTAACCTAACCTAACCTAACCTAACCTAACCTAACCTAAGCTAACCTAACCTAACCTAACCTAACCCAACCTAACCTAAAATAACCCAACCCAACCCAACCCAACCTAACATAAAATAACCCAACCCAACCCAACCCAACCCAACCAGTCGATTGAGAAGGATTCTGGCATGACGCTGTGTGATTGTTAGTTTGCTATTGTACCCAATTAAGGCTTATTTTATTATGTATCTTTAATTCCTTGTATTTTTCTTGAAAGGCTTTATTAGCTATTTTTCAGGCCAAGAAATCTGGAGAATATATTTAAGGCAATAAAGGGAATGACGAAGACCTCGAGTTCCTTTCTGAGGAGTTTTCTTGCTTGTAGTATATAGTACCAGTAAAGCACTATGGTTTTGACATTAGACCGGTTTATTTTGAAGTTTGTTTTTAACAGAATAATGAAATATTCTAACCGTTTATCATTTAATTTATATTATCTCGTTTATGAAAATAAGGTTATCAGTTTTCAAACGTTATTAATTTGTAAATGTGTTTGATTATTCCATAGCTGAATATCGTCCTTGTTTAATAATGCCTATAATTATTTTCTTATTTTTGTAACTATTATTGTATTAATAGTTTTCATATGGTAATACCCATTTCTATCTGATTATACTTTTTTATCTAGTTGTATTAGATATGTAAGTTACATTATGTATGCGGCAAGTTTCTATTAATTACCACTTTCATCAATGCTATGTTTAGCTTTGTTTTCATTATATTTTTCTTAATTTTGCAGTTTTTATCGCATAATATTCAATATTCTCAGTATTAGGTCATAAGTGTTCATCCTATTTGCAAATGGAACTGAAAATTGTATTTAAATGAGAATGTGCCAAATTATACAAGTGTGAGTATAACTTCTGTAATAACGTGTCATAACATTAATAACTTTCTAATATTTGTATACGCTTCTAGATAAGTATTTCCCTAGATAGCCATATTTTCGCAGTCACGCCGTGTTTCTAAAGCTCGAACGACCCATTCTAGGGATCGAAAATACAATAAATTCACATTACATATATTATGATGGCGTGAAGAGGATCCAAATTGAACCTTTATTTTTCTCATACTATGTAATTACTGTTGTGTTTTCTTAAAATAATATTATATGTTTAAAATTAAAGCCTTAGGCAATGATAATATATTTTTTATTGACGCTTGTTTTAATTATTGAGGGTAGAATTAATTATGAAAATAAAATTTTACCAATTTATAAATTTTATCAAAATAGTATATTTCGAAATATACTCAATTTAAGACTAACACACCCGGGTGGGTATTTTTTTAGCTTTTTTAACTCATTTAATTGAGATCCGTTTATTCTGCTTATATAATCTTATTTTATCGATATCTGTCATCGTTTATGAGAACTAATAAATATTTCAAATAAATAAAAAAAATGATAAACATTTTAGGGTCTTTCTCATGGAAAATAAAAAAAATGGACTCCAAAACTTACAATTTTTTTATGAACTCTTACGATTCTGTTCAAGGTGTATGACGGGACTTTTTTGGGTAATAAAAAAAGAAGGGGACTCATCTTAATGTATTATAATTTATAGAAACCACACTATTTATAGAAACAACATGTGGACTGACCGAATGACGGAGGTAGAGTGTGTTATGCAGCTTCACTAGATTTTCCATTTTCCTACAATATTTCAATTCCGTAATATAATATTAAATGGAACAATTATTACATTTTGTGTAATATTTTCTGATAAATTCAATGTTGAAAGTAGGAAGGGCTTTATTTAAAACAAAATTCATATTACATTTTTTAATTATTTGTTTATTTTCCATAAATTTATCAAAATTCCAAAAATAAAATAAACAACGATTAAATACAAAAAGAATTTTATAGAATGACTAGACTGTGAAATATTACTATAAAAAAAACGATATTATATTTTTATATAGTAAACTATTTACAAGGTCTAAGCCGGAACACAGTAAGAGTAACGTGACCCGATATCGATCGGTTCGAGACGGAGGTACGACGAAGAGTTTCTTCCCGTGAGCTTTTCTAAGTTTCATTATTTTAAGGGAAAAGTAGGATTCTGTTATATTGTAAAGCAGGGGACAGAAAAAAAATTCGAAATGTTAAATCCATTTAAAAAGAGAAAATATAAGAAAGAGAAGTAGGGAAGAGAAAAAGAATGAAAGGAAATAGTTTTCTATATAAATAGCTCAAAAACCTTTTTTGGGGTTTCCAAACATAAAAGTGCACCTAATTTTTTGAGAACTCCGTGTAATACGTGCATCACATTTGTTTAAAAAAAACAAGAATATTTTCAAAAACGTTGCCCATAAATTAACTTCGTACCTAGTAAGAGTGGAAATATAGTCGCAATTGATTACTCCTGTTTTATTAAGAACACAACACCAAATAATTAGGCACGAAACATAATACGATTGTTAAAAAAACACATTTTGATATCTACAACAGTTTCCTCTACAAATAATTCAACTAAGAAACAGTACTAAAATATATCATAAAAAAACATGTCCATATTACCAATAAAATAATATTATAGCTTCTTTGATAACAGAGTAAACAATTTGGTTGCATAACGATGCATATAAAGTAAAATAGATATAAACTTTTATTTAACCAAAGGGTATTACTTTGCTGAGATAATTGTGTTACAAGTTTTCCGACCTCTTAACAGTTTTTGTACCGCAGCTAAGCTTCTTAAATTGTTAAGGAGCTTAGCGGGGCTACGGAGCTTAGTGTCATATAATATTTGATATTACCTTTATTATTCAGGTAATTAGTTAATAAAGTTAGTAACTGTGAGAATTTCATCAATATTTATTCAAAATTTATAATTTGGTTGCAAACAGAAATAAACATCCAACAATACATTTGTTGTCAAATAGTTAGGCAACAGCAGTATCTGGTGTATACGCATGCAATTTTTAGCGATATTTTTTTTATTCTAAAAACATAATTAGTATTTTAAAGCGGAAAGATCGATTTAATGTTACTCTTTATAATATTCTTTATTTTCCATATATATATATATATATATATATATATATATATATATATATATATATATATATATATATATATATATATATATATATATATATATATATATGTATATATATATATATATATATATATATATATATATTGATATTTTAGCAAATAATTATAATTTAATAAGTTTAGACTCGGTTAAAAAAACAAGTCTGTTAGAGTACAGAAGGAAAAATGTCCCCACGTATGATTTGTATATGCATTTATATCTTATTCGGAAAAATGTTAATCTGAATAATATTAATTTTTCCAAACCAGCAACATAGTTTTACCTGGTCGTTATTTCTAATAATTATATTATAATGATAAAAAACCTTATTAAAAAAATAGGAAAAAAAGGCAAGTGCTTACATTTATTATATTCTTAGGTTAATTTTCGTATATTCTTAGATTAATTTTATGGTCATCATTTAAATTTTGGTTTTATTGTTAATATATTTATTTATTTATTCAAAAACACACCCATTTATCGCTACATTACAGGTAACCTATTCGTAAAGATAAGATATGAATGGTTTAACAAAGTTTAAACCTTTAGATTAAACATGAACACAAAATATATGATAACTATAAAAGATAACGACGATACAATTCGACAAATTTACTTTCACCCATCATAAATAAATTACATTCTGGTACGACCGCGATCAGGCGCTTGTTAGTCACTTATATAATTGCCATTCACCTAAATAATAAAATGGCAATAAAATTTAAACGGACATAGAGTAGATACCAAATTTTTTAAAACTGTTAAATTTACATTAATTACGAAACGAAGGCGGGATATACCCACTAATGAAAATCAAGAAAATTGGTTTTAAAAATTGCACTGAAACAACTTATTATATATCGCATCTGATTAATTGCAGTAAAATAACAGAATGGGAAATAAATATTTAAAACCAGAATGCATATACTGCTGTAATATTTACAAATGAGAATTTTACAATTTTATTTTATTTTATTGCAAAGATGATAACATTAAATTGTAAATGAATATGGTTCTATCCAAAAAAAATGGTTCAAACGTAGTCGTAAAAACTTTAAAACATCAAAATGAAGTAATTATATTTAGTTTTTGCTTTTGTGGAATTTGAGACAAAATACAATCGACCTTAAATTTTCCCCGTCGAATAACTTGGAGTGTCCAGATGGACATACTGTAAATTGTATATTTTTATAGCGTGTGAGTAATGAGCAATTTATGTTTTTAGTAGAATGTCGAAATATGCCGCGTGCATTTTTGAAATAAGCTTCTAAATATTATAGCTACTTTGAAATAATATATGATAATGATTTATGGGATATATTGTATACTTTACAAATCTATTTCATTTTAGACCTTCTTAAATACAGTTATGACTATCCTAATTTCTGAAACAGTTGCTCGAAAGAGCCTATCAAACCGCTCAGCTTCTTTAGCCAGGAGGAACTTTATCACGCTGTTTCTCGTTTAACTGCATATTTCTTTGAACAAATAATTCGAGGATATTTAATATATTTGGGGTAAATTTTGTAAAAATTAATTATTCACAATTAAATGAAACTATGATTTCTACTATATTCAATACTTTATTATATCTCAATAATACACCCAAAACTTCCATGACTGATTTACGGGTTTGTCAGTCGATGACCTAGGTATACGGTAAGAAAATTAATCGCAACTTATTTATTAGCGCTAATTGCCCTTTCCTCAATATTGTTATCGGCTTATGTCGACAAATTATGACGCCATAAACGGTGCTTGTATCACTTAGGAAGACAACATAGTTTTCCTCATTTTACTCACTCTATTATACTTTAAATCTTATGTTTCTTCCAGTTTTATAAATTCTTACGACATTTTGTCTTATTATTTTTTTAGTATTAAATCTTTATAAGTTTAATTTTTAACTATAATATTAATATTGGAAAAGTTCATATGGACTAATTTCGCTGTTAATTAGTCATCTTAATTTTGCGATTCTAGCTGAGAAAAGAGCTTAATTATTTGTAACTTGGACTACGTGTTGCAAATATCGGAAAAAATACAGGCATTACTAGTTTTGTAACTAAATACCACAAAATTTAAACAAGTAAAAAAGTATGCAGCAAGAACATATTTATTTTGTCGCTTCTCAAAGTGAGTGATTTGCACAGTGATAGTGTACTCAATTATTAGCTAGGAATCGCTGTGCTTCAATTTTGAAATGAATCGTTTTTCTTCTTTAAAAATAAATTAAAAAAACAAGATATTTAAATGTGTGATTATAAAACAAATGTTTTAAATCAAGTTCTATGTCTTCTAACCAAATTATTCTATCATCTTGTAATCAAATTATTCTCTGCATATTTTGATTACAAAAAGTACCTCTTCGCACTTGAGATACCTATTTGCCACTTTTTTGTAATCAAAACATGCAGAGAATAATTTCTAACATGCTTTTATTAAGTTGACCTTTTACTAACTATGTAAATTGTGAAACTTCAAATTGTTTATCATGAATCTTGACAGCTGTGTGTAGTCCTGAACATGATAAAACGGTATCACCGGGCTAATTTAGTGAAGCTGGAAGTCAGATTGAAGAATTTGATTGTTTTAGTTTACCGGATAGACACCCTGAATACGAATGCATTGGAAGAAATAGAAAAGAGGCACGCTCAGTCGCCCACAGACAAAAGAAGAGAAACCTCAGCCCAATACGTTATGCTGCTGTGCTAATTTTAATTCTCTAGGACTTTTTTTAATTGTGTCAAGTCTACTTGACCTCTAACAAATACGATCATTCGTTCTTAGTAGTAATCAATAAGCAGTGAATAGCAGGTTGCTTTTCCATTCCGCAAATTTAGTACGGTTTTATAATTAATGTCTACTTCACGAAACGCGAGTGACGACGTTATATTTATAAAAACAAAGGGAACTGAAATTCGAACCTCTTGAAAAATTGTCTATTAACACAATACAGAAGAGGTTTTACTAGTTAGCTTCTATAGCTATATACGATATGAACATTGGGTCTTTGTGATACGAAATTAAGTGGAATGCTATAAAGTTCTATGGCTAGAACACAAATTCATATATATGGTAATTCGCAACTAATGCGATTGCTCACAAAGTAAACCAACACGAATACATTTGCTTTAAATATTAAATCTGCTGGAGAAAACACATAGTTCTTAATAGAAAGACAATGTCAATAAGTACTAAAATGTCTATGAATGTAAATAAGTCAGGAATGAAAATAAATATAGTGAAAATAATATTGAAAATATTTATGACAATTTCCTGCAGTCCGTGGATCCAGTCATGTGCATGTTGGTTGTATACTTCTCTTGTAGTTCTAGAAACATAAAATTTTACCTATACTTAAGAAAAAAATGTCTTAACTTGCATTTAACAGAAAATTATTAGTCTTTGGTAAAATTACCAAAATCCAAACGAAAATATGAGTGATGTAGGGAGAGAAATGTTCACATTTATTAAAATTAATAACGTATCAACCTACGGTACAGGACAACACGTTATTTAATTGCTCGCCCAATACATAATTGAATGTCGGTTTATAAATAAATATATCGTCTGCTTTTAACTATCGACATCTGGATATTGGCCTTTCTTAAGGACCGTCACCAAATATGGTTCTCTACTTTCCCCATCCTGGTGTACTTCCGAACCTTCTCGCCGAATTTTAGATCATCAGTCTTTCTGACTGGGCGGCGTCCTACAGTGCGCTTAAAAGTTCATAGTTTCCACTCGAGTGCTCACCTATTCCATGTTGATTTAAAGCACTATGTCGATTATTTTGGTTCTCCATCGGACCTCTGTATTTCGGATTTTATCCTTCAGAGATACTCCGAGGAAAGTTCTTTTTATCACTCTTTGAGACTTTAGATTTATCAATTAAGTTGGTCGTGAGGTAGAGTGCACTAATTTTAAATATTCGGCTTTAGAGATTGTCGAACAGACGATTTGAATGTCTAATGCAATTCCCTGGACGTTGCCCAGCTCAAATAATTTTTTCTGTCAACGTCTTTATCGAAGTTTTTTTTACCTAGCTTAAATTATCCGACATTGACCGGTTTTGGTACAATATGTGGGCTGAAAGTTATTTTAGTCTTGGCCAAGTTCATACCGATGCCCATTCGTCTGGAATAATCACCTAAACCGCCAAATTCCATGACCTTTATGTCAGAATTCCAATGTTCTCAATAAAATTTAGGTGCGAGGTATTCTTTATTTATATCAATCCCCGTTCTTTCCAAAATAAACTCTTGAACATATCTTCGTACGTGCTTGTGAGTAGTATCGAAGATGAAACAATTCATTATGTCACTTCTCGGTGCAGTTGGGTAGGTTTTGTTTTCTGGACATGAACGGTCATCCTAGAGATATCATATATATTTCTCATGCACTGTCACCGTAGAGGTGTCATATATATTTCTTAATATTGCGAAATGTCGCCAATTGACCAGGTACCGTTGCAGGCAGTCAATAACAGCCCAAGTTTCAACGGAATCAAAGGCTTTTTGTAGTTCACAAAAGCTAGATACGGCGGCTTGTTATACCCTTGAGTCTTTTATATAAACCATCGCATGACTAATATGTCATTTATAAGCTTTTTTTGATAATATGTTTTTTTTATTTTATATAAACGTATAAATCGTCATTAAATTTGCGTTTTATTGGTTAATTAATATTGGTACTATGGGAGTTCACTTATCATTTTCAATGAAATCTCAAAATTTTGAAATATCCAGAAGTATTTCTATTTTTTAATTGTTTTTATTGAAGCGTGTTAAGAAACGTCGCTAAGATTAAGGAAAATTTAGAAAAATAATACATTTTATAGGAAGGATCACTTCTAACGTACATATTAATGTTTATTTAACGTAATTTGTAAAAGTTGCACATTATTTTGGAATAATGTGCAATTAGTATAATGTGCAATTAGCTTATTAGTATAAATTGAAAAAAAAGTAAACACAAACTTCATTTCTTTTCCATAATTTAATTCAAATACCGCAGGGTTTATACATTTGGAAATATTTCAAACGTATTAAAAAACTAATCTAATTCTTTTTATTGGATTAAACATTTTGCAAAAGAAATAAATGCAATTTCGTGAAGTGCATATAAATTACTACTGAATATAAAGTAACCACTAAGCTCATTTCTAAAATAAAAATTCATTTATTTAAGTATAACTAATTTACAAAAAAATATTTTAATAATATAAATAATAATTAGGACAATTCACAAGTCACAAAATATTAAACAATCTAACATAAAAGTCAGTATAATTACATGCATTTTGTTGATATTAGACAACACTAAACTAAAGAAAAAAGTTATTTTAAACAACATAAACATATCGACAATGCTGATAATGGCTACCTCAAACTATTTTATTTTTTAAATAATTTTATATACCATTTATTGACAACGCGGACTTTATACATCAAATACCGTATCTACTATATAAAATATTAATACACACTTCATTAACGCGAAAGCTTTAATCACTTTAAGATCAAAAGGCTGAAACTCCCTGCTAACGGAAACGATTTACCTTTTGATCCGTATATCACTTCCGTTGCTGGTGTCACCTGGCCGGTTTTCTTTGACGAATTTCACTTATGAAGACTTATCTTTCCTTCCTTCCCTTTGAGTTTCACGTTGATTGAAAATCACCACAAATTTGAGGTAAATAGTTTCCTGAGAATACTACATTTAAATTACACTGGCTACATAGTATATCTGGTTTAAAAGATCTATTACATTTCAACCTTATCGGCTTAAATCGAATTCTTCTGTTTCTATAATTTCGTACCTCAGTTAAAATATTACTTATTTGTAATGAAAGTATTTCAGATTAAAGCAAAACTATATTATTCGGGTACACATCAAAAATTATTCTGCGTAACTATTATTTTATACGTAAGAAATGTGAAATAATAATAAAAATGTCTACTGTTGATGAAAGGTATACAAGAGAAAGTCGGGTTACAAGGCTTCTGATGAAAAACTTAGCAACAAAATTATGTATCATTTAAAACTTAAGTTCAAATAATTTCATCGAGTGAGACAAACTTATTGAGATACGACGAAATATTTAACGCATATAATATTACTTAAAAACATGAAATGTTAAATAAATAAGGAAGAAAAACGGCAAGAAAATTTAATATTTTTACTGCTTTTATTTAAAGTATATTTATTTACTACACGTTTAATAAATCAATCAAATCCTTGTTACTATTAAACAAGTTGTGAGATTTCCTTTATTTGTAACGATTCATGTTGCTATTTATCGCGTATAATATCATTTAATGAATATTGGATTTATAATTTTATCTTATTATTGTACTAGTTTTAGTATTTCTTTTTTGTCATTCTCACAGTTTGAATTATGTTGCAATCTGAGACAAATTAAAAATTATTCAAGAGTTTCTAAATACCTGAAACATTCTATGGATTATGCACACAAACAAACATTTTATTTTTAAAAATTATAGTTTATAAAACTGAAAAAAACATGTTTTCATAAATAATTCACTAAAAAGCTATCGTACTTGTATTCTCTATGTTCTCTGTAAGGACTTTAGTGTAAGCCGAGTCTGTTACTGAATATAGTATTTAAATGTTAAAGTGTAGAACGCTTTGAGTCGAAATCTAGTTAAAATATTAAGCATTTTCATTCACAACTACTAAGCAAAAAACATATATTTTGCTCGAGAAGCAAAGTTTATAAAATCGTCTTTCTTTTCAGTATTTTAATTTATTTTCACTTTTTTTAGTCTTATCTTAAATGAGTCAATATTTTTTTTTTATTCTTTTATATTTTATTTAGAACTACTTTCATTATAAAATTGAGGTGTCTCTTTTTGATGCTGTGTCTGTGGGCAATTGAGGACGCATTCTCTCTATCTCTGTTAATGCATCATTATTGGGCTTTCACTTTCACAAACAACCCACTTCTCGGATCTGAAACCCACAAATTAATTTTACTCCACTTATAGCTACGTATGCTTGCCCAGACGAGAATGTGCACGGTTCTAAATAGAAAATTGCGTATCCACCAATTAGAAGTACAAAAATTGTTAGGATTCTTTGTTCCGTTATCGAGATAAGGGTCTAACTCCCTGTTTTGTTTGATTGAATTAGTCTAATTTTACCATTCTATTTTGTTGTTATGAAAATCACAAGCAACTATCAAGTCTCATGAAAATACAAAAATTATAAGCCCAGACATGGTTAGGATACTTTATTCCGTTAAGAAGTTCAGCGTCTAATTTCAGTTCTATTTCGTTATATCAGTTTAATGGTACAATTTTATTTGTATTCAGAACTACACAAAACTGGCTAATTTATGATAACACAACAATTGGAACCCCAAACATGGTTAGAATAGGTTGTACCATTAACATGTTCAGTGCTTAACTTCCTCTCCATTCCATTGAATTAGTCCGATGGTATAATTTTACTGTATTGTAATTAGAATTATACCCAATTTCCAGGTTTCATGACGATATATAATTAGAAGCGCAGGAAATTTGGTTCCGTAGGTTCCGTTTCACAATTAGTTACAGGTCGACCTAATAAAAGCGTATTAAAAATAAATAATGTTAGGCTCCGTCATTGAACTGTCAAGTAATAGAGTGTTTATACGTTTTTTAAACAGTTCATTATTATAGATGTTTATGTATTTTATTGAAAAGGGTCTTGAATTATACCTAATAAGAAAATTTAATATTAAAATAATTTTTGAAATCTATCACACAAAGTATAAAGAAAAAAATCAGTAATTAATCCAAAATATTGTATATATATGTTACTTATGCATAAAGTGTAATTTTATAATAATCCTTAAATGTTAGGCATGATTCTCCATTATAATAATCACTTACACTTCTATCCGTTATGAAACATACTTCTATCCATTATGGATTATTAACGGATAGAAGTATGTTTGTCCTGTTTTTAAAAATAACTGACGTTAGATTAACAAGTAAAATATTATTCATACGTTTTTTAAGTATTCCATTATTATTTAGTTTTATGTGTTTTATTAAAAAAAAATAATCTAGAGTACCCCATAATAAGAACAAGCAACATGAAAATATTTTTTAGAAGTCTACACATGAAAATTAATACTGCGATCACATACGGTAAAAAGAAAAATTTAATAATTCATCTGGTAAATCCAATAATTCTACAGCGGCCCTTAAAGTTTATGCATAAGTAATGTATGAAATTTGATAATTTTTAAACGTTCACTAATATGCACTTAAAGGTAGTTCGATATGGTCGATAGGTATGAGTATCAAGTATGGGTCGATAGACTCGTATGACAATTTGAAACTATTTTTGTAGAAATAGCAAATCAGTCAAACCTCAAATTATTTGGTCGTAAAATGAAGTTTTTCAAATCGATATAATTTAAGGAAAGCGGTCATTAGCATGTTTCTATTTGTAAAAAAATGTTAATAGAAAGAAATGTAAACTAATATAGAGTATTAAGTAAAATAAAACCGATTTATATTAGTTACTTGATAGGAGCAAGTGTAATTAAAAAAATGATGCAAATAGAGAAAAAAAATTAGTTTATGAGTTTATGTATGCTTAAACAATAAAATACTAGTGACAGCTGCTGGTTACTGTTTTATAAGATACATAACAGCAAACTATCTATTTACAGTTTCCTTTTATGTTCTGTGACCTGAGTTACTTTTGACTGTAAGATGTTAAATGTTATCCTGACATGAAATACCGAAGCGGAAATAAGTAGATGCTATCATTTTAATCCAGATATTAGTATTTACTAAACCGGGTAGGTTTTTGTGTTTCAGAAGACAGCGAATATAAAGTTGTAACAAAATTTATTGCAAAATAGACTATATTTTCGCGTCTCCGTCTCGTCGCTTATATTACTAATAAAGTTTATGAGATTACTGATAATGTGCTTATGTTAAAATAAAGTGCTTAGGGTTATATCTGTGATAGCAAATCGTGAACTGATATTAAGTTACGTATAAAAAAATATGATGATATCATTTAGAAATATTTTTTTAGACTCTAATAATACTGCGGGTGTATATATTTTTAACTTATTTTTGTATTGGATTTTTAATTATTCCTACATGCGAAACTTACCAGGCTTCTGGATATTTAATTGATGTGAGGCACAGGTTCAGAATGAAGTAGGAATAAAAAGAAATAAAAATAGTTTTTCTTTTTCCATACAACCATCCGTTGCGGGAATTTACAGTATGGAAAAAAGTATGCGTAAATAAATAAATACACACACACACACACACATATTTTGGGTGCATCATGCACTATATGTGCATTTATAAGACGAAGACCTAATCAGTATTTCACAAGTAGCCATAGTAGTCACATTGGACATATTTAAAATATTTTAGTATTAATATGTTTCATTGAAATGAGCAGAAATCATCCAAAACGGATGGAAAGAATTTTATATGCCTAAAAGATTTATGGAGGATAAAAATAATTTGTATCAGCTTGTAATATTCACTTTGCCAGACGTAAGTAAAGAACGAAATGATGGCAATACAGAATTTATACCAAATTCCAATTCTGTAGAAGTTTCTGTAGAATTGTGTTCATTTTGAAGAGGAAGAGTTTTTGCTTGGTGTCGCCAATCACATTACATCTTTGGCTTCAATTCCACGTCATAAAGATTACGTTTAAACTAGCCATATTTTCATATTATGGAATTGTATTTTATTTGTAGCGCGGAGACTTCCATTTTTATTAATTTGAAAAGGCACTTTTAAGAACTAATCGATTGCAGGTGCAGAACTAAACGATTGTAAAATTTTAAGGACTGCAAAAAATTAAATTATTTTAGAAAAGTTGCCAGGGAGGCCTACCTGACTTCCCAATCTTAAAAGAAAGTGTCCTAATGTTCTTAGGCAGACAGTTGCATGGATCGATCCGTTTACTTTCATATTGAAATTGCCATGAAAGAGAAATGTTTATACATCGAATGATTATCAGATATCTACACGAAATATAGCGCATCTGAGTTAAAAACTAAAACGATATTTGGGTAAATATGAAAAAGAATTGGTATCGACGACGTGAACAAACAATTTTAATAAACAGGTAGAGTGGCATAAAATGATAGAAACGCTTACGTCAATAATTCTTGTGGATTTGAATGGAGTTACGATTTATAATAAAAGACACTCGTGAGAATTCTCTAATGAGAGTTTGCCGTTTAATAAAGAACAAGTAGCTATACGAAAATAAGAGAGGGGACATTTTTTGTAGAGCGTTTTAAAATATTTGAAACAAATATTTTATTATTATATATAATTAGGTTTCGTTGTATTACAACATCTTTGCAAAGATCTTTGCTAATAGCCCACCTGAAGATGTTGTAATACAACGAAACCTAGGTCGTGGTAATGAACTTAAAGAAAGTAGAAATAATATTACATCATGTAGTTTAATTTAATTGGAAATAATGAATTTCCACAAAATTAACGCCAAATATGTTCAATATCCTATTTTATCCCCTAAAAAAAGATTCAGGATAATTTTTAGGATGTCATTATAAAATCAAAATGATGGTCTCCCCAAAATTCAGCTTTTCTAAATTTTTATTTTAAAACCCTATGATTAGTGGACTGTAAATTGAAGAATGTTTTTAAATATGGTAAGATATGGGTATGATAAATCAACTTTTTTGTAAGCCGATATCTATTTTATAAATTTAAAAACATTATTTTTTGAAATGTCGAGAAGAATTGACACTAAATGGAATAAAAACATCTTCTGGATATCGAAATTTGCATCGCACTATTAAGCCTAGTTTGTAAATTATATTGTTTGTATTTGTTTGAAAAAAGACTGTTTTAAAAGGTGCTTTTATTTAAATTTTGTGTAATTGGTGTTATGCAAAATTTTACCCACGGGTACTAACTGTCAGCCAGAGTAGGAACATATTACCATGCTATATCTGACAATAAATTAACGAAGTTGTTCAAATATATATCCAATATATATCTGACAATAAATTAACGAAGTTGTTCGAGGGACTTGAAGCGGGGAGACTATTAAGGTTACCCCACGATCATGTTTACCGAATTCAATAATTAATTCAATTACAGCCTCCTTCACAACCAACTAGTTGCTAGTTACTTTGACTTGAGAGATTTGCCCTGGAGTTAAGTAATAATCTAATCGTGAATATTTTTAAGTTTTCATTACATGTATTCGAAATTATTTACCACAATATTTATATTCATGAATTGGAAAAATGTCGAAATAACAATGGTTCGACTATTAAAATAACTAATAAACAATGATTCGACTATTAAAATAGCTAATAAACAATGATTCGACTATTAAAATAACTAATAAACAATGATTCGACTATTAAAATAGCTAATAAACAATGATTCGACTATTTTTTTAAATCACTTCCCGATTGATCCGTTGCCCTTGATTCTCGATTCTATCATGCTTTCTATTTAATTCAATTTTATCTTTCACATTAATAAAAATATAAAATTTAATAAAAACTTCAATTTTATTTGCATATTCCCAACTTGTTTTACTTTTGTCATATCGATATTTATATATTCAGCTAATAAATATCAAATTATGTTTGTTAGTTGTGAATATTATGTAGACTTTAGACATTATATTTTAATACAGTTTTATGATTGAGAATCAATAGCAACCATTGAAATGAAACGAGGAAATCTTCCTACTTATAGAACCGCTTTATTATTCAAGTGTGTGACTTTAATTGTTTGCTTACACAATTACCTTACCACTTGTTATTCACTTACATTATAAATATAGAAGTGAATGCTGAAAATATTTTCTTTTTTTATTATATTATGAAAGAAATTTTTTTTACATATTTACGTTTCTGCTTAACTAGGCCTTATTACAATCCTAAATTAGTCTGAAATATATAAATATAAATATGAAATTACAACAAAATTGGAAAATTTGATATGCAATATAATAAAAATGTGGGCTACTTATAATTGGATATGCTACAAATTAGAACATATTTTTACATATTTTTCCATAGTACCTAAAAATATGTACATAGGGTATAATTTCTTTACGCAAGTTTAATAAATATTCATTTAAACTGTATTAGTGACAGGCACTTCATTATCTGTAACTAAAGGCAATGATGAATACATCCTCAATTCAATTTATTCAGTTGACAAAAATTGGATAATATTTGGTATTTTTGATAATTTTCTCTATTGCACTAACCACTTGCATAACCATGTTTATAGTACCTACCAAACATAATATTCAAAATTTTATACTAATTCAAATAAGTTCTTTCTTTATATGATATACTTACTTCAATTTTTTTTGACACAACAAATAATGTAAACGTAATAAATCACTTCTCTCTAATGGCTTTTAATAATATTAGGTAAACTAGTTAATTGAATTCTAGCCGATTTTAACTTAAATTTTATTAACGATTCTATTCCTTAAATTAATTGTTTAACCAGTACATTCCAAATTTAATGGTACGTTTTTAAATCTTCGTAAAGGCACCTTCTTTGTTTGGAAAATTATTTTGATGAATTTTGTTCAGATCAAAGTAAAGGTTTATGCCGCGTCCTATTAATCATATATAATTTATAAGATATTAAGCGTCGTTCTACTTGTTTTTGATCGTTAGAAGTAAATATAGTAAACATACAATTTCCTAAGGATAATACATATAAACAAACTTAATTTTTCTTAACGAAAAATACATATTACTTCCCTTCTTTAGAATGTCTTTGTTATTGCTTATAATCTGAACCTGAAATAGTAACTTCAGATATTGAATAAAAATGGAGTTTTAATATATGTTTTAATAGAAACATTTCAACCGCAGCGGCTCTGATTCAGAGCGGCTTTATTAAGCGCCCACACCTATTGTTAAGAGATACGGTTAAAGAAACCCGATGAAATAGGGATATTTATTAGAAGAAGACCAACAAATTTTCAATTATTTTCAAGCATTGTGGGATTATCTGTAGACGAAATGCTTATCTGCTAATCTATAATCATTGTGCTATTATCTATCGATGATTTATAAAACGTTTAATCTTTCTTGTGTGTAACTTGCTTGATTTAAACTAATTTACTGCAATAAAGAAACTAACTTTTAAGACGTTAATTAATTTTGGTATGTGATTAAAATTCTGAATCAAAATTCTTATTCTTGCATATTATAAATGAAGATGAATTTTGTATTAAAGTTTTGAATTGGCTGTATTTTCCATTGTTTTGAACTTTAAATTTAGTGAAAATTTACAATCGAATGCATATAAATATTATTACATGAAAAGATGATATTTTATGAACACTTAGAAAGTTTAATTATCAAAAATCAATGGCACAAAAGTTTATCAGAGTCAATAATTTTTTATTTAAAATTTGCAATTGATATTGTCAAGAGAACTGATTAAATCTGCTAAACTTGCCCATTTTTAGCGTTTTCGGCGAGGAATGATTTGTAAGAAGTCAACCTCCATTAAGCAAATATATGAAAGCAGTAAAATAAAATCTATGGAAAATATAGGTGAAGTTCCAATCTGTTTTTTTAATTAAAAATTATGATACTATATATTCCCAGGGTTTCAAATAAATTTAGCAAAATAGGATATTATTCATATGAAATGTAAATGCGCCCTTAATAATGTAATTTATAAGGCGGTGTTCAGATAATATAAAAATATGATTTACTTTTACTAGCTATAGAGACGTGACCAGCTATATCAAGTAAAAAGTAAAACATAATTTTATTTTGATTTGCCAAAGAAATAAGTGTGAAATACTATAATAAGATATATAATTGAATATTAATGTTAAAAAATATCTGTATTTAAAAAATATTTTTTTTTCCTGTGACATATAAAGAAAAAGTAATAGCTGGCAAAAATAATTCATGTCCAAATTAAAAAAAAATTAAAGATGAAAACCCTAAAATTGCTTTCGTAGCAAAATTAATTTTTGAAATCTTAGACACTCGCAGAAGTTTAATTTAAAAACTTCGGAAATATGTTGAATATTTTCACCGTTACACGCAATCGTTCTAATAAAAGCATTTCTTCTAAACTGTGTCATGTAAACGATTAAGATGTATTTAGTTTGAACTAGCCACTCACTCAATTTACATTAGAAATTACTCTCCACACATAAAACAAGATCTTTATATTCACAGAAGTAAAGCAACATTTTTCATTTAAACATTTTCATTTTAATAAAATATACAACCTATTAAAATAAAACATATAAAATGTAGTTTGTTAACGCAAAACATATTTGTAACAAGTAATAACGACCTTCAAAATCTATTTGTATTAATTGGAATCTACAAAATATTTTACAGACCTAATATATAAAAATATGAAATTGTCCAATACTTATTACAATATTAGTCGAATTATTGGTTCTGTTATAACAATAGAAAATGAAAAATATCTGCTTGAAAAATTATACCGGTATTCAAATGAATTGAGACTGCCATAATAGTTACTTGATTTGGAAAATCTCTTAAATATGGTATCATTTTTTGAAACCCATATATATATAAATTATTAAATATATAAATTACTAATAATTGTCAAACATTAAATATAGCATTTAGCGAATATTTAGTTAAACGCTGGTCGTAAAAATAAAATTATGAAAGATATCTGTTTGATAAATTACATCGGTCCTCCAAATAGAATGAAGAGAGCCATAATTGTGATTGGGTTTGAAAAATATCTCGTTTATTCAGTCTTTGGCCGAAGGAGACTCGAAACGCTTATTCGAATGTAAGAAATTCCCGATCTCATAAAAAAATCACTATGGGGGAAAAATTATAATGTAAGAACCCTCACTTACGTAATCATTATAAGTCCTTGTTGTGAATTGCATAAAACATACTCAATTAATTAAAAGCTCGAAAACTTATCAAGAATAATTGTTTGCGATTACTCTTGAATGTAACTCGCCTATAAAACATCGGAATTATCAGATTATACCTTTTTGTTTTAAGTAACCTGATAATAGAAAAAGAGGTGTTATAAATGGTCTCTAATACATATTTGTTAATTGTTCTGACTGATAATCGTATTTTTATACCGCACCAACGAGCAATAATGAGAACTTAATTAACGTAGTAACAATTTGTGGTTCTGTCTGGGAACACTAGCATTGCTCGTACACTGTTTTTACATTTTTTAAATTTAGTTCATAATTAAGCTACTACAGCCATAAGATTTAATTCGTGTACAGTTAAACGTGTAGGAGAAAAAAGAGTCAACTTTTCTCGGTGTTTGTGCTAAGTAATGTGCATTCGCAGTAGTGTATTATATTACAGGTTGTTTACAATTTTTAGTCTAGAAATTTATTTTCAAAACGAATGGATGTTCTGAAGTAAAACAATTAGAATCGTTTTGCGAAAACCTTTATGGTACTACAAATTCTAAATAAATTAAAGAAAGCATTGCTACCTTTTACTCTGGTGGAAGCTATCAAAAACCGAACAAGAATGATAAAGTGTAGAAGGGAAAAAGAGAGTTATTGAACAATAAGTTTTGACCTATGCACAGCAGCTTAATTCCCTTTCATTTAGATCGTAGAAATTATAAAATATTTTATTTTTTAAAGTGTGTAAAAGACGTCTAAATAAAAATTATACCTCATATGAGTAACATATTTTATATGAAATGGATTTGAGCCATGTTTCATCAATAAAACTCGAAAAAAAGAATAAAGCATTATATTTTCTAGAAACCCTGTGTTGACCACATACGGGTAGAAATTAAGTGTACATCAACAAACTTTAGTTTAAATACAGGTAAATAAATAACACAAACAAATAAGTTGCTGAAATACAATTGTGTAAAAATAAAAAACAATGAGCAGTATCCGTAGTTTTATCAACCATGTCGTACATTTCGCACCACTAGCAAATGTGTCCGCTTATTTGTCGTCTGGATTTGTACTTATAAATATAAATAAGAATTAGAAGTATGATCGATTCTGGAAAGAAAACATGGGATCACATTTAGTAATGGATGCATCAACGACAATCGATATCAAAGAAATTAAGATTTCTTAACCAAAACCTGGAAAGTGATAAACTATACACGATTAGAATAACATTGTTTCATATTCGAGTTCTAGCACATCCATTTGTATATACATAGTTTATAGATATTTCTTGTTAGTATTTGTGTTTTTAAAATAAAAAGGGAATACAAATTTATAACTTCTTAGTGAAGTAAAGTGAGTAAAAGATACAGAGCTTTATTCTAGCTAATATACCCGTATACAGAACAAAACTTTGTAAACCTAATGTTTGTAAAGTTTACAAATATAATTTAAATTAGAGCTTTTCACATTTCAAGAGGCCAGTCTTTGCTGGGAAATTCACGCAATTTAATCTAATTAATCTCCCTATTTGTGATGGTGTGAAAGAAGGGAATCACGAAAAAACGTGATATGTTCACTAATTAGTATCTTTCGTGATTGTTAATAAATCAGATGTTTTGTTTCACAAATTGTCTTTTTTTAATTTTTTTGGTGGCTGCACACGTACCCGAGTACGAACACATGTTTCAAAATAATTCCATTTAAAAAAAAAAAACTTTAAATTTTGGTATTTTAATATAAATTCTCAGAAAAAGTAATTATTTGTTTTTTTTTCATATTTTAAATTAAAATGTATGCCAAGGGGTTTTCGTAATTTTAGTATAAAAGAAGTTAATTTCTCAATTGGAACTAAGTATTTTTCTTTTTTATTTTTATATTCCGTGTTCTGACTCCAGCATTTTCGCGCTTCGCCAATGACTCGCACGGAGAAGGGATAAAAGTAAATACATTCGTAATACGTAGTTTTCGTATGTTCTAATTTATTATAGCAATTAAGTGAGCAAGTGGCATTATCTGAAAATCTTCACCGTCATTCACAACTTAGGTTTTATCAAAATGCCAAATTTCAAGTTTTTAGTTTAAATAAAAGTGCCCAAATAATATAATTTCATAACTGTGCCAAATTGCCCCATAAATCTTTCCAACATTAATATAAACGTAATTTTATGAGATAGTTTAAAATCGTTTTTTTTTTATTTAATTACTTTTTTAACTTTGACATGAAACAATGTCATACGTCATGTGATAATTAAAATGGTTTTTAAAGTCTGATCATTAAAATTATGGCCCCTGTATTTTATAAAATAAAAAAAAAGTTCGAATTATTAACGTATGTTTTTTTAAAACTTATGTTGTAAAGTTATTTACATTGAAACTTAGCAATATATGTATAGGTTTATATGAATGAAAGTTCAATATATTAACATAAAAGTGAAAGATACTATTAAAGAGACTATCCATCTTGTTTTATGAATGCAATGTGTCAGAATCTAGAACAGATATTTGCTTGCTGATTTAAATAAAAATTATCCCCTCTCCATAATTGATGTTATCGTGTTATATTGGTTTCACCACACGTTTACCACCTATGATGGGGCAGTGCACCGCGAGATCCCCGTCCGATTCCCCGCCGATCGAGTGGGGTATTGAAGTCTGTAAATAAATAAAAAAAGGTGTAATTTATGTTTGAAACAAGCTTACCTCTTCGTAATTTTCGTAATATTCGATATTACTGTTATTGTTAATGTAATCTCCGTTTTCATTTAATAATTTTACAATCATTATCGGTGTTGTTTTAAGAACTTTGAAACTGTGTAAAATAGTTCCCATGTTACTATTCTTGAAATAAATTGATTTTATGGCAGATCTAAATATTTAAAATTGTAGTTTATTTTTTGTAATTTGCAAAGTTTTGACAATTAAATGAAACTACGCGATGTAGTATTATTTCTACTTTCTTTAAGTTCTCTACCACGACCTAGGTTTCGTTATATTGCAACATCTTCAGGTGGTCTATTATTAAATAATCTTTGCTAATAGATAACCTGAAGATGTTGTAATACAACGAAACCTAGGTCGTGGTATAGAACTTAAAGAAAGTAGAAATAATACTACATCACGTAGTTTCATTTAATTGTCGATAATGAATTTCTACAAAATTAACGCCAAATATATTCAATGTTGCAAAATTTTCTTGACGTCTAAATACCGTTAAATTTACGTTAAATTTAAAAAAATATTATTTCGATATGCCAAAATATGCATATGATTGAGAATAAAGTTTCAAAAATTTTAATTTTAGTCAAATCACCAAACATATCACTAAGTTTGAGATAAACGCTTTCATTTTGACTTCATCTTTTTCCTTTTGGAAATCTAATGATCATGGCAAGCAAGCAAAATACAATTAATAATTGTTGCTATTGTACACTATTTGTACTAAACCAAAGTTACAATAGCATTAAGTTCTAACAGAGTAAAATTAGGTAGCGAGTTAAATGGAAAAAAAAACATTACGGTGTCTCTAACGCAAGTATATTAATGGGCTTACCAAAATGACGTGAGTGATGATTGCTTAATTTATAAAACTAAATTCCTTTCTAAAACCATATTATCCATATAAAAATTATACTATGCCTATTACCAAGTCCTTGTGTTTTATATCATAAAAATCGCATTACACTTACTTTTCCTTAGCTGGGTATGATCAATAATAAATAATAATCTTTATTCACAAATGGTTAAGTGAAGAGAATAATCAATGTTTGGTTATTTTTAGGGCCTATATTGTAAAGTTATTTCTATTAAAACTCAGCAAAATATGTCAAATAATCATACTATTACGTGTATATATTACAAATATACTCGGAAACATGTTATGAGAAAGACCGTGGAGAATAAAGTTAAATAAAAAATATGGTTTCTAGAAAATTTTACATGTAGCAAAAACTTAAAAAAAATTTGCTTGACATAATTTGTTCAACGGTCGATTAACAAGGCATAGTTCTAATCTTTTCGCCAATGAATGTCAGTTAATTTTCTAGAAAACTAGATAATTCTATAAAATCGGAAATTATATTAATCTTGTAAAGATTCTATTAGTTAATATTTAGTTTAATTACCCTCACTGCTAGTTCGTTTCTTTCATTTTTTTTACCTCATACTCTAAACTTGTATGTAACATGATAATGCGTATATGCATGATGCATATGCGCATGCACTTGTCACAAAGTTTTCTCAAGCGTTCATTTATTGGCTTTTGTGTTTTGTTGCAGAAGACGGTATAAGAAGAAAAGTTGAAATATAAAACTTTAGTAAATATAATCTGATAAAATCTGCAATAAGTTGCAATATATACTAAAACGTCGGTTTGCGGTAAAATTAGCTAATTTTTAAACAATTCTTCTATGATAATCGCTAACTAGAAGAAAAATCTATAAGAACATAACTTTTTTCTTGCATTCTGGTCTCATTTACATTTTCCAAGCATTTTGCTTAGAATATTTTAGGTAACTTTGTTAACTTCATACTAATTGGTGCGAACGAATTTATTACATGATACTAAACAAAATTACTAACTGTCACATATGTAACAAAGATCGGAAAACTGTTGAGAAATTTTACGCATATTAGTACCAATAAGGAAATTTGTTCTCAACTTTTGAAGCCGTCAAATATTTGGTCACAAAACCAACCAATAAAATGTTTTCAACTTCAAAGTTATTTATGATAAACCAATAAATCAGCGGCTCTGTGTGTGGTAAATGCGGGCTCTACCGTATAAATTCCCTGTCTATCGAATAGGAAATTGCTACTGTCGATTAGTCTGGTCAACTTTGTAATTGTTTTACTTGAACGCTCTTGGCTTTGTTAATTTAACTAACAGATAAATATGGGATTAATCCCTACAGCCACTATTAAATTGCTTTTATATAATAAATTTTATAAAAATCTGATAACGATGAACACTGATAATTCATTATTACTATAATATGTTAACAGTGTCGACGACGTTTCATATGAAATGAAAGGAACGGGGAAATAAAGATACAAACATATAAAATGAAACAGAATATAATTATATATATTTAAAAGATATTTTACGATAATTTATCTCTCATAAATAAATGAGTATAGTTAGAAAACGTTAGTTTCTACGAAAATATTTCTCGTTTTCCAATTTGAAACGACGAAATGCATTATTGAGAATTAGGTTTATTTCGACGATTTTAAATTAATAATATCACCTTAAAAGTACATAAGTATAACTGACATTTACGCGGTATATTGTTTACATATTATTTCAATATAATATAATGCCAATTTCACGTAGTACATAACAAATATTTCGCGTAGTAACATTTCAATATATCATTATTCCAGTTTCACTAGGTAAATATATCTATAAATTATTTCTTTTTAATGTTAAATAAAATATTTCATGTAAATAAATATTAAATTTATGTGAAGAAACTGGTGTTTGGTAAAGCTAAAAATATTTTCTTATTGAAGAAGTTACGATAATATTACTTTTGGAATGTAAAAACAAATAGTGTATGCATATCTACGTCGACTGTAAAAGAAATTTTATATTAAACTTAATAATATATAAAAAAATCATATGAGAATTTGTTATTTAAACAGATATATAAATAAATTTTGTGGAATATTCAATAGGATTGCAATAAGATTAGCACAGATTATTTACAAAAAAGTCTGCCTAATAGAAATACAAACGGTTATATTTGAAGAAAATATACTTTTGAAGTAATTTTGATTTTAAACATCGACTCTTATAATGTATTTTTAATCAATTCAATTGGATAAATAGTCTCAAGGCAGTGAACCGGAACATGTGTGAATTTACACAATTTCCTCTTTTCGAAGCTCGCTTAAAGTGTTTACGACTCATGCCAACCGTTACAAAAAGAAAGTTTTAATGGTAATTAATTAATTTCATTTTTAATTTGTAATGTTATCAACGATAAGAGCATATTCGATTAGAATTCTATCGAGACACTGTAAGATATGTTCTTAAAACAAAACTATTTAATGCATTATTGGATAAATTTCGGTTATTTATTACACATTCCATCTGCATTTTAACAGTATCTTAAATTAATCAGTTTGTTAATTATTTAATTTTCATTAAAACACTGAACTGACACAGTATCATTTCTGAATTATTTTAATTTATGTGAAAATATTATTTCTAACAACTAAATTATAAGAGGGATAATTTAAAAAGTCGGACGAGTGTACGTGTGGTTTTTTTTTATTTTCTGAAATCCTATCAATTACTAATGAAAAACGAATTGCGCACGTTTTTGCAGATGACTGACGCATTCGTAAGCACGGATTTAAAGGCAGACTTAAATTTCATATTCAATTACGGTTATATAACACAAGCCTATAATAAAATATGGGTACGAATATTCGAAAACCCTCGGCCAACAATTAAAAAACAAATATTATATATAAGTTTCTTTGTATAAAGATTAATTTTGCACAAAAATTTTTAAAATTTTAATTTACTTCTTTTAGGTTATTTCTTATTAAATGTTGGAATTTTGATGGTGTCTTAGGTAAATAGTGACATCCACCTTTCCCATGCGATCTTTATTATCTGTAGGAGTGGGTGTAAAATCCATGACTCAGTCACTGTGCTTCCTTTCTTAAGTGCTGCGGTTATTATTTCTCCGGGATCCTCATCGTAAAATATACCACGTATCAGCCACGTATCTTCCGCAAATTAATTACATTTGAATAGATTATGTCTCCAGTTACCTTACCTTACAACGTATGAAATACGTAATTATAATACATTCGAAAAATATAACCTACTAGCTGTTCTTGTCAAACTATCAACATCTTTCAAAGAGTCAAACAATAGATGAAATCAAATAACTCTTTTTAATTTTTTCGGAAAATTAACCGACTATGAAAATTATTTAATTTGAAGATATTTAGTCAAAATATTTTCTTCATCATGAAGAATTGTGGGATCTTATTGTAAGTGCCGCTATAGGTTCGAAACAGGGTTTAAAGGTTGGATCTAAAATAATACTATTGATGGATTAGGAATTCGTGTAAAAGCTCAAACTATAAAGCGACTGCGGAACAATCTATCACGTGCCTTCAACGATTCAGGAATAATAAAGCAAGTGGGTCAAGTTTCATGTATGAAAATTCTTACCAAAATCAAAATAAATAAAAATGTGTTAACAGCACCGGATTTAAAGTGGACGATAGGTGACTCAAAACAATTCGTTTTTGGTATATCCTGTTCACAAAAACCATTGATCATATAGCGGTCTAAATTTTTGGGTATGAAGATAAGGGCTACTTCAATCAAGGCATAAATTTTACAATTTAGGACGGAGGTTAGCATCGCAAAACATTTTCAAGTAATCAATATTTTAAAACAAAAGTGTATAAATACATTTCATGGAAAATACTTTGTTTTATAGCAACAATAAATTTTCTCACATAAACACGGAATTCCAATCAAAAGAAACCAATAGAATAATTCAAGTAATTGGGGAAGCACAAGCTATGTTGCTGCATGTACAGCCTTGAATAACAACTGTGTCTTCTTCCACCTTCTATATGAAAAAACGTATGGCTACCGCAACTTAGCAGTAAATACAACGTCATTTGTTACGGCAAACCCTTTCGAGTAAAGTTTTAGGTCAATTAAATCTCGACGTCAAAAATAATAAAGCACAGGTTATGCGTACCGTAGTAAACAACAGCGTCGAACTGAGTGAGGAGGGGCTCGCGTAGTCAGTTGTGCATGGCGACACGTCACCATACCGTACACTCTACTACATATAGACTATATTTATACCTTAGTATAGCGTGGCGACCCGTCGCCACGGCAAGCGCCGCCACGCCAACGATCCGGTTTATACCTGCGCCTATACAAGTTTCACATCAAAAATTGGAGAAAATACAATGGTGTGTAACAATTCAATAGGGATAACACATATCTTTTGGCGAACTGACATTATTACCTCTAAAATACAAAGGATATAGAAACCTAAAAGTGCTTGAATTAGTGTACTTATATTTTTGGGTTCCAATGGAACCGCCTCGTTTAGCGAGTTGAAATATTTTTTGGCATTTAAAGATAATAACCCAAAAACTTCACTGTTTCCTGCACAAAAATTACATTCCAATCTTTTGCGTAGGAGCCTACATTCCATATTTCCAATAGTTTCCGTAAACATCAGTAATAACGTATGTCGTCATAGAGTGAACATAATTTGGAAAAAACATAAGAAAATGAGTTTTCATCAAATCAAACAATATACTTTCTGATTAAAAGCCTCGAGACCTTGATACCATCAAATAACTCAATTTGACGTCACCATAGCCTTCTTATGCAGACACTTAAAGAATTATATACACGTGACACTATCTAAAGGATTAGAATACAAACCACACATAGTATGAAAGGGGACATATTCTGATACAAATTGAAAACCTCGGTGCTGGACCGCTTGATATATCTGTGGTATTTTGTAATAACAATAGTACTAAAACACTATCTATACCCTGTGATTTCACCCTGTAGAATTTTAATAATGATGCTCTAGTCCTACGGTTACTACACGCCTTTGCTCCGTTCGTCAAACGATATCGATTGTCGGGGTCACGGGTGGCTCGGCGGAAATACTTAGTCACTATATAAGTCGGCCTCTCTCTGGCTTGCTACTTTATCACTGTACCCCAACTTTGGTTACATTTATTAACATACTTCTACCACCACAAATCATAGCAAAATAAAAAGCCTAAAATATTACTCAAAGTATAGACTCTCCAAAAGAAAAATTATTTTGATTGGAACCGGACGTTTGATTCTAAAGACTAACGAGAGCATTTAAATAAAAAAAAGCTTCTCTGCTTTTATATTATTACAGATTATATTCTAAATCCATAATCTGAAGCCTACCAGTTGAAAATTACTATGATTACAACTAAGTATTAATACAAGCGTATTGACCGCAAAACAACTGCAGTTCCTGTTGCGGCCTAGCCCTTTTGTTACATTTTTATATCAAATGTTTTGAGTACATTTCACATTTCATATATTTTTTGGAAGATTTCGATAAAAAAAAGGAATGACTAAACTATTCATTCACCACAGCTTGGTAGAATTCTTGTAAATGAGAAATAATGCCATGCCGTTAAACCTAATGTTCTTTTATTATATATAGTTAATCTATGTCCGTAGCACAGAAGTAATTTAGTAAAGTTTCCTCATTAAAACGATCACTGAACAATTTAGCATTTTCCTCACATTTGTTTTCTTAATGAGGTCCGTGATTGCCATATTATGAGCTGCGTAGCGCAATAAGTGTAGACAGAATGGAACTGAAAATATCGGTAATTAGTATATTTGTTATTGATTATTGAAATACGTTTAATTAGTTTTATTACATAAAAGTGAAAGTGTCACGGCAATATTACTAAAACTAACATTATTTGAATTTCATTTTGTTGCTAATCATTGAATATTCAATTACAAAAATCAATGCAAAATTATAAATATTTCGTTTTTGCGTGTTAATATCTAAGCTCTATAGAATAATATAAATAAAATAAAATAAAATACGGCATTAAATGCATATTTAATCTTGGTAATATTTGAAATACAGGGCATAAAATACACCCCGCCAACTAATATTTATGATCTACGTCAAAAGCATACTTACACTTTTTTATCCACTTTAAATGAAAATCGCAACAAGACTTACAGAGTGACTTAGGTCTCTACATCAGGAAACAGGGGGATAAACTAACACGATTTTTCTAACATAAGGTTTTTACTGAGTTTTATGTGATATCAAAAGATAAAATAAAAAAGACGTATTTATTAAATTTTCAAATTGACTAGATAAGTTATTTTATTTTTGGACACCTAGTCTAATAAATACTATTCTAATAAATATATATTTCATCAATATTTCTTTAGTAGTTTTGACAGGAGGCGAATAAAAATAGACAAACAATGATAATAAAAACGTTCGTTTTATTTTGTTTTGTAAATAAAAAGCATATACTTAAATGTATTTTAAATGCATGCTTTTTATTTGATTTTCTTGTCTGACCGGCTCAGCTTAACAACTCAGATTAGAAGCCCAGACCAGCAGCCGGGCCTAGCAGTCCGGGCAACAATCCTTGGCTTGTAACCTATTGGCTTATACAAAAGGGCAGCAACACAGAGAGCTTACCAACCCAGTTTCCAGCCCAGACTGGCAGTCCTGGTTGGCAGGCTAGGTTGAGAACCCGGACTTGCGCGTAAAACTAGCCGCATAGCCAGCCTAGTAGCCCAGCCTAGCTGAGCAGGTTAACAGCCCATAGCTAACAGCTTAGACTAGCATCCAGTTTGATGGCTCAGCCAGATTACCAACCCCACGTAGTAACCCAGGTAATCAGTAAAGAATATCAGCCGAAGTCGGCAGCTTAGGCTAGCAATTCTGATTTCCATCCTGGCTAGCCGTACAATCTAGTAACCCAATTTAGCTGCGCAGGCTAACATTCTAGGCTAGCAGCCCCAGTCTCGAAACCAAGGCTGGAAACCCAACTAGCTTAGAAGTCTAGATTAGCAGTCTAGCTGGCACTCAATTCTAGAAGCCCAGCCTAATAGACTAGATAAGTGGTCCAGCCTAACGAATACACAAATATGCCAGGCAAGGAGCCATAGCTGGCAAACCTTGATATCATGTAGAGGCGGCAACTTAGTCCTGCAGCCTAGGTAGTTAACCAACCAAGTCTGGTAGTGCAAGCTAGCATTCTAGTCTAGTAGTCCATTCTAGCAGCTCAAATTATCTCCACAGCACAGGCTTGCAGCCCAAATTTGAATCCCAGGTTAGAAGCCCAGCATAGCAGCATAGGTTAGCAGTCTAGGCTGTTAGGCCGAGATTGCAGTCTAGACTATTAGCCCAGGTTTCCAAACCAGCAAACCGAAAGCGAACCTAAGCTAGCAACACATTCTAGCAGCTCAGCTGGTGATTCGGGCTGGAAGCATAGGATTGCATCCTAGCATAGCAGCTAAATTTAGATGCTCAGGTCAGCGGCCCAGGCTGACAGCGTTGCCTTGGAGCCTTGGCTAGCAGACCAGCCTAGCAAGCAAGATTAGCAACCCAAGCTCTAAGCCCAGGCTAGCAGTATAGAATAGCAACTCAGAACAGCACCTCAGGACTAACAGCTCAAGATATCGATGCAACCAACTTACGATGCGAGGAGCACAACCTTGCTGCCCAGGCTAGTAGTCCTGGCTGCTAGTCCATGCTGGCTCTCCAAACGGGCAGCATAGCCTTGCAATGCAGGCAAGCAGTCTAGTCTAGCAGCTGTTAATTGAGATTGGACGCATTAGCTAGCAGCACACGGGAGTAACACACTCTAGCAGATGAGGTTAGCAACGTCAATCTACAATTAAAGCTTACCAGCCCAGCTAGACTGAGCCCAGTTAACCTAGATATGATTGCTACGCTGGTTCCCAACTAACATGGGAAACTAACCTGCTCTGGTGAGGTTGACAGACAGGTTTTGATGAAAGTAAGGGCTGCCAGTTCGATCTGCCAGTCTGGTGGCTACACTAAGCTGCTAACCTTATAGCTTGTCTAGGCCACTGACGTGGATAGCAAGCCTGGGTTATAGGCCTGAACTAGTCTAAGTTGCTAGCTTTTGTTAAAAGTCTAGCCTTGTAGCCTAGCCTAACATTATATCCTAGTAGCCCAACCTAGTTATCTAGTGTCCTAGGCTCCCAGGCTAGTTGTCCAGGCTGTGAATGTAGGCCAGTAGATCAGCAGCCATCCTAGCCTCCCAGCTGAACAGCTCAGCCAGCCAGCCTAGCCTAAAAGTCTAGGCTAGCAGCCCAGTTTGTTAACCTAGTCTTGCAGCTCAGGTTAGCAGTCAGGCTAGTGGACAAGCATAGCGATAAAGGCTGGTATCTCAGCTTGGTAGCCCAGGCTTTCAACCCAGCCTAGCAGCCCAGGTTAGGAGTCCAGTACATCAATATAAATTAGCACCCAAGACAATCAACCAAAGTTATCAGCATAGTAGTCCACACTAGCTGCTAAAGCAAGCAGCCAAGTTAATCTAGCAATCTAGGTAAGCAGTCCAGACTAGAAATCCAAGCAAGCATCCCAGGCTATCAACCAGGCTACCAGCCCATCAAGTTCAGTAACCCAACTTAGCAGAACAACTTTGCAGCCGAACCTGGCAGTCGTGTTATTTGCTCAGGTTAGTAGCTCAGGCTAGCATACCAAGCCCAGGCTAACCGTCTAGCCTGCCAAATAAGCTCAGTAGTCTAGCCTGGCAGTTGAGTCCGGTGTCCAGGCAGGTAGTTAATATAGCCTATTATATCAGTTAATTCTAAGAGCCCAGCCTAAAAGACCATACTACAAGTTCAGGCTAACAGCGTAGCTTACTAGATTAGGCTAACAGCCAAGGTCAACTGCACAGATTTGCAGTCCAGGGTACTTACAAACTTTAAATTAGTTACTAGACTAACAGTCACGCCTAAGAGCCATGACTGCCAGCATAGGCTGGGAGTCCTGGCTTACAGCTCAGGCTGGCAACTTAGATTATGCAGCCCAGGCCAGAAGCCCAGGCTATTAGAAGAAAACCCAGGCTTACGGCTCAAACTATCTTTTAGACTAGCAGCCTAGCCTAGTAACCATGATGGCAGCTCAGACTGGAAGTCATTGCTTGCTACCCAGGAGGGCAGTCTAGATTTACAGCCCAGGCTTACGGGTCAGGCTAGCCAAATAGTTCAGGAAACAACTCGGGTTAGCAGCCCAGGCTAGCAACCCAGACCGGCAGCCTAGGTTTACGGACCAATCCAGCTAGCAGCACAGTTTAGTAGCCTAGCCTAGCAACTCAATTTAGTAGTCCATACTATTAGCCCAGACTTTTAACCCAATCTAGCAGCCCCGACTAGAAATCTATCTAACAACCCAGTTTTACAATTCGGCCTAGCAATCCAACGCATCAATCCAACTTAGCTGTCAAGGCCAGCAACCAGACTGGCAGCTGGATCTAGCCTAGAAACCCATTCTAGCACTTCAGGCTAACATACCAGTTAGCTGCCCAGCCATGTTGCCGAGACTGACAGTGCAAGGTGACTGCATTGGATTATAGCCTAGGCTTGCGGCTAAGGCTAGTAGTTCAAGCTAGGAATCTAGGCCAGCAGCCCAAACTAGTAAGTATCTCAGTCAACCTAGCACCCTGGCTTAGTAGTCTAGATTATCCACTTCAGCTATCAGCATAGACTAGCAGCCCAGGCCAACAGCCTAGACAAGCATCTTAAGTTATCTCCTCACGGTAGCAGCCCAGGCTATCGACCCATTCTAGCAGCCATATAATAGTCCAACCTCGCTCCCAAAGCTGGAAACCCAGGGTAGCCAGGATGGCAAACGTGGCTCGCAGCGTAAGCAGGCAGCCCGGCTTGTGGCGAAGGGTAGTGGCCCAGGCTAATTACCTAGTCTAGAAGCCCAGAAGGCAGCACAATACACGCTCGCACATATACATTCACACTTACATATACAATCTCATGCGTATGCCCAAGAATACGACCGCACACACACACGTGCAGAAACGAGTGAGTATGTTTGAAGTACACTACACTGAAATTTAACCAACGGCACTTTTAATTTAGATTACAAAAAATATGAACATAACCAGATAATAAAAATAGAGTTAAAAGTCTCAATTAATCCCTATTGAAGTTCGGTGTTTGAAAAGTTGTTATTTTACAAATTCATAATCGTAATTATTCAATACTCTGTCTTCAGTATTCTTCTAACACCCAACATTTTACGATTTACTCATTTTAATATGTAAGGTAAGTAGCCAATTGATTAAAATTAAATTATCGAGCATTGCCAATTTATTAAAACTCATTTTTTGCCCTCACACTTAAAAATAACAAATAATAACCGATGTTCTACGGTAAACTACTAAGCACAGGCACGTTTTTGAATTAAGCAAAGAATGTAATATTGAACCTGGGTATTACACGCATACTAGTTTAAATAGAAGAGGCGTGTTAAGAACACGTTCAGAAAGGCAGAATATAAATCGAATCTCACATGGAGATCCAATACTAGATTATATATTAAAACATAACTTTTTAAAAAAATTAAGCGGTTTTCTCAAACATTTTGTAGGAACTATTATAAACTGAATTAAGTTTTTCGCCATGTATAACCCTTGTTTTGCTGCAGATTATGGTAAATTTTTACGTCATTGATGACAGATCAATATTAAAGTTAATATATCTGATTAATCATTTAGTACTAGCTTTTATTTTCAAAATAATTAATGTTATTATTACACTCACTGAATAATTTATATTACTAAGACCCATTTTCTCTCGTTGTAAAATAATAAAATATAAGAAATATTACCATAATATCACCAACAAAATGCGCGATTTAGTTTTAAAATTTCCCCTTGACAATTATTTTGTGAAGATCGACGAAATTTTAACGTTAACTCCTGTGTTTTCTTATTTAATTTACTATTGGAACCAACACCTGTCTGTAAATATATATACATACACACACACACACACTCGCGCGAGCATAAAAAATAAACTTCACTTATTTTTTATGCGCGCGTGTGTGTGTGTGTATGTATTTAAATATATATATATATATATATATATATATATATATATATATATATATATATATATATACACAGTCAGCTGTTGGTTCTAAAGATTCAAAGACGGAAGTTGTGGTTCCATAAAAATCCCATATTGCATTTATAAAAAAAGTCTTCTTGAGACTGATTCTAGGTTAAGTTCGCATGGTCTGATAGAGTTACTTTACTGCTCTCATATTGCTTACACAAAAACAACTTCACGCTTTGATAAAGAATTTGAAATGTTTTGTTTGGCTAAGACTCTTACGGCGGATTAATTTATCGTGATTTCTTATTTTCTATTTGGGCTTACATTGTCACCATATTCACCATTTAAATTTTCTTAAGTTGTAATTGAAATACATTTGTGGATATAGAATGCAATGATTAGCTTCACATTAGCCTGCGTTGCTTATCTCAAGTATTACCTTCACTGAATAAAAGATCGATTACTTTGAGCTAGCTTTTATGTAGTATTTGATATACTGGTACAAAAAAAAATATGCGGTCAGGGAACGCCTGTCAGGAATGAGGTTCCTTAGATTATTTTTTCAACTCAAAACGTGATGTAATATGTAGATTTCTATTGATTATATTAGGGTATTTTTGTCAACCCAAAAAGCGCAGCCCTCTTTTATTCAACTCTCTCTCTAATTTGTATATTTTATGTTATATTTTATAATTTTTTCTGACAAAATTGTAAAGTACGGATCTAAATCAAAATTTTCATTTAATATTTTATTTAACATTTAAAAAAAAATTGAATATATTTAATTATAAATTTCATATAAAAAAATTTATTTAAATTAATTTTAAGTTTATACTTAATTATTTTTATTTTAATTATTTCAAAAATAAATTTAATTATCTTAAAAATTAACATTTTATTGTTTATATTTTTCTTAGGTTAAGAAGACAGAATTAAATTTTGTTATATAAAAAATTAAAACTTATTTATTTTTATCTTAATTATTTAATTTTAAATTTCAATATTTCAAAAATGTAAATGAATAAAATGAATTATTAAGTTTCTAAATAAATTTTATATAATCAATGAAAATAAATGAATTTGCCGAAATTTGTAATGCAAATAAATACATACCGACTTGGAAATGGTCTGGCAGATGATTGGCTTATCATAGAAAGCCAGTAGGATAAACAAAATAAGTTTAAATAATATTTACACGTATTTAGAATTGAGGTTATACAGCTGATTGTGCACAATGCTTGCTGCTCGAATGTCGATACTCGCACGAACACACACACATACAACCATACATAATAGAAAGAGACAGAGAGACATAGAGGGATTGTCCTCGAATTTAATCTGAAAAGAAAAGAATATTATAAGTGCATATAAGTAATTATAAATTGAGTAACTTTACAATTAATCAACATTTAATATTTTCTTATAAAAATTATCTCATTTCATATTTTTTTTAAGTAAGTTTTATGATCAAAATTTATCTTTCGAAAATAGCATTCAGCTAGCAAATTTTAACCCTTTTTCCATCAATTGATTTACAATTAACGAAGAGGCCTATTGTTTTTAAAATAATTTGTGGAATAAATAAATTTTTATGAACAAATTTTTACAAAAACTTTTTTCATTCTCACCAATTCTCGGCCTTTGTTTTGGGCCAGTATTTTATTCCCTTTCCTTGTTGTTTTCAACTTTTTCTATATGTCAATTTTCTCAAATTATTTACATACTCGTTATTGCGAAAACGCGTTGTGCCCAATTTTAATTTTATCAAGTCGTGTATACTCTTACTATATAATTATTTATATTGGACTAATTACAATTATTGATAATATCACGAATATTCTGATTAATGTCACTGGATATAATTAAGACATAATTATCAAGTCGTGTATACTCTTACCATATAAGTATTCATATTGGACTAATTACGATTATTGGTAATATCACGAATATCCATGACGAATATGACAGGAATGTCATATCTAAAATACTTACGTTCCATCGAAACTTGTGTTTGCTGCCGAAGTGTGTGCATGGTCATATGTGGGTTTCAACGACTGTATAAATTCAAACAACAATCACACAATAAAAAAACACTTAACAAAGAAACGAAAATATTAAAACAGGTTAAGTGTACGAAATACCTATCCACGTAATAGAATTATTTTTTTCTTCCGCATGCGCATGTGTGCAATACCAAACACACCCATTTTCTCATTGGGACAACGGAGCGCACATATTAAAAAAAAAAAAGACGGGAGTCAATCATAGCGTAGCCATGCCTGTTTCCTATTTCTATTGCATTTAGTCTCTCTTTTACTCACCCATATAAGTAATAATACGCTCTGCCCAGCCAATGAGAGCATTTCATACCCACGTTCGTGACGTTTCACTTTTTTTCAATTAGGTTTTCGTCCCAAAACTTCCGTTAAGAAGCTTCGTTTCATAAATACAAAACCTAATTTAACTGTAAGGCAATGGGTTGTAAAAATACGCTAATATATTTTTCAATAGAAGATGTATAATACGTGAATCTAATTAAATTTTAATGAAACTTACTGCCTTCTTAATTTGTTATTATCGCCACTTATACAAAAAAAACAACATAACGAGGGCTCAACGAAACTTTTACTGTCAACGTTAAATATACTTTTTCTTACCTGAACCCTGACAATTTGTGGAATTATGGATCAAGCTGTTTGAGTTAGATCAAAATAAGAGAACGTCACTAGACACGACGAAATTTTTCGAAAAACTCTTAAACAAAGTTTTGTTTGCCTCTCCCCAAGGGCGGCCAATCGATTTGTTTTGTTTGTTTAGTCTTCTGTATGGTTCCGTAGGGAACGATGATAAAATATAGCTTGATATTAAAAGAATAGGTACGTTTATAATCGTCGCGCGGGAATTCGCTTGCGAGCAAAAAGATTATTTGAAATATTTTGAAAAAAATTGCTTTATCCCAACGAATAAAATTTTATATGGTATTCTGATTGGAGAAAATTAACACAAGCTCAGTTTCTACCGTGACATCTCCTTTGTGTCATGTAAATTTTTCCAGTATTTGCCTTTGAACGGAGTTAGGTCCTGTGAATTTCTTACATATGAATTGGACCAACTTTGTATTACGTAAATTTACGCAAAACTTTTACGTAAACACATTATTGAATAATATTGCAAAATTATTATATTTATATTGTTTTTATGATATTCCTTTCTGTATAAGTTCATTTGTTGGTTCCAACGCATACGTGATTTTTTGTGTGTGAGTATGCACAGATATATTTATGTTATACTGTCAAATTCTTCTATCTCTTAACTAATTTTTTTATGGTGCACTGTACTCTATATTTAAAGGCAATATTTTCAAAAAGTTTTTAACATGTTATACTTACTTTAACCAGACAAATTGTTTTCTTAAAATCGATTTTGTTTATAGATAATCTGACTCTCCTTAGTTTACCTTTTTATTCATTGTCATTCTCATAATTTTCAAGAAATTATTGATAGTTACAGCTAAACCATACTTTTAAAATACTCATGCGATAATTATAGTGCAAAAATTCTAAAAGTGTTTTGGAAAGGTAAAGATCTCATCTTTAAAAACCTATGTTAAATTAGCGGTAAAATTATTTAGAAAAAGCTTAAAATTAGAAATATCCATTTCTTTCAGTGCCACACTTAATAAAACGATAGGGTTATTTCGTGTCTATATCTGTGATATTTTCAAAAGATGTACACAATGTCAAATCGCCCGGATTTTTTCCCTACATTCTACGGGATGAAACATAAAAGAATAATTTAAAATAATTAAAAGATCCTTTGAAACATTACCCTACGTGAAACTTTCAGGTGTGTTAAAGTTTAAGCAATTCAACTGCTATTGCAGTTAGCAATTCAAGTGCTAATGCAGCAGCCTTATAAATATTATACATATATATATATATATATATATATCACCATAGACTATATTTCGTTTTTTAGTAACTTCTATTTTTACAATAGTTTAAAGAAACAAATTTAATAAAATTCAGTTTTACATTAGTATGTGAGCTAGATATCTAACATTCTTTAATGCATATTAATTGTAGGTATTCCTAGTTGTAATTGTAAATATATAAGATGTCCTCTGTGAGCAAAGCAAATTCTACCTGAACAGTTTTGTGTATGAATTGAATCCTAAGCGCAATATTTTATGTAATAAATTGTTAACTTTAGTAAGAATTTCATTATCTTATATTTAGTACATAAGCGTATGCAAATCAGAATAGGTAAAATATAAAGAATTCCTAATACCATAAAACTCTTAATATCGTAGACATACATTTCTGAAAACATAATTTAAAAATATGAATATTACGGCCAAATAACATACCGAAAAATGATAATAAGTAAAAGTTCAGTGCCATGATAGCATTAATAGTAAATACCGTAGCAGTAATACTTTTTTCGGGAACTGAAAAAGTCCACCTGTTATGCCATTTAAAGTTTAAATTATCTTTTTTCATACTGAGGTGTAGTTGACTTTTGTCGTAATTTGGCTTTTTTCATACTAAGGTGAAGTTGTTCTTTTTTTTGATAAATAAAACTTTGAAGGGTAATTTTAGAACATTTCACTGTTATGTAACACTATTATTAAAGCTTAGTACTATGGATGAATTAATAAATAGTAATAATTGAATACTTGACTATGATATAATTAATAAAATTATAGTCCGTTGTTATAAAAACATTATATCTTTATTGAAAGCTAAACACTACAGTTATGCATGATATATCACAGCAACATTCTTGCACCGCAGTTAACAATATTTCATATTTTTGACTGTGTTTAATGAAGCAAAATGAAATTATCGTAAAAATTAAATTAAATTCGCTCGTGTTCAAGCAGAAACCTAACTTTTGCGCTAATTTAATTATGCTTCATTAAGAAAAGCGCACACAAGTTGTATCTTATATGAATATTTAATATTATATAATTTGAAGATTATATTATTATATTTAAGTAAAATTACAATTTAGAGAATAGTTTAATCGTCAATATTTTTTTCTGTTCCCTAAACACACCTAACAATATTAAAAACACAAAAAATATTGACAAAAATGAAATTTAATATGTTTGTAGTATCAACAAAATATTTAAAGTCTAAGAGATAACTTCAAACCTGTTTAGACTATAACGATATATCTCTAGTATAAATTATATAATTTACGTACAAATACCACGAATATTAATACGATGGCAAATCCACTAAGGATCGTCCGATGTAAGGAAGTTAATTATGTACCTTTGAAGTCTATAAAAAAACTTTACTATTTAGTCTGTGTATAAATGTATTACGTAATGCTTAATTAATCTATATTTTGATGATCCTTGTAACTCCTAATATCTTTAGGGAATACTTCATTGAAATAAAATTTAAGAATGCATATTGTTGAAGTTTTTATCAAGCGGTATATACGACTATCCTGGATCTTTCACCAGTTTTGACGCATTTACGTTAATCAACCAGACGTTGCGAGAAACGACAGATCTCAATTTTTTTTTGCTCCAATGAATAGCTTTTTAGGAATGCGATTATGGAGTTGCTTCTTTGTTTACGTTGGATAACTAGTTAGTCTTATGTTTAATTTAACTCAATGTGTGTTTTTATTTTATTAATTACTGTTTATATTTTATGTATAATGCAAATTTTTGTTCTTTTGTTTCTGCAGGCACTATCTGAAATATTTCTCACTTCGATTATTAATTATATAATCAGACACAAAACAAACTTTATTTATATCCAGGTCCACCCCTCATTTAAATAGCCTTATATATTGAAACTAAATCAGCCAGCAAGGTGTCAACATTTTTATAATAAATTCACGGCATCACTACTTTTAATGTATATTAGCTGAAGTATGTTTAGCAAATTTTAAATTAATACAGTCAGAATTGCTCAACCCATAATGTCAAATGAGGTGGCGATACTATTTTTTTATGATCTTTCAGTTCGTTTAAATTTTATTTACGGATATTTAAATTTTTTGAAAAAATTAATTTCAGGTGTTAATTGGAAAGAAAAAAATATTAAAACAAAAACTGATATTTTTTTATTACATACTAAATAAAAAACAAGCGAGGAAAAGTGTATATCGTAATATTGGTTTGCGAATTTACAATAAAATGCATTTTTTAAAACGACTTAAAAAATTAACCCAATTGAAGTTAAAGTAATTTCTTTGTAAATCAACTCTATTTTTACTATTAAGTTTATTATTATTTAATAACTATGAGGGTCTAATCCGATATAAAACTATTCGATGGATATAAAGAATTAATAATAGTAGTTGATGTGGATAACATTTAATTGGAATAAATCTGTCAAGTGCTTTAAACAATTTGGTGTCAATTTATGTTTTGTGAAAATAATACTTCAAAGACGAGGCCAACTTAATTTCATAAATCGTTTTTAAGAAAATTTTATGCGTAAGAAAGGAAATAGAGACTGATGTTAGATAAAATAAATCTAAATATTAAATTACAGCCGACAGATTATTTTCATTGACGTAAAAAAATTTTAATTCTTTAAAAAATTGTGAAAAACAAATTTTAAGACATGTATTCCAAGGTTTTTTTACAGTACTAATTGCGTTTCTTACAAAAGTAAATTATTTATTTCATAAATATTGTTAGCAGCTATGTTTAATGAATAATATTGGTTATTATGTCCCCCGCGTCGTAATAGTTATTTGAGTAATTCACCTATTAAATGAATACTGGGAATGCTAACATATTCTTACATTTTTATTATTGCTATAATTTTGTCTGAAGCAAGATCTTAAACCTTCCTTAATTAAATAAGTGATTGGCCTCTTTGCCACCTAATGTAGGTAGGAATATTTTAACAGTCAATATGTTTTTGAAAATTGGTCAAATCTAGTATCCGAAAACTTTAATATGAGCAAAAAAAGGACCGAAATTTCATAAAAGCCTTCTACTTTTTTCAACGTTAATATAACCAGTGTTCATATTGACTTGATTACCAGAAAATATGTATTTTGATTAGAGTTAAAATTTTTTCAGTAGTACTAAAGATTACAATCGGTAATAACTATCTACTTTGCTGCAATAAACAGTTTTGTATAGATTGATATGTGAATTATTTCGAAAGATCGATGGGAGCAATAATTTAAGTTAATATTTACTAATTTCTCTCTTAAAATCAGGTGTTTAATTTTACTGGGAAATAAACGTTTTTAGTGTATTATAATTTTCTGAGTATTTTGTTAGCTGGTAATCGTGATTACGGTGAGGCTCTCCTTATTAAATATATCTTGTTAACTTTCAAAAAGAAAATTTTAATTGTCCCATAACGTGTTGATTTGTTTGAATCAAAATAAGCTCTTCCTTTGTATAATTGACCCATTTTATTACATATCATTTTTTATATTTTATTACATATCATTTTTTATATTTTATTACATATCATTTTTTTATTAAAACTTTGCAGCTCTGAAAAGTGACCTGAAGATATAAGAAATCTGAAGAAGGGCAAATTGCCTGGTTATAATTTTATTGATGCCATGTCCTTAAAATATCTACAAACAATTTGTTATCAGCTACATAATTACCTAAGTCAACGGAAAATTACAGTGCAATATGTTTGTTGTTGCAGACTAATCAATCTCCTGCCTATTATAAGAACATTCTTTGAAAAAGTGCTAACAAACAGAATGCCGTATTATTTGCAGGAAGCATTACAGTCATATCACAATAGTGGCCGTGAGAAACGTGGAATCATATAACAAGTTTTCATCGACTAACTGAAATCATCATCATTGAAAAGTCAAAAAGAGTGGCCAAGCATTCACACTCAAAATATATCAGAGTAAAACTATGAGAATCATGTTCGACATCCCCTATCACAAAAACAATAAATATGTGCCTGTAGACCTCAACACCAATACTTTCAAGTAGGAGATCGCTAAATACAGTAACATATACCAAATGAAGCTGCTGAAGAACATCAACACAGCTTGAAGGCAAACGAAAAAATATTACTGACCTAACTACCAGATTTAACAATAAAGACCAATAGATGAGAACAACAATAGAGAACGTTTACCTTAGAAAAATGATATGTAAAAATGATATGCACACATCTGAATTGGTGAGACCAAATATGATATTGTTGTCACGATTGGGGCTAGGACATGAAAATAAATAAAATATTCAGCATACGCTGTTGGTTTTTTAAGGTCGACTCAACCGCCTGTTCTTTTGTTTGTCTAAATAAAATTAAAATATTTACAATATTATTCACCCCTCAGGATATCTTGGGGATTGTTCAGAGGGATGGTTTTTGTTGTAAAAATTGTACTTTTTTAATTAGTTTTTGATGTAAAGTTAGTTAGGGAGATTAAGGCAATATTAGTCCTTACGATTTTCATAAATTGTTTGAGTTTATGGTTACGTTACGTCAATTCGTTGTCATCCTAAGTAACAATTTATGAACTAAAAATCATTTTGGATATATCTGGGAAATTAATTAAACCATATGATCTATTATTTTTTATTTTAAAACTGGTGTAGTAGTTAGAGTGTTCCAAATTAGAAAAGAATTAGTGATCCAAATTTTCGACAATATTAGCATAAGAAGCTGTGTTTCTGTTTGTATATCTTGACTCTGCAATATATTTTGCTTGTGCTCTTTATTTTAGTATTCCATATATTTCAAGTTTCAGTTTGAGAATATATTTTGGTGACATCATCAAATATCTTCACACTTTTATTATGTTATATGACTTACCTATGACTGTAGTAGAGAGTAAGAGAATTATATTGACAAAATATGGTTTGAAAAATTTCTTCACTAAATATTAATAAAGCGTCAGCTTATTTTCTATAGTTTTAGTTTTGAATGAGAGTTTAGATAACTTTTCAACGAATAGAAAGATTTTGATTCAGTATGATGTAATTTGTGATGATTGTATGCGTCATAAATTCATAGTAGTAACTTCTTAATTGATATTCTATACAGTAGGTGAAAAATAAATAAATAATTATTTTTCTACTAACAGTCTTTAAAAACATATTTACGACACAATTAAACAATTATTTTATATGTACTAATTCCCTTGTTAACATTTATAAACCATACAATTTTGAAAATCAACAGTTGATTACATAACCTCAATGAAAAAGTCCTAAAGTTCAAATAAAATCAACTCTTAGAAATATTTTAAATATTGAATATATTTGGTGTTAATTTTATAGAAATGCATTATTCACAATTAAATGAAACTACGTGATGTAGTATTATTTCTTACTTTTTTTAAGTTCTTTACCACGACCTAGCTTTCGTTGTATTACAACATCTTCAGGTGGGATATTAACAAAGATATTTAAGATCTTTGCTAATATCCCACCTGAAGATGCAATACAACGAAACCTAGGTCGTGGTAAAGAAATTAAAGAAAGTAGAAATAATATTACATCACGTAGTTTCATTTAATTGTAAATATTTTAAAGCTGTTTTTTAATATTTTATCAGTTAGTTCATCAAAATTGTGATAATGATATTAAAATTAAATAACTGAAAACTTTCAAAGAATATATTCTTTTTTAAATTTCTCAGTCAATAATGCGGCATATTGAATCATTTTAAAAAGGATTCAAGAAACTAAGCTTTAATAAAACGAATAAAAAAATTGAATACTTACAAAATTGAAGATATAATAATACATAGCTAATTTCAAAATAGTTAATGAACTCTGAACCAAGTGTAAAGTTCTATTCGTCAGTAGAGGATGCAAGTGAGATATAGAGCAAGGTCGTTTCCTAAATGGCATAAATTTATTTTAAGATACAACACATTATATTAAAATAACAAAATCAATGGAAAATAATAAATTGTTTTTTGTTAAATTGGTATTTTATTTTTCAATCTAAAGAAATGATATTATTAGTAATATAATTCAATGTTTTCCGTAAATCGATAGAAAGTAATTTTAAAGCAGTGCCTTTGGTTACGCGAAAATATCCAAAATAATTATCATTAAAACGTTACCCTTGTATATTTAAAAAAAGTAAATTGCTAATTTTTTCACAAATGGCAAAAAAAATTATTTCTCAAATCATATGTGGTCGCGACCAACGACCAATATATTTTGTCTTTCAAATTTTTGCATGCCCATGCGACGATGATGGTTAAACATATAAAAAGAAACAATTAATATAAATATAATGCATGCTGTACCAAAGACAAATTAGGTAAATGAAAAAAAAATTTAAAATGATCTTGTACATTTTTTCTCCCGAAACTTCAAGCTCATAAACAAGGGAAACATGACGTATTTATGCTAAATGTATTTAGTCTAGCCAAAAATAAATCCAATTTCATGCTATATTAAAAAAATATTATAAAAATTCTATATCTATATACTCTGCATTATAAAAATTATATATCTATATACTCTAAATTCTTGTAATGATTTATATTATATTAAGATTTCAGAGTTGTCTCTTATTATATTAGTTACTAGCGAGCTGCCCTGGCTTCGCACGTGTGCATTGTAGGTACTAATGTGGTGTAATCATGAAGCGATTAATAATATTATAGTCATTAATAGAATAAACTACAGAATGACTTTAAATACAACGCTAACAGCTGTCGGATTGGTTTATAGAGTCGCGCTGAATAGCACTTTTTATTTTTTTTATTTTACTTGCTTGAGAACTCCGATAAATGCGTTCGTTTGCTGCAAATCATACAACGCCATAGGGTGACGCGCGGCCTGCGATGCGCTATTTATAGCCACGCGCCGCCTCCGTCCGCCGCCACCGCCGCCATCGCGAATAATAATTTTTTATAATTTTAAATATGTGATATCTTCTAAAATACTAACAATAACGATAATGATTTGCTATAAAGAGCAAATGTTATCTACATTAAATGCACAAAGTAAACAAATGTTTTAATTCGAAAGTATAATCCACAAACAAAAACAAATATCAGTTGCATAAAAATAGCGACTGTGTGGTATCAGTAGGATATATGCCATTGCGGACTTTTTTGTAGATATTTATTAAAATACACAATTCCGTAGTAAAACATTTTGATATAATTCACAAAATTTAGTCAGCGTTAGCAATGAAAGCGCTCAAAATTCTATATTTTTACGAAACATTGACTTTTTTATATTTCCTGCAAATATAACATGTATGTGTTATACCTATAAACCATCCGGAAGAAATTATCTGAATGATAGTGAGAATCGCATCAAAATCCGTTACGTGGTTTAAAAGATCTAAGCGTATAGAGGGACTTACAGACGCGGAAAACGACTTTGTTTTATACTTTGTAAGGATTTTCTTAAAAGTTTTTACAGAATAGAGCTTAAAACTAAAATCATTCTGCACGGATAAACTGAAATATATCCATACGTATTAGATGTGATCCGGTCGATAGTCATTAAGTTTTCTTATTCATACTTAGAGCGAACTAATAAACCGTGAAATTTGTTGCGCATAAGAATACAAGTTTCTAGGGTTGTATGTGATAACATACTTAAAAAAATTAAACAATTTTACCATATAATCCATTTCCATACCACCAGCGACTCTTGGCCGCTGGGTATGTACCATGATTAAATAAAATATAGAGATAACAAGAACGCTTAGAATATTTTCTTTTATTGCATTTGCAAATTATTTATTACACAAAATAAAAAAAAGTTTATTATATACGTGGACAGGTTGGCATTGATGAACATTTATAATATTATTTATAAAATATTATTACTAAAAACCTTAATACAAAATGATATATGTTCTTATCATATATATTTAAAATTGTATTTTGATAAAATAATTATTATTAACATAGATTGAGATACAGAGTGATAGCAAAATATATACCAATTAAGTATTACGCAGTACGTGTATATATCCTGTTTGAATAGTGAAGTTCACTGCAGGCCTCAAAGGAAGTTAATTAACTGTCCTTTCATCTGGTTCTTTTACGAATTTTCCATCAGATTAATTTTCGTGTCATTTGCACATACAGTTCGTCAATCATTTTATAATATAGATACAGCTGTATCGCATACACTGATTCAAAATTATCTGTTTGATCTTAAATGGTTCGATGATGCTATATTAAATTTTATTCAGGTTATTATTTTTTTCTGTTTTTAATTCGCGATTAGTATTTTCATGTGAAACATCAAATGGCGCGTTTGGATGAGAGTTAAAGTAATTCTGACATTACAAATTTATTTTACTTCATTTATATTTTATTCAGTAGCTAGTATATAGCTACTGGAAAACAATAAAATATATAAAACGTTAATTTTTCTTTTAATAAACTTAAAGCCTACATTTTAATTTTTCAAAATATTTATATATTTTCAAATATTGTTATGGAAAATGGAAGCATGTATGAAAAATAAAGCGGCCAATATACGCTTTATTTTTCATACAAGTTAAGCGTCTTGTCGGCTTTTTCCGGCTTAATTCGGCCAGCTTCGCGTCTTGTCTGCCATTCGGCTAGCTTTGCGTCTTGTCTACTCTTTCCGACTTCCGGTTTGCCTTTCTACTACACTACACACACACTACTTTATCAATATTGTTTCTTATTTATTAGTGTTTACAACTTTTAATTTGTCTTAAATGTTTATACAAAATCCCACTGCTCGAAAACAGGTATCTGCTAGCAGTGAAATCACTAACACATGCGAAATCGCTTGTAGTATGCAACAACTTTATAGTTAGTTCGCATGACATTGATCGTGGCTAAAATAAAAATACGTGTTCAATATTTCTTTGAAAATCAGTTTTATTTATTTTGTATCACTAAAATTACGTCGATAGAATAGTAACATATAATAGTATTATTACCGTATCAATGACCATTTCCGCCATAGACCAGGCCAGTTAACAAGAATGACTGTGATAAAATCATTTATTTTATATTCTGCTTGCGGCTAGCGCCTGCAGAATATAAAATAAATGATTTTTGAGTGCAGTAATAACGCCTTACTACTAATTAAGTGTCTACTATTCTTTTGTTATTTGACACGCGCTTTAGGTGGGCTATTTGGTTTCTGTAAATTATAAAAAATGTTTAAAAATGTAAACACTAACATTATATTGTTACGTGAATAAGAATTTAAGTACAAAAAAGTGATTTTTCTAATATTTACTAAAGCTGCTGGCGCGCTTGCTTCCTCCGTCATTTCCAAAATGCCCGTAGTCTAGAAGTAAACAACTTAAGACCTATTTAATATAAATAATTGAATAGATACTGATGACAAGTATAAGAATTAAGGGCCCAGTTATTTTAGGGTCAGCCTGTTGTAAACTGCGACGTCATAGATTACAATTATGTCCTAATAAACCAACATTGTAAGGGCAACAAATATGACATTCCTTTCGTTGTGTTGTTCATTCCTGACCTAAAGCAACCTCTTAACTATCTTTGAAGTGCTCCGGCATCACATCGGATATTAGAAAATATCATTGTACTCTAGTAATTAGCCCCAAATAATAAATCCTACAATAAAATATAATTATATTATAGCTTTTATTATTTAAGGCTACCTCCTATTCCTTGTTTATACTTGCGGTTGAAAGAGTCACGAATTTTTGAACTTAAAGATCTGCAAATAAAACAAAGCAGCTAACGATTTATTTTCGAACTAACTTTGCCCTGCTTACAAAATATTATTAAGTTAATTGTAAGATGAATGCACGTAAAGCCACCTATTATATATATTATGAAAGCAATTTTTTTCAAGTATAATTCATATTGAAACTTGACACTACAATATCTTCTTTTTAATTGGTCGTTTGTGATAAAATATAGCGTATATGTTATCTCAGAGCCAACAAAATCCAGCAATAAAAACTAAATCCAAATTATTTTAGCTACTCTTACATGGTGCGTGAACAAGTAAACAAGCTTATACACACAACAATATTTTTGTGTTCTATTAAATTTGTTTTGTTAGGCAAAATATTTTTTTTCTAAATATCTTCGATATAGACACGAGCCAATACTACAGTTTTAATATCCTAGCCAATGTAATGCTAAAGTATGTTTGTTTATCCTTTTTTCGCTTCCCAATGGTGCAACGGATTGATGTAACTTTTATACAAAGATAGCGGGAGTGGGATCATATACGATACTTGTCATCACGATGAAAGTCTTGTTTGAAACCGAAAAAGTACACAAAGTGAATAAGGAAGCAGAATCGCAACGGAGCAGCAAGTCAAAGTGATTTTTTGAATCGTTACACACGCAATATAAAGGATGATCAGAATTACTACCTGTAATTAAGCTTTCAGCGTAATTTTTGCCTAAAGGTAGTTGGCTTACCGGGAAATGAGATAGGCTACTTTTTGTGCCAGGAAACCTTATTCCAAGAGCTATTATATTTTCTAACTTATAATATAAATGCAAATCTATATTTGTCTTTCTTACACGTCGCAACGGAGCTACATATTCACGTGATTTCTTACGCAGAAATAGCTGGCAAACCAGGGAATGACATAGGCTACTTCCTACCTGGGAAATCTCATCCTTACTAACATTGTAAACCTAATTAATGTTGTAAATGCAAAAATTTGTTTGTTTATCCTTCTTTCATGCCGTAACAGAGCTATACATTGATATGATTGTTTGCACGAAGATGGGTTATGAGCCAGGATATGATATAAACTACTTTTTATTACGGGAAATTTCATTACTTTAAGAAAATTTTTATTTGAAACAAAAAAGTACGCAATAGGAAACAACAAAGTAATGTAGCAACGGAGTTACAGATCGACGTGATTTTTGAAATGCTACTTGCGCAATATAAGGTAGCAATGAAATCCCTATTTTTAATCTCTAATTTTAAGATAAGATTATAAAATGACGAAAAAAATGATTAGATTTTAATTCCTTTTAATAATTCTAGGTGGCGCTACATGTTTTAATTTTCCCCTATAACTTTAATTCTACCGTTAAAAGTTAGGATTTATAAATAAAAAAAAAAAAAAAAAATAAAACGGGCTCCTCTTTTAGACGTTTTTTACATTGTCTTTGAATAAATATGTGTTATTCGAGAATGTCAGTTTGAAATGTTTATAAAAAAGATAGGACTCGTGGCGTTTCATTCGAAATTCAAATAATGGACGAATTAATAACAAACGAATGGACGAATTAATTCAAATACTTCTTAATACTTATGAAAATAATTTACTAGAACGAATAACTGAAATGCATTAAACAGTCAAATAAATGGAATTAAATCGAAACTAAAGACAATAACGCTCCGTAATAAGGGTTCCGTAGTCATTTAGGTAGTTAGAAACATTTAAGTGTACATAGTTTTTATTAAACTATTTGGCAATAATAATTTTTCATAATAAAAATGTATTCAGTACTTTCGTAAATAAGGGGTAACGTTAAATTTTCATGTATTTTTGGAATATCTGTTTTCAAATTACAATTGACAATATTTGGGTACACCTCATAAGCAAATAATACTCATAAGATATATAACATTTCAAAAATGAAGGTATTTATTTATCTTCTTTTTCAATTTTTTATTTGAAAATAAGTAAAATTTGGTAAAAAATCAATGGGCTAATAACACGTATTGCTGTGCCAATTTAAAGTTTCTATTTCGCTGAGAAAATCAATTGAGAATATGGAAAAACATAAATATATTGCCTACTACAGGTTAATAAGCGTAAAAACATGGTGTTTATTTAAAAAGTTATAACATCTAGAATCATTGTTCTAGTTTTCCTTTGCGAGGTTAAAAACATCTATATTTCATAATTTTATGTCCAGTAGTCTCGGAATTAGGATGCATTATTTCCCGTATATTTTTTCATAATATCTTTGAAAATATGATATGATACCTAAAATTATTGAAAAAAAATTCAATAATTTTAGGTTCATGTCCTGTGATAATACTCCACACTATGTATGGAATTTAATAAAATCGAATAAGTACATATCCCCCCACCGTATAGGTACATAATTTCGATATGAATATTTTTGAATACGCTATTGAGGTACGCGCGGGTTATTATGTTTTACTATCTTGCCAAATTTCTCATTTTTACCTCAAGTAGTTTCTGAGAAAAAACGGCTCTAACAAACGGATACACACGTGAGTGAACTTATAAGGTTTCCGGTTTTCCTTTCTCAGTGTTTCTAAATACGTATGATAATGTAATTAAACACACGCACATGCATGCACGCACGCATGCACGTACGAACGCACGTACACTCGCACACTATATCGTTTATAATGTAAGTAACATTCAACTGTCAGATATAAAACTTAAAATAATATGTGATATAAAACATAAAGTAATACCGTCATAAAATAAAATATTTCTATTAGATAAAATTTGTCATCGTGGCTAAGAATGGTTGTCAGACTATTATTGCACCAACAATGTAAAAACAAATCGCGTATATTTTTATTTAGAGCCGCCAGAACACAAGCGCTTCGGGGCGCATCTCGGCGCGGAATGACAAGCTGGTGTTACAAAATGTATGGCATAAATTTGATGACTACATATTTTTCTTTTTCACTTTTACTTTTGCGTCAATCTATATAATTTTTTCATCAAATTAAAGAAAAGGAGATAAGCATTTTACTGCTTTTTTTGCATTTCAAATTAAAGTACAATTGTTTGGCATGAATTCTCTGAACTTACCTGTTTTTAACGATTTTGATGAGGAATGAGTTGCAAATAACCGATTTTCATGAAATAAATGTATGAAACCAATAAAGAGTAATTTATTAAACTTATAGACGACTATAGGTTTGATCTATTTTTATATATTAAAATCATTATAATACATGTTCACAGAGTTTAGAGTAAACTTGACAAATATGACGGTTTTTCGTCAAAAATGTAAATACGCCCTTAAGAGCGTACACATTAATTTAACATATGAGTTGCAGTGATAGTAAAACCGATAGTGAAAAAAAATTGAACGTTTCATATGTGCCAGACATCTCATCATGACTAGATTTTTTTTAATTGTATTAATATTTAAACTATATGAAAAATGTAATTTTGGCTAACAACCTAATATTAAATATTTACCCATCAGCGACTTGCCTCTCAATAAAAAAGCACTAATATATTTCGGTATAAAAGAAAAACAAAAATTCTGAAACTTAAAACATGCAATAGCAGAAGCATCTTTTTAAGTTTGAACCTTGTTAATATTCATCTTTAACTTCACAAAATCTTTCTTGATAACCTCTCCATGATAAAATTAAATTACAAAGTTCTTACGTAAATATGCGAGAGTCAATTCTTTTCCGTTTTGTGGGCAATTTGATAAAAATACAAAAATTATTTAAGACAAATATTGTTAGAAAAAATAACAAGATCAAGACTAATCATATTGAAGTTTATTTCAAACAATTTGTATGAGCTTAATGTTTCAATATCCAAGAAGAATACCAAATTTAATTTCCTTTAGTGACGATTCTTACTTCAGGTATATAATTTTAAATTGCGATATATTAGTAGACAACGTGGCAATTATAGTTTGTCGAGAAATATTTAGTATGAATCACAGAACGTTAGATAAGAAGCTTGCAAAAATATGTGATCTTTTATGTTTTTTTTAATGAAATTGTAGTAAAACCAGAAGATATTGAAGAAGTGAAATACTGTACAAAATAATTTACATACAGATCTGTAATTTTTGTACCTCTTAATGCAAAACGATTATATCTAACTTCCAGCTTTTTTAAACAATTTTAAGGCATACTCTTAGTAAATGTTTATAGAGGCGATTTTTAATTTCTTAAAAATCTTTTACAATTTTTGCAGGATCATTATTATACGATTTATTTCTGTTCAAGGCTAAAAGTGTCGTTCTACTTTGACCGTTTTGTTGGTGTAGTTAAATAATAAGTTAAAGAGTGAACTAAGGAGAAAAAGGCATTATCTACAAACAACATGGATTTTTTTGAAAACTATTCGCCTCGGTTCTTGAGCTAAACAATTTAAACAAAAATTTCGAAACGCTTATCTTTTAAAAAATAAAGTATACTCTGCCCAATAAATAAAATTTTGATGAAAGTATAAAAATGTCTAATTAATAAATTTAAAAACTAGTTCGAACTTGTTTAATTTCTTGTGGCTATTTTTCACGGAGTTACAGCCAATTGGAACTTATTAAAATATCTAGAATATTTGTGTGACCACTTAATTTGTTTCTTTTCTAGCACACACACACGCGCACGTACACGCAAACACGTACGCACACGCGTCCACATGTGCAAGCACACACATGGTGGAACCAACAAATGAGTTTATTAAGTGAACTTGTTCTGAATTGTAAACTCGTCACAAAAAAAACCAAAACATAAATTATTATAGAAATATTTAATAGCGTATTTGTATAAAAACTTTACAAAATAAGGACAACTCATAAATAAGAATTTCACCACACCTAAATCCATTCAGTAATATTACAAAATCGAGTTCGAGAACCATCCCCAAGCACGAGAACAGGTTTTGTAAAAATTATAAACGAAACGATATAATAAATAATTATAAAAAGTTATCGATAGAAAAAATATATATGAAAATGGGTTAAGAAATGCATCCTGTAGATACATATATATATATATATATATATATATATATATATAAATATATATTTTTTTATCTTTGTACATACATATTTATCCTTTTGCATACATACATAAATACACAGATCAACGGACTGAGACACGTGTCATTTTTCAAAGCCAAATTTTTCAATCTTAAAAAACATTAAAAAAAATTAAAAAATGTAAACTTTTCTGAAGAAGATATTAAAAGTATATTACTTTTATATATACTTAAGTAATAACTAGAAATAATTATGTTATTTCTATCATCTACACTCAAGATTGGCGTAATAGTCAATAACGAAGCACACGCCCAAGGTGATTGCAATAATACTCTAATGATCTTAGATTTTTTTGTGATTTCCACTTAAACTTATATTTTCTTTTCAGATATTGTTGCTTATTTTACTTTTGAGAGTATTTCTTATTGACCAACGTCTTCCATTTATGTTTGATTATTAATGAATAAATAAATAATAATACAAGAAGAAATATTATAAGCCACTGGAAATTATAAATTCCATTATATTAACTATCATACTTTTCACATATTAACATATATTGTAGAATCTCAGGGTTTCATTGAATTTCACTAATTCGCTCTAAGGCTCTGCTACCATATTCTAAAGGAAAATCTTGTAGTTAAAATTACTGGTTGTCTACCCCTAAACTTTTATCAATTTTTTTGTCGGCATATCCGATAATTTTAAATGTCTAACAAAAATAAGAAATCGCATCAATGTTGCTTTTAAAATTTTACATACAAAGTTTACTTTGTGCAGCACTTCTGTAGTTATTTTAGTGCAACATCTAATTGTAATGCAACATCTTCTTTATTAGGTTAGTTATTGAAAATAACACATCTTATTTTTGGTTTCTACTCATGTAAGTTAACACTCAGGTCCCTGTGGATGTTCAGTTTCAACTCTGGCAAAGTTTACGTTTTAGTGACTTTGTCTTTGACTTTGTTTTTTTATTTGATTACTCTGCAAGATCCTATTTGTGTCAAGATCCCATTTATCCTGTTCCCGTTGGAATTTCACGAAAGTCTTTCTTAAAGGTTACCAGTATTATAAAGTAAGGCCCTGTACACAATTTCATAGTTTCATACCTGACGGTTTGGGCTGTGCATTAAAAAATACAAATCAGTAAGAATCTCACTCTGTTTTGTGCTAGTATAGCTAGGTCAGATTGATTGATGATAAGATTCTGTTACAAAACCATAAACCTCACTAGTGTTGGTAAGGTATTCACGTATAAAGTATAAATAAATTAATGTTAAACATTTATATACCATACATTTATATATCACACATTTATATATGTATGAGTATATATATATGAGTAAAAGTGTTCGCGTGTGCGTGTATGCGTGTGCGGTGGAGCGCGCGTGTGTGTGTGCGTATGTGCGAGTGCCAATGCGTGCGTGCGTGCGTGCGTGTGTGTGTGTGTGTGTGAATTCTAATTAACTTTATCACGTTGGTCTTTCCTATTATATTTATGTTCTTTATAAGTCTTTTCATAATGTATTCTGTATACTTTCACAACTTCATGCACATGCATTTTCTTTATTAAGTCATATTTAGGAATTTAAAATATCCAATTCCTATTAACCGTATAATGGAAATTCAATAATATTTTGATTTTGAAGCAATTCAATAACGTAACTTTTTATATTATGACCATAAATAAAGAATATTAGTATACCATTGGTACGTAAAAAACCAAAACTTTGACTGAACCGAAAAACTTCCAAATTTATTTTTATTCACTAATCTAATTATGGGTCGTTTCCAAATAAAGTGTTAGTCTATAGTTCAAGAGTTTTTATTTTGGCTTTAAATAACATTGCTGTGTTAATGACATTTTCCACTTAAAAGTAAAAACTCCTAATACTCTTGCTTCGTCCTTTAAATTCAATTCTTTAAATTTCCTTTTCTTTTGTGAAAAAAATGATATTTTTAGTAGCATACTTTTATTTTCTCTGAAATAAAATTTGCTGCCATCATATTGTTTCGCGTATTTGGTTTATAAATAATTTATTATTTCACTTTCGTCATCGTTTTGTTCTTCGTGGTGGTTCATTATTGTAACATAGTCAAATTTTAGGGAAATTTATAAACAGAAGAATTAAAATTTTAAAAAATAAACTTCAAATGTGACCAATGACCAATTTGTGAGAATTAATATGCAAGATGTACACTACTAAAAAAATCATTAATAGTCATTAAAACTATGAATGGAGTGAAATTATCAAAAGACTAAATAATCACGTTAAAAATCTATCCATTTGGTAATATCGAATATTGGTCGAACGGAGTAGGTATCGCTATAAACCTTTAACTCTTATCATTTCGTGCAGGTAAAATCCAGTGCCAAGTTCGTTATTCGGTGGTATAATGCTCATAAGCTGCTATATTCGTGGACGATTACTTGGTTATAAGATATAAATTAAATTAATTCCACTTTAGTCAGATGGGACGCTATTTAGGGTTAACATTTATTATCATTCGACGAGTTTCTAGAAATATACTAACTATTCCTTCCCCACTCCCTCTCCACCATTTATCTACCATATGGCAGAACAATTAGCAGGTACGTATCGCGAATAAGTAACTAACACGCTTTTATTATGCGGAAAGCCCCTTTAATAATACAAATTTATATTCAACCTTCCCGGTAAGGCGTTAATATAAAACCGTCCCCTAGATCCGAAAATTAATAATTTGTGACGGTTCTCGCTATTTAAACGGTAGAGCGTCAGTGATATATCGCCGTTGCGTGCTAAAACGACTCTCCTGCATTCTATACAATACCTTAGCATTTACAATTACTTCTAGTAAAATAATGGTAATATTTTGCAGACACTGCTTTTAACTAATAATAAAGGAAACAATATTTTCACGCCTTGTTAGATTAAAATTTTATATTTTATTACAAAAAACATCTACTTTCTTCAATTAAGTATAAAATGGGTTTCTTAATGAAAATTACTTGTAATCCTATAACTAATCAATCTTTTCGTATAAATACTCAAAACTAACATTTGTTAGTCAATAATATATGGATATGAATGGACGTAACATATATTATATTTTCTTCTATTTGATTCCTCCAACTTTAATCCAATCCAACTTTACATCGAATGGAAATGGTAGCGATAATGAAAATATGTATTGAGAGGATTATTGGGTATTACCATTTTTTTATATTCCTCTATTTTCAATTATTTACGCAATAACCATTTTTGTATAAAGCCACACAAAAAATATACTTACTTTTCTCATTCAGATTTTTTTTACATATATATATATATATATATATATGTATATACATATATATATATATATATATATATATATATATATAGTTATTGTTATGTAGTTATTATTCGGATAATATCCATGAATACATTTCGATCATAATTTCGAGAATTTTCTACTCCATTTTCTTTATTATAGTATAAGGTAGTGATCTCGAGAAAATTTTCTCACCTATAATATAAATTCATTTTGTATCTATAATTTACTGTTTGAAAAGTTTTGATAGACCCATATGACTTGTTCCTGATATCGAATTTGAGGTTTCGCTCATTTATGTTAGTGTAATGTATTAAAAATTAGAATTTTTTACAGGTTTTTCTAATATAACAAAAATTTAAATTTTTTATAATTTTATAAATATATTGTTTTTTACAGTTTTTTTATATGAATTGCATATAATAAGTATGAATCACAGAACGTTAGATAAGAAGCTTGCAAAAATATGTGATCTTTTATGTTTTTTTTAATGAAATTGTAGTAAAACCAGAAGATATTGAAGAAGTGAAATACTGTACAAAATAATTTACATACAGATCTGTAATTTTTGTACCTCTTAATGCAAAACGATTATATCTAACTTCCAGCTTTTTTAAACAATTTTAAGGCATACTCTTAGTAAATGTTTATAGAGGCGATTTTTAATTTCTTAAAAATCTTTTACAATTTTTGCAGGATCATTATTATACGATTTATTTCTGTTCAAGGCTAAAAGTGTCGTTCTACTTTGACCGTTTTGTTGGTGTAGTTAAATAATAAGTTAAAGAGTGAACTAAGGAGAAAAAGGCATTATCTACAAACAACATGGATTTTTTTGAAAACTATTCGCCTCGGTTCTTGAGCTAAACAATTTAAACAAAAATTTCGAAACGCTTATCTTTTAAAAAATAAAGTATACTGCCCAATAAATAAAATTTTGATGAAAGTATAAAAATGTCTAATTAATAAATTTAAAAACTAGTTCGAACTTGTTTAATTTCTTGTGGCTATTTTTCACGGAGTTACAGCCAATTGGAACTTATTAAAATATCTAGAATATTTGTGTGACCACTTAATTTGTTTCTTTTCTAGCACACACACACGCGCACGTACACGCAAACACGTACGCACACGCGTCCACATGTGCAAGCACACACATGGTGGAACCAACAAATGAGTTTATTAAGTGAACTTGTTCTGAATTGTAAACTCGTCACAAAAAAAACCAAAACATAAATTATTATAGAAATATTTAATAGCGTATTTGTATAAAAACTTTACAAAATAAGGACAACTCATAAATAAGAATTTCACCACACCTAAATCCATTCAGTAATATTACAAAATCGAGTTCGAGAACCATCCCCAAGCACGAGAACAGGTTTTGTAAAAATTATAAACGAAACGATATAATAAATAATTATAAAAAGTTATCGATAGAAAAAATATATATGAAAATGGGTTAAGAAATGCATCCTGTAGATACATATATATATATATATATATATATATATATATATAAATATATATTTTTTTATCTTTGTACATACATATTTATCCTTTTGCATACATACATAAATACACAGATCAACGGACTGAGACACGTGTCATTTTTCAAAGCCAAATTTTTCAATCTTAAAAAACATTAAAAAAAATTAAAAAATGTAAACTTTTCTGAAGAAGATATTAAAAGTATATTACTTTTATATATACTTAAGTAATAACTAGAAATAATTATGTTATTTCTATCATCTACACTCAAGATTGGCGTAATAGTCAATAACGAAGCACACGCCCAAGGTGATTGCAATAATACTCTAATGATCTTAGATTTTTTTGTGATTTCCACTTAAACTTATATTTTCTTTTCAGATATTGTTGCTTATTTTACTTTTGAGAGTATTTCTTATTGACCAACGTCTTCCATTTATGTTTGATTATTAATGAATAAATAAATAATAATACAAGAAGAAATATTATAAGCCACTGGAAATTATAAATTCCATTATATTAACTATCATACTTTTCACATATTAACATATATTGTAGAATCTCAGGGTTTCATTGAATTTCACTAATTCGCTCTAAGGCTCTGCTACCATATTCTAAAGGAAAATCTTGTAGTTAAAATTACTGGTTGTCTACCCCTAAACTTTTATCAATTTTTTTGTCGGCATATCCGATAATTTTAAATGTCTAACAAAAATAAGAAATCGCATCAATGTTGCTTTTAAAATTTTACATACAAAGTTTACTTTGTGCAGCACTTCTGTAGTTATTTTAGTGCAACATCTAATTGTAATGCAACATCTTCTTTATTAGGTTAGTTATTGAAAATAACACATCTTATTTTTGGTTTCTACTCATGTAAGTTAACACTCAGGTCCCTGTGGATGTTCAGTTTCAACTCTGGCAAAGTTTACGTTTTAGTGACTTTGTCTTTGACTTTGTTTTTTTATTTGATTACTCTGCAAGATCCTATTTGTGTCAAGATCCCATTTATCCTGTTCCCGTTGGAATTTCACGAAAGTCTTTCTTAAAGGTTACCAGTATTATAAAGTAAGGCCCTGTACACAATTTCATAGTTTCATACCTGACGGTTTGGGCTGTGCATTAAAAAATACAAATCAGTAAGAATCTCACTCTGTTTTGTGCTAGTATAGCTAGGTCAGATTGATTGATGATAAGATTCTGTTACAAAACCATAAACCTCACTAGTGTTGGTAAGGTATTCACGTATAAAGTATAAATAAATTAATGTTAAACATTTATATACCATACATTTATATATCACACATTTATATATGTATGAGTATATATATATGAGTAAAAGTGTTCGCGTGTGCGTGTATGCGTGTGCGGTGGAGCGCGCGTGTGTGTGTGCGTATGTGCGAGTGCCAATGCGTGCGTGCGTGCGTGCGTGCGTGTGTGTGTGTGTGTGAATTCTAATTAACTTTATCACGTTGCTCTTTCCTATTATATTTATGTTCTTTATAAGTCTTTTCATAATGTATTCTGTATACTTTCACAACTTCATGCACATGCATTTTCTTTATTAAGTCATATTTAGGAATTTAAAATATCCAATTCCTATTAACCGTATAATGGAAATTCAATAATATTTTGATTTTGAAGCAATTCAATAACGTAACTTTTTATATTATGACCATAAATAAAGAATATTAGTATACCATTGGTACGTAAAAAACCAAAACTTTGACTGAACCGAAAAACTTCCAAATTTATTTTTATTCACTAATCTAATTATGGGTCGTTTCCAAATAAAGTGTTAGTCTATAGTTCAAGAGTTTTTATTTTGGCTTTAAATAACATTGCTGTGTTAATGACATTTTCCACTTAAAAGTAAAAACTCCTAATACTCTTGCTTCGTCCTTTAAATTCAATTCTTTAAATTTCCTTTTCTTTTGTGAAAAAAATGATATTTTTAGTAGCATACTTTTATTTTCTCTGAAATAAAATTTGCTGCCATCATATTGTTTCGCGTATTTGGTTTATAAATAATTTATTATTTCACTTTCGTCATCGTTTTGTTCTTCGTGGTGGTTCATTATTGTAACATAGTCAAATTTTAGGGAAATTTATAAACAGAAGAATTAAAATTTTAAAAAATAAACTTCAAATGTGACCAATGACCAATTTGTGAGAATTAATATGCAAGATGTACACTACTAAAAAAATCATTAATAGTCATTAAAACTATGAATGGAGTGAAATTATCAAAAGACTAAATAATCACGTTAAAAATCTATCCATTTGGTAATATCGAATATTGGTCGAACGGAGTAGGTATCGCTATAAACCTTTAACTCTTATCATTTCGTGCAGGTAAAATCCAGTGCCAAGTTCGTTATTCGGTGGTATAATGCTCATAAGCTGCTATATTCGTGGACGATTACTTGGTTATAAGATATAAATTAAATTAATTCCACTTTAGTCAGATGGGACGCTATTTAGGGTTAACATTTATTATCATTCGACGAGTTTCTAGAAATATACTAACTATTCCTTCCCCACTCCCTCTCCACCATTTATCTACCATATGGCAGAACAATTAGCAGGTACGTATCGCGAATAAGTAACTAACACGCTTTTATTATGCGGAAAGCCCCTTTAATAATACAAATTTATATTCAACCTTCCCGGTAAGGCGTTAATATAAAACCGTCCCCTAGATCCGAAAATTAATAATTTGTGACGGTTCTCGCTATTTAAACGGTAGAGCGTCAGTGATATATCGCCGTTGCGTGCTAAAACGACTCTCCTGCATTCTATACAATACCTTAGCATTTACAATTACTTCTAGTAAAATAATGGTAATATTTTGCAGACACTGCTTTTAACTAATAATAAAGGAAACAATATTTTCACGCCTTGTTAGATTAAAATTTTATATTTTATTACAAAAAACATCTACTTTCTTCAATTAAGTATAAAATGGGTTTCTTATTGAAAATTACTTGTAATCCTATAACTAATCAATCTTTTCGTATAAATACTCAAAACTAACATTTGTTAGTCAATAATATATGGATATGAATGGACGTAACATATATTATATTTTCTTCTATTTGATTCCTCCAACTTTAATCCAATCCAACTTTACATCGAATGGAAATGGTAGCGATAATGAAAATATGTATTGAGAGGATTATTGGGTATTACCATTTTTTTATATTCCTCTATTTTCAATTATTTACGCAATAACCATTTTTGTATAAAGCCACACAAAAAATATACTTACTTTTCTCATTCAGATTTTTTTTACATATATATATATATATATATATATGTATATACATATATATATATATATATATATATATATATATATATATAGTTATTGTTATGTAGTTATTATTCGGATAATATCCATGAATACATTTCGATCATAATTTCGAGAATTTTCTACTCCATTTTCTTTATTATAGTATAAGGTAGTGATCTCGAGAAAATTTTCTCACCTATAATATAAATTCATTTTGTATCTATAATTTACTGTTTGAAAAGTTTTGATAGACCCATATGACTTGTTCCTGATATCGAATTTGAGGTTTCGCTCATTTATGTTAGTGTAATGTATTAAAAATTAGAATTTTTTACAGGTTTTTCTAATATAACAAAAATTTAAATTTTTTATAATTTTATAAATATATTGTTTTTTACAGTTTTTTTATATGAATTGCATATAATAAGTATACTGTTTCCGTTTTTATTCCGCATTAAAAAAATTTCTGAACGTAATTGAATGAGCGACAAAAACTGTAAAATGAAACGGATATTAAGCACGTGACTGGAAAAACCTTAATATAATTGAATTATTAATTAACGGATTTAGTAGAACGATAAAATGTCAAGCTAATGAATAAGTAAAAACATATTTTATCACTTGGCCTTAGCATAGGTTATAAAAAGAGTTTCACCTGAAAAGTGAAACGTTTCGCAGTACCTCACCTAGAGGGTAAATTGTAATTACTGAGGTTCCGTATCTCTGAAGGAAAAAAATCACTACAGTGTTTCTATTCACGTCTGAAACAGTCGTTTTTTTCAGTAAACGCTAGACGTAAAAACTTGATCAAGCAAATCATTAAGCATATTAACCTGCATATGTTTAAATAAATAACACTCAAAAATATTCTGAACGGAAATTTTATAGGCGTAAAATATAATATCCGAAAAGAAATATAAGTCCACGTATAGTGTGGGATATCGTTTTAAAATTTTAATTTTAAGAGTCTTAAATGATAATTTTTATTTTATATTAGTTATATCTTCAGATATAAAGTAAATAATATGAAAGAAATGTCCCCCCTCCCCCTAATTCCGATAGTGATGTAATTTTTGAAAGCATTGAAAAGAAGAAAACTATAGCAATTTTCCTAGATCATATATTTTTAAATAGATATCCATATTTTTACATCTGTTAAAGATTCAGAAGGCAATATATTTATTTTTTTAAAATTTTTATATTTTTAAATAGGCAACAAATGTACCATGTACCCTTAACTGTTTATAAGTGCATAAATATACAGGAAACCTTTGTGGTTTCACTTATACTTGAGGTGTTTTTAGATACAAAGTTTGCTAAAATTCGCATTATCTCTCTTAAGCGGTAAGGTAGGGCTTAAAACAGTAGTCCATGATTTATTCCATGTATAAACTTAACTTTTTACCAAGGGAAATATCATAATTCATGAAACGTATTGGTTTATTTTCAGAGAGTGATTACAACTAACTCATGAAACGTACAACTTTATCTTCAGAGATATGACGACTAATTCATGAAACGTATAACTTTATTTTTATATGAATATTACGACATTTTTATTGGATCAGGCGCAAATCGTCTTAATCCTAAAGCCTTATAAAAGAGTAATTTTCACACTTAATGAATTTCCATCGTAAGTGAAAGAAAATGTTCGTCTATTTCAATACCTTATATCATAATAAAGAAATTATAACAGGAAATTCTTGAAATTGCGATCGGAAAATATTCATGGATATTATTATATTAAAGTAAATATTTAAAAAAAATAGTCTGCTTTTAGTTTTGGGTTCATATAAGAAAGGTTTATTGTGTAAATAAATTGAAAGAAGGAAATATAAAAACAAAAAATAAAAGATGCTGCTTTTCAAAAATTCTATCAATACATAACATTTTCGCTACCGTTTACTTTTGACATAAAATTCAACGTACAAGAAATAAAAGAAAATATAATACATTATACATTTCTACCTATCCATTTATTTTTGACTAATCAATATAAGGTTTGAGTATTCGGATGAAAAGTTCGACTGCTTATAGGACGACGAGTTATTTTAAATAAGAATCGCATTTTGTTCTCACAGTCAAAGCGATAGACGCTTCTTGCTATAGAATATTTGTTTTAATAAAATTATATTCTAACAAGGCGAGAAAATATTTGTTCCTTTGTTATTCGTAAAAGGCAGCGCCTGCACAATACTACTGTTAGTTTACAAAAGAAGTAACTGTAAGTGCTGCAGTATGCGGGCGAGTCATTTAAGCACTCGACGGAGATTTACCACTCACGCACTCAAGTGTTTAAATGCCGTGAAACTCCAAAAAATATACGTTTTCTGATATAGGAGACGCTTTTGTATTAAAGCCTTTCCGAGAAGCTTTACATGATTAATTAATTTTAACAGGTGATTTCCACTACGCATTTCCGCTTAATAAAAGCGTGTCATTTAAATACTCGGTACACGCAATAGCTGCGTGCTAATCGCCAATGTGATACGCTTAAACAGCTGCTGAGAGAAAGATGAGTAGGGCGATAATGTTCTACAAGCTCATCGAATAATAACAAATGTTAACCTTCAAAAGCGTCGAGTGTATTATAGTATTTGTAGTATAAAATATTGGAATTAAAATTGTTTGCCTCATGTACCCGTGTAACCCATGTTTATAGTAGCATTCGAGCGTTCTGCACTCGAATAACAAATTCAAAAATGGGTCTTATCTGCATGGAAGGATGATAATCAAAGGTTTCAAACGACACCGACTCCTTCGACCTATATTCGGCACCACTGGATTTAGAGGTTTTCAACGTAATTACTTATTTCTTTTGAATCCATTCACTCTATTTATTTTATAATGAGCCTGAATAATTTTTTTTAATAGGGTTATGTTTTATGTAATCATTATAAATATAGGTCAATAGTCACGTTTACAGTTTATGTTTAAATATCGTGCAATTTTACATTTCCTTAACATTTTACTATGTCCACCATATTAAAATAATAGGTCAACATGAAGAACAGAATGATTATTGTATTACTCATCGAAACGAATTAGGCAGTGTTCGCTTCGTTTCTTTTCTTTCGGTTGGAACTCGAGAAATATATATATATATATATATATATATATATATATATATATATATATATATATATATATATATATATATGTATATATATATATACATATATATATATATATATATATATATATATATATATATATATATATATATATACATACAGACACACAAATTTTTAATTCATTACCCTCCCTTTGCTGCGTAGTCGGGTTAAAAACGTTTTAAGAAAAGTAATATGGAATGCAGAGACAGCAAGAAATGGCAGCGTGATAAATTTAATTCGAACTCACGTATACACACACGCTGAGGCACGCACGCCCACGTATATTCAAACACACGCACGTACCCATATACGAATTCACAGGACAATCACGAATGAGTGGTTACGTTCGTGCGTATATTATTACACTTAAATGCAACTAATGAAATTTTTAATTTTGGTTTCATGTCGGGTAAGGTTAAAAAATATGACCATGAACAGATGATGAAAAATATCATTACTGGCCTCAATCAATCGCTACTGAAGGCGGTACGTGAAAAGCTCTTATTTAAAAAAAAGGTAACCGATATTCGAAAAAATGAGAGTAGTTCCGACATGTAACAACATTTTAACAATTACCTTTCAATCTAGATAAAGGGAGCGGTCAAAAAGTATTAACCCTTTTGCTTTAAAAAACTCTCTCATCCACAATTAAATGAAACTACGTGATGTAGTATTATTTCTACTTTCTTTAAGTTCTTTACCACGACCTAGGTTTCATAGTACAACATCTTCAGGTAAGCTATTAGCAAAAATGATAACCTAAAAAAGTTGTAATACGACGAAACCTAGGTCGTGGTAAAGAACTTCAAGGAAGTAGAAATAACACTACATCACGTAGTTTCATTTAATTGTGAATAATGAATTTCTACAAAATTAACGCGAAATATATTCAATATTTCAAAACTCTCTCATGTTAAATTCTGACTGCAAAATTTCATAATTATAAAGCAATTCGATTATGCATTTGCGTTTAACAAAAAATATTCTTTATTCAGTACAGGTAATGCGCGTAAGTTAAGTGTGATTTATGTATGGGTAGTTACTACTAATGTAACGTTAAAAAAGTTTAATAATACGAAGTGCTTCAAAGTATATTTATGCAAATTTTATCTGTAAGGAGGTTACAATTAATTTTACAATGTTTTTGTCACAGTAACTTTACGGTTCTTTGATGGATATACGAACTCATTAATATTATTGATGATTATTACTTTAACTTTATATTTATTAATTTGTTAAAATTATTTTTAATACTTAAAATTAACAAGAAATACCCGATGTTCAATTGTACAAACTATCAAAAAAGGTACATCGTTAACTGAAGTAAACATGAATCGTTAAATCTGGGCTCTACATGCATACTAATTTAAATAAATGGCGTGTGTTAAGAACATGTGCACGTTCTTTTGACATTCAGTACAGAATTTAATTTCGTGCTAATATTACTATATAATTACAGAATTCATTGTGGGATATTTTATAATTTAAAATCTTACTTAAACAAAATAAAAGAAGTCTCTCGAATAGTTTATAGAAATCGCTAAATATATTTTATGCAACCACTTATCATTATTATTAAAGTTAATGTGTGTTATTCAGTTCAATAATTTTTTAAAGAGTCTCCTGGAATAGTTCATGATTAATATTACTTTTAAATTCATTTTCACCGTCATAAAATAATACGAAGAAAAAAATATTGAAATAATGTTAAAGTATGCGGATGTAGAAATGTTTAGTGTTAGCGTTCGATTAAATCGGCAAAAGGATCTCCCAAGGAAAAGGAGGAGAATCGATGTTTTGAAGAATATTTCAAAATGTCGACTTCTTGGACCCAATAGTTAATATTCAAAACCTTATTTAACAGATATCTCTTAACAATAAGATTTTAAAAATTTAGCGTATCTATCTCTATGTTATCCCGGTTACTTTCTGACATCCTGAGCCATAGAAAGATTTCATATTGTTGAAAAAGATAGCTTTAGTTTTTAGTATTGTAAACAAACAATCTTAACACGCATAATATTTAAAATAATTAATTTTTTTCATTGTTCATTTAAAAAAGAAAAAATTACTAATAAAGCACTTATTTAGCCATTTTTCTTTCTTATGTGAATATTTTAAAAATGTTAGCTGCAAAATAATTCGGTTAATATTAATATGTCGTTATTAATACGTCAAGATTGAAGTTTTTACGCCGCATAATTTTTAAGAAAATCGTTTATGACAGACGGACAACCATGCAAATGATCTTATAACGGTTCCTTTTTTTTAAGTTTTAGATATGGAATAACAAAAAACATAATCCAAAACAATTAATTCATTCTCGAAACACTTAACGTGTATGTACGAGCTGCAACCGGGCTCTTTTTGTAAATTGAATAAAATAAATGTGTGGCTTCGTAATGAAGAAATAAAATTATTTTTCTAGCAAAGAATTTAAACTATTTTTTCCATTTCCTGAATTGTTAAATTGTATAACTGGCGTGTTTGTGGATCACACATACGACTTAATCTTCTAAACAGACCCATTTCTGTTCGTTCGTGTATATTCAGCACATGTTCTTTTTTTTTTATTTCCCTTTATGTACTATATTGGAATGGCAAATAAATACTTATGTAAATAGATTGTTTAATGTTTGGAAATATTTTATTTTGAGCTATAAATAGGAACGAGTACTTTCGGCTACTGACAAAAGTTTAAATCCACCAAAACATCGTATGAAAGAAAATTAATCGAAATTAACATCACATAAATTGACTACAAGTTGGTGAATTAAAGTTATCAACAATCATTAACATTAAAGTGTAACATTAATTGGTTAAAATTATTAGTAACTAACAACGGTTATATACATTAATCAAACATGTAAACGACAATGGTTTTAGTTTAGGACATGGAGGAGTTTTCCGATTCAAACTCAAATGAATATCAAAAAGGTAATTGTGAGATACACATAACTAAGTAAAATGTCATTATGATTTAGATTTTGTTCCTTATTTAAGGAATGTGTCTGAAATATTTTATGGTGGAAACTTTATTATTGTAAATTAGATCGTTAAATAACATAATAAATGGTTTAATTACTAACTGGAAGAGAATTTGGTTGCACCAGATGCAAGCAAATTATTAAGTTTAATGTAATTTATCGCTCGAAGCATGAATGCAAAAATATAGGAAAGAATATAAGAATAATTGTTCTAAAAATTATATTTTAGAGATAAATGTATAATTGGTTTGTAATTATTTAATACTTTTGTCTAATCCACGGGAAACTATCGGCGCATGTCAACGTGAAAAATATAAGAATTCGTAATACATATACTATACATAAATTAAAAGCTAAATGGTTAATAACAGTATTAGTGCAAACAGGTTTAATTTATCGAATTAGTGTTTTTTATCAAAACACTGAGAAACGAAGCTATTGCTGCGGTCGGTTGAAGTTTAATGTTGTTTGTTGCTACGGAACCGAAACTGGAAAAATAAATGTTGAAGTTTAATATTGTTTGTTGCTGTGGAACCGCACGGAGTCCGACTTGCACTTGATCGGTTTTTAAATTATGATAAATTAGGTTTCTCAACACAGTAATATTATTCATATTACTCATCATTCCTTAGATACCAATGTTATTTACCTTTTCCGTCACATGGGCTCCTATATACATACTTATACATCATATGCTCCGATATACATCACAATATTCCTTGGGTTACATTATATTTCGTACTATAAGTGCCTTTATATCTGATTCAACCTATTTACAAGGGAAACCATGATCACGCTCAGTAATGAGTTGTGTTTGTTGTGGAAGAAAGAAGAAAAGTTAAGTAGAAAACGATTCCCCTACGCACGAGCGGTTAAACAGTATGTTGTACGTTGTTTAACGGCTCGGGCGTGTCGAATGAAGTAGGCACTCATAGCATTGAACGCAAATTTTACTGAACGGCAAATTACTTCACATGCAATTTTTTCCAGGAATGTGTGGTTATATACTATTTATAAAATAAGTACTAAGTAAATAAATATAGATCATTATTGTGAATAAATATCTTAATGATATCCGTTTAACTGTCATTTATAAGAAAAGCTCAACATGTGAACTATTACGAATTTATAATGACCCTCTGTTCCTCACAATGAAATAATACTTTCCAGAAAAGTCTACAAAATATTTATCTTCCTCGTCCTGCTGTAAGCCACTGCGACAGCACTCATCGCGCGTGACCGAGCGAACAACGCAATTTCTTTCGATTCACGTTTTCAATAATACTTACATCTTTAGTCTGCTTGAATAACGATTAACAAATATATTATCATAAAGATTAGCTTATGGAAGGTTGGAAATAGTCATGAAATTCCGTGTTCCTTTTCTGATGAGGTTAATAAAATAAAACGAATATTATCTGCTTCTCATTTAAGTAAATTAGTTGATAATTTTATTTTTCTTCTCATTCAGGTGATTTAATTAATTGACAATTTTCTTTCACGTAAATTAACCATCATTGAAATATAGCTTTAAAGGTTTTCGATACAGATATTTCTTCAACTTTAGCCACAGACATTACGATTTTCTTGTCACAACTGCGTGTTGTTGAAGTAAAACGTAGCTTATATCTCACACAAACATAAGATGCTTGAGCAATGAATATTACAAATACTAAACTGGTTTATTTGGTTACCGTAGGCATTGAAATTACTTTTTAAAAAATTAAAACAAAAATTTAATAAAATATTTTTAAGTAAAGAAATTAATATCTGCTCTGTTAGCAACGCTTTTCGTTAAACATAACAGGTGATGATGGGGGTGAACCCCTTTTATAAAAAAATTATCTACAGAAAACAACTTTTACAGGCATATCATCTACACTTGACGATTCACCAAAACTTTTGTATAATTCACTTATTTGGAAAGTTTCTCGTTATTTAGATCATTATGCATATTTTTCATCTTTGAATATCGTGATTTTTGGAAATTGTAATAAAGACAACGATAGTTTCTATATTCGTATAAAACAAAAATTGAAAAAATTTAATGAAACAATTTTAATCTAATGAAAATTTTAATCTAATAATTTTGTGCGGAAATGTTTTGCTGCCAATATCATCTACAATATTATTTTGACGTATTATTAGTGTCTCTTTTATTATTAAGTTTTAAATGCTGTCGATAAGCATCATTTATATTTTAATAAAATTTAAATTGCCTTAACACTATCCCTTAATATCATAAATCCCTTTCGAAACTTCAAAACCCATTATTTTTATTTGTTAGTAATCAGTCACAATCCTAAAAACTTAATTTCATAAAAGTCAGGAAAGGAGATTATCCTAGGGCGTAAAGAGTTTTAGGAATATTTTGGAGTAGATAAACATAGATTACGAAGTTTGTAATGATGAATATACGTATAAATGCATTCGCTCTTAGTGCGCTTTTAAAGTCTTGTCAAAATTGAATGAATTCATCTATTGGTCATATATATTGCTTCATATAGTTATATTTGAAATAAAGCTACATTTCACGACTCAGAAAATCCTACGGTTTTTTTGAGATATTAGTACCTAAGATTTAAACCAAAATCACTAAATTATTCTCCAATTTAAATAGTACAAAAATTAAAAATAAAATTATTAGTTCCAAATCGGAAAAATTTCAAGCTTTTCGTTTTGGTACATGCCTACTTTTTTGATTTAAATTTGAAAAGCCGTTTCGATAATAAAATAATTTTTTTTTTGTATATCTCATATGCCTCTAGTATTTCCATACACAAAACATTAAAGAAGCCAATCGCGTATCGCATGGGTGTCATCGTAAGTTACCAGATTGTTCAGATTTGCTTGTTAAATATTAGTTATTTTCGTAAACCTTTGTTTCGTCAAAAATGTAAGTAATGTATGAATAACATGTTAAAATAATATTACGTAACATTTAATGAAAATTATTACCGTTGCCAGTGGAAGCGGACAATTTGTTGACGCAACATTTTGGAAGTCTCCACGGTGCCACTTCAAATAAATAGACCACTCCAATGAAGAGGGAAGATGTTCGTCATTGGTCTTTAAATAGAAGGGACCGGAAGGTTGAAAGTAACATCTGCCCTCATTTTACTGGGCTAAACAAGACTGAAGGGTCTGCGGAGCAAATAAGACTTTGATCGTGAAAGCATCTTTCAATTCACTCGTTTTTGTGCTACTATTCGAGTACGTGGCTCAATTTTCTTGAAAATTGGACTGAATATTTTACATGTCTAACCGTATTAGTATAAGCATGTACGAATGAAAATAAAGTGTATGTTTTAGATATACTTTAAAAATAGTGTTTTTAGGATATACAAAATTAGAAAATTCCCTTCTGTACCACAAAATAAAAAATAACCCTTATAATATCATTCACCGGTTTGTCTGTGTAGCTGTTTTTTTTCTCAAAAACCGATTAACGTAGAAACTGATAATTTTAGGAAGAGGGTTCAAATTACGGTCTCAATTTTTTTTAAATTATGTGTGTATTGTGAGGCGTCATTTTACGAGGCAAACTGTAAATATCTCAAAAATATATTTCTAGGTAGTATATCTTCAAAAATACATTAAAAAATATTATGAAAATATATATCCCCATCTTTATTTCCAAAAATACTTAACCTAAAATTATGGAAAAATATAGTTTTAGAAGACTACGCGAAGGTTTATAGTATAGCTATAAATCATTCTACATTATCACATTATTTAAAGACATTTATTTTAAATTTTGCTTTCATTTTTTTTTCTTTTTTTTATTCCAGGAAAACCTTGGATTGAAGATAGTTGCTGAATAAATATAAACACAATTACATTATTGTAATCACATTACCTTACTTTATTATATATTGGTTTCAGTTTTAGGAAGGTCAGAATTAGAGGTCACGAAAGTTGGAAATAAAATTTAAATTTCCAAAGTTCACTGTAGTACTTAATTCAAAATAATGCAATTTCGTGGAAAAAATTAGAATAGAGCTTGATATACTTTCTAAGATGAATTATTTTATTGAGGAAATGTGTCAATATAATGCATAGTTTATCTTCTCACTTACGATTATATTTTTGGTGGGATAATATAACTTGTTGCGAATCCCCCAAACGCAGATCTTTCCCTTTTATTGTTTTGTACCTAAAATATAAAAATAGAATCTTCCTGGTAAGAATTCATTGTCTATCTATGCATAACGGTTATTTTTGCCCGACTATGGCTATTGGTATGAAATTGTTTGTCTGTTGAGAATTTAAAGAGTTTAAAAAGTATTGTTAAAATTTAAAACCGGGGCAACAAAATTAAATGTGACATCATTTGAAAGGGTTTTATTTACGTAAGTTAAAATTATTTTTCATGTCATTTTATGTCAGAGAGTTTTAAAATGATTACAAGACATATACAAAAAACTCTCCCCCTAGCCCTTTTTTCTCCGAAGTTTGCAAGCTGGAAAATGTGAAATGATTCCAACTAATATAATATTTTTTATAGATTCACACTAATAGAAGATTTTTTAAACATTTCTTATTATGAATTATTAATAATTAATATAATGAAAGAAAAATTTGAATTTTTTCCCTCTTCGAGTCCTTAATTTCCAGACCTGATCATTTTGATGCGAATATAATATCGTTAAAATATTGTAATTTCATCATTGCAATTCATTATATCCTTGTATGGAACGCACGGTGGTTTCACTTGCACTTGGCGGTCTTTTTTTTAATTAGTTTTTATTTAATATTGCTTTTTACTAGTTATCCTGCTCTTAACCGTTAATATTTTTATTTTATTATGTATCTGAAATATTGGAACACAGTCAATTTTCTACCTCTTGTTCTTTCGATTCTTCTTCGGACACGTTTTACGATATTAATAAAAATCCCGAAATTATTAGATATTTAAGTGTATTTACAGTACTCCATAACACACCACGTACAAAAAAATATGTTTATAATAACAAATTATTCAGACGATATATTTTTTATAATTCGAGAACAACCGCACAGCATCGAGACGTTCACGTTTATGAACGAAGTTGCCGCTAACTTTGCTCTGTTGCTATGCTTTCCTCCCATGTTTCCCCCACTCCGTCGTTTTGCTACCCGCCGTTCGCACACTGCATGTGATGGACGTTCGCTTTATGTAAAGTCGCGATTAAGCCAGATACTTTCCATTGAAAGAAAAGTTTGATATTCTTCGCGCGGGATACTCGAAGCCTGATATTCAAATCTCATATTGATTAACTAAAGGTTAGGCATTTTGGGATTTACTTACATTAATAAAGTAATCATTCTCAAACATGTATGAATATAATTATGATACTAATTGTCGTTCATCGCCAACGCGATCGTCGCGTCCTCATAAAAATTTTCAACACGTGTTTTGTATGTACACAGCGCAGTTATTATGTTATTTTTAAAAATATTGAGATTACACATATTTTGCAAGTTTATGTGTTTAGTTAGTACATTGGAACGTGAGGTAGATTTTTTTCTACCTCATCAATTGAAATATTCTGAATGGTCTTTCGAATTGCAATTAAAAAGTCAACTTATATCTTCAGCCCGTTTTTAATTCCCCTTTACTCAATCGTATGTTTTAAAAATCTAAACAAAATAATAATAATATACTCTAAGCATTACTGGATAACCTTCGTCAACAAAGCGAATGTAATTAATATTTATGGCTTTTTAAAATTTAGCAATACGTAAACAATTATTTATATTGCATTTAATTTCAATTAAATCTTTGATTTAATGTTTTTTCCAAGCTTCTCGCGTAAAATAAATATAATTTATTTTAAGTGATGAAACAATTTATAATATATTAAATAATTAAATATTTTTAGAAACAACGAAATTGAAATGTTTAACTAATTAAAGTTTTATAAATTTTGCTACAATAATTATTAAATATATAAATAGTATTTAACTCATTTGAATTTTAATATTTCAAATATTTATTTCTTACGCCTTGATATAAAAGATACAATAAATTAAATTTACTTAAAATAAAATAAACTTTTCAATTTTAATTTTTTTTTACTTTGTTTAAAAATTATTCTAATTATAATGAACAAAACTAATTTTTCTTTATTTAATTGATTGAAAAAACTAATCTCAATCTAAATGAAATAATTAAAAAAGCTTTGCTTTGCTATTTGATATGATTTAGTTTTTATGTATATTTTTAACTCTCAATGAAAATTGTTTTTGTTTACTTATATCGACAAATTAAGTTACATTGAAAAATAGGATCTGTTAAAACTGTACAAAAGTGATTGTATCCTTGCTCCTATTATTAAACACTACTTAAATTACACTATCCTACATTTACTCACACTAATAATTCTATTTAGGTTACGCGGAATTTTAAACCGAAGTGGTTTATGTAACAAGTCTATGCCCTACTGTTTCTCACGCCTGCTGCCGGCCGAGGTTACATTCCGAGAAAGGATATTGCCCAATAAATGTAATGTGGATACTAAACCATTATATAATCGGTATATGTAAATAAATATACGTATATATATATATATATATATATATATATATATATATATATATATATTTAATTTTTTTTTTTTGCAATATACTGAAATCGAGTTCCCCAACTTTATATTGATGAAATGAACATTAAAATCAATATCCGTAACATTTTGTACATTTTCATTACTTTTAAGAAATAAAAAAATACTTTTAAAATACTTCTAAAACACAGCCTAAATATCCATTGGGTGTAAATTCAAGGAACAGTAAAGTTATTTCAGATTTATTTTCCTGGATTAAATTATTTTCTCTTCGATGTTCAATCGAAATAATGGCAAACTCCAGCAAGACACAGAATGCACTAACTCGCTTGGTGAAATAGATTCAAACTTTAAGTATCCAATTCATTGCCACTTTAGTACTGCTGTTTTCTGCTGTCTCTGCTGCCTTTTTGATATTGTCATGGTTTCCAAGGTATATGTAACAATACGGTTAGTCTGCGGCTATCATCATCTTCCTCCTTATGTACTTTGGTAGGTTTTTATTGCTTAGGATGTAACTAAAAATATATTCTTCGATATAACTATGCAAGAGACTATAGTAATGATACTAAGTCTCAGGTTTTTTTAAAAACGGAATATTTTTTATCTATAAAAAACATACTAGGCAATATATTTTCATGATAAATAAATATCAATATTTGTAAATATATTAATAAAAGTTATTGTAGCTTTACCATTACTATCAATACTTCTTATATTCAACTTTTACAGGATTGTCACGAAACTGTCATTAATAAAAATATGAAGAAAATTGTTTTCAAAGAAACCTAATAAAGAATTCTAATATAGAAAGCAAAACCAAACACGTTCGACATGGAAAAAGTTGGCTCGCGAGACTGCAAATTGCGAACGATACTCTAACGTTTTACTATTTTCTCATTTCCTTTTTTATACTCTTCCTTCAATTTGGAGTAAGTAATTTTCTTCATGTATAAACAGATGTAATTTTGCAAATATAATTAATTTATATTCAACTCATTGGAATCGGACTTTTACTCGGCCAAATTCCCTCTTCAAACTTTATATTATATATCGGCCTCTATAATAGAGTATAATCTAGAATTGTTCTCAAATTTTACAAGTTTTTTTACTCCAAGATCAAAACAATTAATTATTATTTTGAACATATCAGGCAGTATAAAGTGTCAATATCAAAGCATCCTTAAAAATTTAAAGCCTATAAATTAAAAACAATATCATTAAAGCAAAAAAAATGTGAGTTTGAATCAAGCTTTATGCCGTTATAATGAGTGATATCGCTATTCGGATGCTATATCGAGGGTTATTCCCAAGGGTATGTAACAATCCGCTTCTTCGAAATCTCCAGAAACCTTTACTTAAATTTGAAACGCTTGAATCGACTTGCTGTGTGGTGGAATTGCTGTGTGGTATCCTAAAACCTCGTTGTCAAAGTTGACGTGGGAAAAGCAAATCACAGGGAACGTACGGATTTAGGTTAAAGAAAACGCATTAATCTTCTGATCTAGTTTAAAAAATGAAATGATTTCAACGTTTTTTTACAAATGGTTTTATTTTAATCAATGTAATGAGTAGGTGGAATTTTTTTTTAAAAATAATACATAAATTTAGTATAATTCATAGTCTTAAATATGTTTTTTAAATAATAGATATCAATAATTTTATTTAGACATGACGTTTTGAAAGAATTCTGGTAAATATGTGAATTTTGATCAATATGTATTATGACGTTTATGATAAAATTACACAATGCTCTTAAAATTAAAAAATTTTAATAAAATAATGTACCGTATTGAAAAATAAACAAATAAAGAAAAATTAAAGTTAAAATATACTTAAATTCATGGTGAATAAATAAATTTTGGGTATGATTGCATTGAAGGTAGTGTTGCTGTAAAAATAGCGACAGTCAATAAATATAACTTAATTGAATATAAGTAAAGAGTCTAGAAAAGAATATAGAATACAAAATTCATTTTGTCGAAACTAAAATATGAATTTTATGAGAGCTATTTTATTTCTCGATTAGTATTTCTTGTTAGAATCTTTTTCAAGCAATTTTAGGTCTTGCTACAGGAACAATGTTTAATACTTTCTGAGTATTCGTCGGTTTAACTTAAATATTCTGTGTTTGATAGCGTATTATAAAGGTTTTTGTCTGTTTTTTTTTGCAGTCGTAATGGTACATGTAATTAATAATAATATATGATAAAAAAAATTAAACCCTTCTGATACTTTCATTCTACGGGAAATTTAATATTTTGTTTTAAATATCCTTTAACTTCTAAATTTAAAAAAACACCAAGTTATATAAATTTGACAGGAGAGTTAAAAATATTAATTAGTTTTTAATTGTCTTTATACACTGACTGCTTAATTTCTGAACTTTTTTAAATTTACTGAAAAAAATTGGTAATTGCCAAATTTTTAATTTTTATTTTCATTTCCTCGTCCTTTCTAACATCATTACTCATAAGATTTTCAATTTAAATTAATGAACTGACATTTTGAATTGACACTTTTTAAATGTTATTAACTTCTATTGATGTTTCCTATTTACTCTTATAATTTCACTTTTTTCAAGGCTTGCAGAATTCGAATGTTTATTTAAGATTTTTAAAGACATGAAAACTATGTCATCTGCGAAATCTAAGCCGTCAAGTGCAGCGATTTTCTTTTTTTTTTGATGTCATTCCATAAAATTCAACTAAGATAATTAGAAATAAAAATCAAGGCATAATAAATTATGTTTAACTCCATTTTTTATTAATATTGATTCTATTTATTAGCTTTCTTTCAGCTTCATCAGAACAAATGTTGCCTTCATAAAGCTCTTTAATGAAGTTAATAAATGTGGATGCATCTCGGTATAGGTATTTCAGGTATTTTAAACAATATTTCACTATTTATAGAATCAAAAGCTTTCTAAAAAAGCATCTTTATAATTTACAAAATGAAAAATTTTACTTAATATGTTTTTTTTATTCAAGCTACAATGCTACACATCAGATTAATTAACATTATAACCATTCATATAATACACATATTAGCATTCTGCATTAGTGAGAATTCTGAAGTTAACGAAGATGAATTTAGATCTGTGTCCTTGTTTTATGTTAAAGAATGAATATTATTTAATATATGTATTTCATTTGAACAAATTTTGTCGTACCTATAAGCATTCGTGGTCGTTAAAACGGAATAAAAAAATCCAGGATTTTTACCAACCCTTGTTATTTAGCTATTATGCACCTGTACTACCCGTAAATATTAGAAAAACCATATTAAAAAAAATATTTAAAAAAATAAATATATTTAATACTGGCTTTTAAAAGTAGCTGAGTACTGGTGCAGGTATTTTTTACACAATTGTTCCTACGGCTACTGAAGTCGATGCCGAATTTTATCGACGGTAAATAAATATACCTACATATTAGATACATTTATTTACCATCGAGAGGCGAGGATTTACAAAATAAAATTAATGGCCATTAGCATGTTATGTTCACCCTAAACTTTACACATTATTGTCTATCACTCTAATTAACTACGCATTGTCTTTCAATCTGTAAAGAAATGATTTATTGAAAAAACTGCTTACGCACTATAAATACATTTTGGCAGATTAGTAGTACATAAATATTATATGAGTATTTTTATTTTGATAAATATAAGCGATTAATAAATAAATTGCATCCCCAAATTGATTATGAAAATATTGCTCAGATTTCAACCTACAAAATGTTGTTCGATATATTAAATAAGGTAAACAATTAACAATAATATTATTAACGAAAAACAATGCAAGTTTGAGCAGAGCTTTACGCCATTATAATGAGTGATGTCGCTATTTGGATGCGATGTCGGGGGTTATTCCCCAGGACACATGACGACCGGCTTCTTCGAATTTCCCAGAAGCCTTAAATTTGAAACGCTTGAATCGAATTGCTGTCCGGGATTCTAAAACCTCGCTGTGAAGGTTGACAAGGGAAAATAAATTCACACTGAACGTACGGATTTGAATTAAAGGAAACGCTTTAGTCTATTCTTAATTTAGTTAAGACAAACTTAGTTTAGTCCATTCAATATAAGGTCTATGTTAAAAATATTTTAATAAATCATTTATAATTGTTTAGATTAGAGATTATTTCATTCATCTATTATATTCACCCTAATCTATACACACTATTGTTTACCATTGAAAAACGATTACCATTGTAATCGATTGGTAAATAAATTGCATCCTCAAAATATTAGGAAAATATTATTCAGATTTCAACTTATGAAATATTGTTTAATATGTTAAATAAGGTTAGTAATTGTTTACCTTTAATTTTCTCTAATATTGGTTAATTCGGACAGAGGAAATGGGACCGCGTTAATAGCAGACGATAAAAGAATAACATAAGAATAACGATTAGGCATAATTAATTATCTTTGAAACTTTTACCAGTTTTGCCATTAAAAATCCATTTGATTCGTACTTTTCCATTTTAAAATAGAGAGTTTAAATTTATGGAGTTCGCTAGTATTTTCAAGTAAATTTGTGAGGGTATCAAAGTGCATTGTTTCTCAGTAATTGAGCTTTTATTTGCTATCTCATTTATTTGTTGATTATTGAATACAAATATCGACTTTCGGTAGCATACATGAAAAAATATGAATATATGAGGTTGTTTATTTTGTTTTGGTGCTTGTTTTTTTTAAATAAACAAACATATATAATCTTTTATAATCTGACATTACTATCACGAACTCTGATTTTTAACATATTAAGAAATTTTGTTACATAATATACCGTACAATATAAAAATTGTTTCGTTTAAAATATTTTTTTATAAAATGAAAGTAAATTTATCAAATAACTAAAATATTCACGCGTAACTTTTTAACTGCTTCTACACTCACCCGATGTTTTCTCACGTAGTGTGGATTTATAATTATTAGAAATAAAACGTTGTATAGGTAAGAAATTTATTCAATGTTGAAGCGATATAATAAATGACAAAAAATAAAAATGTAGTGGCGTCTACGGGTAAGGATACAAATGTAACTATTTTGAGTCTATTGTTAACACTATTTTTAATGCTCAACAAGACTTAAAAATACGTTATAATAATTAACGTGGTACTTTTATATCTGTGATATAGTAAGAGGATATAGCCGTCTTGCGGCTTATTATTATTCAATTGCTTATAGTGATTTAATTCAAAGTGTTACTTCAATTATCACAATAGGAACACATCTGAATAGACACGCGCGCGATTGTTGTGTTTTGGCGCGTGCGGTTTGATTTTGACGATTTATCAATACTGTTTCTTATACCAACTTATCCAGGCGCTGCGTTTCTTGCGCCGAAAAATAAATTGAGTTGAATATGGACCCCCTTCCCCAATCCTGAGAGGACATAAGAGTAACAGTTAGAGGTTATACACGTTAGATTAGAGGATTAATAGTATAACGTGATATTGAATATTTGGTACACATTAAAATTTATAACTCTATTAACGTGTAACACCTATAAACAAATTATTTTTGTTGACTATTTCGTGGTTCCTTATCCACCACTTTTTCTATAGTATAATTGCGGGTTAAATTCTTAATCGAAGCGAATTTGTTTTACATAAGTCTATGTGCTGTCATGCTTATTCAGTACAATATATATAATTTGTAAACTGTTTTATTAGAATAATAATATGTCATAAAATTTTAAGAAAATTTTCCTTATTACAATGTTTTACACTTATTACAATGTCATTGCCAGTAAATACTTTCTCGTGTACATTGAAGTAGTTCGTGTTGTCCAAATCGTATTATCACCAGGGTAATGGAAGCTGCTTCGTATCAAGTTATGATTAATGGGAGTAAGTAACATAATTCATTGAAGTTCATTCAATAAATACAATTTAATCAATAATTTCCTGTTACTGTTTAGAAATTATCATTACTTTGAAATGTGTGACCTTCGATAATTTGTTGCAATGTTGTAAGTCATACGGTAGTTTTCCGGAGCGACATTAATACAATAATACGATTAGTACAATTCAAAGCAAAGGGTGTGGTAAACTGCATACCTCATTATATTATAGTATAGGCTTCTTTTATCATCATTTATATTTGTATATATATATATATATATATATATATATATATATATGTATACATGGCCTAGTTAACTTCTTGTAAATCTATTTTATCCTAATGTTTTCTCTTGTATTTTCCACAATATCTTATATAAACAACTGAAGAAAATAGTGCTGGAATTTCTACGATTTATGCTTTATCCTTCGGCCCGATTAAAAAAAATTATTCCAAACTTCCTTGAAAAATTCCCAAATATTTTTATCCTTCCATTTTGAATATGCAAGCCGATAATTTTTATCATGCAGGCCTAATTAAAATTGAATCATTTCTGATAAAAATGGTTGAGACAAGCAGACATACGAGAGTAATCTAATTTCCTTTTCGGGGTTCCATAGCTAAATTAAGAAACCTTATAATTTGGCCAAGTATGTCATAACCATTTTAATGACACACTGTTACTGCTAATAAACTAAAATTGGTGGTTATACATATTTGTAATGCCGAGTAAAAAATCGGCATGGCTTTGACTCAGAAAGAAAAACTTAGGTAAAATTTGAGTTGACATCGCATCCACTTTACATGGGCTCCTCCACATATCAGATGAAGTTGATTCTTTTTTATTCAAATATCCATTGTCTGAAGTATGGTTCAATAAATCTTTCAAAAATATCTTGAACACATTATTGATACAGGGATCAGTTTACTAAATATTAATCTATAATGTGGTAAATTTTGTTACAATTATACATCTCCACCGGATAAAACGCTTCTTTATATATCTGAAAACTATTCACAATAGCAGTATATATAAAGATATTAAAAGGAAGGTTATCACAGCACAGGAAAATTAGCAAGCAACTTATGACATGTCGTTCAGTCTTTATAAAATTCATAACAACCCTATACAAATATCAGTTTAAATAAGTTCATATGTTTATTTAACATCTCTGTGAAAGATAAACTAGATAATATATTTCTATATTATTAAGTATTTTTGTGCAATTAAATGTACCCTCTTAAACCGAGTTGTATTTAGTACTTAGCATCGAAATTCAAGATACAAATTTCGATGTTTTCGTTTCTATTAGATTGAACACCAATCACTTTTTGAAGTTCCTTAGCCAAGCAAAGAACGCTTATAGTTTCGTTCTTCTATGTGATCCAGCTCAATACCTCTTTCATTTTAACATCTATTGTATGAAATTCAATATGGAGGTAGACGATTTCAAAAATACAAAATCAGAAATGATATGTATTAGAAATGAAAAATGTTTGGTCCGTTTTTCCCACCCTATGAAAAGGGGGGCAAAAATAAAGTTTATCTGCTGAAGACTGGATAAACCCATTAATATGGAATAAAATATTCATTGCAACTAGATCATTTTACTATTTCTTTGTCGAGATAAATGCATTCAAAGTGGTTAAAAACGCACAATTGTAACTTCTAAAACACTGAAGTAAAGCGTTAAAAAAGATATGGGAATATAGCTTTAATGGAGTACTTTCGACAAGAAATATAACGGACATTGTACATCACTACAAAGTTCCTGCTCACAAAGTGATTATTGCCATTCAATAGTTCCTATGTTTCCGTAATATTTTGAGAAATCATCTTTATGGAACGAAGTTATTTGGTCTGGATAAAATAGCTCTTATTGTTTGTTTCATACAGTTTCAAACAAGTTCAATAAGGAGTTCGACAATTTTGTAAGTACAGTATTTATAAAACGAACAGTAACTGGGTAAATATTACATTACATTTTTTATATCTATCGAAAAATAAATGAAGTCAGTTTTAAAAAAAAAATCAGTTTAGGATAAAGAACTCGTGTTATTTAGCCATTACGTACCTATATTGCCCGTTCAATACATTTAATACTGGTTTCGGTAAGTGGTTGAGTAAAAGTGCAAGTATATTTACACAATTATTTACTATTTGGCAGCTAATTTTACAATGAATTAAATAAAAAAGCTTTAAATGAAATCTTAACAGCCCGTCAAGGAAATATTATGTATATATATATATATATATATATATATATATATATATATATATATATATGTTTGTCATGCGATTTCTATATTAGGTAGATTTATTTACCATCGCGTGGTGAGGATTTACAAAATAAAATTCATGGCCATATGCATGTAATATTCACCTTAATCTTTACACACTGTTGTCTATCACTCTAATTAAGTACGCATTGTCTTTCAATCTGTATAGAAATTATTCACTGACAAAAATGCTTAGGCGCTATGAATGCATTTTGGCAGATTGTTGTATAATATTTATGTATTGTAGTACATACTGAAGCAATCAATCTGATATTACCAGTCTAATTTTAAATACCTTTACGAATTAAGGCCAATACTTCTTAATATTTTTTGTTTCAATGAACAAAGGCATGTGGAACGTCTTTATCGCAGTAACTTTGCATCTTGGTTGTTATTGTGCTATCCTTTGAGTATATATTTAAATCTCGTATTGACAATTTGTAATTGACGCAAATGCATGTTAACTGGTATTGTCGATATATATGGTTTATCGTATTTACTTCGTAACAATGAGACAAGTAAATTGAAAACTTACTTGTCTTACATATCAAGTTAATAAAAGTAATAGGTACGCACTTAAATAATTATTTGTGTAGTTAATTTTACTATTCGTCGAAATGTTTTAAAATGTGGTTATTAAATAATTAGGATGTTAGAAGTAAATTTAATGAAAATAAATGAAATATCCCAGATTTTACAGCTACATTTACACGGAGCCCTATCTTTAAACGTTATTTACTTTGTGATATGATTTACGAGCAGGTCTAATGTTCAAATTCTTTCTTGGACTAAAATATTAACATTGCAAGAAGACGTTTTCTCCATTTTTAAGGAATTTTACGAGTAAATATTTTTGACATTAAAATTTTAACTATGAATTCATGTGTAAATGTTCACGTTTTATATTTTAAGAGTCTCCACATGGTATTGAAATGAATAAATTAAATATAAATGTTTTTTACCTTTATGTTCTAATTATAATGTATTTTTTAAAAAGATATTGCCCCATTTTATTTTTTAGGTAATCCTCCTCGTGTATACTTATCTGTCTTAAATACGACACAATGTTACATGTGCTTCTATTTTTTGTGTAAATAATACAAGCAGTGTCAAATAGGGAGACATTAAAAATGTAAAAATTGGTATCTGTGTAATCGAATACGTTACAGAGGTACAGGATTCTTAAAAAATCTTTAAGATTAATATAAGCCATCGGATGTAGAACCATCATCATCTTTTTCATTAATAATGTCAACGTATTTTTTTAAAGATAAATTCGTGCTCATTAGACTTAGTTAAACGTTCATAGCACAAATAATTTGATATTTAAAATTATGCAAATAATATTGAATTTATAACTAATAAAATTGAATAGAGGTTTTTCTACCATATAAATATATCGCTCAGCATATCTTTTACAGGCGTGGAATATTCTATTTTCAGACGACGTTATTTTGATTTTTAACAAGAAGGTCTCGTACTGCCAAGCCATAATTTTATATCAGATGCATTCAATTAAAAATTATGCGTATTGTAAACGACCGCTGGGAAAATTAATTTAGGGGAGTATTCGATCAATATTTTTGTACATTTAAGAAAGAAGTAATGCTGGGAAAATGTGTTAAGTTATCCAAAAATTCCCTTTTTTAATTGAAAAACAATAATTGATTTTAATTGTCCGTATATTCTATAATAATATAACATAACTATGTCAAAATTGGCTAGAAGAAACTTGCTAAGAGCTAAATTTGCAAACATCAACATATCTAAACTTGTACTTATCTGTGCATGTGAGAAAAAATAAGTAGTTAAATACATTAAAATACTGAACGCATTACCACAATACAGCAACTGATTTTATTACATTTTATTTTATTTTAATTTTATTTATTAATATTAAAACAAAAAAAAACTAACGTCCATTTCGGAGAAATATGTATAAAGGCAAATGATGTCTTCAGAGGTGCCGTTTTTCTTTAGCATGAGAAAAAGTTTAGGAAAATCTTAAAAATTTAAGTAATCATAATTTAATGTTTAGGTAAGGATGATAATACTCAATTCGTTTGTAATTATTAGCAATATCCATAGCATTCTACGCAAGTGAATAAGGCAAGGAAATATTCCCACTTTGTCTCTGCAATTAGTTTTAGAATTTAATAACTTTAAATATTTATAAATAGGATGCGCCTATTTATAAATATTTAAAATTTTTTTACAGCTGGTATTTAATTAACTTGTAATTTCATTTATGTTTTTTGGGTCATTCCACTTTTATTCTATTTTCCCTGAAAGGTTCTTTACTTAACCATTATTCCATATATTGTTTTAAGTGCCCAATTCATTGCCACACGATTCTTGCTGTTTTCCTCATAATGTTAGTTACTCCAAAGCTGGGGCTTATTTCACTATTATGTTTTGAAATAAGAAAATTGTTTTGAAAAAAACCTCATAAATTCTAATAAAGGAAGCTAAAGCCAGCACATTCAACATGGAAATAGTTGGCTCGCAAGACTGCAAGGTGCGAACCACACACTAACGTTTTACTATTTTCTCATCTCCCTTTATGTATTCTTACTTCTATTTAGAGTAAGCAAATTTTTTCATGTATAAACAGATATAATTTTGAAAATAAAATGAATTTATATTACACTCATTGTAATCGATGATTTACTAGGCCATATTCCATCCTCAGAATATATTTATAATCTTAACTATTTTTTTATCTGCCATTATAAATGTATATGGAACCCTCTCAGCGAGAATGTTACTCCCACTTTATAAGTTTTTTCACTACAAGAGCAAATCAACTAATAACATATTTTTAATATATTAGGCAATCATGTAAATTGTCTTTATTTTCTTAACAAAATTCTTAAATAATTATAACCGAAACAATTAACAACAATAATACTAAAGAAGGACAATCTAAATTTGAGTCGAGCTTTACTTCGTGTAATGAGTGATATCGCTATTTAGATACGGTGTGCAAGAGCGTATGAGTTTATTCCCAAGAGTGTATGACGACTGGCTTCCTCGAAATTGGAAGACCTTGCTGTCAGGGTTGATAAGAAAAAAGTAACTTACACTAAACGTACGAATTTATATTAAAAGAAACGCATTATATTTTTAACTTTAGTTTAGTAAAACTAGGGAACCTTACACTAATGGATCTTCAGTGAAATATATTATTGTTAAAATGCGAGGACAAAACGACTCTATGTAATATTCATTTGGTTTCACCTCGATTCTTAATCAATTACATTTCCTCTATCGTAACACAACATTTTAAATTGACTGCCAATTACCTTAAAATATCTGCTACTTTTTCAATAACGTCTACATTATAAACTCAAAAGCATGATCAGAGAAAATTGATTTGCAATCACTACTAGATATTTCAATAATCAACTCGCGAAAATACTAAAGGGCAAAGTTAAGTAAACACAGGCAACAATTTGATTGTTGCGATTCAGCTGGTACACTCGATCGATGCAAGCGATTGATGGGTCAATATCATTCATTTAAATTCTCAATTTCTTTTTAAATTTTCAGTTAAATGTACGTCCACGGTAAAAGTTTAATTTGTTATTCATATATTTAATTATTCTAAAGGACCGGCGAAGCAAGAAAAAACGTAAATTAAATATAACAAAAAACTAGTACCTAAAATTTTGCAACTAACTTGGACTAACCACAACTCTTTACAGACCAACGTTGGCTTGGTTCCAATTCCTTCTTCTATCACTAAGTTAGGGATGATATTGACAAATTGTCGCTTAAATCAAGAGCTTAATGTGATTGATACATTTATTCTGAAGTTTTATTTCCCTTCCCAATATTTTTACTGGCCAAAGTTTTATTCACACCGTTGTTGCATAAAATGTTTTTGTTAGGATTTGGTAAGATTTCTTGATGTTTAATTATCAAAATTTAATAAATACAATTTACTGAACAACAACACAATTACCTTAATTAATTGTTTATTGCATGGTCTACTTGTCAAAAGTAGTTTGTAGTGAAACAACTTTTTCTTCTTTACTTATATGATGCATTTATAAACCATATTGATCATTCGCTAGGTTTCAACTAGAAAGATGTTTAAAACGATTTGGATATGAACAATCCTAAGAGAGGGCAATAGCGGTATCTCTATTATAAATTGTTTTATTAATTCTTCAGACCTTTAACAAAGAGGAAAGGGATTAAACTTTTGAAAGATATATTTATGTTTGAACATTATTCCTAAAAATCGAAATGAAAAAATGCGACATGTTTAATTAAGAGTAAAGTATATTATGTGGCGTCATGTATTATTTTGCAAGTATATTGTTAGTTTAATGTTTTGATAATAATACAAATAACTAATTAATAATAACAATACTTAAGTACGAAATACATTTAAGATTAAACCGATCGATTAAAAATTCTACGTTTATCGTTAGTACTTAGAAAATTTCTGATGAAAAAAAATTATATTGATTTAGATAAAAGAAATGAAAGTGAATCCAACAAAATTTAGTACGTGTATTATGTATACAGATATATTATTGAATATTTTTGATAACAAATATTTAGCTTTGGTAAATAGGATGCAGTCTCTAAGCCGCGTCCCACCAACATGTTTAACCCGGCTCCATTTGTAGTGGTTTAAAAGTATTAAAGGAGAAGGGGCTGAAAGACGAGTTGAAGATTTTATTAATTCGGTCAATGTTTCTGGCAATAGCTAAAAAATAAAACTATTTCCTACTATATTATAGAAATAAAATATTCAATTAATGGTTTGTATAATAATAATGTCATTAGACAGTTACAATTAAATTTACAAAGTATTCATTTTAAATATGTATGCATTGGATTACGTTCATATAATAATCTTGTGTAAACGTTTTTATACATTTTTACTCTTATTCATAAGATAACAAGTTCAAATCAAACTTAAAAATCGAATGAATTTTGATGTAAAACCAGTGAAATAAACGTCTCAATATACATCTATGTAACACATAAATTGCATTGTCATCATTCTATGTATTGTTATACAAGATAACATACAATACAATATAATAGACGTAGATAGATATCTACGCAATCTTCCATAAATACATTATCTATTATTCGAAGTTAAAAATAGCTCAATTCACAACGCTCCTTTATTTACTCGAATTTGCATTTCAGTCGTAACCGATATTGTGAAGCAATCAATCTGAATTACCAATCTCATTTCAAATAATTTTACGAAACACGGGCCAATACTTTTTAATATTGTTTGTTTCAATGAACAAAGGCACGTGGAATGTCTTTATAGTGCTATTCTTTGAGTGTTCGAAATGATTATATGACAAAGTACCGTATATGTTTGCAAAATATTTAAATTTCGTATTGATCATTTGCTAATGACGTAAATGCATGTTAGTTGGTATTATCGTTGTATATTCGTATGGTTTAGCCGTATTTACTGCATAAAATTTAGGCCAATAAATTGAAAACTGTCTAAAAATATTTTTACTAATTTTCATTTACGAGAACTGCATCGAAATATATGTAATATTTTATTAGCATGTATAGAAAAATTAAGGTAGAAGGAAAGCAGTGGACAGGTTTAGAATAGTTCCCCTGTATAAGTATAGCTTATTGATATAAGTTCAAAGAAAATTTAATTCGTTATTTGTTTTTAAGTCTCTTAAAATTATCTAACTTGAAAATCTAGTAGTTTAAAATCTCTGTTCCATTATAGGTTATCAAATAAATCCTATTATAAAATAGGATTTATTTGATAACCCAGGGAAGTTAAGACAAGCATAATGAGTGTTTTGGGATTTTTTTCTCTTTTTCTTGGAATTTGGCGGAGAATTAAAAAAATAACATGAAAAACGGGATGAAATTAATAAATATTGTATTTATGTGTAAATATACTAATTTTATCCCTAATGAAATTAATCATACATACCACATTAATGTTTCCTGAATCTTTTGTGCATACATCATGCATAATGAACCAATAATGAGATGAAAAGAAAATACCATTCTTTTACAATAAATTTGAAAACACCTGTCAACTACCAAACAAATTATTAATATACGGTTATACAAAGTTCAGAAATGCTCAGAATATCAGTCGACTTTCTAAAACATCTGGGAAATTTGATAATTTGTTGGAATTTAATTATGAACAAGAAAACTCTAACTTTAAGTCAAATTAGGTATATCAAGTTTAGAAAATCAATAAGTACTCACTACCACAATTATTTGTGTGGGTAATTTTATTATTCGTTCTAATATTTCAAAAATTTATTTATTAAATAAATAAGATATTCATTACTTAAAACTTACGAACTATTCATTCATTAAAAATTAAGAATAAAAACGAGGTAGATTGTATCAAAAGAAATAAAATATTCCTGATTTTACAGCTACATTTCCACGGAGCAACAACTTTAAACTTTGTTACTTACTTTGTGAAATGATTTAAGCGGATGTCTAATTTTTAGTCTCTTTCTCGGATAAAATATTACCATTCTTCATTTTTAAGGAAATTGATAATATATTTGTTTACATTAAAATTTAAACAATGAATTAATTTGTAAATGTTAACGTGATAAATTTTCGAAAGCGGTTAAAAATAAAAACGTTTCTAAAATAATAATTTGTCATATTCATCATTTTGAACTCATTTATCTCTACAAAGAAATATGAAAATGTTTAGTTGCAATGAATATTTTATTCCATAATAATGAGCTTATCCAACCACACTTTCACTCGATAGTAGATACAATTTTTTGTGCCTTCCTCCGTATTGGATTTCCTTTCAATAAATGCGAAAATAAGACAGGAATTTAGATGGAGAATATGGGAGAAGCAAAATAAAAGGGTTCTTTGCTTGGTTACGGAACTCTAAAAAGTGATCGGTATTCAAGCGAATATAAACTAAAACATGGAATTTGTACCTTTAAGGATTTTTTTGACACAAAGGTAAATAAATTTGTTAAATACAAATATAACTCACCCAACGAGGATACATTTAAGTGCATGAAAATGTATAAGAGTAAATAGAGAAATTTATTATCTGGTTTATCTTTCACAGAGTTATTAAATAAACATATGAACTTATTTATATTGTTATTTGTATAAAGTTGTTATGCATTTTATAAGGACTGTACGACATGTCATAAGTTGCTTGCTTAGTCGTGGTAATTGTTCTTTTAATTTCTTTATGTATAGTGCTATCGTGAATAGTTTTCAGATAAAAAAAATAATCGTTTTACCTGTTGGAGACATATAATTTTAACAAAATATAACATGGTCAATTCTAACAAAATTTTCCATGATTATTATTTAGTAAACTGATCCCAGTATTAATAAAGTGTTCAAGATATATCATAAATATTTTTGAAATATTTATTAAACCATACTCTACATACGTATGTGAATAAAAAAGAATCAACCCTACCTGAAATGTGGAGGACCCCATGTAAAGTGAATACGATATCGCCTCAAATTTAACCTATTTTTTTTTCTAACGACGTTATAAAAGGTATTATAAATATGTATAACCCCTAATTTCTAACAGTGTGTGAGAAAAATGGTTATGACATACTTGGCAAAATTAAAAGGTTACCTAATTTGGAACCCTGAAAAGGGTAACTATCTGAGATTACTCACAGATTCGCATGTCTTTTTTTCACAACCACTTTTCTCAGAAACCATTGGCGTAGAAAACTTTAAATTTAGCATGCGTGATGAAGATTATTGGCTTGCATGTTCAAATTCCCAATATTGGGATCAAAAATATTTAAGAGTTTTCGAAAGAAATTTCGTATAATATTTTTCTGTCAAGGCGAAAGATAAAAGTAAATCGTTTGAATTCCATATACATACATATATATATATATATATATATATATGTGTGTGTGTATGTGTGTGTGTGTATTTATGTATATGTATATGTGTGTGTGTGTGTGTATATATATATATATATATATATATATATAAGTGAAAATATTCATAATATCTGTAAAGAGTTTAATAGGAAGTACTATGTGTTCTTAAAACATAAAACGCTTGTTTGTGTCTAAAACGGTAAGAAATCATCTTAGTGCGAGTTAGAATTAAATAACACCCTTGTTAATAAGTTTTTGTTATCTATTTGTGTTTGTTTGTTTAATTTAGTATCGTATAGAACGCACTTCATATTTATAGTTAACTAATTTAAACTTTCCGATCAACGAATTGCCTTTTGATTGAACATGATATTGCAAAAAGCTTTCCTATAGTATAATGAGGTAAACAATATGCATTCTTTGCATTATACATACTATTATATGACTTAAAACATTGCTGCAAATCATCTAAGGTCACAAATTTCAAGTTAACGTTAATTTCTAACCGGTACCAGGAAAGCGATTGCTAAATTGTGTTTATTGTATTTATTCAGGAATTCTTCAACTTACCCCCATTATTTATAGCTTGATGCGAAGCAGCTTCCTTTTGAACACTTGATGACTAGCAACTTTGTAATAAGGAAAATTGTCTTATAAATTTGCGTTATATTATTATTTTCATAAAACATATATATTTTAATAGAGAAGCCTGGCAGCAAATAGACTCTCGTAAAATATATTCACTTCGATTAAGGATTTAAGATACGAGTAGTATTTATTTCTAAATCTGAGTAAAATACAATCAAACTATAAGAAACAAGTGGTAGATAAAGGACCCCGAAATAGGCTAAAAAGGTAATTTTTCTATGAACGTTACATGTTAATTGGGTTATAAATTTGAATGTGTTCTAAACGTTATGATACTTAATGTTTGGAACGCATTGAAATTTCGTTATACTATTAATCCTCTAACGTGTTTTATAATCTAGAACTTTTATACTTGTGACTTCTCGGGATTGGGGGAGGGGTCAATTTTTTAAATTTTTAAGCGCAAAAAACGCAGCACTGGTTAATAACTCTGTATAGTATTGAATAAATGTCAAAATCAAACCGATAGTTCCATACGCGTCAAACATACAACTATCTCGCGCGTGTCTATCCAGATGTGTTCCTATTGTGATGATTGATATAACACCTTGAATCACTGTAAGTAATTGAATAATAACAAGCCGCGAGTCGGTTACATCTTATTATTATATTAATAATATAAAAGAAGCACATTATTTACAAATCATGTCATGTCAAGTCAAAAAAAGGTATTAAAATACACTAAAACTGTTACAATTATATCATCACTTGTAGGCGACATTATACTTTTGTTATTTTTCATTTATTATATTGTTTTAATATTAAACAATTTACTCACCTGCTAAATGTTTATTTATAATATTTAGAAATCTAGGCTGCATAAGAAACCAAAGCATTGAGTAAGAATAGAAGCAGTTAAATAGTTACTTCTGAATATTTTATTTATTTGAAAAATTCAGTTATATTTTATAAAAAAGTATCTTAAACGACATAACTTTTAGAAGGTGTTTAGAACTTTTAGAATATATATGTATATGTATATATATATGTATATATATATATATATATATATATATATATATATATATATATATATATATATATATATATATATATTTATATACACATATATAATACGCGAGAATACGCGAGCCAATAATATTTATCACACAGGCCAAATTCAAAGTTTTCTACGTCCAGTGATTTCTGAGAAAAATGGCTGTGAGAAACAGACATACGAATGTGTGAGTAATCTCGATAGGTTCCCTTTTCAGGGTTACGTAGCTAGACGATTTTGAAAATACGAAATCAGTAATGAGATGTATCGGAAAAAAAAACATTTGGTCCGATTTTCCCTAACTACGAAAAGGATGGCAAAAAAATTGTATCTACTATCGAGTGGGAGTGAGTATAGCTGGATAAATGAATATGTAATAAAATATTCATTGCAATTAGGTCATTTTAATAATTACTTTTCGAGATACATTGCATTCAAAATGGTTAACAACGCACAATAGTAACTTCTAAAACCCAGAAGCTAAAAGTTAAAAATATTATAGCTTTAAGGGAATATAACGGACATTGTACATTACTACAAAGTTCCTGCTCACAAAGTGATTATTATCTTTAAATACTTCGTCAATTTCAGAAAAATTATGGGAAATTCGTCATGGAATGATGATATTTGTTCAAGTTTAAAGATCTGTTGCATACAGTTTAAATTAATGTCAATAAGAAAATGGACCTCTTTATAAATACCAACGGTATTTATAATTTTAACAGTAATTGGATAGATATTAGATTACTTTTTTATGTTTGTGAAGAAATAAGTGAAAAGTCAATTTTCGAATATTATATGAAAAATTATCATTTTAGAAACGTTTCTATTTTTTAACTGTTTTCAAAAATTTATCATGTTAACAATTACAAATTAATTCATTGTTTAAATGTTAATGTAAAAAAAAATGTTTTTTATCAATTTCCATAAAAGTGAAGAAATGATAATGTCTTATCTGAAAATGAGATTGAACATTAGACATGCACCTAAATTATACGACAATTTAAATAACAAAGTTTAAAGATGTTGCTCCGTGGAAATGTAGCTGTAAAATCAGGAATATTTATTTCTTTTCATATAATTTACTTAGCTTTATTGAATATACCTGGCGTTAATTTTGTAGAAATTCATTATTCACAATTAAACGAGAGCTTTAACCATCTACGTAAAGAAATAAAAACTATAAAACAAATGGCAATAAATAATAATTATAACCCATCAATTGTCACAAAACTGTACCATAATAAATTAAGAAAAATACTAATACAAGAAATTTATCCGGTCGTACCAAATAATAATAATATTTACTATAAATATATCCCATACATAGGTAATGTATCACTCAAATTAGGAAAACTCTTAAATATTAATAAAAATATAAATAATATAACATGTACGTATAGTACTTTAAATAACTTGGGTATAACCCTTATTAATAATAAAGAAAAAATGGATAAACATAAAAAGAGTGGTATCTATAAACTTAAATGTAACGACTGTAATAGTGTATACATAGGTCAAACAGGAAGAGATTTTAATACAAGATGTAAAGAACACATTGCCAGCTGGCGAAATAATAAACCAGACACATCTCACTTTGCTAAACATCTCATTGAAAATAACCATCACGCCCATACTGATAATGCCCTCAATATATTACAAATAAATACAAAAGGTATTACTAATTAATACAAAAGGTAAACTTAATATCCTAGAAACATTAGAAATAAACAGACATAAAAAAGATACCAAGGTTAATATATTAAATGAACAACTAAATATAATATCATCACCCATTCTTAATATCTTCTAGATAAAATATAAATATTCAACATTGATAATACAGTACCATGGAAATTGTTTCAGCACAAATCCTCATATAAATTTAAGTATATATAATAAAAGAAAAAGGAAAAAAAATTTAAAAGAAACAAATAAATAAATATATGAATATACAAAACCGGAGATACGTAGAATTAGTGTATTACTTTGTTCTTACTTTCAAATACCATTGCTTTTGTACAAATATATTACCGATAATAACTTCCATTTAATTTTATGACATACACCGTAAAGTTTGGATTGTATAACCTCACATAATAACAACAATTGAATTTATTACCCTCACTAAAATACTGGTATATTGTATAACTCTCTGTAATATAATAAAACCTAGTCTGCGCCCCTGCAATAAACTCACTAACATAAAGAATGGAAAAATCCGCACAAATCAGGCTTCCGCTATTGTGTTTGAAACATATAAATGCTGTTGGTTGTTAATAAGAGTTAATCTTTGCTAATATCCCACCTGAAGATGTAATACAACGAAACCTATGTCGTGGTAAAGAAATTAAAGAAAGTAGAAATAATACTACATCAAGTAGTTTCATTTCATCAGTTTTAATTCCTAAGTTGTAAGTAATGAATATCTTAATTATTGAATATACATTTTTTTTAAATATTTCAACGAATAATAAAATTACCTACACAAATAATTATAGAAGTGAGTACCTATTGCTTTCATTAACTCGAAACGCCTAATTCGACCTAAAATTAGAATTTTCTTGTTCAAAATTAAATTCCAACAAATAAGCGAATTTCTTAGATATTTTAGAAAGTCGACTGATATTCTGAACATTTTGGAAATATTCGAATCAATATCAATTTTGTATAATCGTTTATTGTTTGGTAGTTTACAGGTGTTTTAAAATGCATTGTAAAATAACGGTTTATGCTTTTTATCTCTTTATTGGTTCGTTACGCATGATGTATGCATAAAAGATTCAGAAAGCATTTGTGTGGTATGTATAGTTGATTTCATTAGGGTTATAATTATTACATTCACATATAAATACATTATTTATTAATTGCATCTTGTTTTTTTATGTTCTTATTTAATTCTCCGCCAAAATTTTTCATCATACAATTTTGGTAAATAATAAAAAAAATTAAATAAAAAGTTTCCTTTTATGAATATATTGCCTGGCTGCTGTTACAAAAGGGAAAAAAATTCCAAACACTCATTAGGCTTGTCTTAATTACATGAAATAGGATTTATTTTATAACCCAAAATGTAAAAGTGGTTTTAAACCACTAGAGTTTTAAGTTAAATAATTTTAAGACTTAAAAACAAATAACGAATTAAATTTTCTTCGAACTTATGTTAATAAGCTATACTTATACAGGGGAAAGTATTCTAAACTTGTGCATTGTTTTGAGCCAAATTACTTTCCTTCTAACTTAATTTGTCTATATATGCTAATAAAATGTTATGTATATTTCGATGCAGTTCTTTTAAATGAAAATTAGTGAAAATTTTTATTTTTAGATATTTTTAAATTTATTTTCCTTAATTGTAAGCAAACACGGCTTAACCATATATATCGATAATACCAATTACCATGAAACTGACGAAACATTCGCAAATGATCAATACCATATGTAAATATTTTAAAAACGTATGCAGTACCTTGTCATACAATAATTGTGAACACTCGAAGAATAGCACTATAACACCCAAGATGCAAGGTTATAAAGATATTCCTCTATAAAGACATTCCACGTGCCTTTATTCATTTAAACAAACAATATTAATAAGTATTGGACGTAATTCGTAAACTTATTTGAAATTAGATTGGCAATATCAGATGATTGCTTCACAATATCGGTTACGACTGAAATGCAATTTTGAGTAAATAAAGGAGCGTTGCGAATTGAGTTATTTTTAACTTCAAAATAAATATTGGATAATGTATTTATGGAAGACTGCGTAGTTATATAACTTCACAGTCTTCCATAAATACATATTATTTTACGCATATTACTTTTTATTGTATATTATCTTGTGTTGTATAACAATACATAAAATGGTGGCAATGCAATTTTTATGTTACATAAATGTAAATTGGGACGTTTATTTCACTGGGTTTCATATTAAAATACATTCGATTTTATGTTCAATTATTTCAATTCATAATCTTATGGATATGAGTAAAAATATATAAAAATGTTTACATATAATCATTTTATGAACGTAATTCAATATATATACTACTTGAATGAATATCATTTAAATTTAATTGTAACTTGTAAAATGACACTAATTACTTTACAAACCATTAATTCAATATGTTTTTCTATAACGTAGTGGAAAATAGTTTGTATTCTTTCTGCTGTTAGCTATTGCCAGAAACATTGGCCAAATTAATAAAATCTTTCAACCCTCTCTCCTTTAATACTTTTAAACCATTACACATGGAGCCGGGTTAAACATGTTGGTGGGACGCGACTTGGAAACGTTGGATTTTATTTACCAAATATTGGTTATCAAATATATTACATGATATACTTGTGTTATGTATAATACAAGTACTGAATTTTGTTGGATTCAATTTCACTTTTTTTTATTTAAATCAATTTCATTTTTTGTCGTATCTTTATCTACTACTTAGAGAATTTCTGTATTTCGGACTTAAGTGCTATTATTATTAAGTCTATATTATTATCAATACTTTAAACAAATTTCATATACATAGAATTGTACATATCCAAAGTATTTTATACATCTTTCTAGTTCTTAGTAGTAGTGTCTTAATCTAGCGAATAATCAACATAGTTTATGTATGAAGCATATAAGCAAAGACGAAAAAGTTGTTTGTAGTGATCTTACAAGTAGATCATGCAATTAAAAGTTAATTAAAGTAATTGTGTTTTTGTTTCGTAAATCGCATTTATTAAGTTCTGACAATTAAACATTAAAAATCTTTTCAAACCCTTAGAAAAATATTTTATGCGGCAGCGGTGTGAATAAAATTTTGTACGGTAAAGATATTGGCAATGGAAATAAAACTTCCCTTCAGGGTAAAGATATCAATCACATTAAGCTGTTGATTTATTCGACAATTTGTCTTTTGCATCCCTTAACCTAGCGATGGAAGAATGAATTGGAAATAAGCGAACGTTGGTCCATAAAGAGTTGTGGTGAGTCCAACTTGTTGCGAAATTTAAAATAGTGGTTTTTTTTATTTAATTTACGTTTTTTTTTGTTTCGCCAGTGAATTGTTGCCTGTGTTTACTTAACTTTGTCATTTAGTATTATCGCGAGTTGATTATTAAAATATCTATTCCAGTGATAGTAAATTATTTTCTCTGATCATTCTTCTGAGTTTATAATGTACACAATATTGAATAAAATAGCAGATATCATAATATAATTGGCTGTCAATTTCAAATGTTGTGTAACGATATGGGCAATGTAATTTATTAAGAATAGGGGTGAAACCAAATAATTATTACATAGAGTTGTTTTAGTTCTCGCATTTTAACAATAATATATTGTACTGAAGATCCATTAGTGTAACTTTCGTTAGTTTTATGATCTATTTGTTGATATCATAAAATAACTAATATTCTGTGACCTGCTGTGTTTTCTACGCATTTACATCATTCAAATAGGTAATGGAGTTTGCCTATATAAGTATACTGTCAAGCTTGATCAAAAAATGAGTTATAATTATTTTTTGTGTTAAATCTGAAATTGATAATTCATTTGTTTGGTGTTTAATATATAATTTTATTTTAATAAATATTCGCTTTATATTGCAGCTTCGCTTACATAAAAATGAAAAAAAACGACATAAAAGACGAAGTCGCCTGTGTCTTACTTTTTTCCCGCTACTCTAAGTATAGTCATGTGTTCCATTTAATAAATTCTTGCAATACATTTTTAAGAGAGAAATTAGTATAAGCGTAAGGGAATCTAATGTATTCTTAATTATTTCCACTTAAACATAAAAATTAAAAATATCGATAGAAATGTCTTTCGAAATATTTATTTTCCACTCTTTTACCAAGTATTGAGTGTTTCAAAATATTTATTAGAAGCTGTGTTCTACGGTTTTACTCGCCTGAAATTCGGAATAAGAAAAATTGTTTTTCTCTCATATGTTGCTCTTAGTCAAAAAACTACATCCATACCAAATTTCAACAAAATTCAGCTTGTTGTAGATGTGTTAGTGTGATTGACGCATCAAGTACAGACAGAGACTATCACTCGTTTTAAAATATTTTCCGCGGAATTTACTCTGTTACAATTTTATTATACGAGTAGATCGGTGCACTTTTAAAAGGCATTGTTCTAATCATGACTCCCACATACGCATAATCTCTATTATTGTAAAATAATAAGAATTTCTAAAACCATTAGTACTACTTCGCTGCTCTATCAGCTGTCTTCGAGGACAGAATTGATACCACACTGTGGCAAATCGCTTTCTGCTCTACTCGCTAACAACGGAAAGATTTTTATATCTTACCTCGTAACATTTAGTTTCATACTTCATTCATGAGATATCTGCTTGCCGAATTACTAGCAATGTATTGAATCTTTACAACTCTTTTATTTATAAACTTCATATTAATAGCTTGAATTGAAAGTAAGTTAGCGTTTTAATGAAAATTATTAACCATTACAAAATCTATCTTTTACAACTTTCTGATAATAATTTTGTTTTAATCAGAGCAATTAAATCTTAGACTGTTGAAAAGCTCAATGCATCTTTATTATAGGAGAGGAGTATTTTGTAAAATATATTGCCTATATCCTCTATATAATTGAAACAACTCAGTTAGATTAATTATATAAATACAATTAATTTTTCGTTTTTGTATTTTTAAAAATTGTAAAAATCAATTTTGTTTTTATCTCGTTCTAAATAAAATATTCCATTAATAAAACTCTATGGTTCTTTGGTGGAGTATAGATTACTGTTTTTCATCGTTGCATGTACGTTATGAATATTACATCTATTAAAACATTGAACTTGGCCATGATAAAGTCTATATATATATATAGCTTTGCTGTTTGTTAGGTTTATGATCTATAAAACTGTTAAAAATTAATTTTCGAATAACTGGTTTAGTAGAGTGGTTAGAATTTTCTCTCTGAATAATCGAATGGTTAGAACTTTGAATGAAATAAAATCAGAAAATAAATTAACGACGAAATTTTAATGTGGTGGTAAATGTAAATCTAGACGCAAAGTGCTAACTTAGTCCCCTGCTCGATGTAACAAAACTCTGAAAAAACTGTACTATTTTTTTCTCACTACTGTTTACTGAAAACTTATTGAAGATGAACTTGGAACTTTATACAATAATATTATAGTAAAATATTATATTCCATTTAAAATCAATTTTTGTAATATTTTATTGCAAATATGATCGATTTTCCGTAGCTGTGAATAAATTGACTACGTTTAAGCTTGTAAATTTTCTATGCCTTAAAATCTCTGTGTTAATATATACTTAAGTATCATATTCATTCTAATAAAATATACATCAGTACCATAGCGTCGTTCAAAACGCAAATTTATATTTATATTCATTTTAATATGCGTAATCCGTGTGGGTTTATTGAGTAAACGCGACTGATATAATAAATACAAGCGTAAAATTGTTAGAGAATACGAAAAAAGTTGATATCAGGTTGAAACACTAAAATAGTTAGCAATAAAATTCATCTGGATTATAAGGATAAGCGAAACATTACTACTTACTATTTAAGAAAACCAAATTAAGGATCTACATAAACTGAGAGATGATAAGAATAGCAAGCGAAATCTTTGCTTTCTTCTTATTGTTGCTGATAAATATTGTCGTCAAAATAGTAAATCATTGTTTATGAGATAATATCTGTTTCACGACAAAAATATACTTGCATCGCCGGAAGTAATTCTACCAGTAATAAAAACTCTATTCCTCAAACTTTTCAATATGAATGGGACCGATTCAATATTTTCCCGGTAAATGTTCCGTATAGTTCGAAGGAATTGATGGACAATGACCATAGTCATTTCATGTTATTAGTTTTGTACAAGTAATTGGAGTTAAAGACGATCTACTTAAATATTATGATGCCTATTAAGGGAGTAAATCAAGTCCAATATTTCGACAAAGTTTGATAACATCTATGGTAATAAAAGATCACATTAGCCTTCTATTTATAGCTTCATTATTATTTTCATGAAAAAAAGTAACGACAGGTTGATAGCTTTTATACCGTAATTGCGTGATATAAATTCAATGAATATCGTTGATATTTAAGCTTTCAATTATATATATCAGGAGACTCCTTTCGTGTTTAGCAATTACGTTATTTTATCGACCAACATTTATAAATTGACTGGTAATTATGTTTCCTATCAATATAGTGGACTCCCTTAGAACGGTAGGTACATTCCGAGTAATAAGGGATATGAATTTTCAGATGAATTGATTATGCAAGTTGCAACAGGAATTCGAAGATATAAATAATCTCAGATACGCTTCACCCATACAATAAACGCACGAAAAACAGCCACATCTGACTTTATGCATGCGCACATCTAAGCGTCGGTTGCTTACGGTTATTATAAAGCTATAACTAAACATATATTTTAAACTGTTATTAGTAATATTCATATATCAACAACTGGTTATTTCTCGTTAAATGATACTATTTACCACGCCATTTATTTTAAATGTTTAGATTCCCGCTTTTCATAACTTTTAAAGTATATTATATTTATAGTTTCCTGCTTTTCATAACTTTTATATTAATTCGTTTCGATGCATTTTCGGGTTAATAGAAAAATGGTTGTATTTTTTGTCAATAATATTAAAATAGCGAAAGATATTTTATACCTTGAGAATGGAAAGTATAAAAAATGTGGTAACAATATGCGAAGAAATATGATATTTGAACTTAAATAACACATTGGGATATAGAAGAGAACTACCTTTCTCTGTATCCTTTGTTATTTTATTTCTATAATTTTATTTTGTAAGTAACGAAGAATGATTACCTAATCACTTTTTCACAAACTTATTTTCGATACATTAAAAGTCTTGTATTAATAATCACATTTAATCCAGTTTTTTAATTATTCCTATTTTTAAATCATGATTATTTATTTTATTGATTTAACTTTTTACAGTCAATTTCTTAAATATTGAATAGAGAAACATTTAACTAGTCTTAAAGGTAACTTTAAAAAACTTTAACTTAGTAACTTCAACTTTTCTGGAAAATAAAGTACACAATTTGGCCTTTATTTATTGATTTTAGGACTGAATCTTTAAAAATGTAGTCATAAGTAATTATAAATATTCACTATAAGTCTAACGTTCATACATGAAACTTTTCTCAAGTTTTTAAAGGACTTGGAGATTAATATTCTAGCAAAATGTTTAACATCACCGATGAAAACTTTCTTCACTTTTATGAAGAAATGGCATGCAAAATACAACTTTGGTCCAATAGAGTACCCCTCCACATTCACTGTCTGGAAGAGTGGTGAATGCAGCATTTTGCATTTTTTCATTTGCAGATGACGTCTATCAAAAACTAAGTTTCTGTGTCGTTAAATATTTTCTCAATCGGTATGTATTTATAACAAGCTATATAACAATTATATATGCGAACATATTTCTGTTTCAATTTATATCCTAATCCTCATGGTATCTGATTTGGTTTGAATTTCAATATAGTTTATTTTGATAGACTTTTTTTAGATTTGTTTATAAATTTGGTTTCAAAAATTTAGAATTTTTACGAAATTATGATAAAATAAATCTAAACAACATATTATTATTTATATTAATACCTGAAACGACAGAAAGTATAAAGTAGTGAAGAATTTGTAAAATTTATATACATATATATATATATATATATATATATATATATATATATATATATATATAATGTGCAAGAAAAACATCATATATTTTTTTCTTGGAAAAAATTCAATAATTTACGTTATATTCTAAGTTATTAAATTCTTTATTTTGAAAAAAGATGCACGAATTTCCACATTTGCATTTTCTGATGTTCACATATCCACATGTGTTTAATAATTAAAAAACCTTGATTAGAGTATACTGGCCAAGCACAGTGTCTGATAGATATATTAAAATATCTATATATAATAGATATATCAGAATACATGTTTAATATATCTTAATTCCATTATGCCTTTTAAATTGATTTCCCCGTCATGTTTGACATCACGCCACTTGATGATTTTTTCTCTGAGTTACCGCAGTATTACAATTTCAAATAACACATTTTCACATAAATTGAACCAACTTCAAATAACTACCAAATAAGATGCGCTCTGAAAAATAAGAAATAATAAAAAATCCGCCCCCAGTCGACACTTATTTCTTTTGCTCTCTAACTAATCTCTCTAATCCATTTATATGTATACACCCATGTATACACATAAATGGATGTTTAATGTCTTATTTCCTATCTTGGCTTTTCTGTAGCCTCTGCTTCAAACCTGTACACACCTGTACGTACTACTTACCTACTTACTAATATTCTATTTAGTTCACGCCTTTATATATTTCTGTACATAAGTAATTATCTTCCTACTCATATTATAGTTGGTATATGTCTTTGTGTAAACTTCTATATACTTATTTGATTACATCTTTGCTTACACGATGACATGTCAAACGAGTATATACTCGATGGTTTATTCCGTCTCTGAAAAGTTCACGTTACCATCGTCTAGGTTCACCATTGTACTCTGATTTTTCTAAAAAGGCAATTTCTTTCGTTTTTATTCTTGCCGTATTAAATTATTATTAGACATATATCACCCCAGCTTGGTCAAGGCACATGTCCTATTCAGTGTCGAGGAAAATTAAAAAAAAATTATTTTGAACCCACAATTACCAGGGTAAAATTCTAATAATTTTTTTGGAATCATAATTAAGATGTCCGAAGGTATAAAATTCCCAATTAAAAAATATCAAAATCGTTTGATGATTCCTGGAGATATGAGGTAACCCACAATAAAACAAAATTTGAAATAAATATTTTATGAATGTAAAATAAATATTTCATAATTTAAAATAAATATTTTTTAATAATAATAAGATCCTCTATTTTTCCACCATATAAATATATAACTTAGTATATCTTTCATAGGCGTGTCTCAATATTCTATTGGCGGACGATAATATATTGATTTCCGAAAACGTGAACGACCGCCTATAAAACTTCGGCTCCCGCATAGAGGTATTGGAAGAATGTGTTTTAAAAATAAGGAGAAAGAAGACAAAATATATCGTGCGTTGTCAATAGAACCACAAATCCAGATATATGAAGATTTCGATGCGAACTACGCGATTAATCAACAGATCCAATTTAAATGTTTACACTCAATCCTCAGTAATGATGGTAAAATTGATAGCCATGTGGCTCATAGAATTACACCAGGCCAGCTAAGTGGAGAAAATTTACAGGCCTTATGTGCAATAAAAATTCTTTTATAATATAATAAGTAATTTAATGTCAAAAGGAAATTGTACAAAACTAGCTATTTTGTAATATAAAAAAAGCACAATTATGTATGGTTTGGATTATTGGGCGATTACCAAACAATACCTTAACGAACTGCATAAAACAGAAATGGTCTGTTACGCTGGGCATTCGGTGTTATTCCACTTGATGAAATTAGAAACCTCTGCGTCGAAAGAAATTTTAAACTCACCCCGATAGTAGATAAAATAAAAGAAAAACGCCTCTAATAATATATGTGAACATATCCATAGACGATCAAACAATTACATGGTAAGTGAAGCTTGCCTTAATTTGACAACAATGCAGCCAGGATGTAGAAAGACATCCTTCACTTGGTTGGTTATGAGACCTGAAAGAAGCTCAACTTAAAATTAACATAGCACAAAATATATTTAGTGGAAGAGAAGGACAAGGAAGGTCGACTCCAAGTAAATGTGTCAAATGGTCCAGGATAGCAGTAGTAGTGTTATATACTTCATGGGGCTAAAACACAATGAATTTCTGAATAATACTTTCCTTTGATAATTCATAACATTTTCGTTTTAACATAAAGGTTGTACACGAATACGCTATTAGAAATATAATCGAAATCTAGGTACGCACGTTATAGCGTTTTTGTTCAATAACGAAGAAACATGTTCTTTGCATGCCAATCCCTCTTGAAACATAATTTCAAGTTTTAAAATTGCCTATTATGTGTAAATTTATGTATTGAAACTGCCCAATTTCTATTTTTTAACTATGTACTGTGAGTAAATTACAGTTCCCCATCTTATATCGTCCAGAAATAATTAGCCTTTGAGTGAATGATTGGTAAAGAGATGGTCGAACGTTGTGAAAATATAATTATATCTTATTAGCAAATGTAGGTTCGCATCCTCTCGTATGTTTCGCGCCTATATATTTCATTATATTAACATGGTGGTATAAATACGGTACGGTATAATTGAGAACACCAATTCGTGTTCTAAATTTGAAAAAGGATCAGAACAATAATATAAGAAAACGAAGAGAGAAAGATATGTGTTGAGCCGCCAAATTATTTAGGTTCACTTATAATTGGCGTTTATTTAGTGTCGTTTCACCTAAACTTCTTTTTAACCTAAATTCCTTAAAAAATATTTTTTAAATACGTTCCATTTCCTTTTATCTTTTGGCTTGCGATACTGCAAAAACGTCTCCAGATTAAAAAAAAATTAAATGTCTCGTAAATCACTCGGTAATTTAGAACTGTCCGCACTTAACTTTCTCCTTACTATAACTTTGATCGCATTTATATTTTCAACATTAACTTCTTCGGTAAGGTTGATTAACTGGGGCTACTACGCTATTGGGAAAAACTCATGTAAGTGGTAGCACAGAGAAGTAGGTAAATGTAAATGGGTCTCGTTACGTAATTGCAAGTATAGCATTTGTAATAACCTGTCATTTCCTTTAATAACCTGCCAAAATTGGATTTTTTTTCAAATAAACTTTTCCCTATATAGCGACACCGTGTTTCTAAAGCATAAGCAACCTGTTTAATGGCTTACAACACGATAAATTTATATTAACTAAGTTATAACGGTGCTAATAGGACAGAAATTGAATCATTATTTACTCATATTATGTAATTAGGTTAGGTTTAGATCTAAAATAATAATTACTAATTTATTTTTTAAAATAAGATACGTTCAAATCTAAGATAATATAATTTGTTTATTGATCTTAGCCCATGGTAATAATATTATGTATGAAGATGGTAATAATTATGCAACAATTTATTAACAAAATGTACATAAAATGTAAAGTTCAAAATGTGCATAAGTTAAACTCCTGTATCAGAATTCTACTTTGTTCGTGTTATCATCTGCCTAATACATTGAAATATTCAGACTAGAATTCAAAATTTTAGAATGGAATAATTTTTTGAGGGAATAAAATTATAATAGATTTTATACTGTGTACTCGATGTATAAAGAATATCACAGCGCTATGAATGGAACCAATTCTAAAGCACTAATAAAGCATGAAATATGTGTAAAATATATTTGTATGTTTAAACGAGATGGCACATGAGCATACTTGAGAGCGCGGATGCTTACTGCAAGAAGGTGAGTGTACTCTAACCACAAGCGTGCTTGTTTATTCAAGTGCGTTTTCGTTCACATTACCACCTGTATTGTTTTTGAGTAGTAAAAAAACGAATGGACTTAACGTATCTTACCTCTGGATGTTAAAATATCTTAACTTTTTAGCCACAAAACTGGTGATCTACGCGCTAACTAAACGACTGCTACAAATTGCTTATGTTGGAACACTTCATTTTAGATCTTCTGATATCTTAAGATTTACAAAATTTACTTAATTTTTATAAAGGACAAAATATTAGCACATAAATAATGTGTTTAAACATATGTATATATATATATATATATATATATAAATATATATATATATATATATATATATATATATATATATACATATACATATATACATAATGAAAGTAAATGTAAAAAAGAAACAAAAATTGGGCTAGTTTTACAATGATGAGATGACTTATTAACATGATCATTGCTGACTTTTAGAGTTTTCTCTTTTCCCATCTACCGGGTCAAATAGGTACAAAATTATGGTTATATAAAATTGTGCTAAAATCATTTCGTCTATATTGAATACCATTAACATCTTTAATGATATATGACATTTTAATATTTCTTTAACCAGAGCTGATTTCAACTAACGTTATGGATGGCTCTTAAAATATACGTGACTTTAATTTTTAATGTCGACGAATGTTTCTTAAATATAATTTTCTAGCGTTTTATTCTAAAGTTTCTATAAACTGAAAATTTGACAACTTTTATTTAAAATGTTTCATTTATGACATAAACATCTCTGAAAAGTCTGGAATTACTTGATGTTAACAATGGAACAAGTGACGGAAACTTCAAAAGGAAAATTTTGGTAATATACTCTAATAAACTAATTTTAGAGTATTACCTGAATGCTCAGATGTCACCATATAGATCAATTCGAAACGGAGATACGACTAATAGTGTGTATTTTTTAGGATCTCATGTATTCATTTTAGGAGGAAAGGATATCTGGCGTATCAAAATAGTGTACAACCAAAAAAATTCCAGGGCAATAGTTTTAAAATGAAAGGTTTGAAATGAAAGTAATGTTAAATTAGTCCACTATTTTTGAGAATTGAAATTTACCGTAGATAAAAGAAATGGGAAAAATAAATTAACAATATTGGCTTTTATATAAGCGATTGAAGCAATATTATTAAAAGCAATATTAATAAAAGTTTTTTAGGTTTAAAACCATACTTACTATTACGAGAACTTTACATAATGCATACAGCAGTATCATTTAAAAAAACAGATATATTTTGATAATAAAAATAAATGTCACATCTAAATAGGAATATATTATAAAATAGCATAACAATTGAATAGAGTATCGTTACTTAATTGTGAATAAAGTAAGATTGCTTCGTTGAAAGTATCACGCGAAGCAATTAGTTTACATAATAACTCCTAAAAGTTATTAAACCACAGACTAATAAGAAATTTTAGTTTAACAAACAATGAACGAAAATTTTCCTGATATTTAAATCAACCTTTCCATTTAATCACGTTTTGGTACATTGTTGAAACTGGGTTAAAATAGAACTGTACCAGAACAAAGGCACAATAAAACTTTTCCTTATTGATAAATAAAACAATTGCTATACAATGAAATAATCCCAAATGTTTCACGAATTTGCTTTTGTTCGCAAACATTTACTGAGTATCAACTGTAATAAAGCAACCCCAAGGTAGAATGTAATGTTCGCGTGGTAGGTTAATAAAACTTTTATCACAAACCTTAAACATTGTTAATAAAATAAAATCACAGTCAAACTAGTTAAAATTACGTAATATAATTATAGAGAATTTTATTTACCGTCAAACCATTTTAAAAAGCTCTATTTTAGTAAACAGTGACATGAAGTTGGATAATGATAAAATAAGGCATTGCAGAAGTCAACGTAGATATTCAATGTTTGTAAGCTACCTACTTTTCAAAAGCATGATGTGTGAACAGTTGGTTTGAAATGAAAGTCCCCACTTGACATTTGACAGTAACGTTTCCCCACTTAACAGTGTTTACTTATAAACAGATTCCCAACTTTTTTATCCCAAGTTTAAAAAACTAAAACCACGAAAAAAATATTAACATAGCTTAAAATGGCTATGTTTTTTAGTATTTTTTAACAATTTTATTGTTAGAATTATAATGTAATTATTGTATATGAGAATGAAGTGTACATACATCTTTGTAATGTGAAAATACATGATTCAAGGGGTGGAATTTTTCGTATTATAATAAAAATAATAGAAACGAAGTCAGTTATTAGAACTGTTTTGTTTCTTTACACTGAAAACTTTGTTTAACCTAAAACATTAAACAAACTTGTAGAAATTATAAGCAATATGTAATTTGTCGTGTATGTGTGTCAGATTTTTTTCTTCTCATTTTTCCAAATATCAAATGCTTGGTTTTGTCCTTAGATGAAATAAATATAAATGAAAGGAAAGAAATATAAACAAGGCGTGGAATTTTGAGTATACTGTGCTATCATAAAATATTAATTCTGCTAACATAAATACAAGTATTTTTATCTATTGGTTATATTGAACAAATACCAAAATACCTCTTTTATGAATTGTTGCCTAACCATACTCCAACAAACCTTTTGTTGCATAATTATTTGGATCAACCCTAAATACTAAATTTTGCTTTAAAAGCTATTTGCTTTTGATAAAATTCTCATAGTTACTATCAAAATTATCTGAATAATATATGCAATATGCAGAACACGTTTTTAGGAATCACAGCTACAAAAACTTTTCGATCTTATAAATCTTCTAAACGAATTACATCGGCCAAACAATTATATGATGATGACTGGTATATAACAATTTACAAAAAGTAATTTCTTATTTCTTGTACTTGTTTGGTCTCGAAGTGATAATTATGGCCTATAATTTACATAATATCCATATTAATCACGCTATATCATTAGGTAATCATTTTAATCAAAGCGATTTAAAAAAATGTGAGTTCTCACCATTATGAAAAAGTGGCATTCACTCAACACCGCGCGAGCAATGCTGTACTTACCTATTTCATGTTCTATTTGTTAAACTTTGGATAATTTTCGGAACTATTTTTTAATATTTTGATAAATGAAGGGAAAATTTGTTTTATAAAACTTTGAGATTTTTGCAAAGATTTATACAATCAATCTTTACCTTTTATCTTTGCGGAAATCATTCCTGATTAATGTTATTAAAGAATTTAATATTTTTAATGTTTTTAAAAAAAATGGCGATAATTTGGTATAATATTAATTAAATAACGTTAATATTAAATATAGTGTAGGAAACATTCATAACTTATGTAATTAGCATTTCCGTGAGTAGTGATATAGAAATTTAATTAAATAAGAACGAAAAGTAGACAAGTAATTTTTTTAATAGGTAAATTTCCCAAAAAACATAAAATAAACAGACATTATTACTGACTTTTTCGTTCCCCAATTTAATAGTATTAATGTTGAAGAGCTTTGGTTTCAACAAGGCAGAACAACATCCTATATAGCACACGGTCCAATTCATTTATTACAGGAAACACTCGATGAGCGCATAATTTTGCATAAAACCCTAGCGAATTGGTTTCTATGATCGTATGATATCAGCCTTATATATATTTTCCCGTGGCACATGTAAAGGCGCTAGTCTATGTCGATAAACTACAAACGTTGGATCATTTGGAAGACAACATTCGCTGCACTATTATCGAAAGATGACAAACTGCACTAAAATGTGGTTAAAAATTGAACTTCCAGATTGTTTTATTCGAGTCAGCCCCGGCGCCCATATGCTGGAAATCTTATTTGAGCACTAACAGTTTAAAATTATCTTTTCCATAAAATGAACACAATGGCAATTATCATGATTTTTATCTGTTTTTATTTCATTTTAAAGTTGCAAAAAGCACACCACTAAAAACACCCATTATGTTACGGTTATTTGAACAAAAAAATAAGTAAGAATGAAGAATTTACATCTTTATTTTATGTTATTTCTTTCATAAGCAGAGATTTTAAATTATGTTTTTCATTGGTCTATAAATAAATAATTTCTTTCAATCTTATCAAAAAGGGTATTCCAAATGCACTCGAATAAGTAAATTTATTTGAATTAAGTAACTTCAACTGTTATAGATACATCAAAATAATGCAGAAAAAAATTGCATACGTCCCTGAAAGCTGCAAAATTGAGTTGCACAATTTAGTACTTGACTGAAACAGAAAATAAGTAACTAAGTAATTAAGAGTAGCGGTAATAAAATAATCGTAAATGTTCATTACTAGCTGTGCCGACGCGACTTCGTTTGCGAATTAGGAATTCGAATTTTTGTTTTAGGAATTTTTTCGTGCTTTATTTTTTCTTTCTCTAAAAATTCTATGAACATAAGGTTTATTAAAACATTCATAGATGGAGTTGGCAGTACCAATATCGTAATATTCACCAAGTAATAGTGTTTTTTTATGTCTGGGATATCCAGATAAATAAATCTCATATATTGCTTAAAGGTATAAACTATTATCATAAATTTCATCAAAATCCCTCTAATCAATTTTGCGTGATTGAAGAACAAATTAAGACACAGACAAACAGGCGAATAAAAATTAAAAAATACGTTTTCTGGTATCTGCTACCCTCCTGTTTGCTAAATCAATCATTCTTCTTAAAATATTTTCCATGTACAGAATTCACGGTGTTAAAATTTATAACATATAACATTTGTACACCGTGCATAGTATAGTTTTAAATGTCGATTAAGAAAAATGCAGTCATGATTTTATTTGCCCAAATCATGCCGTGGGCGTTAACTAGCCAGATGTAAAATATCTTCCTGTTCTATTGTTTCACGGGCACGCGTTCCATAAATGCATGCGCACATGTGGAAAAATTATCATAAAGAATAAATGTGAATACCATATGGGCCATAACGCCCAAATCTATAAATGGTAATTGGTCGGAAAGACTTGTTGAAAAAAATAAAGGTAATTCTTTTTCAATCCGTTTTTCTTTTTAAGATATGGCCTCAAAAGGAGAAACGGAAGCCTTACAAAGTTACTCACGTGACTCTCAGCCTATTTGTCACAACTGTTTTTCTCAGAAACGTCTTAATAAAGAAGCTTAAAATATGTTCACACTTATCTCAGTGGTTGAAACTCCGAAATATTTCTTTTGAATTTTAAAGGGAGCGTGTTAAACATTCAACTAATTTTTATATTTAGTGTGGTATATCGTTTAAATTGACTTGTTACAAAGGCCTCGAAAAAATTTTTCCATAATTCTTAGCATCAAATTTTTAAAGATGTGTGAAAAAATATGTTCTCATCTTCACCTTTTTATTTCAGAAACTAATATTATAAAAAAAATATTGTGGAAAAAAACAAGGTCGTTTAGAAAGCACGTCTAAATATTATAGAAAAACTAAAGCGACGTATGTATGGTCTAATTGTTGAAATATGCACTATCTGTTTACACTTACGAAAAGTATTATAGATAAAGTATTTGTTTTTCTAAGTATTTTGTTAAATTTGGCACAGTGATAAATATAATTAACCTATATATGTTGAGCTGGCTAACTTTATAAAAATGTTCATGTATGAAATAAGTATGCAATGGACAAATTTTTATTTTGACTTATATGCCATGTGGGATATTATTTCTAATGGCTTTTAAAAAAATATATTTTTTCATAAGTTTAATTTGCATATTTAAAAATATATTGCTTGATGTACCATCTTAAATTTCTAAAAGTGCCAAAATGTGTACGAAACTCTCGCAATGCGAGCTCTAACCGAGTTTGGCAAATGAAGCTCTACCCGTATTTTTAGAATTGATTATCGTATATAAATCTTTACGTTAGTGTATCATTTAACACGTTTAATTAGTTTGTGCATATTTAACGATTTTAATTAGTTTGTTCATATTCAGCTTGCACCTTGCACCTGCACTTTCCGTGGAACGCTGTAAACAGTATTCATTATAAGTAAAATGTAAAACGTGTGATCTATTGTGACTGATGTAGTTATATAGGTTAAAGTTCGAGAAAGAAACGTGTTTTTCCCAACTTTTTTTTATATGTAGTCACTTACGTGCATAAGTTCTACAAATTTAACCGTCAAATAATAGTAAATTGGTATAATATTTAATTACCTATTAAAAGTCGAATTAAATAAATACAAAAATAAAAGAAAAATGTCAATCCTACTAATTCTTAAACATAAATATTAAATACGATTATATAGAGGAAGGCACTGTTACTTATCAAAATACACAAATAGAATTGGAGTGTAAATAACCTAAACAAACACAATTACAAAAAAAAATTGCCTTTTTCTATGCGAATGGATTTAACGCGTTAGCTACTTAGTTAGTTGTTAAGATATATTTTGCACAAGTATATATGGTAATCCTGGGTGGACCCATTTTGTATATTTCTGAAATCTCTAACCTTTCCTAAATTATTACGTTGGTTCTTTGTTTACATGAATCGTGTCTAAGCACACTTATTTTTGATGCCATGATACGAGTACCTACACGTATGTGTTGCATAAGTTTTCCTGTATATTTAATGCAGGCCAAATACCTAACATAGTTTTAAGGTAATATCTACATTTTAGATTAAATTCCATGGAGCGTCATCTATGGTACAGTAGAAAATCTTTCATTATCACTTGTTTTGATGAAATAGGGCGCAGTCTAGATTATAGTAGCAAAGGCTTGGGTTAATTATATATGTTCATACTTTATTTTGATTATTTTTTCAATTACCTGTCTAAATATATTCAAAAGACCACAAGAAAGAAGTCACGGGCACAACTAGTTGAGAATGTTTTCACTCATTTATCGCCTTTAAAGTTCAAGTTTACTTTCCTGAAATATTTTTAATTAAATTTCACCCGCGGCTTCGTTCGAGTGGATTTTTGATCCGGATGGTGGGAGGTACTTTCTCGTCTTCTAGGTACTTCCCCGATTTAATATTAAATATTTACATATCCAAACTTTGGTATTTTTAATATTAATAGGATAACTAATCATGGAGTATTACGTTCTCTATTTCAAACTTCCAAATTGTTAAAAACTTATAAATGATTCATAATATTTTAAAAATGTTTGCACTTCCGTCCCGTCTTTGCCCGTCACATCCCTCTGAAATAATGTGATTTTGAAATTACGTGTTGTAGATATCTGAGAAAATTCTGATATAAACAATTACTATAACATTTTCACAAGTAAAGAAAATACGTAGTAAGTATATATGTATTTCGTCGCTTTTCCAAGTGAGTCATTTTTACAGCGGTAATTCGAAAGAAATGGGGTCAAATTTTTAAATGTTTCTTTTCTCCTTTTTAGAAATTATTTTAAAATATATTCAAATTTTTAACTGTTTTATCGTCCAAAATTCTGGAGTCAACTTCAAAGAGAAAAACTTGAATATTTTTTATTTATATATTGAATTGAATATTTTTAACCGTAATTAAAACTGTTTCTAACCTTAAATCACTTCTATTGCTTTGATATCGCATGTGCAGCAGAGCCAATTACAGGCAGTTTGAAGATTTGTTACAACGAAAAACATTAGCATTTTTTTAACTTCAAATTACTTTAGTTTCTAAAAAAAAATACATTTACATGAAAATTAAAAACATCTTTATTTGGCAGTACCTTCATATATACAATTGGCAACCCTAAGTTCGTCAGGGGCCTCATGGTTATCCCCCAATACTCTTAAAAAGTGTCTCATCTCAAACACCAAGATATTTTTATGAAAGTGAAATTTTGTCAATAACCCAGTTTTAACTTGGCTTATTTCCTTTTATATAGCTAAATTCTGCATTTGACAACTAGAGTTTGGCTGGTAAGGAATAATTGTATTTTCACCAGTATTAGCAGATTAGGATTCATTTCGGAAGGTTTTAAATTTATTATGGACCCAATTTAACAGCAATAAGCAACCTCACAACGTCGTTGTGTCCTAATATGCATGAAATTTTGTAATTATGTGCTTTAGTTACCCCAAAAATAGACTTAAATTATGAAAAAAAGCATTTGTACAATCCCTCAACCAAGTAGGTGTGTAAAGTTCTCGCAATTTTTTGTCGCCTTCATTCATGCGAAATGTCGTTGCATTGATCTTTCAAAATGCAGTGAATTACGTCATGAAATATTTATCAGATATAAGCATTCAAACTTTTATGCGCTGTCATATGTTTAATTAAGGTCATGGGTTGAAAGAAAGACAATACATAACAAAAGAGAAATAACATAGAGAAAGAAAAAAAAATAAAAATAATTTTACGCCCAGCAGTATGAAATATATTCAAACCCTGAGGCAGATATGTCAGAGTAAAAAAATTTACTTAATTATCATCCTTCAACACTGGCATGATTAACTAACATATGATACATCAATTATGAACATAAATTAATGGGTGTCCAAAAAGCACTTATTTTTCTTTAGTATGTTTCATGTAAATTAAATAAATATTAATTTAGTCAGCGAGGATCCATTTTTCACTAAATTTTTTTGATCAATCACTGCCTCATTTATTTTTAAATCTAAATATAATTTGCAAGAGCAACTATTTAATAAAGAATCAAATAAATCGGTTAAAATACATTGCCAGAAGTTAAAATATTGTACTTTTACGTTCATTTATTTTTTTACAAGCACAACTAACGAATATTTATTAGTCACTACCTGTGTCTGCAATTTTGTTCACACGTAGATCTTTAGAAAATATTATTAAGTTAAATTTAGGCTTAATACATTTAACGCCATCTATTATAATAATTATAAACGTAAATTTGTTAAAGTAAGCAATCTTTACACTAATCTTTTAAATTGCCATAGCCTCTTTTTAATAGTCCAGAAGCTTTTAGGAATAGCTTTTAGGTTAACTCACACCTAACAGAATTCATCAGTGAAAACTCCAAAGAATTTTTTTTAACTACTCTTGTTTGATGCGTGAACAAATAAATATATTTCCATATAAAAGGAAAATTATTTTAAAAACAATAATTTAGTTTCACTTTTCATATGTTCCCCCAATTTTTTGTAAGTATCTTCAAGGTGTAAAATATGCCAATTCTATAATTTTTTACATTTATAGACAATAAAGTAAGGTAAATTCGTATTTATGTAGTACAATATTAAACCTATCAAAACAATATTAAACCTATAAAAATATTGACAACAGATTAAAATGTTGAACAATTTGATAAGCAAAGTTCGCTTATAATTAATACGTACAAAATAAAAAAAATTATGTACTTATTACACGTCGGGTAGCTGGGCACTTCTCTATTGTTGCTGTATTAATGCGATGTAAATTAATTTTTAAAATTATTAAAACCGCATATCTTTTGAAGAAATGAACCAATTGCTGTGAAAAATAAACGAAACGTTACTTCTATATAATACTTAGGTTCTTCTAAAAACACCACTTTTATTTGTTTAGTAGTTTTTAGAACATTTAAATAATTTTAAGAATACTATCCTTGTGTTCTATTACTTTTGTTTTTACAAAACAATTGTTCTGTAAATGTCTTTAATGTGCAGAGAGACTAACTCCAAATTTATTATATGTCTGGATCAAAAAGTATATTAAAATCAAATTTGTACAGCCTAATATTAAACCTGTCAAAGTGATTTAATTGAAAATATTGACAACGTATTAAAATTTTGAACAAATTGAGGAAAAAGTAAGCTAATATCGAATATACACATCATTAAAATTTACTTGTAAAGAACAATCAATCACCATGTCTACTTTCATGCTTCTACCCGTATTCAGATTGCTGACTTAAGCATCACTCCATACTTCACCACTGGCTATACACATTTAGCCAATATATGTCTGGGTATAAAACTTCATTACGGCATTAAAAATTAACGTAATGCCATGTAAAATCTATTTACATACTTAAATACACTCTAGATTTATATATAATGTTGCCATGCGACATTTAGCTGAGCACTTTTTTGTTTTTATGCTAATATAAAGTAAATTATATTTTTCAAATGAGAATTTGGTATATCATCTGATTCAAATAAATTATGATGGAATAAAAATTATTGTTACTTCATACCCTATATTTTTCAGATAACTGCATCTAAATTTAATTTAATTTTTTTGGTAAGATGCATGTTCAAAAAATAAAAACAGAAAAAACCTATAAATAAACCACTAAAAAGGTTATTTTTGTGTTTTATTATAAATATACATATACGTGTATCGATGTGCATTCCAATTTTGTAAAAAACTAAACAATTGTAATTACAATAGATTTAAATATTAAATGAGATAATTTATTCCGGCTTTAATCGATATGTAATATATGCCGACCGCATCGCATCACCTTTCCGTGTGAAAATATTTGAACAAATGAAGTTCATTGATTGAGGTATTTTGTAGTATATGAATACAAAATTAACCAGCAGCCAACATATTGTCTCATGTATGTTTTTACATATATGTATGAAATAGCTTAGAAATGTCCCTTGTGAATTTTTTTAAATCTCTGTGAAGATTATCGGCGGTTGGCGACCCAAAAATAATTTTTCATTTTTAGGACCAAATGCTTCTAGTACATGTATTGAAGCAAATGCAAATGAATGAGCTATTTAGAATTCTTTATCGAATGGGCGCTTTAAAAATATATATGCACGTACAAATTTAGATCCAAAAGTTAAAGTTTTAATGGTATTGAAATATGTGCTTTTACATGGACAGTACCGTATCAAGTTTACTAGATACACCTTATTATTTATGGCTAAATGATAATCCCAGTACGGATTTCTTAAGTACGGCGATAACCGAGGAAAGTATTGAAAGAGAAGTTAGTAGTATGGGATGACCATAGACTAAAGAGGTGACAGATAAACTAGGAATTTTTCATCAGCAACAAGGGAAATAGAGACATTTTGCAAAATAATTAATTGCAGATAAAAATAAAACAAGTGCATGATGAGTACTCGACGAGTAGCGTTGAATTTAAGCTTGGTAGATATTTTCGTAGCTGTATAAGGACAAGATTTACACAATGTTTGTCATTCAAGCTAAGTGAGAAATTAAAAAAAAGAAAGTTTTAAGAAGTATTTATGATAGTATGATGAACAGTCAAGTCAAAATGAAATTTGAATATATCCAAAACCCGACAGAAATAAAATTTGATACAAACGCCCCTATTATTATTATAAGTAAAATATTATAATTCCATATCAATCGGGCTCCTGCTATTAATTTTATATCTCTACCAAATTTGTAGATTATACAATTTCCTAAAAATGTTTCCTATAGTGAGATAAAATGATTCCGATGATTTTATAAAATAATATATTATTGTAAAATATTCTTTTACAAAAGCAATTACTTGTAAACTCACGTGCGAATTACTATTGTTTGTTATAATCATAGCTGGATTTTATTTTGTTTGATTAACATATTCCAAAAAAATGCAAAAAACGTCATCCAGTCTGATGAATGATGAGGACAGGGGCGCCAGGCCCACAAGATGTCATTTATTATATTTGTTTCGAGATCCACTCAGCAATTACTTTGGAGGGATCAATAACAGTAATGTATTCAGTTTTGTGAGTTTTAAATATCATGTGCTGCAGGAAATTGTATTTTTATAAATACTTGCCAATTGACTAAAAAATCTCCATATTTGAAGAATGTGTGACTTTTTGTTGGAGTTTTTACCTTTCTTAATTATTTTGGCCAAATATGCTCTAGATATATTACGAAATAGCTGTTTTATTTATTGGTTGTACATATAAAAGTACCTTCTCTACTACATTTTCTATAATCAAAGCTGTTAGTCTCTTGCGTTTTCCATATCTCGGTGTAAAATTCAAAGATATTTTTTATTAGTAAAGATATAAGAGCGTAACATTCTATATTTATTTGTATGTTCGTCAAAGCAAACTCAGTGACAGTATTGAAAGAGCAAACTCTATCAAACATTTTAATTCCAAAACCTAACCTTAACACAAAACGCATTATTAAATATATTTTTCCGAAATATTTCTTTAGTGGAAACCTAAATTTTTTAACATAATGTTGTGAAACTCTTTACTATGATACTCGATAATTTTTTTCTTAAAAATGTATGATTAAAACATGTTATTTTCATGAATGAAAACTAGAGATACTTATGTTTTGGTCCTGAAATTTTCTATGATGCTTGTTTGATTTCCAACGCTGCTTGTTTAGCTAGAAATATCAATCTCCGTTTCATGTCTTTAGTTGATATTGTCATATAAAAATAAAACTTTGGTAAATTATTTTAAAAATTTGTGAAAAACTCTCGGCTCTTTCGATACCCAGCTATTTCATACACACGATCCTCTAAATGAATTCTAATATTTTAATTTATAATAATTACAAAACTACCAAATTTTTTAAAAATTATGTACCTTTTTTGATTACTAGTTTCATCAAAATATTATTAGCTAACTCTATCGTATACGTAAATTAAACCAATATACTCAAAAGGAAATCACAATAATATCTATGTGTTTCACATTAGGATAGTCTTCAAGTAGATTATATACTAAATTTAATTGATGTAGTACAATTGCATTGATTAATGTCTTGTCTATAAGGAACAAAATTCAACCAACATTTTAGTTTATATTTTCCAAAAATACTAATTATTTTGTCCAAGTAAAGAGCAACTCGAATTTTTAAGTGCTCTTTTTGTCATTTAACTTACAAAATGTTACCGTTGTTTTATTCTTTTTTATGTTATATTATTTCTGTCGTACGCATTTTATATTCTACAGAAATATGTAAATCCAAAAGTGAGTTTATCGTTCGTGTAGACATTTGCAATTTTATTTGAGACGCACATTTTGTGATAGCTTTAAAATATTTAATATTGCTCATTTCAGATGCGACAAATTAAGTAACACTTTTTTGCATATCATATAGTGTATTGCTTGAAAAGATAGGACCTAAAGTATATATTTTCCTCAGAGACGTGCATCAAGATGTTTCGAAGGTGTTTGAAGATATGCACCGAGTTGTTTACAAGTCAATTTTAAATGTCGTGGATAATATGTTAATACAGTGAAAAATAATGTTGATGTATTAATGGATATACTTTATATCTTTAAGGTTTGAAAAGCTTCGTAATTTGAGGTCTTTTCGCAGTAGACAGAGTCACTTTACAACGTGTGTCACTATCGTAATGTTTTCATATTTACAGCACGAAAAATCGGTCAACGAATAATTACTCTCATTACCATCTTTTGCTTTTGCATGTTTATTTGTTTATCTACTTTAATGTATCTAATTGATACATATAGCGGACTTATTGCTACTAAAGCAATCTCTTACAGCCATCCACAAGTTGACGTCAATTAAAAAAAATCAGTTCTGAACATCATTGTTTAACTTTATTATATTTAGGGTGTGTAGCCAAGGTGGAAACCTTATAATTTCATAATATATATCTATTTGTGTGTCTGTATCTATGTCACATTCGTTTCACTAAAAGACTATTATTGCATTAAAACTCAAATACGTCACAGTATTTAGTGCGCTTCCAAAGTTATGAAGCAATATGTTTAAAAAAACTTTCCCTAAAATGAAGGTGAATTTTTTTCTATTGTGTGGGACTTGGTTGAATAGGTTTTTTATTATAAAAGTTAAAATATTGGGGGTATGCTATGAATAGTTTTTCCATATTGGGATGCATTTACGAAATATTACATTTGAAGTGGTAATTTTTGTCATAGTTATGGATCCCCACTCTGCCAATTAAACGGCTATTTTAATATTTAAACCTCTATGTATATAGAAACTCCAGGCAAGTGATTTCAATAAATTGCAAAAATAACTTTTTATTTTAAAATATATATATGTACATCTTTGAAAGATATATTAGGCAATATGTTTATAAATTTACGTGGTGAGAATAATATTATTTTATGGGTATCAGGTTTATATACCAGTGAAAAATATTGTAGGCCATTTATTTGTATTGTAAAAAATAATTGTTTTGTAAATAATGTGAGAGAACTTAAATATTTATATGTACTTAAAAATATTTACAATACTCTTCTAATGAGAATAGTACTCGCAATTGATAGGTTTTCTTTCATTAATGCGTTGATTTACATGCAAAACTTACATGGAGTTGGTTCTCAAGAGGCATATTATTTATTGGAAGCAGGTTAAATCCGTAATTTAAATGTATAACAAAATTAATTGATTACTCAATTTGTATCTAATAGAATAATATTTACGAGTAACGTTGTTCAAGTACATTTCACATAACATTGACCTATGCCAGTTCACATTTGTATAATCGTACTTCATCCTATACAATCGTACAGGTATGTAACAATTTGTGTAAATTTTGGTGGTTGCCTGGCCAATAGTTTTCTATTAGTTGTAAAAATGTTTAATATTTGTTTCGACTTAATATACAATTTCAATCGCTTTTGGTTATTATTTTCACAGAGCAATGGGGAACTTTTACAATATACTCTAAAATAAATTTATTAGGCAAATACTCTAAATGAACTTAGAAAAGCACATTTTATGTTTAATCAATACTGTTGTTTAATTTTAATAAATAACTCAACCATTTTTACTTCATAATTCATGGAAACTGTAGCAAATTTTTAGAGAAATTTTAAATTTATCGTATGTTTAAAAAAAATAAAAACTTAAAAATTTATATTTTTCATGTTAATGTTTTGTCGTGAAGGAAGTAACCTTTTTATTATTACTTATAAATAAACTATTGATTTCATCATGTTTTATAAAACAAGATTAAGTAAATCAAATACATGTGTAGGAAAACTTGAATGTGCATGTTTTTGCAATTTAATGTTTCTTTTTTATCTACGATTGAACTCATAAATTAATATTTAACCCTGATAGGCATGAAAACATAAAGTGCCACAGCGTTCAGATGACTCCTATTCTTGAAATTAATATATATATACTGAATATTAAAATACTACATAATCCAAAGAAGTGTATCATTAATCATTATTTGTAAATAAACAAATTCCAGTGAACAAGGCTAAAATGAGATGTTCTATTTAAAAGAAAATCGAAACTTAAATAAATAACATCTTCTTTCTTTCTTTGTGAATCTTATTCAGTTTTAGCTGTGTTAAGTTCACATTCATTTTAACCCGAGTTACGTTTTGCCTGCAATTGCGATCACGTGAACTACTTTGTTTACACAGTTGGTGGTAAAAGATAGAGATATAGTCAATTGCTATTCATGTCATGGTCATTAGTAGGCCAGAACTTTTTCATCGACTCTCCATTTTTAATTGTCTGAATTTCTCAATAAATTGTGTGATGTATTTATTAAAATATCATAAATAAAATTGTATGTGTTGGGATAGTTTCACGTCCTAGCTTAGAAGTGAAATAGATATAATTTTATTTTGTGAAATTAAATTAAATATACTATTTAAACAGTAGAAACTTCTATTACTCATGATATATTTAAGTAAATTTAAGAATAATGGTAAACAAAAAACTTCTCACTTTTCCAGAGTTCACAGCTTTTTTGAACTTCTTACATTTTTAGCCTAGATCGTAATCCCTTCAGAGGTTAGGTATTCGTATTTCGTTCCTTTATTGTGTATTTTATCTACAGCCATCTTCGTGATTTTTTTATAAACTTGTAAATCAAGTTAATTTATATCAGTTTTTGTTATTTAATTTTATATTTTCGGACAAATGGATTATTTTTTTATATTATGTATTGGTAATAATAAAAAATTTAGGTAATGGTCAAATTCAAATATAAAAGAAACGTATCCCCCAAAAATTGTATCCTTCCTGTCCGGTTGGTGCCAATTGCTCGAGCTATAAGAAACAATTGAATGAAAAAATGTAAAACCTTGATATTAAATTGGATGGAATGGAAAAATATGGGAATAGAAAAACCTAATGGAGATTATCTCAGAACACTGAAAACAAATTATTTATATTTAACGCATTAAAACGTTAGGACATTCGCTGAAACAATATGACATCTAAAAGCCTTCAGCCCACCCCCATTTTTTGTCTCAGTCGGCAACCTGATCGATGATAACTTGTTATTTTAAAAAGCTTTATAACCAAATGTTTATAACAATATGTCCAAATGGTTTAGAATAAATATTGAAGAAATTACACAAACACAGTCCATAAACCGTGCGTAGTCTACGCACGGTAAACCATTTTAATTGTGTGCCCATCGTTCGATCTAACAAATTTTACACGAGTTACCACCCAATGTATACGTTTATATAAATATTCGTTTAAAAACTATAGCAACACAGGATAATAAACACAATTATTTTATTCATAACGTGATTTTTTATGACTTTTTTAATAATTTTATCTTATCAGACCAACCACAAGATTTCATTAAAATAATGACAGTATCACATAAAAATTATTTTTAATGTTACTGATTAAAAATTTTGTCAAATAGGTGTCTGATTCCCATACAAATCATTTGATTCACGTGTAATGCAGATAAAATATTCCATCCTTTTTTACCGTCCGAAATCAAGTATGCACGATTTCCTTTATTTTAGTTGAATGGGAAATTGTAATTACAATTGCAAGTGAAAGTAACAAAAATCTTTTCTTGAGACTTGCGGATTGCAGTAAATTTAAAATGTTATTCCATATATTACATCGCATATGTAGTTAAAAGAAACATGATGCGTGCCAACGTCATCTAAGTGAAGACTAATGTAAATGAATTATCGCGAAAACTGAACGAAAAGTAATTTTACTATTTTTATTTGATATGCTCAAAGATTAATTTTCCAACGAGATTTATTAGCAATCCACGCAAGGTATAGAAAAAGGCCCCGTGTATTAAATTGCAATGAAATTAATTCGCTTATAAATATAAAATCTTATAAAAAAAATGGGGAATATATATTGAAATAAGCATGCTGAATGAATATTTTTTTAACGTGAATCAAATTAAGTTCAATATTAAATTGGATTAATTATAGTTCTAGATAATTAATTTTTTTTAAATAAGTCCAGTCATCATATCAACAATTTGTATAAAAAATATCTATGTACAATAACAAGTGTGTATGAATGTTTACTATGAAAGAATTATACTATGCATAATCAAAGAATATTTCTACCCGAATGAAAATGCTAATAATTATAAGGTCTCAAAGGAATTTTATCAATTATCCAAAAGATTGTTAAAGCTTAGTATTCTGATACCTTTATGACTGTTTTTGTCCTGAATATTTAATAAACAATCATTTTTCAGTATATTTTTAAGTTTCATTCAAACGTCACATTAAAACTTTGCATTTTAAGTTCCGTTGAGTGCAAAATTTACGTTTCAAGAGCAGGGTAGCTATATAACAAAATATTTATATTTGCGATTATTATCGCAAATCAGGAACGTATTTGATTAAAATGTTGCATGCCTTTTATTTTAAATTAAAGTCGCTTATTATTTCTGCTTAAGTTAATAAGATAGAAAAAGTTAATGATGACTTCGTAGCTTCTGGTACCATTATAAAGCAAGTCAAATAAATCTTGGTCATTTGTAAAATAAGTAAAAGCAGATATATGAAAAATTGTTCGTGTAAATTATGTGTACAGTCATTTTATTTCCTGAGTAGGTAATTGATAATTATAAAAACGGCGCGGCAGATTGTATGAAAAAATATTAATTTATGAGTGCACATACATATTCACTAATTCAATAAATCTGAAATTTGGAATATTATGTTGTAATAACTGGAAATACTATGTTGTATTAACCTGGTTTTCACTCATTGATAAAAGTTAAGAAAAGATGTCACTGTTCCTTGAAATAGGCAAAAAATGTATAAAGCTTCAAAGAAGATAGGTCGAAACGAAGTTATCAATTTAAGGTACTTTGAATATTAATTAAAATTAAAGTATTTACGGATTGCATTAAATTTGTTGCTGTATCCTTAAGACATATAAAAAAAATTTGATAATCGTTGGTGTTTATATAATGAGCGGATTGAGTTAAAATTCAAGAAGTTAGAAAGCGATCATCTATAAAAAAAGTTGAGATTAGAATTGGATTAGAATAGATAGATTAATCCTAAAAATCGTTCGTTTCAAATTCACTCTCCGATATATAACTGTAAAGTAGTTGTTCACTCAAAAAGCATAATCATATGTTAGCACACGAACCTAATTACTTGAAAAGGAAACTAACTTCTAATTTGCATAATAAATATTATCACCTGAATAAACATACTTGCGCAGTCACACACAAGTGTTTTTTTATAGTCGTTACTGCAATTCAATCAAAAGTACTTTTTTTATTTGAAATCCATTTGAATCATTTAAAATATCTAGTATTTTTTAAAATTAGTGTGTCTGCATTTGTATCGAGACTTGCAATAAAATTTCAGAGATTTTCTTCATTGTGTTCAATTTATTAAGATAAATATCACCAAATATACATAGGTACTTAACTTCGATTTAAAAAGCATATTATGAAATAAAAATCTTTTGCATGTGATATTTTTATGTGTCCAATTATTAGGTCTTTTTAGGGTTACGTAGCCAAATTAGAAAAACTTATATTTTCACCATATCCGATTGTCTGTCCATCTGTATTCACACTCGTTTTATTCATAAGCGATTAGTGCTACAAAGTTTAAATAAACAAGTAAATGCATATTTATATAATCTAAAAAGTTATGAAATAATATGTTGTAAAAAAACGTTTAGTATATCTCCTCTACACGTAAAGTGGGTATGATTTTTTTTGTTCGTATACTCCAATATATGGCGCATCGTTGAAAACGTTTTTAAAAAATATTAATGGTATGTTGTGAGCACTTTGTACGATACAGTGATCCGTTCCCGAAATATTAAGCATTTAAACGGTAATTTTTGAGTTGTATTTCACTTAAATCAGTTACAAAATTAATTTCTATTTTGAATTGTATTTTAACCATTACATTACCCTTGTCTTTTAACCAGAATAGTACAGGGTATCATATATTCCGCTCATTATGTACATACACATAGAATTTGGAAATTGAATTTTAGTATATACAGACTGCTGCACCGACAGCACTTCAGATTATGGAATTTGATAGCTACGCGCATACATAATATTTGTAGTTCAAATGCAAACCGCCTTGTCGGTAGTACAAATACTAATTTTCTGTTATTATTAAAAAAAATCATACCAAGCCGGAATTTCAAAGACATTTTTCGGTGAAGATTTATCGTCGACCAATGGGGGCACGATTTAAAAATTGCTATTTTTTTGGAATTCGTGTATTTTTTATTATTTTCAAACTGCATGTTTTATGACATGCAACACCTATAAATCTAAGGCTACGGAACTTTATTATGAGCATTACGGACATGCTTTTAGCCAATTTGTTTTAATTTTTGTAAGATAATCTGAAGTGCTGTCGGTGCAGCAGTCTGTATATACTAAAATTCAATTACCAATGATTAGATAAAAATTGTGAGTCGTCATTTTTTTATATTTTTGTACTGAAATATTTTTGTTTAATGAATTGAAAACGAAAAGAAAACGAATATTCAGATAGTTGTTAATGTTAAAATATTAATTTGATTAATTTATCACAGAAATATTTTGTTCAAAATTTGTTGAAAATATATCTTTAATTTAATTGTTAGCCGACAAGAAGTAAAGCAAGCCGAATTAAGTCGGAAAGAGCCGACAAGTTGCGACGCTGGCCGAATATTACGCCGCTATGTACCATCAGAACGTTTTAACTCCCATACAAAGGTGCCATTACTTGTTTTACATCAGAAAATAAAAAGAGATCAATACATGTGTAACTATTTTGTCGAGATAAACTCGATCATCGCTAAAACGTTTATGGCTTAGAAGGTTGTGACAGGTCTTCGCACATACAAGCGAACTCTCCATTCATGGACACTGATTTATTTAAAATTAAACTATGTTTGCGACTGTTCTCATTTACTTGTTTGTATTGCATCTGTTCTTGCCTCCCTGTCTTTGCTTTGGAAAAAAGTGATTATGGTCGCATTTTATCTCAATAGCTCTTTTATATAATAGTTGTTTATTGCTAATTTATTTACGGTGTTATCTACAATTTTGTTATTTATTACATTGTTAGTCCAATACGGAACTGAACGGCCCAAATTGTTACATAGAAATATTTCTTCCGAAAAAATATTTATACTTTTTTTTTAATTAACGTTTTTCTGTGAATCCGTTGGGCTATTTACTTCTTATTAACGTATATAATTACGAGTACTTTGATGCAAATACAATGATTTAATTTGTGTAAGTCAAAACCTTTTCGCTTGCTTAATTTTACAATGGAGAACGGGTCATGGTGCAGAAAAAACATTTTGTACATTTTTATTTATTCTTCGTTATTTTCATAACTTGTTCACTATAAAAGACAAAAAGTTTGAAAAAATTCCAACGGCACATTTCTAGTTCTTAAAAAAACAATATTTGCCCTTCATCCAGCAGGATAGTAAGAACTGTATAACGGTTAAAATCGTGCCAGTCGGGTAAATTAATTTTGTGTCGAATTCTAAAAAAACTTTCTACTCTATATAATTAATTTAATTATTGTTCTTTTAGTTTCGATAGTTCTACAGACAACACTATATGCCGAATTACGCGGTATGTTGGACGTATATGAATGTTTGGCATTACTTATTGTGTTTTGTAATTAATCATAACTTGTGTTAATTATAACACATTCTTATGATGCCTAGAAAGTATTCAACGTAGTTTCATTTTAGGTCAGCTAGTAGGTGAGAATGTTGTTCGAGTCTTTTGATTTCTGGGACGAATCCTTCTGGCTACCAGCCAACGTTACTTGGGCAGATATGGAAAGGGTGCGCGGCAAACATCAAAATAATGTCCTCTTCCAAGACTTTGTCTATCCGTGGATCGCGGCAATAATTATAACATCGATAAGAAACTTTCTGAAAAGGTATGAAAATTGAAAAAATATTAGTATTTATAGATTTAAATAAGTATCATATTTGTTTTTTTTCCCTAATTTTAGGTATTATATCTTCAAAGATGTACTGAAAATTATGCATATTTGTTTTTACTCCCATGTAGTACACAATAATGTAATGTTTTGCTATATTCACAGTGAATTTTATCTGAAACCATATAAAGTACAAAGTCCAAATAGGGCATAGAGGTACATCTTACTAAGCCACATGTTTTTTATTTTTTAAAATTAATTACGTTATAACGAATAGGGGGTGAATAAAGGTCTTAATTATTTTTTTCTTCGTTTTGTATGTCATGTAGGGTGAAATAAAAAGGTTTGTTTTGAGAACTACCAAAATATTATATTCGTTTTTTGAATAGTGTATTTAAATAGATATCCCTTTATTCCCGAAACTGCTAAGGAAAAATTATGAAATAAGCAGGTTGATAAAATCTGACTGAAAAATTACAGGGAAACTATCACGATTATCTTGTGTAATACATTTTTTGAAATATGCAGCATATTTTACGCCTGTGAAAGAAATAGTATATATTATATTTACGTCAGGTAAAATTAGAATTGTGAATAATTTAATAGAAATACTATGAATACTGTAATATTTACAAGTGAGTAAATGTGTACGGAACCCCTGTAGGACGAGTTACGTTCATTCTTGTCAAGTTTTTTTATTAACCCATGAATGTGATTGCTCAACTCCAACATAAAAATTTAATAAGTTCTCGATACCGGCAGGAATAAAAGTATACACATTTGTCATTATTTCCTTTTTAAGATTCTGTAGTTTAAAAAAAAACAAAGGAGCGCTTATAATATCACGCACATGTATTGTTTAGGAATAATAAGACGTAAAGCGTTAAATGTGTAACAGCCATAAAACGCATACTTGTTTTATTGTACATATTTCGACATAATTCTCTTTACGTTAAACAATTATTGAGATGGAAATTTTAAACAAATAAGGTACTAATATTTGTTTAAAATTTGTTTATCGCGTAGGAGACCAATTGAAAGAGTAAAGTCATAAGGATTACAAACTATTTATTTTAGAAATTTGCGTAAGACAATTCGGCAGATATTGGTGGAAAAGGTGCACAATAATTGTATCATAAAGCGTTTGAGGTAGAAACCTGAAATTTAATAAATTTATCCTAAATTTGACATTTTTTTAGATATCCAGGATAATTTTACACCTGGGAAAATTTGTTAACCAATATTTTCACGTGATGAAAAATAATACACATATTTGTAAATATATTAATTGGAATACTAATTCCATTTAATAAAAGAAATAATTTATTTTTTTCCACTTATTGGAATGAAGAAAATATATAAACATTATTTAAACTTATTTTAAGATATAACTAAATTTAATTTTCTAAAAGTAATTTTTCATTTGTTTATTTTATTAAAAAAAATAAAATAACTAACCTTTAAAAAAGATAAATAACGAAATTTTAATTTTTAAGATAGTTAAATTTTAACTTAAAATTAATTTTAAATTTAAATGAAGTTTTAATTTGATTGATTTAATAAAAAAAATTCAGATAATAAGAGAGGAAAAAATTAATTGGTAGAATAATAAATTTGAATTTGAAGTAATTAAATTTAATTTTGAAGTAATTAAAATAGAAGTATTATAATTTTAAAATTATTAAATCTTAATATTTAATTGAATTAAATATAAAGTTATAATGATAACTGTTTTTTCTAAAATATTAAATGAAATTTATTGATTTAAATCCTTACTTTACTTTTTTTTTTTTTAAATATATAAAATAAAATACACAAATTAGAGAGAGAGAGAGTGATTTGAACAAAAGAGGGCTGCGCTTTTTGTCGTGACAAAAATACACTGACAATAGCTTTTTAGAAATTATTAAAATGAATGAAGTTATTGTGATCATTGCTTAATCCGATTGATGCGATACTTTATTGAACGCCCTTTGTATACAGAATTTAATTAATAAAAATATGGCCTTCGTGTAGTAGCCGCAAGTTGTTCAAATATTTACCTCATAATTAGGTGAACATATTAGAGTGAGGTGCACATATTGATACTACCTTTGCATAGTGAAGGATGTTAATATATAAAAATAGTTTAATTAAAATACTACTCTTCACTATTTAATACTTTATTTTTAATTAAACATATACTGGATTACAATAGTTTGAGTTCTGCTCACATTTAATGGTATGTTTACCAACATTCGTCCTATTAACCTTTTTCAATAAATAAACCTTGTAATATAAATATTTATAGAATTTCGTAGTGAAAAAATTAAACTCATAGCCAATATGTTCTTTACGCATCCCACAGGAGTATCTCAGAGCAGATATTCTAAAAATACACGTATTTTAGTTTTAAATACCGTTTTTATTTTTTAAATTCCCGTTTGCGAAACATTGAGCTGAAAATACGAAAACTTTATAATTTCCTGACTATGGGTTAGAAAAAGCTAAACAAATTGTAGATTTAGTATAGATGAAAAGAATTGACTTAAACTTTCGATCGGGTTGCATTAATAATTTCGAGATATTTAGATAATTACGAAATTCTAATGGGTGGTTCTGACGTCGATTTTGTTTTGTTTTACATATGTTACCAATTAAATTTAAGTTCTACTTTCTAAAACACTTCACTTTTACTGGATTTATATTCCATTGCATTTGTATCAACTCTTACTTTTATGCTGAATCAACGATTCAACATTTCGAGTAAATAGTTGTGTTTTTATAAATATGTTTATACGTTTCATTCAAATATCAAAAAAGATTTTAGAGTTTGTTGTTGTTTTCTATATAAGAATTACGCAAAGTTAGAGAAAATCATTGCAATCTGTTACTTTTAGATCAAACTTTTTGCAAAAATGTATCCTTTGTAATATTTTGGTTGATTATGAAACTATGTTTCATCCCTTTCTTTCTGATATTAAAAGAAATTATGTTTAAGTCTCGTCCTGAATTAATACATTTTTCTCATACTTTTCCCATTTTCGAAATTCAAAAAACTTAGTTTGTTTCTTTCTTCAAACTATTCTTCAGTGATTTTTATTGCATTTTTTATCATTTCAGAAAGATTTTTTTACCACTTGGTGTTTACTTGAAAGTGAAAGATACGACCGAGAAAGCAGAACGCAATACTTTATTAGAAGAAACTTACAATAAATCGTCCCATATTAACAATGCAAAGGTATTTTTTTTAAATAATTCTTAATTTCAGTTAAATTATTATTTCTCTAAAACCTATTTTGCCTAAAAGCTCATTTTTTAAATGTTAGCCTCATTTAGAAATATTTTATTTATTTCTTCTGCTTCATTATATTTTGAAAATGGTAGGTGTATTCAATATTTTTACAACTTTATGGTATATTGGTACATTTAGTGAATTTATTGAGTTCAATTTCTTACTGTCGACATGATTAAGTATTTTGAGCATTATAATAATCGATCGCTATGTATTATATATATCGTATTATATATGTATTATATATATATATATATATATATATAATCGATCGCTATATTATATATAAGTACACATCAATGATATATAAAAGGCTTGAATAAAATATGGCAAAGATGACTAGTTTCTGCAAGTAGTATATTATAGCTCAGGCGACCATTTGAAACGTATTAAAATAAATCGATATTCAATATTTCGCACTGTAAATTATCATTATTTTTCTCCTTTTTGTTACGATACTTTCAACTTATATTTAATTGTAACTTTTTAAAGAATTTTATTACCCAACAATACTATGGGCAATAGCACTTTCAGAGCCATGCATATTTTGTAATGGACACAAATGCATCAACCTTCACATCTGATATTAATTAATAATTTATCTTGACCAAGAATTCCCTCTTAATTTAATGCACTAAAAATATTTTTTTAACTTGAAACACTTACCTGATCTAAAAAAATAATTTTTATTCAAGTTTTCTACATTCACGTAAATGTTACGGAATATTATAGATACTTCGGTTAGCAAAACAAATTGACTGGCCGGAGAAGCGGGTGAGTCGCTGGTGGAAAATTCGTACTCAGGAGAATAATCCCAGCGAACTCTTCAGATTCTTAGAGCGTGCAGTAGACGGACTGTTCTATGTATTCAACTTCATCTACGCTTCCCTCATATTGTGGAACAAGCACTGGATTTGGGACCCGACAACATTCTTCACTGATATACCATATCAGGTAACTGCAGCGCGCTTTCTTTTTACTTTAATAAGAAATTTTTGATTTACCTGTGAATATCAACTTCAAAAAAATGGGTTATGTTTAAAACATGTCAATATTCAAGTTATATTAAACGTCCTTTATTGAGACTTAACAGTCTATGGTAATCGCTTCTATTAGAGAACGATATTAAATTTGCAAATTAAAAAGTATAGATATAGAGATCAATAGGCTGGCTTGGTTTCAACAATATTTGTCTGCTTTATTGTAGTAGAAACATCAGTAGTAATTTAATGGCTGAACATTGCCACAATTTGTTTTATTTTGTGTCACAGATTCAGTATAAATAGATACGTCCAAAATAACTTTAATTGAATGAACTTACTAAACACTTTCAAGATTTGTTTCTGATATTTTTTTGGATTGGTTCATGTAATTATAGGCGACAAATACTTTTCGCTTCCACTTTTCATGTGTAGGAATATATGTAAAAAATATTAGTTATTTTAGTGCTTAACAATTAAAAATTTCGTATTACCATGCTGGTATATCGAAAAGAGAAGGAACTGAGTGATAATCAAAAAACCATCATGATGAAATTATAAGAATGTAGAGTTTGATTATTGGACCATGAGAACTATGTTAATAATGTTTGAAAAGAAACATCTATTCTTTTATTGGTTGGCGATAAATTTATCAGAAAAACAGTTATATCGATAATTCTCTAAGTAATATCAAATAAGTAAAAACTATTCGGAAATTTATTTTTTAATGCATTTTATAGATTGTATTAACGAAATATCGTATCTAAAAAGTCTGGTATTGAAGTAACAAGTAAGGCTTTAATTTTGTTTTGATAAAATTGTTTTTTAAATGCTCTCAAAAACCATTGAAAATCTATAATATTATATATTCATTTACTAAATTAATTTATCCTTTAAATGCTTCCATTGCAGGTGACAATATTAAAACCCCAATAGAGATGAGTATTTTTTTCAACACCTCTTTTGTTCCCCTAACCTTCTTGCAATATTTCTTGCGCTAATCCGTTCATCCATTTTTTTTAAAGAGTAGAAATGAGCTTGAAAAAGTTTATGGGATTTTTTAATCATCTATCTACTTCTAGTAGTCGTATTTCGTCCCATTACTGACTTTATTTATATATTAACGATTGCCCCGATTTTGAACAGGTAGAATTAAGTATTCTGTTAAGGTATTTCGATATGTATTTTGCTTAAAATAAATTCTGTTGCAGAATTTTCCTTCGATCTTACAAGACTAACAATTCCTCTATACGCGATTTTAGTGTATACGCAATATTATTACCAACTTACATCACGAAAGCACGCAGGCTATTGACATTTTTTCTGATTGTCTTGACATTATTAACTGTTTTTCAGAAACTATACAAAATATGTAAATTATATAACTGTGAAACATATATTGAACAATTTGTATGTCTATCGATTTAGAATTGTTTAAGTGAATCTCCAAAAAAAAAAAAAACCTCTAATTTATTAAATTGACAGGATGATTCAGCTTCTTATTTAACAATAATTTAGATACCAAAAGTATACTATGCTAGTCACACTAAAATATGACAAGAAATGGTCAAGCATGAGTAGGATTCCGTACAAATTTAGGAGTTTATAAAACGTTAATGGTATGTTGTATTTCTATTAAACTAGTCACTAAATTGTAATTTTTCATAATCTGAATATATTGCCTACTATATCTTTCACATGCGCGTATTTCTAAAATATGTACAATTCTAAATGTAATTAGGCCTTACTAATTTATGGATTTACCCCCTTACTTATGCTATAAGACCTTCCATTATATTGACTTTCAAGATTGTAAATTAACCGGAATATAATATTGGGAAATGGTAGAAACCTGCATGTTTGAATGATCAATGACCGAGACTACGGTTAAAATAAAGAAAAAATATATTTAAATGGCTTTATTTTTTGTTGCGTAAACGAAAGAACTTTCAATTTTTACAGCAATGTGAGACTATAGGACTTAGTATACGATAATAATTTCAACTTGATATCTGAAGCCATTTCCGCGAAAAGGGTTTTTACAGAAAGATGGACGCACGGGATTCTACAAGGATTCTGTTTTTTTTCATATTGAGATAGGGAACACTAAAAATTACTGAAATTAAAAAAGACAAAGACCGCACAAATATTTCCACTCTTCTTTTTTGATGTGGAACGTCTAATGGCGCGTATGAATACGAGTTAAAAATTTTCGACGGTAAGAAATATTTCTGTATTAAATTATTTAATGAAAATAAAATAATAAGTTTGAATTATTATTTTGTAATTAACTACTAAATTACTATTAAATATTTGTTTTTTTCTGATTCCAATTCGTTCAAGTAAATATATTTAAGTAAAAAAATTAGATATGCCGTTCAATGACAACTGACAATTTTTTGTTTATTGACAGATGTAATTTCAGAAAATTTAAGTTTTTTCATTTTGATTTCTGGCAAATTTCTCGAAAACTATCTAAAAACTTCTCGAAAACTCTCAAGGTTTCGATTATTGAAAATTGCAAAAATGTCTTTTGGCTCATTATTCACCTCCAAAAAATATACGCAAAAGGTTCAATGAGTGGAAAACGTAGAACACCAACAAAGAAAATAACAAGCCTACTTGAATTTTTACTTATTTCTTTCCCATTTGAGTTGTCTCCATCACTTTGCACCTACTTATAATGCTTACTTATAATGTAAAAAATATCATACTAAACCCACACAGTCGTTTTTAAACAATTAAAAAGTTGGTCGTAATGAAATAAAAGAATTAAAAATAAATGGCTGCGATTTAAGTCTGTGAGTTTAATCTTTGCAGTTTCAATATACAGCTGCATTGCATGCGACTTAATAAATGGTTAATTTAACAATTTGCATTAATAATTTATAAATCATGGTAATAGTTTAGATACAACGACTTTATTTAATACTTTATTTAATTAAATATTGATACTTCTTCTTAGGTATTATAAGTCTTTTTACGTGCACCTGCTTATATATTGACGATGCGCAAACATTTATTGTGACAAGCGCTTTTAAATAGTTCGCTGTTTAAGAATTGAGGTCTTCCCTGCGAGTACGGGTGCCGACATATGTAGAAAAATTATTGTTTAATTATTTGTGGAGCTGTTCCTTGTTCTAGCTAATTTGTAAAAAGAACGTAATGGATGTTTTTTTAAATAAATAATATAAATATGTTTTCCTTGTCAAGTGTGCAGATAATTTTAGACAAGAAAATAAACCAATTTCTCTCCAAACTGGAAAAAGCCAGAGGGACGTCTGGATTTTAGAGTTATCTTTAGAGGAAAATGATAATATATTTGAAAACTCCTTAAACAAAAAGTTTAGTAATTTACAAAAAGAATTATCGTCCAACTTGCCGCTGAAGATATTCCCACAATACAAAAAGAAAAACTAAAAATTATGTGGATCCTGTAAACTTAGTAATATTTTTGAAAAAATATATTTAATTTGTTTTAATTATAATATTTCGATATTAATAATAAACTAGCGTGACCCGTGCGAAGTCTTCGCATTATAAATTATTCAACTCAATTTAATAAATCAAAATTGATTGCAGGTATTCAATTCATTTCTAATTTTGCACACTGCTTATTACGTTTTTATTCCATTATGAAGCTCAGATGATAGATCAAACAAATATTTTACTAAAATTGACATATAGAGGCGCAAGTATCAAAAGCATTGAGCTAAAGCGCCACTTTATTTATACGTGAGTGGATTTAAAATTAAACAAACATTTTACTGACCGTCAATCATATTGACATTGAGCCGTTAGATGGCAGCATTGCTGTTTTGTGTATATAATTTTAATAATTAATTAATTTGCAAAAACAATAGCAATAATAAATTGTTTAGTTATGGATGCCGGTAGAGCAAGCAATTATCTATAAAATGATATATAATTTATGTGGATTAGTTGTGAGGTTTTTTCTAAAAAGGGAGAGTAACATATTAACCTTAGCGTATTAATATATATGATGATGATACCGTAGTAGGCCTTCATAAATTGACATTATTTTAAAATTATTCAGCGCATTTATTGCCAGAACTGGACTCATTTTTTAGGATTCCATGTTAACATCGAACACTTATGTTAACCTTTGTTAATAATGATGAGAATTCAGCATTCTCCGACCACATTACTTCGGTAAATTTATAAAAAAACAATTTTTTTCCATAACTGCTGACCATTGATCCGCTGTATTTTTTGTTTCCTAATAGGAATGGCTCTAACCGGTGGCAACTATCTCTGGTCGCCAATAAAAATGATGCGCAAAAGCCGCATCATAATTACTTGTAATATCTTTAAATCTTTATCAATGCATTCGAATATGTTTGCCCCAATTATACTGATTTTATCGATGAGTATCATTTTGACACACTCAAAAAAAATCTATATAAACCCCTGATTTCGTTCGATAGTGGTGTTTGGAAACTCGAAAGGCTGATTTTAAACGCAGTATGAACAGTTAGACCTTCCATAGCAACCGCGGCTTTACCTGTGGATGCATTTCAATAACTAGACTCGCGAGACGCTGCCTAGTTTCAGTGGGGAACTCTTCCGTTCGGCGTAATTTAGCTGCTCTTGTCTGAGAAGTTTGCCGTAAAAGTTGAAATTTTCTTTAGTAGGCATGATTGTTATTGGCGAATGAGAGCTAGCCTGGAAAAAGAGTAATCTTTCGAACACTACTTTTGCTATAGTATAAAACGATAGTTTTGCTCCTGTATTAGCAAAATCGTATGCCAATATCTTTTTTTCCGCTGGCTCTCTATTATAATTCAATCATCTACCAGGCCGTTTCCAATTCGGTATGTATTTATTTGCATTATAAATCATAAATTATTATTTTATCATTTATTAAATATTTAAAATGAATTAATTTCAATAAATTTCTGGCGTATTAATTAATTCCCATTAAACTTTATGTAGATTGTTTTAGTAACTTCAATAATTTATTACTTTGATTTAATTTTTTTAAATGATTAAATTTATTTTTAAAATTACTTTAATTTTGAATTAATTTTTTAAATAAAAAAAATTAAAACTAAATAATTAAAATGGAAATATTTAAAATTTTATTTTTAAACAAATTAATTTAATATTAAAATTAATTTAATTAATTTTTGAAAAGAAGAAATTTTAAAAATTAAAGATATTGAAATTTAATGTTTTAATGTAATGTAGTAAAATTTAATTTAATTTAATAAAATTATAATTATAAATATACTTTTGAAATGCTTAAATTGAAAACAAATTGTAACTGTAATAACATTTTAATTTTCAAAATAAGTAAATTTATGTTTAAATTTGATTTTAAATTTAATTTTACTGATTAAAAAAAAATATAAATAAACTTTTATTAAAAATTAAGGTTAAAATTTATTTTATATATAATTTAATTTTTTTTTATTGTAAATAAATAGCTTTTACGCTGCCCGCTGACACCAAAACGAAATATGATGATGACCTTTATATCTTTTAATATTTATAAATGTTTTAAGAACGCATACGGAACAAAATATATTTATTATTTCAAGCGACAAATACGCAAATAACGCGTATTTTACTTTGCTTTTTCAAAAACTCTATCGTAAAATCTAACCTACTCGTCCAAATAACGTTGTGAAAGCAAATTTTTATCTACATAAAATATCCCCGACAATTTATCTTCATAAGAATTTATCATTAGCCACTTAATTTCCCCCAGACGGAATAAAATATATTAAAATACATCTTTTAGTCATATTTTAATAATTTATGCATTAAAATTAACTTAAAGATATATACCATCGCTGACTTTCTGTAGGCATTTTAAGCTATGCTACTTTTCTATATAGAAAACATTCATATGTATTTTACCTGGCAGCGTTCAATGAGAAACGCACTGGCTCGCCTGGTTTTCCTTTGACTTAAGTTGCAAAATTTGTCTCCATGAACATTTTTTTTTAATCCGATAATATGCAAGCTATGTCCACCCTGAAGGACCTTTCCTTTTTAAAAATTGGTGTAAGAATTTTTGGAATGGGATGAGTAGTTTCAGAGATTACCTCCTACATCAAAACTTAAAAAATTTAACTATTTTGTAATATATGAATATTATTTTATCAAGTAAAGCGTCATGACAAATTACACCCTATTTGTTTTTAATCGCATTATTTTTTGGACATAGACAAGCTTACAACTTATAGGCATGGAGAGCATGTCACCTTAAACGAAATGCTTTTTAACGTTCCGTGGTCAGTATCCATTCTAAAAATATCTTCCCAGCAAACCAGCAAAGTATGGACTAAAAATATTTGCAATCTGTAATGCAAATACTCATTACACATCAAACCTTCAAATTTACGCCGATAAACAAAACGATGATTCATATCAGCTCAGCATATCTTCAAGCGATGTGGTAAAAAGACTAGTGGATCCAATAAAAGGTTCTAATCGTAATGTCGCCGTGGACAATTGGTTCGTGAGTGTTTCATTGATGGCAGATTTATTGGACATTATTAGCTTGACGTGCTTAGGAACTCTTAAAAATAACAAAAAGAGATACCTCAAAAGTTTTCTTAAACTAGAGGAGAAGAGAAGCATGAAACTTGCTTTGGGTTTCAAGAGATTGCCACACTGCTATCTTGCATGCCTAAACGTGCCTAAGTAGTTCTCTTAGTGTGTATCATGATGCTAAAATAGATATAAGAACAGGTGAACTGAAGAAACCGGAGATGGTAAGCGATTGCAATATCTTCAAATGTGGAGTCGATGTAATTGACTAAATGACTAGTACATATTTTGTGTCAAGACAAACTCAACGTTGGTCACTTTGCATATTTTTTGGATTGTTGAATATTGGCTGACTAAACGCTTACGTTATTTAAGAGGCCAAATTATCTTCTAGTAATTTTGCATGAAGAGATTTTATCAAAACATTGATTATTCTCTGATTGAACCACTTTTTCATGAATTTCTATTACACACATTTCAAATACCATATCAGAAATACCATACCAGAAGGAGAACCAACTGCTGCATCCAGCCCACCAGTGAATGGAAGCAAAGTGCGTTGCGGTCTATATAATTTGAAAAATAAAATTTAAATAAAATTTTATATATAAAATGCAGTGCACCAATTCTAATTGTTATAACTAAATTTTTTGTATAGTTTCTAAAGGATTTTGACAACATGTGAATTTACTACAAAAAAAATATTTTATTTTTGTTTTTTTTTATTTTAATATTTTTATGAATGTTGATCTCTCTTTGTTATTTTGTACAAGTAGGTATAATATAGTTGTGTAGGTAGATACCGAATTTTTTTTAAATAGGTAATTAGAGAAATTATAATGATTATAATTAAATCTTTTCTTACAACTAATGCGTTATTAGGTATATTTTTATAATAGCTTTTTGTTTAAGTAAAAAAAATAATTGTTGGTATTTGATTCAATAATGTTTTTCTTTGTACTTATATAATCCCTGGAAGAAAGTAGACATTTAATTTTATTAAGTAATTTCGGAATAAAGTTATAGTAAAAAACTGGGTTCAGTGGACCCAGTAACGACTATTTGAGTAACAAATTTGGGTGCGTCCTAAGTGTTAATGAATATTTTAATAGTATTCATGAGAAAACTATATTAGACGATCTATCTATCATGTACAAAATCAGTTAATGATTTTAGATTAGATTAAATGAGCCATTTCTAAAAAAAAAATAATCTCTACAAGAACTCTGTCACCAATAAAAAGAAGTATATCGAATCTAATCTAATTTCAGTGAATTCACTAATTTCTAACACCCATCCAACCTTTAATAACTACATAACATATTCAACAATTAAAAGACGACTGTGGCCATGATGCCAGTTCCATCTAATACTTATATTTAAAAATCACATTTTTTTAACATTAAGTTTTTTTTTAATCTACATGTTTAATTGCCAACCATGACAACCTTAAAGTCAATGGTTTTAGGATTTTATTGACGCAAGTACAAACGAAGGTGTCATCTAGATTTTTAAAAGAAGAGAAAATTTACAGGTCGAGACGGAATTATGGTTGTATTACTTTATCACTATGAGCTTCTACTGGTCTGTTTTATTCGATATCATTAAGAATCATAAAATTAATGATTTCCTGGATTTCTTTCTCCATCACGTAACTACAATCTTGCTGCTGATCATGAGCCGTATCAGCAACACATACCGTCCTGGATGCCTGATAATTATAACTCATGACTGTGCCGATATTTTCCTTGAGGTGAGTTCACTTTTCAAAAGCTTTTCTTTATATTGCGAAAGGAATCGTGAAAAAAATGTGTTCGATCTAGTGAGCCATAAATACATATAATATACAATTTTATAAAAAAGGCTAAAATTAAAATTATAATAATTAGCAAATATGCATAAAGGCTTTCTGATCTGTGAGTAATTACCAAATCCCATCGGTCTCTTTCACTAATCTTAGATGTAAATGTGCATCATCGCGTTTTGAGAGCTATTCCTGCTCAAATACTCAAATACTCAAATGCTCAAATACACTAATAACCGGTAAAAACATTAAAAAGGCAAGCAAGTAGAATTTCATGATTGCTCACTAAAGACGTGAGAGGTAAATGAGGAATTTTTCTTCCGAAGAAATGCACATAAAATAATTTGATACGTAATGGGTGCTGGACAAGCAGCTTTAAATAGAAAGTTGGTGGATTTTTTGGAGTCTTAAAATAATTTCAACATTTGCTCTTTTACCATATTTGTGGAAAATAGGCGAATTCAATAGTGCGATTCATAATATGTACGATGTAATGAGTTGAATAGGATATAAAGTTAATATAAAGTTTTTAAAGTAATTCGAAGTGGAAATTTTGGCTTCAAACTTTATGGGCTCTGATTTTTTAGGGTTCCAAAGGAATTACCCTTATGAATTATACTTAACTATATTATTAGTTTAAAAAAATTTTACAATGTAAAAATAAAATTAATACGCGGTTCTTTGATATGTGTTTTTTTCCAGGAAGAAGATAAAGAATTTATTCCGTTGAATTGAGAATTCAAGATCTGAATTATTTAAGAATCCGATAAATTTTTGTGTCATAATATGCCTTTTTTGTAAATAAATTACTAATTTATGGTGTCACCAACATATTTCACTCATGAACAAACAATGCGAATTTTAAAAAAATGCGAGATTAAAGAAAACGATTAAAAAATAATAAAAACAAACTGACAGGCACGACGATGACAAGGGCTTTTAAAGATGAGCTTCGAAAGGAAAGGATTATGAAAATTTTGAGCCACCTCACAGTTCAAAACTGACTCTCATCGGTAACCATTAATGCCTATAGTAGTTTTAACCTGAAGAAAAGATTTAAGGGAATTTAATAGTAAAAATTACATGAAGAGAGTGGTCAAATAACATTTGGAGAGCAAAGGAGTAAACTATATTCTGACCAGCTTAAAAGTCTTAATACGTAAATATTTTAATATAAATGAAACCAAGAACAGTAACCGTTATCATAATAATCATCTATCTAATATAATAAATATTAATATATTACATAGTAATCTCTAGAATTTGCTTTAACTATAATAACAGAACCTAATTTTATGTAACACACCTTGAAACACGTTAAACAACTTAATTTGTTTTATATTTGCTCCACATAAATTTAAGTTTTTACAAAATCAGTCATAATTTTTGCCGTTCCGTTTATTCGTTATATTAAAATGTGCTCAATTTTCCCTTACAAACAATTACAATACTTTTTTCTCTTATCGTTCACAGTATGCCAAAATGGCCAGATACGCAAGCTATCATAAAGTTTCGAATGCCCTACTTGCATTCTATACAATGGTGTGGGTGATCACTCGTTTGTATATATTCCCATTTCACATTATTTTAAGGTGAGGAACTTGAAATATTTATAAATGATATGATTTATTTGCACTATACATTTATATCAATCTAATAAACGAAATCTGTACTTTAGTCATATCTTGAAACATGTCATGGTAATTAATGTCACAAGTTTTAGAAATGTTTAAATCTTTACATTTCCAAGCACTGTGATAATATTAGAATGAAAACATTTTTCAAACTTTTTTAACAACGAAATTCATTCTTTATTCAAAATTTACTTCAGAAACAGGTTTATTTTATTCTAAAAAAACATTTTATGCAGCCAATTGTATTACAGTATGCAAACCATTTTATATACTGATGGATAATACGAGCAAATGTGAAAATATCAAAATAAAATGGAATTAACAATACTTTTGTGTATGATTCTAAATGAATTCAAAAAACAAACGATGAATATTGTACTTTAAATTTATTATTGGCAAATTTCTATCCATCGTAATTTTTATTGTCATAATTGAAGAAAAGAAAGTGCTATGGTATTTATGAGAACGTTATAAGGCTATACAAAGAGTCTTTTTTCAAAATACTTCTCATATCCACGTTTTCAGTCGATATCCGAGTTTTGCTTCAATTTCCAGGACGTTCTTATGGGCACCCGTGACCTTTCCTGCATTCCGTATATTTACGTATATTCTCGTGGCGTTGCTGTTTATCCACATCTACTGGACGAATCAAATCCTTCGGGTCTTTTATAGGGTATTCTTCGTGAACGAGGTAAGATATAGATTTATAATCGAATCGAAATTTTAGTGCATTTAGCACTAACATCTCGATTAGATTTGAGTGTTTTGTCTTAAAACTAATTGTCGAATAATATCAAATAATTTATTTCATACTGCGACAATTTCCGCCACAAACTTCTCATTACTAAACTCAGTTTTTATTAAATGTATTTCGTAAATATATAAATATATTTCGTTATGGCTTATAAAAACAAGTAGTCAAAAAAGAAAAATAGAAATATATTTTGAATTGTGGAAACACACACACACATATACGCACGCACGCACACACGCACACACGCTCCCACGCACGCATGCGCGCATTCACGCACGAACGCACGGACGCAAGTACGCACGCACGCACTGACAGACAGATAGACACACGCACACACACATATATAATGTTTCATACATTACATCCTGATTTTTTTACCACATTTTACCTTCCGTATATATTCTTCAAACATTACTTTGATACATCGGTATAGTTTAGATGGAGCTATAAACCTTTTTCAACGAACAAAAAATTATTACATAGTATAAATATCACCACGATGCTAGAACTGGATTTTCAAATTACTTGTTACGAATAGCGATAAATTTGTCGCGTAGGTACCTGATATGTTGTGAAAATGTCTATTCGTTATTTTTATTTATTTCTGCCTTGTCGTCATCCGTACTTACCCATAATTTATTAAGTGATATAAAATGAAACATTGATACAAACATTTAAAGGTTTTCTCACGAATTAAATCATTCTGAATTTTTTTTATCTCTCTGGAATTAAGTGATTTCGATTTTTTTTACAGAATGAGAGCAAACTACAATCAAAATTAGAGCACCAGAAAACAAAGCCTATGACTAAAGATCAATAAATATCCGCTGAAACCATGGATGATGGAGACAAAAGATGAAATTTTATACCAGAAATATGAAAAATAGGAAATATTATAAATTAAGACACAAAGTAAATGGACTAAGTTTTAAAATAAAAGAAAACACAATTTTCATGGCATCCGTGTTTTCTGCACAATCCGTACATATATAATATTTACTTTATATACTATCCGAATACACGTTAGGGATTCTCCGTCATTACAAAACTATAAACATTTTGAATTTTTCAAGGGAAACTTGATTAAATTTAATGTAATTTCTTGAAGTATATTGCGACTACAACAAAAGGTAACATACTCAAATGGAACACTGGAAGTAATATCGGGATTACTGCGTACTATGAAAAATATCATATAAAATAAAGACAAGACTCTTGTTTTTTACCAGTAAAACAGATGATTGGTAGTTTTGTTAAGACACCGTCTAGTTATACATGCCGGTGATGGGATTATAACTAAAGATGTACAGAAATTTTGCTTGATTTCAACTCAAACCATCACCGAACCAGTGTTACAAACTGCTAACTAGCATTATTTTCGTGGTAACTCTCTGCATCATGACATAAATTTGCCATCGTTCCTTATTGTTATAAAGGCAAATTCTAGACTTATCTGTAAAAAGAACAGAATTTTACTATCTGTGTTCCCAATCAAAGTGATCACGTTACATACATACCCTACTCACCGATGAGCTCGAGAAAGTATAGACGGGCGTCTGAAAGTATGTACTTTCGTCTCGTATGTAATCAGTAACTAAACTGTGTGACCATACTATAAACACAATAGTATTTTTTTCTTAATTTATTGAATACTTCCAGCATCACTTGTGTTTTTTTAATATAGTATTCCTAAATACATAAATGTTATTATCCTAAATATGTTAGTTTGTTCCAGTTCCCAAAATAATTATTTTTAACAAACTTTGTTTCCAGTCTATAAATGTGTTCAAATAAATACAAAACATTTAATAATTTATAAACTATTGAAGATCGTAAGACATTAAGTCCTCCGCTTGACGATATTTTGGAAAAACTTTGTGGAAATCTTTGGGCCTTTGACTGAAAACCCGGTGAAGTTCGATTTTGAAATGACTTTCGTCTTTAAATTTTCCGTCACGTAAATTATTAAGTAGAGAGCGAAATACATGGAAATTAGATGACAAAAGATCTAGAGAGTACCATGGATCAAGTAGCATACCCCATCCAAGTAAAAGTAGTTTTTTTGAAGGAATTTTAGCGGTAATTTTGCTCAATTGTTCAAAATAAATCTAAGGTCTATTTGCACTGTTAGCTTGAAAGAGTTCCCAATGAATTACACCATTTATACCCCACCATACATTCAAAACTATCTTTTATCCAATATTATATTTTGGTCTAGGTATGCTTTTTTCTTCAGCTCCTAGCCACTGGCGTTTACGCTAAAAATAAAATAAGCCACCTGCTTTTTATTTTCTGTAACCAGATACTTTAACCTCTCGCTGGTACAATGGGAACTCAGTAACCCCAAGCACACATTAACTCTCCTGCGAAGTTGAAAGGGTGTTAGTTCATGTGGTAGCCAAACGGAATATTTCCACTTTCTCAAAGCATTGAAATATTTTTTTCATTGCAGTATAAGAGCATGAAAGTAGCTCTGCGAAACAACGCGAACTTAATACGGAATCTGTTTCAATAAGGATTTTAAAATTTCCTAATCTGTTGCTTTGCATGAGATTTATCAGACAGGTCAAAATTCCCTTCTTTGAATCTTTAGTACTAAAGAACTTTAGAACCAGTATTTAGTAGGCTGTGTCATAAGAGGGCACACCTTCACCCATCGTCATGTATATATTACGTAATGTTCCGCCGGTTTTTCGCCCTAAACGACATTGATAAAAAGAGTCCTTAAGTTCACTTCAAAAAACTTTCATTTTTAATTCATTCTTTACTCGCCGATTACTCAAATGCAAACTGAACAGAATCTTGAACGCCACATTTAAGTAATAATCTAGATGCTTCTATAACATTCGAAAAAGTGGCGTGTTTATAAGCCAACCCAATATATTGTCAATTGAATGTGTGTGTATATATATATATATATATATATATATATATATATATATATATATATATATATATATACATATATATACACATACGTAGATTTCGAAATTTGTAAACTAAAGCTCTCGCCTTCAATAATGTCGTTTTCAATGACATGCGTCTAACTACGTGTTAGATGAAGTTTAATGAAAAATACGGAGAGAGTAATATTCTTTAACGTTATACATCTGGTGACCTATTAACGTCTATTCATATCCAATGTTAACTGTTGGCATAAAACATTTATATGAAATATTTGAAATATTTTTAGATGACAAAAGCCGCTGTGATTCTATGAATATATAAGAATTCTTGGAAATAAATAAAATAGTCTATAAATTACATTAACGTTAACCTTACATTAGTATTATTTTTACGTTATTTCTTTTTTAAGAAGAATAATTGGAGATAGCAAGCTAAATATTAACAAAAATTATTGGTCCAAAAGGTGTTCACATAACTTACATGTCAGCATATTGGTGATGTCTATTGAAATAATAAGTTAGTCAATACTATTAAAAGAATTCTGTAGTACTACAGATAAAGTTCTAACACTAATGAAAAATGTAAATATATATTTTACAAATATATCATATTGAGATTGACTCATAATTATTATTATTAAAATAAATTACTTTTTAATGAAAATGGTATTTTTTTAGTGGAACTTTGGTCCTTCATTTCCGCTTATGTTCAAAAGTCATCTTGGAATTTATTAAGCTTTTTTTTATTCTCAAATATTTTGTTGGTAAAAATATTCCTGCGAAGATATTGTCGGTGAAAATAATCTTCCTCTATCAATATTAATTTGATTAATAAAGTCTTAAGATATAAATAAAATTACAGTAATGTAAAAAAAATTATTTCAGCGTGTGCTAGTGGTCTTCATTTGAGCCATTAATAAAAAAAGTGTTATGACACGTACAACGTCAATATTAATCAAAACTCTTAATTTATAAAAATACCTAAGAGGCAAATACTGTGTTTGTTAAAGAAAAATTAAGAAAAGAATACTTTAGGTATATACACCCAGGTATTTTTTTAAAATGTTGTTATTTCTATTAAAAATTCTTGATTTGAACATTTACCCAGTAAATATAAATATCCCGTAGACTTCAATTAAATATTTGAATTTATTTTATCAAACATTAGACCAAGTTTTTTTGTGTCAGGATAAAAGTCTCGTAGAAACGTTTGGCGGAATCGAGTTGCTGTTTCTTCGAAGTGTTAATTTCATGAAACATAAATTGGTACTAAATGTTTAATTGTAATTAAAATATCAACATTAAAGAAAACGGTATAACATCAACCGCTGTCATTAATTCTTCCTATCCTTCCTATCGATAGGTTTTACATTAGATTAAGTCTTCAGAACTAAAAAAGGTGTTTTCAATTATAGAGTGGCCCATGTTGTTTTTTTAATTTTATAAATTATTTAGAGAACGAAATAGAATTGTTAATTCTCAATGAAGTTTTATAGTAACGGTTTAGGTTCTGAAAAATGTGGAAGACGTTATTTCGAAAATTTTCGTGATTATTTATTGCCCCCTACTGATTTTTTGAGCCCGCTACTGGTCCTTAAGATCATAGAATTAAAGAAAGACCGCAAGAACGTGAACCAAGTTATTGACTTTTTGTTGTGGACGTTTACTTCTTAATAACAGAGGAGTGTTTAAGAAGTAGAATATTTAAGTATATTATTAAAGGAAAAGAGAAATATTCTAAATGCAATGTGGTTTTTCTCGTTTTTTTTCATTTGTAGGTCAAAGATTTATCTGTAAGATAGGCGTGTGATTTCAAATCAACTTGAAAAAAGGAAGGAAGTTTTAAATTTGATACATACATAGACTGTTTTTAATGGATAGGTAAGTGGGTTTTTACTAAACTTGTTAACGGATTACGTGATTTACGAGACTGAGTTGTATTAAGTATAACGTCAAATTGGTGTCATTGAAATTTCATCATGATAGGATTGGAAATTCCGAAGGCAGACAATATAATTTGTCAATTGTAAAAGTGCGCATGTCGTTTCTAAGTGACTTGATAAGGTGCATGATTAATAAATTACCGGATAATAGAACTTTGCTAGCGTAAAATGGTGATAAATTTCATCAATCATCAATGATAGTTATAAATGATAAACAACATATGCACTTTGTTTTTTTTTTAATTTATCATAACTAAAAACCAATAAATTTCCCCCGAGGTAATAAAATAGGTTTGATATTGATTGACGATGAAGTCCGTAGGTCAACAACAGTTCTTTTCAACGGTTAATTATAATACTAAAAAGACTGGGTTAACTCATCAAGTAGGATAGAGGGATTAAATGGATTTTGGTAATACTTTTTGTTTTTTATTCAGAGTAATCTCAAATCACTCCTACAGAAATGTCGCCAATATCCAACTGTGGAATACTAATATACATAACAAAATAAATTGTGTGACTATATATATATATATATATATATATAGAACATTACTAACATATACTAATATATAACAATACTGACAAACTTTAGAGGCCAACCACGGTACTCTTGTCTTATAAATAGCTTACATATTGTAAATGGATAAATTTATTAAAAATAAGGAGTAATGATTCTGAAGAAAACAGAACTGGGGTGAACGGCTGATTTTGGTTGAATTTTGTCAACGGTATAATTTAATGGTTAACAGGTTAAATCCTGCATAATATAGTCACATTGTACGGAGGTCAACAAAACCCTAAGAATTTATTTATTATAACTTATGGGCAAAAGCTCTATTTTAACGATATCAAACAAAATGAAACAAAATATCTGAGCTCGAATTTTTTTAACTTGGGCAGTTTTTCATCAATTATTTTCTTAATTCATTTTGGGCTCTAGATTGCAGAAAAAGTCCCCAAAAATTGAAAATTTATTCTGAAAATTTATTCTGAAAAATAATTACCACCAAGATAATAAAATTTTAAAATTGAACTGAGAATTTATTTATTTGTTCTCATCTTGTTTATATTAAATTCTAAAATACATTTTTAAGCCAATCTTAGTCAACAATACGAATATTAAATTATTATGGACAACTAGGCTATTTTATTACAAACAGATTTAGAGATATTACTTTGATCGATAGTATGCAAGTAATTATTTAATCTTTAGATAACAGAACTACGGAATTTAATGGAATAATCAAAATTCAATGATGCCTACTCAACTGACCATGCAAAATCATTAAGGTTATAAAAATATTGTGCGTGTCTTCTCTGATACATGCTGTTTACATATTCTTTCTTCATCTTATAAATATCAAATATCACACATTTATTTGTTAGAATATTAAGAAGCAGATGATATATTTAACTACAAGCGTAATGACTGACGTACTTTGATTTCTTTCCTTTTGTTATTACTTGGAATAGTTCGAGCGAGATGGCATTTCTTTCACTCAAAACTGTCGTCAGCACGCCTTATCTTTGCTTGTGGAAAGGATGGTATATTGACAAGCTGAATTGTCAACTTCATGAAGTTAGATGTTTTATTCCTAATTTCAATATTCACTTAAATTATTTATTCAAGAATTATCATTAAAACTATTTAAGTGTAGAGTCCACAAATGTGATAGTGCCTGACACAAAAAATTGTCACTTATATATTACAAAGAAATAAGTATGACATTGATTGTTTCAGTTTACAATTTTCTTATGATTCATTGTGGTGTGTATATTGTAAGTATTTCAGATTTAAAACTTTATCTAATTATTAATATATTCCTGAGATGCAACTACATTTTGGACTTACTTTTTTATTGTAATAAGGTGACAAAACGTTTGCAGGTCGCTAATCCTTTAAATATACTCAGAGGTGTGGAGTGAATGTTTACTATAAAAGTAAAATTGTTTCTTTTATATATATATATATATATATATATATATATATATATATATATATATATAAGTTAGTGAATTGACAATAAAAATATACAAATTTCTGATTGTGAAAAAATGAATAATTTATATAAATTTCTGCGTTTGATTAACATTCTAAGGAAAACGTAGTGTGGATTTGGAATTTATGAGAGTTAAAGTTGTTTCGGTTATATTACATTTCAGGCTTCCCATCTTTATAATTTATTTTGTTTAGTTACCTATTCGTTTTACATCAGCTAAATGATTTATATGTTCGGGGCATTTTCCAGGTGTAGTTCAAGCATAATATTAAAGATTAAATAAAGATTTATACTAATGACGCATTATTAATACATAATTTATTTTATGCATGTTTTTATTTAAGATCTAAGAATGTATTTTGTTTTAACAACTAAATTTGATAAAAAAATGTTGAAGCGATTTTAAATAAATAAATATGGGATTAAGTATGACAAACATGCTTTTCATTTTATATACCACTTCCTCTTTTAACAAATATTTTCAGTTCCGTTATATAAAACTAGTAAATAAAATTGAATTTCTATCTGCAGTTTTGAGATATTTTAATTATAGTCGTGTCTGCATTTATTTATATGACAACAAAGCACAAAATATCACTTTCAAAATTTAACAAAGAATATTAGTATTTGACATAGCGTATGTAATACGGCATCTGTCAATACGCCCGTCGGTATCATGTGATTGCGACGACTGATAAGGGATCAGTTTAGGTTCAAACATAGATTTCGGATAGTTTGAACAATCCTTACGTTTTAATGTTTATATATGAATACTTAATCAAATACGTGTGGCCACTGCATTTTGCCAAACCCCTAAATATTAGACTCCGCCATTATATTACGGTTGTCAATGCAAAAGCAGATGACTGATTCTAATATTTTAAATCTTTGGTTATAACTCACTCCGCATATAGATGAAATTTCTTAGGAGAATAAAAATTTGCACTTGGCAATTTCCTGTAATCGAAGATTTTATTTTGTGATAATAACCTTGATTTCTTTATAAGTTGCTTTTTCTTGAAGTTGATATCGGTTATTTATAAATTATGGCTGCTTGTAATGAATGACGAAAATAATGTATTTTTCCTTTTGAACAAACTCCATTTTATATAGATAAAAGTCGCCAAACGAATGAATAAATTTTTGTTCCAAACAAAATGGTTGATGTGTTATCGTGTCTTTGGAGGTATTAAGTTGTGACAATTTGCTTTGTGAATTAATATCACTTTTACATTATTATAAAAATGTATGCCTTCTACTGTAAGAATGCAATATTTAACTACAAAGTCTCATAAATTCAATAAAAAATTTTAGAAAATATATGTCTCCAAATAGAAGTTAGTATTAAGTATAAAATGTGATTTATGTTATCCTTTATTCAATTCATAAATAAAATGTTTTAATAAAATATATTGTATTTGTCTGTTTCGAATATATTTAAGTAAACAGGCCAAAGTCGTGTAAGTTTTTCAGTATTTTGAATGTATCATAGTTTTTTAGACAGCAAGGTTAGCGTGCTTTATTATATACACACACACACACACACACACACATATATATATATATATATATATATATATATATATATATATATATATATATATATATATATATATATATATCATATATATCAAATAGTAAAGAACTTAAAGAGAGTAGAAATAATACTACATCACGTAGTTTCATTTAATTGTCAAAATAAAGTATATTTTACCATAGGTATGAACCTATGTTTATGGACAAATAAATGTTTGGTAGTGCAACCCAATAAGGCAGAAAGAGAGACAAATTAAGGAATGAAAATAAACAAGCAAAAATAAGGAAATTAGAAAATGGTCTTCTGCGAAAATGTTTATGAATGTTTGCATTTTATTGCATTTCTGTTTACACATTAAGTGAACGAACATATAGCTATGCTCGAAATTGAATTAGGTTTCAAAAGAGAAAAATTTCTTTCAGAAATTTATAAGAATCATGATATGTTATTTGCTTTAACTTAAATAACTTGATGTTCTTCGAAGTAATTCATCCATAATCAAATAACGCAGTATCAGGCAGCGTCTGTCCGATATTGTACAAAATTTGAATAATCAAATTCTTCGACCATGTGTGTGGCAGCGTAGCAAAGATAGTTAGTATTGAACGCCTCGTAGTACAGGGCAAAGTAGAATGTACGAGACTACGAGGGAAAGCACCAGTAGATAGAAAAAAATGACAACATATCCTTTATAGACACTTTGTACAAAAAAATTTATTCGTAAAAAATAAGTTATTTTTTATAATAATATGGAAGAGAAATTGACAAATGTTGAAATGTGTGTAATCCAAAAAGCTAAAAACCATCAATTTGTTCTTCACATCCGACAAGCTGCCAGTTGGCATTGCCCAAAACCACCAAATGAGTTTTATTGTAATATTTAACATTGTTAAACTTAGGCGGAAAATTAATTGACATAATATCGATGAATGTTTAACTTTTTTGTCTATAAAAATTATTATAATCGAGTTTTAAAACTTTTATATTTTAGTTCCAGAAGACGAGAAAAGAATAGCGTAAAACAAAAATCTAAGACATATTTGTTAATTGGTATTCAGTGGGTTTACAAAACGTAATAGACAATTTCAAGTTTGCTTTTTTACTAAAACTATTATATCATAAAAATAATTCAGATGCTGCCTTACATTTCGCATAAGATCTTGTCAAAACTACAATTGTCCCGTAATATAATTTTGAATGATTTTTCATAACTTTCTTGAGAGGTTCTTTATCTTAATTAATAATTGATAATAGGTGTTCCAAAGAGTCGACCAAAAATCCTTGCTAGCTCTTTAAATTTATATTCCACACCATACATGAAATAAAAAAGAATTCAAGCCTTTTATTGGCCCCTACAAAAATATCTTTACAATTATTTTTGCGTATTATTATTGATATATATATATATATATATATATATATATATATATATATATATATATATATGCAGAATATTATGATTTATTATGACTAATAAGCTATGTAAAAAAGTATCTCTCAAATAATAACAGTCGGAAAACAAGGGTATTGAATATACTAATGACAACGTAATAGTATTTTAATATGCGTTTCGCTCAACAAGTGCCATTATCTTTAACTTAACCTTTAAATTATTAAAATCTATCTGTATATGAATAGCCCATACTAACTCATTTGCGGGAAAAACTAATAGTCACTGTTTAGAAAAAAAAATTAATCAGTACGGTAATAAATTTTATTTCTTTTCGGATAAATACATAATTTATGCTATACAAATTTATTTATGTCCCATGCTGCTCTAAGAAGCGAATAGTTGGAGAGATGATAATAAAAAAAATTGAGCCGATAAAGCTACAACATAAAATGTTTCAACATGTGTCAGTACACACATAGACAATGAAAAAAACCATTTTGTGCTTGAGCGGAAAATGAAAAAAAACTTTTTCCACCCGCAATTTAAACCATTCACCTTTCCCCATTATTGCGTTTTTGTATATAGTAATAATGCTATGTATCAGTTCCATATACAGACGTTAATTAATTGAAACCAGAAAATATCCTCGATTGCAGGCCGTCTATGTATATTAAATTCATTAACCTGATAATTCGAATTCAGGATCGTCCACCTGCAAATAATACCTGTAATTATTTCGAAAATTTACGTTAATCTTAACTTTCCGTCGCTTTTAAGTAAATAGTACTGGAGTTCCCAAAGTAATACATTAATAAGGATGCATAAGAAAATGGAAAGTTCATTAGGTATGGGGTTTGTTAACATTATTCCAGAAGTTTTTAGAAAATTAAAGCTTTGTTAAATTCAGTACTTTATTTAGGTTCACTTTTATTTGGTTAAGATAAAATTTACTTATTTCGTCTTAACTTCAGCTAAACTAAGCGTGAAAATAATTAGAGTGAGTCATCAGTTTTAAAGTTTCTTGTAAATATTAAAAAATATAAATCTATCTACCAGTCGAATACAATGGAGAAATACGGATATTTTGGTATCAGTTCCATTCGTTCAATATATCATATTATATAGCAAATGTCCATGATTCCCATTAAGAGAGAGGGAGACAGTGAGGGGAAGGAGAGATTTCTCTCCCTCCCTCCTCTCTTCCCTAAAAAAAGTTGAGAGAAATGTTTCTCCCAACCTCCTCCATGGGATTTGGTGAATAAAATATTTTATCAACTGCTTAACATTTTTTGCTTACCATTTTTAATTCTATTTTATAAGCTCAATTATATGTGTATATGCAACACAACAACAACAAATATAAATTTAAAAAATCCTCGCATTTATTTATACATTACGTGTACACAATTCATATTTTAAAAGTACTTATGTATAAATGTATTGAAAGTTCTGATAAAGCATCTCATTCAATCTTAAAAAAAATTAAGTAACAATTATTTTTTCTTCTAACAACCCTCCGCGTGATTATACTTTTATTAAGCAACTAAAAGTTTAAGAAAAGGAATAAAAATTGCAAAAAAAGCCATTGCAAATCTAAATTTGAACTATGCTGAAATATAGGCGCGTTGAGAGAGGGGATGAAATTTTGAGTAACGCACCTATATTCTTACTATTTCCGGTTTATAAATAAGGTTGGTAGTTCAATAGACATAACATTACTTTAATTTTCTTTTAAGAAAGAAGTAAGAACCTCCAAATATGTAACTATATATATATATATATATATATATATATATATATATATATATATATATATATATATATATATATATATATATATATATATATATATATATATATATATATATATATATATATATATAGTCATATATTTTATTGAATCCTATGGGAACTTCATAGAGGCTGGAGGTAAAACGCCTTTAAATATACAGGGCTAATATAACTAAAATCGAGGTATATCTTTTCAAGTTGATGAAGTCTTAAATTCATTTTTTTTAAATATATGGCGCCAAATATATAGCCACTTCGTGGATGCTCTTCATAATTACACCGTAAATATTGTTTATAAAAATTTTTATAAAAATTATCGTTCTTTCATAAATTAAGTTTCACAACCTACCTGAAATATTACGTTAAAAAATCAATTGGATTGCCACCGCTACATTATTTGGATAAGGTCAACTTTGTGATGAATCCTCTGGAACTCAGTAAGAAATGGAGGTTAAATGTTGCCTATTCATTACTATATCCAAACAAATCCTGGCATTCATGCAAATGAAATCGCGGTCACGAAATAAAGTTTTTCCTTATAACAATAGAAAACCATTTTTACCATCCTAATTTTACATTTAAAAAGTTGTATAACGTTTATAGATGAAAATATTTCTATAGGTTTATCCACTTAGAATAATTTTTTCACAAATTCTACATATTTTCTGAAGCATTGAACATATACCTATTAAACCTACGCTTATATAATTGGTCAAAATAAACCTGCCTCACGACCGGTTGATTAAAAATAACAGGACCCAGGAGACGACACGAACACATTGAAAATAATTTGTTTCATTTAAAACTTCACACATACACAGGATGGAACCATACAATGTTCGCTCTTTCCACAATCTTGTCGGCGACCCCGCGCTCATCTTCGGTTTCTGTTGTGGCGTTATTATTTACAATTTCATTTTAGGTTGTAAATTTTACCTAATGTATTGCATCTTTTGTGCTACTTGTTCCTTTTCAATGTTATTTGAGCATTTTCCTTTTTAGTAATTGGGTAAAATATATCTTATTTTACCCAAGCGTAAAGATTTATTTTGTAAATGATATGTGTGAGGCCTAGCCAATTAAAGGTCGACCTTATTAACTATTTTCATTAAATTTCAGATTTAATTTCATTTTATTCAAATTTTGTTGAATAATTTTCCAATCAACAAAGGAAAACATTAAATTAATATGTATTTGCAATATATTGATTTTATTTAAGTGGCTACAGGAAAGATTATTGTATTATTTTATTTGGTTGCAGAGAAGTCTAAATTTAATTATGTTAAATATTGACGTTGTTAAATTAATATTTAATTTAGTTTCCATATGAAATACAAGAGTTGTAAGTTATATTTAAGAAAGGTATTTTTTCTTAACACATTTAACTCATTTGATGGACATAATTAGAGTACCATGATTTCATGTACACATAACACTTATGGGAACACTTGATGGTCTGTCTATCCTTCTGCCTGTCAAATTCATTTTCTTTAGAAACGGCCTGAGACATCAAGTTGAATTAATATCGTACACTGATGCATATAGATTCACAATGTTTTATAATTGAAGGTGTTTTTTTCCCACACAACAAGAAGATTAAAAGCCTTTAAAGCATATTATTTTATTCATGCTGTAGTCTTACTAAATGATCATCAAAACCTATAGGACCTACAATCTTGAAAATCAGTACAATGGTAACATTTAAAGCCTCAATAAAGCCAAATGTGAATTTTAAATAGAATCATAAATTTTTGTAATTAGTTTGATTTCACGCCTGTGAAAGTCATAGTAGGCCATACGTTTAATATTTTAATTAGAAATACTATGTACACATAAATGTTTGTAAGTGCTTAAATATGTATGGAATCCCTGTATTTCGAGATCTACTTGTGCTTGACAAGTTTTTATAATATCTTATTATATGTAACACAGGTTTCTCATATTTAATATAGGTTTTCTGAATTAAATATTTATTATTTTTAAAATATTAGACTACACATTAGGAGGGCTTTATTTACCCTAGTTATATTACTATGAGACTAAAAATTGGTATAACAATCCCACCGAGAGAATCTCGTGTAAAAGTCTATGAAGTTACACAAGAGATATATGTAAAGGATATTCAAAAATGTCCAACCTAAATTTAAGTTTAAATATTTTTAGGTCATAAACATAATCCCCCTGTCTGAAAGTTGTAAGAAACTCAAAAAAAGGAAAAATATAAATGAAATGCTTTAATTTAGACCAGATCTTTCGTTAATCTGTCCAAGATATGATTACATCGTCCGCCATGTATTTTGACTTAGGATGACATTATATTTCGAATATCATGACAAAAGTGAAGGTTATCCTTGTTTTCAAAATAATGAGGTATTTGACTTCATAAGAATTATGTTAAATTTGCTATGCCAAAATAAACCAAGTGTCGATTAATAGAATTTAGAACAACTTATATAAAGATTTGTATTGTACTTAAATATATGTCTATTGAGAAGTTACAAATCAAAAGCCACGACGAGGTTACGCAACGAATGCATGGAGCTAATAGAATAATTACCATTGTAATGAATGTAACGACAAAAATATACATGTGAAATTAAATAATTGTTATGTTACCTTATTGTATTAAAGACAAAATGCGAAAATAACTCTGGATTGTAATGCAAAATATGAATAAAATAAAGTTAAGGATCGGTTTAAATGGGACAAAAAAATGAGGAAATTATAGGCAAAATATAGTCTTCGGTACTGGCTAACCTCATAGAAATTTATAAAATTGAAAAACAAAGCATAATTACGTATTTATTAACGAGTTAAAGAAAGTGATGCAGTCAGTAAGACAAGTAGAAATACAAGAATGAAATATTTAAGTGTATCTATATGATACATATTTTGATATCTACCCTGTCTAATTTAAAGTTAGTACGAAATTAATTGAAATTATTCATATAATTTAGTTGTTGGTAAAATATGAAACCAACACTTTACACTTTGACATTGTCAAAGATTTAATTTGTTTTCACAAAATACTCGAAATTTACGTAAACGTAAAAACCAACAAGTACATGACGTTATGTCCCTTTAAATTGTTTATACACTTTAAACTCAATACTCAATAAACCGCAAAACATATGCAAACATTGTTTATAATGAGGTCCTGTAGTATATTCTAATAATGACAGTAATATTATTAATCGCTCCACAATTACACCACATCAGTACCTACATTGCAGCCGTGCGAAGTCGGGGCGGCTCGCTAGTATTCTTATAAAATTGTCCCTGTAATAGTTGACTGTACAAATTTCCTTTTTATAAACGAAACCAAGCGGAGAAACCGGTGTCCTAAAAAAGTTTGTCAGCGAGTTTACACAATTGCATTTTAACCGCTTATGAATCACTGCATTAGTTTCAGTAAAATTTTCAGCGTTAACGAGATTGAAACTTTTTATAATACAAGTTGTAAAATCTCCTCACAAGGGCGATTGCGCATAAACAGCTTACGGGTGACGAATAAATATTATAATGGTTTTAATGTTGCAAGGAAATTAGAAGTTATACAACAGTAAATTTTTAGTTAGTTTTGGATGGTTTCGACTCTGACGAAATTTATGTGGTTTGCTAAAAAAATAATGCTGATCTTCAATTATTTAATTAATTATACTGTTTATTTTAAGGCAAAAATAATAACGAGGAAACATATATGAGAGAAAATATTTTGCATTTAAATAATTAAAAAGTTCACGTTTGAATTGACATTTTGTTTAGGGAAAAAATTCGTATAATGGTATTTTTGCGAAATAATAGAGCATAGACCAGTTGATTTGCAGAAAAAATTTAAATTTTTTATTTAATTTCACTATATTTTATTATTTATAATTGTTTTTATTCAAACGTCTATCTAAAAACAGATAGATATTGTTTTTATTCAAACGTCAAATTACCATATCTTCTTTTCAGTTGAATAATTGCGATAAAACGTATCAACAAGTAAATTTAACGACATGCCTTTAACTGTTCTTGCGTGACGCACGAACAAATGAACTGACAAACAGACAAATGAATAATAATAATGTTTTTTTAAGTTACGTGCATTTATTAAATTGTGTGTTCAAATAATAACCTATTTAATACGATTTTTTCTCCGTTTAAAAAGAGCGCCTTGGCTTTGTTTGTTCCACAAAAGTATAGTATAAATCAAGTTCCTCACGTGTATTTGCATAGATCTGTTAACCTCGTTAAAATTTCCCACTTGAATTGCCTTCATCAATAAGAACTTATCACAGGGCAAATTTTGTTCCAATTTGGCTTTCGCTATGTTAATTTATAAATATATATTAAACTCAAAATAGGTATATTTAAAACTTAAGTCGTAAGTTTATTTAAATATTATACATAGTGATTCGCCTGTAAAAGTAACATATACTATTATAGGTCAGTATGCAAAAAATTGCAAACACTTAACTTACATAACGAAAATATAGTATCAATAGTAACCAAATGTGTTCTTCACTATGCTGGCATCATTTGGACCGAGTCTAACTTTGTTTGTTTGCTGGTCGTGTTCTTCTGAACCAATTATGTTACTGGTGGATAACATCACGCCTGGCCTAAGGTAATTCTGTGAAACATTTTACGAGAGTGCAGGTTTAATTATTTATTTGTTTATTTATATACATTAATTTATAAATTGATACATATAACTTATTGCTGCGAGAGCAATTTCTTACAGCCAATCACGACACTACTCCAGCCCCGCTCGACGAGTGCGGTCAGGAATCGAACTCAGATCATCGCGGAGCGCTGCGCCGTCAAGGGCCGTACGTCTTTTGATCAATCCAACATACCAGGGCGATGACAGTTTTATATATTACACGTATGTAAGTATAAATTAAGTTTTCAGCGGAGCCCAAAAATATATTTTATTACTTATATTTTATGGACATAGACCCAAATTAATTATTTACTACCATGTGTTTTGGGAAATAAAGTCTATGTTCATCTAATGGTATATTAATAATCGTACATTTTAATAGGTACTACTTCGATTTACTAGTTCTATTTTTATTTCTGAGAAAGTCTTCTGATTTTCAGTGTTACGTTTAGATATGTATTTCAGGGTAAGGGTTAGTTTTACTCAAATATTTAAATTAAAGAACTATTTCGATTTACTAGTTTCTATTTTCGTTAATAAGAATGTTTTCTGATTTTCAGCAATACGTTTAGATATCCCAGATAATTAGATTTAGAATATTTATAAGTCTCTCTTTCAATCGATGCCCCATCATGTACAAGAAATAAAAAAATCGGGTGTTCCATTTTCACCCTTTAAAATTACAGTTTGAATATTTTTGATAATTAACTATTGCAAAATTCGGCTTATTATATTTTAACACTATGCCAAAATACAAGTACCTACATCAAATGGTTTCTGCAAAATAAAAGCCGCTCTTATGGACCGGCAGACGGATGAAGGTAATTATTAAGATTCTGATCTTTTCCTTTTATGATATATGGAATCTAAAAAAAAATTAAGTTTATTAAAATACATCTAATTTTGGATTAATTATAAACTTAAATGAAAATTATTATTAACTTGTAAAGCTTTACAAATTGGTAGAAATTATGTACTTAAAATAAAATGTAAGTTGTTAAAGTTTTGACTTTGTTTTTTTCTACGAATATGAGTGACAATGCAGATATTTGAAGACCGGAAAATCATTACAATATTCGTGTTTCAAATACGATTTGAGAAATAAAATAAAGCAGATGTAAATGTGAATAAGTTATCCATATCGAACCCAACGCCTTACAGAGTAATTACTCTGAGTAATATTGCGCTTGATCATTATTATCAAATATAGAATTGGGAGTAAAAAAGTGCATAAAAAATCATTTGATTAAAAACAAATTAATTTTTCAATAACATTATACACTAAATATTCATATCAATACAGCGCTCGAAACAATTAACGACTTTTTATTTTCGATTTTGATAAACCTAATTAATGGTTTTTATTCATTCCTTAGCTGCATTGTTACCCTAAATCTCCTTCATTTCGAAAATAATTACAATTTAGTAATCGCCTAATTTAAAATTTTGCGGAAAGTGTTCAATATTAGAAGTATATTCTAATTTTATATAAAATTCATATATATATATATATATATATATATATATATATATATATATATATTATACATATATATATACATATATATATATACATATGTATATATATATATATATATATATATATATATAAATATATATATACACATATATACAATATGTTAGCAATCAACCAATATGACGACAATGGCTTTCGTAATCAAATAAAATTTCCTAATATTGTTAATACAATAATTTGTTATTTATTTCGTCCTGTAACTTCGATAAAATTGTAAAAATTTTAAATCCAGTTTTACGTTAATATTTAATTTCAAATTAATGAGGTTCCATCAGTAATAATCATAGGTAATCATCAATTTTGAAAGCTTCGAAAAAAAACTATAAATTTATTTGTCGAAATAAAATTGTTACTTAGCACATAAGCGATATCGGCATATAGGCATATGATGTAAAGGAATGGATGATGACTCTAGACACCCTACTCACAGTAAATTGACAGCTTTAAAAATAATGAAAAGACAAATAAGGTTATTTATAATGATATTAGTTCGTATGAAAATTAATTCATGTAAACGAAACCATTCTGAAATTTGTCGTTAATACCAGTATAACCTTTTGTAAAACTACAAAATATTCAGCATTTACAAACCTCTACACAAACGGAATATTTGCTTGGCTTATGATATGAATAATTCATCGACAAGATTTTCCACGAATACAACGAATCTTTTTATAATATTTCATGGTCTCTACTTTGTATGTCGTTTCAAGGAAATTCTATTTCCAAGTTTTCCTCACTGCAATTGCATATATCAACATTTATCTTTTCTCACATGCAAAATTTGTTTAGTGTGTGTATTTGGTCTAGTCGAGTTGATGTCAAATTAAATATATTTCGAAACACATCTAGTGAATAAAATTAAGTTTAGTTTACGTTACAAAAAAGAAATGAAAAATTATTTGGTTACTACATTTGGATATTTAAGTGCTGTATTCTCATTATTCAAAATAAAATAAACTTATCAAATGCACAGTTTTCCTATTAAGAATATGGTAAACATATTTCACTGCAGTCTATATATATTATGTACAAGTGTGATTAGGGAGTGAAACATTTTCAATAAATTTGAAAGTTTGTGTGTATGCGGGAATGACCCATCGACTTCTAGTATTTTTAAATCGATCGATTTGGCATAATTCCGCATACATCATCCACAACCTATCTACGTCTTGCGCTGGGCGTAGGCCTTTTCTAATATACGGATTATAGGATGTAATGCTCTTAATCGCTACGGACAAGCAGCTTGGGAGTCACAGTGCGTAGCTCTTTGTGCCAGTAGAGCTGTTGCTATCACTGGTATGTGGCATACATGTGGCATCTTATATAGCGATTACAAACATTAATCTAGCCGGACAGGAAATGAACCTAGGATTCAGTGGTGTGCGGCGTTGTTAAAGCCGGAAGCCCGTGATCGGCCAAAAGGTCTTAAGTTTTGCTTGACATATCAGACATTGCCCATGCGCATTATACACAACCGAGAATATTATAATTTTATAGATTTTGCTTTATTATTAATGAATACAATTAAATTATCTATAATATTTATACCTGTATATAAAAAATACTATACACTATAATATTGAATTTTTTTAAAAATTTATCATTTCATATCATATATTTGAAATTAGATATTACCACTAAAATTGATTTAAAGTGTTGAGTGTTTTAATTAATGGAAACATAATAATTTGTTTTAAGTTAACGTAAACATAATAATTTGTTGTACGTTAATGTAAACATAACAATTTGTGGCATTAATAGAAACAGGTATTTTTTCTTGATTACGAAAGCCAATATTATCGTATTTGCTGACTAATAATATTTTCAGGAAATGGTAATTGAATTCAATATATAATTCAAGCGAAAATTCCGCAAAATTGCAAACTAATAGTTCACTATTTTTACTGATCGTTTCTTAGTATTACTGTTGTAAATTATACTACTTTATAATATATTGAAAAAAGAAATAATTTAAAGCCATTACTTCAGGTTATTATAATCGTAAGTAATGCTAGTGACTCGTGGAAAAATAAAACAAAATCAAAACTTTAAAAAACTCTCATGATTTTAATTTAAGTACGTAATTTCTATCATTTATTGATGTACATACATATATATAAATGTATATAAATGTATATATATATATATATATATATATATATATATATATATATATATATATATATATATATATATATATATATATACATACATATATATAAATATAGTTTTAGGATAAAACCTTTATTTATTAAATATTTGATTAATAAAATACAAAAATATATTATGTTTCATAACGCGATAAAAGTATAATCCAGCTCACTAAATATATAAAATTAAACTTAATTTAAAACAAAACAAACAGTTGAACTTAATTTTATTTAATATTTAATGGATCCTCTACTTTTATTTATTAATTGTATCATTCGATCAGATAAACTATCATATAAGTTTTTGATTGCACTTCGTTTCTTTTTTGTCCATTAATCAACTATTACATTCTTCAGCTCTTCAACTGTGGTAAATTGCCTTGTTCCTCGGTAAACTGCTCGTGATAAATTTCCCCCACTATTTTCAATTATGTTTGCGTCTGAAGAATAAGCTGGCCATTATTTTCCACACCCAAACATAATTGAAAATTCTTAGGAAATTTTATCCCGAGCAATTGAATATTTTTTCTGTCAAAATAGTCCTTGACTATTTTTGCCCGATGAATAGGAGTATTATCGTGCTGAAATATAAAATGAGGACCAGCAATCTGCGTTGCGTAAGAAGTAGTCTGTTCGTCATTTAGATCTATGTACCGTTTACTGTTTACTTCCCCACTTAAGAAATTAATGTCCATTTTTCCTGAAAATCCTATTCCGGACACTACTATCCTCTGCTTGCCGCTATTTTAACAATCTTTCCACTTTTCTGAAGTCATGAAAACAATAGTTATAACCGTTAGGACCATCCAAATTTAATTTCTTTTCGTCGGTAGAAATTACTTTTCTCCATCTTTTTTTTCCAATAACATGATCGTTTGCAAATATCAATCTATTTTCTTTATATTTATCAGACAAAGGTGGTTATCTTGGGGCATATAGGCGAAATAATGTTATCTAATAATTATTAGACAGTTACAACATTAGCGACTTATTTTATTAAAATGCCCACAATAAAATGAATTATATGACACACATTTTAAATATGTGATGTTTATTAAAATGGTGTCCACTGTTTGAATATAAAGATCGAAGTGTGTTGACAAATTTTGTTAGATTTACAAATACATTGGTGCTTAAAATAAAATGATCTTATTGGCTAAAAATCTCTTAAACTATCGTGGTGGGCGGCTACTTGGCCCATCTTCGGGATGCTCAGTCCTTTGTAATCCCTTTTATTGCACTTAATAAACAGCAAAACTTGCAAAGGCAACACATAATGTAAGACTATACATGTTTGTGATGGCCTTTTGGTCTATTCAGATATTAGGTGCAGCAGAGGTTTCACACTCCTTTACAAATACAGTTTACCGAGAGAGTTTTATAATATGTGGCAGTTACGTGTTGTAAATTTGAAATATTTTATAAAATACAATTTTTAACATAACCCCCGCCTTAAACGAGCTATATTCAATAAAAGAATTACAAGTTAAAATTTTGCTACCTAAATTATACATATTCTAAAAATCATAAGTTATCGGTAAAAGAGCTAGATCTAAGATATAGATCGTTCATAAGTTCCTAAATGTGTCTTGATGGTTACAGCACAAGCTTTGCCATCATCTCCTGGATGAACGTCTATAATGCGTCCAAGTGGCCAGTGTAAATGAGGGAGATGAAGCTCTGCCATGTCTTTATCTTAATGTTTATCCCGCTAATGAATTTAAAAATTATCTCAATGGTGAGAAAGTACCTGGATTTGATCTAGTTACAAGTGAGATTCTCAAAAGATTTCAAAGAAAAGCTTTGGTTAAATTAACTACTCTTATCAATGCCTGTATTCGGCTAAACTATGTCCTAGATATGTAGAAAACAGCTGAAGTTATCATGATACCAAAACAGGAAAAAATCTAAATGGAGTTGAATCATACCGACCTATCTCATTCTTACCAATCATATCAAAGCTATTTGAGAAACTGGTTTTAAAGAGTCTTAAACCTATTCTCGATCAAATGATAGCATCTCATCAGTTTGTTTTGATAAATAATCATTAGACCATCGATCAGGTACATCGTATTACTAATGTTATTGAAAAAGCGCTAGAAAACAAAAATGTGTTTCTGATATAAGACATATATCAGATATGTTCTGGTGTCTTCTTGGATGTAGCGCACGCATTTGATAGAGTTTGGCAAGAAGGCCTACTACATAAATTAAGATAACTCCTTCCTGATCACTTCTGTCAACTCTTAAAATCTTGTCTGACTAATCAACACTTTCGGGTTAAATACGAAGACTCGTATTCAGACTTGAAGCTTATTAAGTCTGGGGTCCCTCAGGGTAGTGTTCTAGGCCCAATTTTGTATTCGCTTTTTATTAATAATATTCCAACAACATTATATAGTACAACTTTCGTAACTGATATGGCAATAATGGCAGTGGGAGAAACTATGGAAGGCTCAATTAGATAATTGTAATCTACTCTCAACAAACTATCCATATGGACTAAAAAATGGCGCATAAAATTTAACAAATGCAAATAGGCACATATACATTTTAGAAATAAAAAGATAGCACAACAACCAATCTTTATTAATAGCTCTCATTAACCATATATCAACACCGCTAAATATTTTGGTATGTCTCTTGACATCAAGTTTCGGTAGAAAGAACATATTAAGAAGAAACGCGACGAATTTAACATCAAGTTCAGAAAAATATATTGGTTGCTTGGTCGTAATTCTCAGCTTTCAACATACAACAAGCTTCTATTGAATAAGCAAGCTCTACGCCCAGTTTGGAGTTATGGAATACGGTTGTGAGTCTGCGCCAGTAAATCTAATATCCAACTGATATAAACATTTCAACACAAAATGCTCAAGTGTTAATTAACGCACCTTGGTACGTTCGTAACTGTGACCTCCATCGCAATCTTGAGATCGAGATGATTGATTATATTAGTAGATTTGCTCGTTTTCACCAAAAGAGACTTCTAAACCACATTAATCTAGAAGCGTCCAGACTTTTAAATGTGCAAAACATTACAATAATGCTCAAAAGAGTACAACTATTTAAGCTTCCTAGAAATTAGAATATTAAGTTATTTAATAGAAAAATCTTAGTTGAGACAGTTCTAAGTGTATTAATTTAGAAACAAATTAATCATTAGTCACGTAATTAGTTTTCATAAAAATTGTGAAAAAAAAAACTTTCATTCAAATGTTTTCCACGAGGTATTATATATTCAAAATAAGTGAATATCATAAGTAATAACACACAATTATACTTGATAAACGCAGTAAAATTTGGACACGTCGTGACACGTCTACGGCCTTGAATTGAATGACAACGGGCAGCGGCGCGGCGGCTGTGCTATATACTTCATCGTATTTCAAAATAAAAAAATTTCGACGCGATGCATTATAACAATTCAAGGTGAAAACATACGCGAATTAATGTAATGTTTACGAATAAATATTGCAGACACCAACGCAATATGTATACAAATTATCTGATTATGACTACTTATTAATATTTTTATACATTTTTTCCAAAACTGTCAATTTTTTAAACAATTGACATTTTTTTATAAAGACAAGTTAAATATGAGCTGTAAAAGTTATCTTCAAAAATTAAGGTATTTAACTCATCCTTAATACGACTATGTATATTTCTTCTATAAACGTGTATTCGTAGAACCTCTTGCGCAAGGCGCTTAATGGAATAATATTTTTCTTACATTTTATGTGAGATATTGGATATGAAATAATTTACCACAGGCAAACGAAATTTTAAGGATATTATTAAGGTTTCTTCAGTTAGCGGAGACTCCATTTTAACGGTAAAGTAAATCTATAATGGATAGTAATGAAAAAAATAGAACAATTGAAAATACAACTGCGTGAAAAAATTTACTGAAAAGTTAAACACGGGTACAAGCGCAATACGAAGAAATAAAATAGACTTAATCGATTTAGACTCCTCTCAAATTTCAATCTAAATATATCGTACTAACCACGAGGAAATTTACGTTCTTTGATTGACATTTGTATCACAGTTGGGAGGGCTGTTTGATAGCAGATAGGTCCAAAGTCTCCAAAGTCTCAGATCGTACACGTAAACATAATTATTTAAGAAAAATGTTTAAAACAACCGTGGGTTTTTATATAAAATGGAAATCCATGACATTTTATTGCAAAGCACAGAACTACTAAAAATATTTATTTTCATTACAATCTATTATAGATTTACTCCACCGTTAAAACGGAGTCACCGCTAACTGAAGAAACCTTAATAATATCCTTAAAATATCTTTTGCCTGTGGTAAATTATTTCATTATAAGAAAAATATTATTCCCTTTAGCGCCTTGCGCAAGAGGTTCTACGAAAACACGTTTATAGAAGAAATATACATAGTCGTATTAAGGATGAGTTAAATACCTTAATTTTTGAAGATAACTTTTACAGCTCAACTTTAACTTGTCTTTATAAAAAAATGTCAATTGTTGGTATAAAGTCTGGACGCTTCTAAATTAATGTGGTTTAGAAGTCTCTTCTGGTGAGAACTAGCAAATCTACTAATATAATCAATCATCTCGATCTCAAGATTGCGATGGAGGTCACAGTTACGAACGTACCAAGGTGCGTTAATTAACACTTGAGCATTTTGTATTGGAATGTTTGTATCACTTGGATATTAGACTTACTGGCGCAGACTCACAACCGTATTCCTCAACTCCAAACTGGGCGTAGAGCTTGCTTATTCGATATAAGCTTGTTGTATGTTGAAAGCTGAGAATTACGACCAAGCAACCAATATATTTTTCTGAACTTGATGTTAAATTCGTGGCGTTTCTTCTTAATATGTTCTTTCTACCGAAACTTGATGTCAAGAGACATACCAAGATATTTAGCGGTTTTGATGTATGGTAAATGAGAGCTTTTAATAAAGACTGGTTGTTGTGCTATTTTTTATTTCTAAAATTTTCATGTGCAGATTTGTATTCGTTCATTTTGATGCGCCATTTTCACGTTCATATATATATATATATATATATATATATATATATATATATATATATATATATATATATATATATATATATATATATATATATACATACATATATATATATATATATATATATATATATATATACATACATATATATATATATATATATATATATATATATATATATATATATATATAGTATATATATATGTATATATTTAGAGTCAGATCAAACATTTTGTAGCATATAGTAGATAACTGAGAAGATATTTAGATTTACACCTATGACGAACGCGGTCTAAATGATCCTAACGTCGATGCTTATACGTACGTCCTGGCCCAAACATCTAGTTACGGATCAGTGTAATAATTGATCTTATAAGTTTGCTGTATATAATAATCATATAAAAAGGGGCCCTTTTAATAATAATACTGGTGGTCCTCTGGGAGCCCCTACGTTTCTCGGAAAATGACAAAAATATTAAATAGTATCCCGATGACGATAAAAAGGCTTAAATTCAACCATGGTTTATTGTAAGGACTAAGTTCGAAATTATTTATAGACATATACCTATACATGGCATAAACTGTTACGGCACATGAGAACCGTGAACTTAGTTTCAGTAATGCCTTAATTGCCAAGTTCACGTTTCGCTATGTAGAATGAAGATGCTACATTGTGTTTAATTAATTTCAAAATTAATAACATTAAGGCGTAAGAATTGGAATTGTTTCTGTAAGCTATGGCAAAGGACTCACGGAGAGGATCTGCCTTACATAAAATTTAAGAATTGTCCTCTCGATAAATTTAAAATTGTAAATAAGTGATGCTACGAAAAAAACCGAAATGTCAATAAAAATATTTCATTAAAAAGGTTCATAACCTGTCATAACATGAAATACAATTATTCAATATGTCAACAGGTAAATCTCTAATTTATATATCTATAGTTCTTTATAAAAGTTCTGCAAGAACGTGGTTGCTTTCATTTCACAACTTTTTATGGCCCACGTTTTAGAAAGGAACTTTAACTATTTTATTCTAACCTTTTGCTGTTGAAACTTTCAGATGTTTCCTTTAATTTTTTTCTCGTAGAATATCGGGATCATGTCTAGCTCAGTTTATTTGAATATGTCTCGTATATATGCTTTCGTGCAATTTTTAGAAATTCGTGAATGAACGTGTTTATTTGGCGAACGGATTTTTTAAAGTCGTAAAGAATTTGAGTAAGGTGGAGAATTTATATTTGCTTTAAAGTTTATGCATAAAGTATTGACATTTATTTTAACTTACCTAAAAATAACATATATTATTTTTTCCTCTGCTAATATGCTCTTTCAGTTTTTTGCAGTTTTTTTGAAGGGATAATTGCAATTTTATCGCAATTTAATCGCAATAAGCCCACCAGTTTATTAAATTTTTAAATATTGAATATATTGGGCGTTAATTTTACAGAAATTCAAAAGCAAAGATCTTTGCTAATAGCCCACCTTAAGATGTAGTAATACAACGAAACCGAGGGCATGGTAAAGAACTTAAAGAAAGTAGAAATAATACTACATCACGTAGTTTCATGTAGTTTTAAATTATTAAAGTTTACTCAAAAATATGTTTTTAATTTGATCGGGCACTTAACTCAAAATTTCCAACAGTATTCGTAGCTTTCCCTAAGACTGGTACAATTGAATATTTCCCAATATATAGGTCGACATTTTGCCGAATAGTTACATGTTTTAAATTTATATTCGTATTGACAATAACAGTGTGGAGTTACTATATTAATTACTTATTTAACGATACAAATATTTATGTTATTACCCAACCAGACTTACTTGAAAATTACGTTGTGTAAAAAAAATAATATTTCGTATAACGTAATAAAAGTCGTATTCAATATCCTTAATAGTAATAGTAATCACCTTCGCAGCGACGGATCGTTTGCTCGACTGGTGAATTGAATAATTCATCAGTAAGTGGCTCTCAACTTTAACGTAAGTTCCTTCCGTAATATATTTTGCTCTCCGTTTCTTATGCGCGGTCCATACCTTGCACGGATAACATTTTATGAGAGTGGCTTTGCATATTTCAGGAAAATCGTTCACCCAACTTTAATGCAAATGTGTTAATACAAATACTTAGGTAAAACAATTCATGCAAAGTGGCATTTCAATCTTTTTGGTTTGTAAGTCTATATTATACATTTTTTTTCTAGTTAATTTAATATTTTATTCAAATATTGAATATAATTGGCATTAATTTTGTAGAAATTTATTATTCACAATTAAATGAAACTACGTGATTTAGTATTATTTCTACTTTCTTTAAGTTCTCTACCACGACCTAAGTTTTGTTGTATTACAATATCTTCAGGGATTAAATTTAAATTCTAACTACACGTAAAAATTTTCAATCAATTGAATCTCTAAAATTTTAATATCAATTGATATTCCGTTTATTGGCGTGACTGGAGTTTAAATAATTTTTCTCAAACAATAAAATAGACGTTAAAGTATAAACTTATTTGAAATATAATTTGTTTGAAGTTATGTGTCGGAATATAAAAAATTAAAGTGTAATAAACCAATTAAAACTAATTAATACCTTCTCCCGGTAATGTTTATCGACTTTCCGAATTTTACGCTCTAAAATATTTAATCAGATTTTCAGAAATATTTCCGTGTCTACATAAAATATTATTTTATATTAACTACTTCAAAAATATACTTAAATAAATCTGCGTGTTTCTAAGTGTTTTCTATTTTACCATTATGTGCAATAACCTTTGTGGAGCAGAGCGATCGTTGAATTTGTTACAGGATATTTTATTAAAGCAGTTTTAGTTTATGATGATGACGTCATGATCATTTGTGTCATTTAAAAATTTATAGAAACTATGGCATAGGATCGTATGCATTCAGTTTATATTAAAAGGTCAAACGAATATCAAGCTAAGAGGAGTATAACTGTCTCAGTAAGTTCATACGGATCACATTAAATTTGATATTTCTCTCTTTTTTTCATTGTAATATTACAGTTTACTGAATTGGTAATGGTAAAGAATTGAAAGTAATCTTGAAAAGTTATATAGAAATATTCTTATTCATAATTTACATTTTTGAAAGGAAATTTTCTTGCAATTTTGTTGCTATTTAAAAATTCGATATTACATTAGTCAGCATATAATGATACGTCCAATGAAATTTTCTTTTGAAAAATTTTGGTTAACCTATTTACGTCGAAAGAATGTTTATTAAAACGACTGAAATTATAAATGGCGCATTTACTCTCACAAGTGTGGAGTCATGCATGTTGCTTATATGTAGAACCTCTCATTGTTTTCTCATTTAATGAATCACAAAATTTCTGAATTTTTCGTTTCCTTATTCGTTTTGTAACATCCACAGAATTATAGGAATTATTGGTGTGTACAAAATGAGTTTTATTTGAATAATTTTTGAAGTCAATTTAAAATAAATTCAAATGTTTGGATTGATTCAATTCCATTTGAGCTATTCATTTATAATGAATATAAAACCATTCGCAGCACAATATAATTTGTTTCACATAATTTGTAAATTTCATATGTGCGTTTCTTGATGAATATTCTTCTTGTACATTGTAAGTATATAAATTTAGGTCATTATTTTATTAAAGTATTTAACTAAATATGTAACCCTAAAGAGTCAATCCCCTTGAGGATTCCCGTCATCAATTTGAAAATGAAAACATCTATATAATAATCGTTCCAAAATATTTTAAAAAATTTGTATGTACTTTGCTTTCACTCAAGTACAAAGTTTTTGAGTTTTATAATTTCAATAAAAATATAATTTCCATAATTTTTACTAAAAATATTTTGACTTTAGGGACCTTTGTATTTTTTCAATTCTTCAACCTTGACGATCGATGAAGGTGACGTTTGGCTGGCTGGTTATAAATAACCTTTTTTATCATCTAATGATTGCTCAATTTCACTATCACGTTTAGATATTTATTTCAAAATATTTTACGGGGATAAAAAATGTACTATCTGAACGTTTAACTCAGTTGCGCAACCAAACTGAGACAAGCAGATGCTGGTCAAAATACACACGAGTAAGCGGCAGTTAATTTGCTCGCTAACTATCGTATACGAGTTTACTCGTATCTAGCCTATTGTGAATAAAGTAATGTTACTCTATGCCCACAATAAGTTCTTGTGTAGGTGTGTTTAGTATGACGGAAAGATGTTTAATGGATTGAAGATGGCTTCGCAAACAAAGGGTTAATTTTCCATGCTTCACGATTTCCAGTTCAAGCCGTATTAAATGACACATCCATTGATTGTGAGAAAGGATGTAACAATAGCGATTTATATAACATATTTATCCACCGCACAACAAAGTAAAAGTTGTCAATAAAAATTGATAATGGGCTCCTTTCGGAAGAGTATAGAGGAAGGGAAATAGAAAAAGTGAGCCGGCGAGTAACGAAGTGTTGAATGTAATAATAAAAGTTTTCCCTTGAAGTTTATTACTTGGGTAAGGGCGGGAGGGTGTTATCGAAATAAAGGAGGAAATAAAGGCTAACTTATACGAAGTAGTAAAACTACGGTTGAGCTTTATGAAATGTTATACAAGTAGGTCTCGATTTATTTTAATCGTACCTATTATTAGGTTTATAAATTTATACCAAATTGTATTTTTTTATTTAAGAATTTTATAAAATGCTTATAATGCCGCTACAGTTTAAATACGATGAAAGCTCATTCTGACTATAAATTTGTTTTGATTGAAGCTGCCTGAGAGTCAGTCAAACATTGTCACCCCAAAGATTCAAAGAAGCTGACTGATGATTTGGATCAGAAATAAAACCAGAGTGTAATTTTAAATTCTTTTTTAATGAGAAGTTTCATTTCAAATGTGGAAAATTATCTTTAAACTAGGTTGAGTATCGACACCGATTGTATCACGTGCCAGGTTTTTGATGGGAATACAATCATTAAAATTTTAATAAATAAACTATAAAACTAATTAAATACAAAATTTACATATTTGCTTAGTAAATTTACTTTAATTTGTGTATTTATGTGCATAATATAAATTTAAAATAATCTCCCTCGTGGAAGTTTTATATAGTAATATATACGAAATCCCTTATTTAACCAATGGTGAAACCAAAAAAAACTCCAACATATAAGTTAAATGGAAGACACCAATACAATATTATTCATTGCAGCCCAAATGCTAAAATTAACGTATGCCCGAGAGATCTCAGCGTCAAATCAAGTATCCGAGTATTCCAATTTATGACCACATTACACCAGATAAAACCTTATTATTTCATGAAGCGTTCTAAGTTATTTGCGATTGGAATGCAGAACTATGTAAATTCATTCATTAAAAAAAGTATTGACTGAGCGGAAGTTGAATCAACGTCACATAAGCTATTATAAAAATTACATAATTGCGTTATCATTTACTTATAATCAGTTCACAAAAGGAGAACGGTAGTTATAAATTCACATGGATCCCTAGGGAAGTTGATTGGTTAAAACAATAGAGTATCTTTTACGGAAAAAAACACTATAAAGTGACCAAATAATCAAACGTAAACACTTTCTAATAATTTACTCTTGTGCATGAAACCTTGTAAGTGATTATTTTTTTAATTCTTTTATAACATCATTGATACCTCATTTATTATGGATCAATTTCTGTAACGCCACTTAAGCCTGTCTTGTTCAAGTATCACCCCTCAAGCTATGTTTTACTATCCCTCTATTCAATAAGTAATTATATACCTAAACGAGAAGTTTGCACCAGGGCTTGACGGACAGCCACACTATTTAAGGAAACACTTTCAATAAGGCAATATGTTAACAATTGGCCCATGACAGTCTTTTATGCGCTTCACAATTAATTTCATAATGACCGATTTTCCACTTCCAGCGCCACGAGTAATAAAAACAAAAAATTATTTATTTTAATAATTTAAAACTTTCTTCTCATTGTATAGGAAATTTCTTGTTATATTCAAATTTATATTCTGCAGTACATTACCTTCTGTGCATTAAGACGTAGTAATTTTATTGTCTTTTATTTTCCTATTAAGTTTAAACTTAACTTATAATTATGCAAATTACGTGTGAAATTTTACTTATTGAATAAATGTTGGTAGAAAACAAAAATGTTTCCAAATAAACTAAATTTTATTTTCCCTTTACTATCAACACACTTTACCTTTACCTTACTATCCCTTTATTACAAGTTCTCGTTGCTGTTTCTTTTTAAGTATTTTATGATAGCAAACCACACATTTTTGTAGCTTGTTAGCTATTATGTTCCCTTCAATTTCTGTAAAGTCCTTGCTACCGAAGCGGTCGGAAGTCCACGCAACTAACACTGTGGTTAAAATGTTGGTACATATTTATTTTTAAATTTTGTTTCCTTTCAGATTTTATACTAGCAAATTATCTATTTTGTTATTACGTACCTATCATACTACATGTCATACATAAAACTACTGTTTCCGTTTGACATAAACTTGGTGAATGGATGTTTATATTATAATTGGGTCCCATGGTATTTTATAGTTTCTGTCTATCCCATGAGAAAAAAACTGTACATGCTTTTATATTACATTATGATGATTTTTATCTTATTAGAAATACATTTTCTGCAAATTTTTGTGACTATGGCCTAAAACAGTCAGTCTTCGTGGAAACAAAAAAAGTACTGAACTATTTTCGTTTCCACGAAGTTCGTTCGTTTCCTGAACTTTTTTTGCATCTCGAAGATGATTCAGTAGAAGAATCATAAGATTATTTTGAAGCTTATTAGATATAAGCAAACGAAAAGATTCACGTTTGTGATAAGAGCCAGAAGACCATAATTACAATTCTGAAATAAGCTATAATGAAGAAAACTTTGAGCGAAGCCTTTGAAAGAACCATCTTCTCATTGTTTTTTTGGAAAGAAACAAAATAATCTAATTCAAAGAGTATGTGAGAAAAGGTACACATAATATTCTTACTCATTTGCCAGGTAAATTAGACCCAACTAAAAGTTCTAAAAGTAAAACGGAATATTTTCTCTTATTTTGCATCAAAAATATTTTAGAATTAATAATCGAACATACAAATAGTACATATCTTTGTTTCATGTTAAATTTAAAAAGGAATATAATCCCAAAAATGTGACAGACCCTAAGACAGCTTGCTTCCAATAGTTTGGAGTAGACAAATAGCCAACTGAAATATAAAATATTCCTAAGGAAACCATAAACCTGGCTAAAGTTTACTTGACCAATAAAAACATAGGACGCAACATTATTATTCAATATCAATTTATAAGTACTGATTTAACTAAAAATCTTGTAAACGAAATCAATAGTGTGAACTCTGTGTGTGTGTTTTTGCTGGAAAATGTTGTGAATTACACTCGATGCTTTTTGGTTTTTATGAACAACCCACTATCACTTCCGATGTTTCAAACAAATTGTCTTCCATGCATTATGATAACGTGATCGACACACACGCACGCACTCACGCACGCATTCTCGCAAGCACGCACGCACGCAAGCACGGCGGCACGCACGCACGCACGCTCGCACGCATACCCACGCACACACACACGACACAAAATATTTTATTACCTAATCTTTAGAATAATACTTCACCTCATTCCTAAGATATAACACTCTTATCAAGATCTGAAATTACTACTACATAATTAATTTGTCTGTCACCAAGACAATACCCAAAATATAAGGAATACTTGAGTACTCAATGAGATTTGGGGCGAACATGACCCGCTATTTGGGTTAATAAACGCGTCGCATAAGGCTGACTATGAATATAAAGACGCTCGCTTTAGACATCCGCAGTCTATTGAGGCAAGTGTTTTGTCAAAATTGAATACAAATCTCCTTGCACATGTTGTTGAAGGTAAGTCTAGTGGGCGAACTTCAGCTTATTTGTTTGTCAAGGGCACGGGGAAGCAAAAGTTTAATTGAATGCGAATCGAATAAATGGTGTATTGGTCGCCTTATAAGATGACATAAGCTTTTAATCCCATATATTGCTTGCCATTTATTTCCCATAAAATAATTATCGTTGAATATAATTAGTTAGAATTTTATCAAATAATAATATATAAATGCGTAAGTAATATTTAAACTTCTTTTCTTTGCAGAAAATGCTTGAAATTTGTACTTGCGAATTAATACGTATAAATCAACCAGTAGTTGTACTTGACTAATTTACTTTACGCGATATTGGTCTTTAAAGAAAAAAAATATTCTTGTTTGTTATATTTACATACGTTTATGTATAAGTAATATAAAAATGCGGAGGATTTTTCCAGTGAATTTCGAGCCTATTATATAACTGAAATAAGTCAAGATATCGCTAGAATATAATTATTTTTTTTCAATACAATGTCAGATACCGAATAAGTGGATTAAAACTATAAGTCTCACAGTAACCTTCAAAACCTGAAAGATTAATTCAGGGGACCGTGGGTGTTGCCTTTTTGCACGTCATCACTGTTTATCTCACGTTATCAAGAAAAATATGAATATCATTTGTTTTTTCAAAAAATAAATATAAACCATAAATTGTTTATATTTATATTTAGATGCGTATATTAATACTAATTGGTAATATTACAAATGTAAAAGTATATTTTTTGTTTCCCTTTTACGTCTTGAGTACTCAATTTAATTCAATGAAATTATTTGCAAATATAACTTGCATTATGGAAATGAATACCCGGTACATGTCTTGCGTTAAAGTTAAATATTTTTTTTCTAATTAAAAATCACCCTAATCAGCATAAGAACCTGAATATAAATATTTACGTGCAAGTGAAAAACATGTCTTAATTTCATGATTATTTGTATTGTCTATGATTTTAAGCTTCTAGTTTTGTTCAGAAACACCATTATGAATACTACCACAATATTAGTCAAGGAAGTATTAGAAGTACATTGGACGTATATTATAACGACAATATATTTATAGATTCGATATTTTAAAAGATTAGAGCTAAGATGAGTCCCGATATATCTATACTAAAGTTTAGATGGTGGAATAAATGTTAATTTTTACAACAGATTTGAAAGAGAAGGATACTTATGCAAAATTTATATTTGTAAAATGCACAGGTAATGTATTGTTATATATTCCATACATATGAGATTTGCCTTACGTTTATCTTATGTTGCACCTCTGGCCAAAAACGACTGGTAGTCACAGGTCGACACACGTACGAATCCTGAACAGCTGTTAAGGCCGAAGGAGATGAAAACCTTCAAATTAATGTATTATTTCAGTTCGTGAAACCCTTCAATGGGTCATGCGATAAACTCCACTCCTTTATAATAAACTGTAAAAATACTTATCTCCTAGCCACTAAATCACAAAAAATATCTTATTTAAATTTATTCAAAGCCAACTACAAGGGAAAGCTGAATCAGCCTGTTCCATCAAAGATTTTGACTCATGGGAACAATTCAGCAATTTTCTCAAAACTCAGTTTGGCGAGCAAAAATATTACACACATTTACTTGCCGACTCACAAGACTGTCGACAATTACATAAAGAACCACTCAACCAATTTCTATTAAAATTAGAAACATGCCTCTCAAAATTAGTTACCTAAATGACATTATAGAATAAGAAAAAATCTGAACTTTCTGGACGAATTGTAGCTATGGGAAATTTAGCTCTTTATACATTTTTATTAGGTTTATCACCCAGAATATTAAATCTCGTTCACTGCAAAGTTTCATCCACTTTAAACGAAGCCATCAATATAACTATCTCAGAAGTGAATTCACTATTAACAGTGCCGGTAATATAATAACAATCAATTTAAAACAAAAACTTTTATCTCAAGCTCTGCTACATCCTATGCAACCAATTCGTCTACGAATTTTTCGGCTCGCGTTCATCAGGCTCGCGTTAATTTTATAGACAAAAGCGACGACAACAATTACACTGACGACACACAATCCGAACACAATATCTACTATGACTATACTCAATATCTATCTCACGACCATTTAAAAATGTAATGGGCTCACGGCAGTGCCTCATGAGACCCCAGTCCAATTCAAAGCATAAAATTCGGCATAATGACACCTCTTCTATATCTAAGGACCACACGGGTAACCAGCCCCAAGCCCGAGTCCCATTTTCTAAATCTTCTAAATCCAAGGACCCAACGGGTAACCAGCCTCAAGAACGAGTCCCATGTTCTACATCTTCTATATCCAAGGACCACGCGGGTAATCAGCCCCAAGCACGAGTCCCATCATTTATATCCAGAGACCACACGGGTAACCAAATCCAAGCACGAGTCCCATATTCTATATCCAAGGACTACACGGGTAATCAGCCCCAAGCAAGCGTCCCATCTTCTATGTCTTCTGCATCGGAGGACCATACGGGTAATCAACCCCAAATAAGAGCCTCGTCTTCCAAATCAAAATCTCAAGCTTATAATCAGTCTCAATTTAGCGTTACAAACGTCGAATCAAATCCAATGTTAATAAATCAGGACGAGTTTATTTAAAAAATATCATGTGATCCAACTAAAATATTTTCCTCCTCCTCATATAATTGTTAATACATCAATTTCTCACAAACCCCTACGTCTACTTCTAGATACTGGCTCTTCTTTCTGTATAATGAAAAAATCTTCAATTCATTCTTATTCTAATATAAAACTGAGAAATCAAACACTTAAATTAAAGGGTATTGACACAGTATCGGCAGACACAGTATCAGCTCTCGGAAACTTTGATATAGACCTCTTATTTCCAAAAAATATATCCCGTTTATCTTCCATGTCCTCGAAAAAATCAACCTAACCTACGATGGTGTAATAGACAACAATTCATTAAATAACTATCAATGCAAAATCGATTATAAACCCAATACTCTGGATAAAAATATACTGAACCTTAATTTTTCTGATCCAATTTACAATATTCCTGCTTGATCTGAAATCATTATCGAATGCTCCGTGAAAAATCCTAACTTAAAAGAAGAAATCATCTTGATCAATTGCTTATTAAAACCAATGTTTAGGTGAAGGCACTAGTAGTGAGAATATGAAAATTATTACCTGCGTATAAGCTAGATGAATAAGTAATTCAGAGAACAAATGCTCTGTATCGGAAGTAAATCTTTAAAGAACTTTCCACGGTCATATCGAAAATCCAAAACTTAGATAATTTTAGCTCGCTTTAATATTCCTCTTTTCTTTGTTTCTTTTAAATATTATAAATAGTGCCTTTAAAACATTGGCGGTAATAAAGTTTACATCTCTATAAAATAATGATTTTTTAAAGCCAAAAAAAATTCAAGTTGTAATATTTACTGACATTATAAATACTTACTGACATATATCCAAGTCAGGTTCTAAAACTGACATCAACATATGCAACCCTGGCGCCTGCACTGGTATTAATAACTTAATTTCAGCTGGTATTATTTTGTCTAAATCCGAGGTTTTTAAATTTATCAACATTAATCGTTTTCATAACCTGAACATAACCAAAAAGAGACGTCAATAAAAATTTTGGAAGCTGTCAGGTTTCCCCGGGTCTGTTTGTTAGGGTTAAAGGCCAGGCTTTATTCATATATTAGTTGGTCAGTAAGAATAATTATCAAGTCACCGAATGGTAATATAATGTAAAAATAAGTAAGTGAAAGGTATTTTATTTTGTAAAGTAGTAATTAAGTCTCATTGTAAAGTACAATAATTTTTTATTATAAAATATTAAAAGAGTAGGTATTGGCTTTATCAGACATTTTTTTTTCTAAACTTCTAAGTTTGCAAAACTTATTTCAAAGCCTTGTTAGAAGTGACGATGAGGGCCTTATTAGGAGTAATATTTGTTCACTTTTTGACTATATGTATCTTTAACATAAACATGAATATCATTACATCTACGAACTCGTGATAAGCCATGTATAACTGCTCATGTGAAAAAACAGGTTCTGGTAAATATAATAAGCGACAATGAAGAAAAGTTTATATATAAATAATTGTAGTTTGACTGTGCATGTTAGTCAAAGAGAAATATCAATAGATAGCGTTATTTTAAATAATTACGGTTTACTTGCAATGGATTGTTATTGGATTATTAAATTCAATATATTATGTGACCGAAGTAATAAACGTTTTTTCATTTATATAAAGAAAATTCTAGCAATCTTTCCGTTACATCCAAATAGCTGTATTATAAATTTATAAGTTAGTGTGTAAGTGTCTTTATATAAATATATATATATATATACATATATATATATATATATATATATATATATATATATTATACATATGCGTGTGTGTGTGTGTATTTGTGTATATATGTATCTTTTTTATTTATTAATATTCTTATTAATATTTTAACTTAAAATTGCCATGTAAAATTTTTTTAAGATAGTAGTGAGAAATTTATAAGGAAATTAAAAAAAAATTTGGAATTTATAAAGGTATGTTAGCTAATAAGAATGTTCTAAGGATAGACAATACTATAATTTTTTGCTCGATATATGTTTATCTTTCAAAGGGATATAGATTTCATGAAATTCCCAGACACCATAGGTTCTACGATTATCACTATGATTTTAATATAAAGTTAACATATGAATTAATATTCCTTTCGTAAAATTGACCATGATACTTTTGCATTTGGGGTGGGGAAGACATGCTTTCGTGGACTTTTCGGTACTAACTACAGCATATCTTATAATTGATAATATGGATGGATTTATGGTCATTGATCATCATGAATTGAAAATACAATAGAGTACTCTGACTGCTTCCCCAAATTTTTTAAAACAAATATTTTTAAGTATTGATTATAAACTACAACACAGTTTATATAATTTATCACTGAGCCAAGTTTTCAAGTCTAACCGTTTCTGAGAAACGGATATTAAAGAGAGACAGACCACTGGACACGTTGATATTATATAAGGATTCTTTTGAATGTACAGAAGTTTGAAAAAGTCTTCAATTGTTGTGTGGCAAATACTAATATGCGATATATAATTAACCTTGCTTTGTCATAAATATTTTAATTACAACCGAGGAATATTTCCTTTCAACGCTATTTTCGTCTTTCAATCGCATATAATAATTTATATATAAATATATATATATATATATATATATATATATATATATATATATATATATATATATAATTATGAAAATATTCCTTAACTTTTTTATTTGGATTTTCATAGATTACAAAAATTATTATTTTAAATGAAAGAATATTTATAATTTTATCGTGTTTACAAAAACTAAAAAAAGTGCTGACTTATGACATTCGGGGTGCGCGTATTGTAGGATACTTAATTCTGGCATTTCAAAGAGCGTACTACTACCAGCTATCAAAGCTGGATGAAATATGAAATATTGCTTGACTGAAATCGTATAATCGTCGGAGCCGACTTAATGTATCTATTTAGTTACACACTGTGTACATACGACATAAATTTCATCAGACTGTATGTAAAATTGTTGATATATGTGGCCGTAATATTAATACCTCAGAGAAGCTACACTGGAAAAAATAACATTTATCATCTACATATATTACCCATATACATCGTAATATTTTCTGCAGTACGAAAATATAGTATCGAGCTATTTTTATTTTCTTTTATGCAGAGTCTTAGATATGAGTTATTTTCAGAATGATCAATGACTATAATCAGAAGGACATTTTTCACCTGAGAAAAGCTTTCCGTTTTAGGATAACCTAGTAACTTGCCCTGCAGACATATTTCGGCAAAACGATCGAGTTTTATGTAATAAATGTATCCCTTCCAGCTACGGTAGACCCACTCATTTCGATAGTTTATTCAAGTCACGATTATTTCAGCCTTCGTGACTTTTTATTTGAACCATTTCATAGGCATTATTGGATATTTGTTTTTTCTCGCGAGTCACAAAGGATCAAAATGTTAAATCTTTAATCAAAATTAGATTGTTTAATGTTTATATATATATATATATATATATATATATATATATATATATATATATTTATAATCATATAATCTTTAATAACATAATAGAAATTGATTATATATTTTTTATTATATATTTAAATATATTTTGCAAATATGAACAAATCATTGAAATATGTTAAAAACTATGTTATTAAAAAATAACAGAAGTACGTCGTTATACCTCTATATCTATAACATTATGTTATTTACAAACTCGAAACATGTTTAATACAAAATTAAATGAAACTACGTGATGTAGTATTATTTCTACTTTCTTTAAGTTCTTTACCACGACCTAGGTTTCGTTGTATTACATCTTCAGGTGGACTATTAGCAAAGATTTTTGCTTGTAAAGAAACGTGGTAAAGAACTTAAAGAAAGTAGAAATAATACTACATCACGTGGTTTCATTTAGTGGTGAATATTGAATTTCTACAAAATTATCGCCAAATATATTCAATACTTTTAAAACAAATATTTGAAACCCAACACTTAATCCTAATCTTTTACGATCTTATTATCACAACAAAATATATTATAAAATTTAAATGCAAAAATAAAACAGTTGAAGCTATTAAGGTGCATTTTTCTTTCTGGTTGAACTTATTTTCAGCTCACTCGGGACAATAATGGCATTACATTTTCAGATATTGATAGTGAAAATTTTATTTAAATTTTAACAAATTCATCGTATATAAAGGGGACAGTTGTAAATCGTGCTGTTTGCGGTTGCGCAAAATTCTTCAGTGTATCTATTGGTAAAAACAGTCTATATTTATTTTCTCGAATTAAAACAGTTTAGGAACAGCTAATTTAATGGAAATTTGTTAATCTTTATTAATGTAATAAATTTTGCTAATATAATTAAAAAATTGAATACTTTTTGAATATATATTTTTATTACAAAAATATATTTTTATTTGCAATATGTAACTTGAAAACTAATGATGATGTATTTTTAGGAGTTTAGTTTTTATGACGTTTTTTATTTGATACTTTTTACTATTAAGTACGTTGTATCAGATTAATACAATAACTAATATATTTTTAATAACGGTACTAAATTAGTTTATTGAACAAAATTATAAAACAATGTGAAAGCAATAAAATGTTCACACGTATGAATCGTCAAAATATAACACCTTTATAGAGACCAAAACACTCGACAGCCATCTTGGGCCGAATGTGTGCCAAATTACTTCTTAGTTTGGCATATGATTTTTCAAAAATTATATTACTTACCTTTTTTAGAATTTTTGTCTATCTGTATGTTTATTTTTGGCGTCAATTGCGCAACATCTACTGGACGGATTTTGTTGAAATTTGGTACGGTAATATTTTATAACCAAGAGCGAAACAACGAGCGAGTGAAACCGTGGGACGCTGCTAGTAAAAAATAAAATCACGATCTTTAAATTTTTAATTGGAAGGAGATATCAGTCAACCATACTAATATCGAGTGTACGTAAATTGGACATAGCATGGCGCTATCGTTATAGAATTAAATTTTTTTTAAACGTAAATTTGCATTTGATGCCTTTTTATATTTTATTACATTCTAGGAAGAAGTCTTATCTGCATAATATGGGGTAAGATATGTAATAAATAAAAATATGATATTTACGTTTATTAGCTTACAGGTAAAAGTTAGAAATATCCCATATCACTTACGAGCATTGCCTTGTCATGATAATTTTTTCAGCCATTTACTGCTGACATTAGTTTATTATAAAATATATAAAACAAGTAACTTTTACTCGCGGCGTCGTCTGAATGGTATTAGAAAAAACGTACTTTTCTGATATGCATGCTCAAACGTTTTATCCGTAACAATTCGCTCGGTCCAAATATGTGAGTACCGTGGAAATATCCTAAAGGATAAATGATTAACTCTATCATTACTAAAATACAAATGACAAGTAAATCGTGCCAAAGGAACTTTTGTAACTAAATGTATTTACTTGCCGGATATGAATTTTGTTCAACATCAGGACTCTTAACTTTTCAATATAAACATCCATTAACAGGATGTTCAGCAATAGGACTTATTTCATCATAGTTCATTTCATCATTCATTTACGAAAGACGCGTATCATCGTGAACTTTGCTTATAATTTTGGCAGCGTATTCAGTTTTTTTGTGTCTCGGCATTACTTATTGTAAAATTTAGTTCTAGTGCTCTGATTTTTTAAATAATAATGTAATTTTGTCCAGTATATCTTTTAATCTGATATATATGTCATCAATGTATAAAATCTTATTAAAATTCGTTGGGCAGTTTAAATATGAGAGAAAGACAAACAAATAAAGAGACAATATTTCATTTTTAACATATTAGTAGGGAAATAAAGTCGTCATTATACAATTGCACAAACTTAACACTTTCAATAAATATATACGCCAATTTATTGGCAAACAAAATATTGAATATCTTACGAAAAACTATTGTTAAAACTGGCTTTGCTATAAATTATAAGAAATATTTTAATTATTTTTACAATTAAATATTTTATTCTTTTTGATATTTAGTATTCCTAAATAATGCGAGTATTGTCACTGAATTTCGTTGGAACCATTGTAAATTTATTATAGCCATGCGATCGGTAACCCAGTTTACCGTTCACCATACTAATTATGAAAATAATTTTAAAAATAAGCTACTTACCACACTTAGGGAATAAAAAATAACGCTAAAGACTATTATATAAAATTAATATAAAACATAAAATTTTGAGATTTAAACCCAAATGCGGAGTTATACCTCTAAAGTCACCTTGAAATTAGGTGTACCGTCAAAACTTCGGAAAATATTTCATATTATACTAATATTTTATTAACCAAATTCTATGAACCTATCCTGCCATTACGTCCAACCAATGCGAAAGATCAAATTCAAAAATATTTAGTTTTTAAGAGAAATTTCTTACTGGGCTTGGTAAGTTGCCAGTATCAAAAATATGTGATGCTAGTAATGCAGAGTAAAGATATCATATTTCCCTAGTAGATAAACCTGAATCGAACCTTAATATGTCAGCATGTTTATCTGTAAAAACGTATATGTCAAAACTTATCTGTAAAATTAAATTATCTGTAAAAACGTATCTTTATCTTTTCATAATTTCCTTATGTTTGAATATCAGCCTCAGGTTCAAAATCGAAAGATTAATGAAACAGCATGCGCGCAGAAGAATCATAGCTATTGTATCGTATTGTCGTTGTTATGGTTGCATTCTGCTTTGGTTGTTTTCCGCTAAAATTTATTTTCGTTTTATGACAAGCAATGATGGCTGAAGTGTCAATTCATATTTGAAATAAAACCAATGTATGCTATAGTTATTTCAACCAAATTAATAATTTTGCTCAATAAATATTAAAACTAGAACCGAATTTTTTATTAATTTTAATTAAAGTATTAAACAAAAAAAGACCAAAAAAATTAATTGAAAGCTTAACCTTCATTTCATTGAAATTTAAATGATTTAATTGAAATTTAAATCCAAATTACACTTAATTATTTATTTTACAATCTTTTTGCGCCGTTAAATATTGTAAATGATTGAATTATTTGAAAAATTTCTTGGGAATTACATAATTTTCGATTGTGTTTTTAAAATGTATATAAATCGCACACGAGTCGCTTTTAACTCCTGATATTAATACATTACACCTTTGGAACGGAATATGGGACGGGTTCCGTTTCATAAAATGAGAAATAATTGAATTCTTTAGGAGTTCGAAATATTTTCGGTAACATTTAATATTTTAAACCGCGAAAGGAAAAATAAAATTTCAAACACAAAAAATTAATCGACTTCAAATAGTCATTGAATAAGAAATGCACACACTATTTACTGAAATAATACACCACCACTCCTTATGACGTGATCTCCTCGGATAGATGACTCGCTGATGGTAACTTCAGGAATATCCGGCCATCATCATCGTTGTTCGTGTCTGCGCCCCATCGGAGTGGGCAAGCGACCACCCGCTTGGCCTTTATATCAAAATCTACTTTAAAAATGTGAATTAGAAGGTTTTAGATAAGTAAATAAATTCTAGTCTATTCGTTCCTACTTTTCTGCTATTAACCAAAGTTTTACTACAAAAGATCATTTGATCTTTTTAGGATTTTTTTGGAGTCGTTTTTTTTTTATTCACAACTTTTCTAAGGTCAATGGCATGTCAACTGACCATGTCCTTAGCGATAAAGTTATTTATGCAAATACTCTTTCACGAAAATGCTACACGGATTGACTTGGTTGCCTTTCTTTTTTAGTTTATTAATACGCGTTGAGCGAAATATTTTTACATTGAATTATTTAATTAACATCTTGCATTTTTATACGAGGGTAAAAACGCAGAAGGGTGACTCAATTCAAAATAGTTCTTAACTCATACGTCAAGAAGGGAATTCCGTATCAAAAAATACTACAAGACATTTTCAATTACACTTTAAAAGATCTCTCCAATTATACCAGACAAGATTAGTTAGCGAGAAAAAATATCCTCAATTTGATGAATGGAACCACTTCAAAATAAAGCTTTCTTTTCATTTATTTGTACTTATATTCATAACTCATTTACATGCCCCTTCAAAACTGTCATGCTTATTGAACTATACTGCTGTGGCATGTGGACGGATCGATAACCAAGAATAAATTGTAAAGTTTCCGACTTATATATTAATTAAATTTGGAACTTCAAGAACACCTTGGTAAAATTTTGAAACCATTAAATCTGTGACAGTGACATTATTAAAATAAGAATAAATTTTACAAATATTTAATTTAAAAGCCACTCAGAAGAGAATGTGTGTATACATTTTTTTTCTGAAAAAACATAATAGCGACAATACATAAGCCACATTTCTTTACTGACATTCCGAATATAAAACTATTTCATCTTTACGTGGCGTAATGTATCTTCATGCATTGTTCTATATTCGACAGTGCCATGCGGTCTGTACGATTTACGTTTCATAGTCTTTCTGAGCAATGAATTTACACGACATTTCGCAGGGCAGAAAAGTTGAACGTATCTTGTATTTAACGTCTGGTTGAATATATTTTTTATGTATCGTAAACAAGAGAAACTTGCAAGGTTTAGAAAGCACAACGGATTACGAGTGTCAAATGGATGAAGATGAAAATGGTATTTAATGATTTACAGTCACAACATTTGTCCAATACTCGTTTCATTGGGCTTTTGCTATGCCATCTAGGTCATCCTTCATTATTAAATTGATGTGTATGATATATATTCATCTTTTTGAATAACTAATTTTGCATAGACCTTAAACTTAACAACTTTTGAAACCTGCATTAAAATAATAAAAAAAATTATGTTAAATAATATTCAATTGATACAGTTGTATTTTATGAGGACCATTTGCGAGAATTTATTTTAACTTTAAGATAACTTTAGACAGCACCTTCACTACTTTTTGAAATTCCTCTTGGGTTTTCTATGGTTAGTGTTTGGTATGTAGAATTATATGCATGCGCTGGCGTTTCAAAGATACATTGTTTACTGAAATATTTATTTAAGAGTTATCTTTAATAATACGATTAGCCATGGGTGGAATCTTAAGTGAATGTTCTGTTAATACATTAGATCGGGGATAGATCTAATATACTAGCTTAACTTATCTCGAAGTCTAGATTTAAGACAAATGTTCAATTACGATTTCACTTTTTGAAGAAATTGCACATATTGGTTCAACAGACTACGTCAATAAATACCTACATCAATAGCTTCATTTACGCGTTTAGAGTCACGGAATTTCGGTATTGCTAACACATTTTGATTAAGTCTAGTAACAAATATATGTTTTGAATAGTAGCGATATATGCGGCCAATTAGAAATTTTCACGAAAATTACAAGATTAATTATCTTAAAAGGTGCCCTTTTGTAATTTTTAACTGTCCCGTTGTTCCGTTTATATGTTTGTAGGTTAAAAAACGAAGTCCTTATTGCCTCTATTTCGTAAATAATTGTTTTCAACTATATGGATTAAATGATTCTAAGGATTAAATGCTAAAAATTAATTCTAAAACTACCAACAAACTCATGTCACGAATCAAATATCCATCTTATTAACCAGTTCTTGTCAAGGATATAATGTTGAAAATCTGCGATAAGCCTACGAGTTTCTCAATACAGTTTATGCGAAAATGAAAATGAAACTTTATCGCTAATAACATGATCAGTGATGTCTTCCGAGAAGAATATTATCAAAATCTTGAGCTTCTTATATGTATCGAGACTTAAAATAATTGAGAGTGCCTATGATACTGTATGCCTTTTCTAAATAGATAAATAAAATCGCTTTAATAATAGCAGACAACTTCAATCAGGACTTTATTCTTTAGATTTCTTGAAACAGTAATAATCACGAGTGACGTAAGATTTCATTCTACTACGTAGAAACTTCATAGTATGGAAACAACACTGATTTTATGCTGTAAAATATTTACTTATATGACTTTAGCATGACATTCATATCCAGAAAGAAATCATGGATCAAAATCATTTTATGTAACTATAAAAACAAGAAATAGCAGCAATTTCATGCAAGATTTTTTTGTTTCGATATAAATAAATACAATGTGTGGCTGATAAATACAATGTGTGGCTTTGACATTTCAAATTATATACATGCTCACTGCCATTTTGATATCGCCTTCCATGCTCGTTTCCACACTTGCAGAGCAAAGACATCAGGTTTAATAATTTATTATTAAATCTGAGGTTTTTGCTCTACATGTGTGCTTAGATAAAAAAAATAAAAAAAGGAAACTTCTTAATTTTCCACATGGCGGACCATTACAGTTCAATCGGCATCAAAATTTTACAGAAACATCTGGATGAATTATATATAGACGTACAAATATAGAAAATGAAAATTTTATTTTTGGAGTAATCCTGCATCGCATGCATCGACATTGGGGCTATTTTTTTTCTCACTGAATAACTCCTCTGTAAATATATCTCTAACGGGATATAATTACAGAGGTCTTTTAATTCTTTTGAGAAGTCTTTTGATGGTGTAAAAGTGTGACAAACAGGCTAGTATTGATTTAATTGTCTAGAACTTTCCATTTAAGATACTTTTAGAAGTCGGTGCTGAGATAGGGCAAGCGATACTAAAAAGCTATTTTATTTTATAATATTACGTGCGTTTCTAGTTCAGTGGCTCTTTGAAGACGGTTGATTTTTTTCGATGGAAAATTTTATTTTTCCATTTCCAGCTTAAAATACCTAATGTTACCAAACATATTTTAAAGTCCCGACGAATTCAACTTATCTCATTTATTGACAGAGGTTTTGGTGGTATTAAATCGATAGTTATATATCCATATATACGTAAGTACATAAATTCATGCATGTTTGTCTGCATATATAACTACAAGTATATTAGTGATATTATCCTCTATTAGCTTCACTGTAATCGATGTTTCATGCCTCCATACATACGTGTACTTACTTATCTATCTATCCACATGTTGTCATGCTTTTCACATATTTATATATATACTTAAGGACTAAAGACAAATTCAAATCAAGATATATCAAATGAACCCAAACTATTGAAATTAATTCTCGCGATCAAGGAGTTCTTTCCTAACCTTCTGGTTCCTCATTATATCCTAACCAATATCTGGAACTAAAGTACTTATAAAGACAAGGTAAATAAGGTTGAAATTAATGTATGAATTCTAAAGGAAAAAAGTGTCAATGTTTATAGAACGTATTAATTTTTATATCAAACTTCTCGGAAGAAAGCCAATATCTTCCATTTGTCTCCCCAAATATTTTATTTGCTTCGTCGCCAATGGCCACGATGAGTTTTAATGACTCACTTTAATTTTCGAGTATTCCTAAAGTTAAAAAGCCTTATTTCGAGTTTAAAGTTAGAAAAAAAGTGGCTAGTTCTAAAATTAAGTTTAATATCTCATAATATGTTCATGCGAGTGCTTTATTAAAAAAATTGTTTCTCCAACAAAAAAAGTTTTGAGCTTGTTTTAAAACTTAATGCGGGAAACATAATGTGATTGTCAATAAAAAAAAGGAATTTCGTTTGATTGAAAAAAGTACAAGTAATTATGAATAATTCGCAGTTAGAAATTATTTTAACATTTGGCCAAATGCGTGTTGATCTGAGACAATTGAAATAATTTCAATTCAAATTTTTAATATAATGGAAGAGTTTAGAATTTTTTACACTTTTCAAACTTATGGTTGAAAATGTATACTGGATACAAAACGGGATAATAAACTTTATTTTGAAAGGTTTAATTATAGTTTGCCAATAAAATTGTTTATCCCTGCTTTACATCTCAATACACAGAGATGCATTAAAAAAATAAGATTTGGCGACGTATTAAATAATACAGAGTTCTATATGAATCATATAACTTCAGAATTTCGTTTACATAAGTTTAAAATAGTATGGTAATTCTATGAAAAATGAGTGGATGGACGGAATGGAAAATTATCAGTCAACTTTTGTATGTAAGTTTGTATACAACAAGACAAATCTAAATAAAATACTTTGCTTTATGAGCACAGAAGCAACAAAGGATATAAAGAAATTGAGAGTAATAAAGTCGTTGCTTGATGCTATATAAATTAATATTGAATACGTCAAATGCAATTTCTAGAATACTAACGTTTTACTCCGGATTCGAATGCGTAGAAATAACATTATTTACATATTGAATATATTTGGCGTTAATTTTGTAGAAATTCATTAGTCACAATTAAATGAAACTACGTGATATAGTATTATTTCTACTCTCTTTAATTTCTTTACCACGACCTAGGTTTCGTTGTATTACAACATCTTCAGGTGGGATATTAGCAAAGATTAACTCTTAGGAACAACCAACAGCATTTATATGTTTCAAACACAATAGCGGAAGACTGCTTTGTGCGGATTTTTCCATTGTTTATGTTAGTGAGTTTATTGCAGGGGCGCAGACTAGGTGTTATTATATTACAGAGAGTTATACAATATACCAGTATTTTAGTGAGGGTAATAAATTCATTTGTTGTTATTATGTAAGGTTATACAATGCAAACTTTACGGTGTATGTAATAAAATTAAATGGAAGTTATTATTGGTAATATATTTGTACAAAAGCAAGGGTATTTGAAAGTAATGCATAGGTAATACACTAATTCTACATATCTTATTATCGGTAATATATTTGTACAAAAGCAAGGGTATTTGAAAGTAAGGCCAAGGTAATACACTAATTCTACATATCTTATTATCGGTAATATATTTATAGAAAAGCAAGGGTGTTTGAAAGTAAGGACAAGGTAATACACTAATTCTACATATCTCCGGTTTTGTGTATTCATATATTAATTTATTTATTTCTTTTAATTTTTTTGTTTTTATTATATATACTTTTATTTATATGTGTATTAGTGCTGAAACAATTTCCAGGGTACTGTAGTATCAATGTTTCATATTTATATTATATCTAGAAGATATTAAGAATGGGTAATGATATTATATTTAGTTGTTCATTTAATATATTGACCTAGATATCTTTTTTATGTCTGTTTATTTCTAATGTTTCTAGGATATTAAGTTTATTACCTTTTGTATTTATTTGTAATATATAGGGGGAATTATCAGTATGGGGGTGATGGTTATTTTCAATGAGATGTTTAGCAAAGTGAGATGTGTCTGGTTTATTATTTCGCCAGCTGGCGATGTGTCCTTTATATCTTGTATTAAAATCTCTTCCTGTTTGACCTATGTATACATCTATTACAATCGTTACATTTAAGTTTATAGATACCACTCTTTTTATGTTTATCTATTTTTTCTTTATTATTAATAAGCGTTTTACCCAAGTTATTTAAGGTACTATACGTACATGTTATATTATTTATATTTTTATTATTAGTTAAGAGTTTTCCTAATTTGAGTGATACATTATCTATGTATGGGATAGATTTATAGTAAATATTATTAGTATTTGGTACGACCGGGTATATTTCTTTTATTAGTAATTTTCTTAATTTATTATGGTACAGTTTTGTGACAATTAATATATAATGATAATATTTATTATTTGTTGCGATTTGTTTTATAGTTTTTATTTCTTTACGTAGATTAGGTTTTTCTAGAGGGATGGTTAAAGCTCTGTGAATCATGGAATGGAAGGCTGCTAACTTATGGGACCAAGGGTGTTGAGATTTACAGACTCCATAATTAATGGTCAACAAATAATAATTATGACCCATCAATTGTCACAAAACTGTACCATAATAAATTAAGAAAAATACTAATACAAGAAATATACCCGGTCGTACCAAATAATAATAATATTTACTATAAATCTATACCATACATAGGTAATGTATCACTCAAATTAGGAAAATTCTTAACTAATAATAAAAATATAAATAATATAACATATACGTATAGTACCTTAAATAACTTGGGTAAAACGCTTATTAATAATAAAGAAAAAATAGATAAACATAAAAAGAGTGGTATCTATAAACTTAAATGTAACGATTGTAATAGTGTATACATAGGTCAAACAGGAAGAGATTTTATTACAAGATATAAAGAACACATCGACAGCTGGTGAAATAATAAACCAGACACATCTCACTTTGCTAAACATCTCATTGAAAATAACCATCACCCCCATACTGATAATTCCCCCTATATATTACAAATAAATACAAAAAGTAATAAACTTAATATCATAGAAACATTAGAAATAAACAGACATAAAAAAGATATCAAGGTCAATATATTAAATGAACAACTAAATATAATATCATCACCCATTCTTAATATCTTCTAGATATAATATAAATATAAAACATTGATACTACAGTACCCTGGAAATTATTTCAGCACTAATACACATATAAATATAAGTATATATAATAAAAACAAAAAAATTAAAAGAAATAAATAAATTAATGTATGAATACACAAAACCGGAGATATGTAGAATGAGTGTATTACCTTGTCCTTACTTTCAAACACCCTTGCTTTTGTATAAATATATTACCGATAATAAGATATGTAGAATTAGTGTATTACCTTGGCCTTACTTTCAAATACCCTTGCTTTTGTACAAATATATTACCGATAATAACTTCCATTTAATTTTATTACATACACCGTAAAGTTTGCATTGTATAACCTCACATAATAACAACAATTGAATTTATTACCCTCACTAAAATACTGGTATATTGTATAACTCTCTGTAATATAATAAACCCTAGTCTGCGCCCCTGCAATAAACTCACTAACATAAACAATGGAAAAATCCGCACAAAGCAGTCTTCCGCTATTGTGTTTGAAACATATAAATGCTGTTGGTTGTTAATAAGAGTTAATGTTTGCTAATATCTCACCTGAAGATGTTGTAATACAACGAAACCTAGGTCGTGGTAAAGAAATTAAAGAAAGTAGAAATAATACTACATCACGTAGTTTCATTTAATTGTGAATTATTTACATGTAATTTTTATTTTAATTACAAATAATTTTAAATGGTTATTGAAATAGTCGATTTTTGATCACCATATTATAAATAAATAGAGACTTTACTGAAATTCCTTCGATTATAAAAGAAACAATTACTGTATTTTAAAAATTCCTGCACCTGATTTATTTTAATAATTCGTTTTGAATTCAGAAATAAAAAATTTTAGCTGTATTGCCAGTTGCAGTACTTCTATATTTATAGTGACTTTATCGTTAACTTTAAGTTTCAAAACCATGTATGAGAAAATATGTTTTACGTCTATATACAATTTGAATTAACTATAAATGAACACTGCTAAGCTATCATCGTTGAGATATTATTCTCCTCATAATTTATACCCTTAATGGAAAATACGACTGCGATAACATGGAGGTTTAGGAATATTTTTTCGCATGTGCTATATGGGTATTATTAATTTATTTTCTAAAACCCTTTCAATAATAAAGTTAATAAACGATTCATATTAATTAAATAACTTCTGTTTTTGTTGTCACTGTTCAAAATGTTCCTAAAAGACTTACATATTTATGAATCGTCATGTTGTCTACAAAAAGCAGTGACTTTGTACAAACAACATAACAAAGGTTGGTTCCAAATTTTTCCAAATCAGATTATACTTTCCGGCTCTGAATAGTAACATTCGGATAATGGGTGTATCCATACATATATAAATACTTACATAGGCTGACAAATACGGTAACATTTTTGGCGTGCCGCAGTTGGGTAAAAAGTCAAGAAAACGAAAAACATTTTCCTGGCTGACTTACAATATAAAGATATGTAAATCACAAATGAATCGTCTTCCCATATTAAACCTGCAAAATGTAGAACTTGAAGGCAATTTTCCTGAAATGTGAAAAGCACAATAAATATATCATCGGCCTGAGATGAGAGGAAGCAGTGATCTATGAATTATTGAAGTATTTCATTATTCATTTGGCAAATATTCCGTCTGCGCAAAGTTCTGTGAACTAGTTTTCAATTGAAAATTCTTTAAAGTAAAATTTATTAAGCTTTATATAAGATTCCGAAGAGAAGAAAAGATATTAGTTTTCATGTAGAAAAATATATTGCTACATATCTCTTTTTATTTACTTTTTTTTTCGGTTTAAACAGTCCTAGTTCTCCAAAAAAATACTATGGGATTATTTGGCTAATTCAAAAATTTTATTAAAAATAAGAAAGATTATATAACTTATTACAATGCACTTCCGGAAATTTCCAATAGGAACTCAGTCTATAAAATTTTGCGTGGAGGTATTATTTGTTCGGCTCACGAGTTGAATAATTCATCGATAAGTAGTTCGCGACTCGCTCCCAGTTCACGCGAACGATATTTTATTGGAGCGACTTTACAAATTTCAGGAAAACCACTTTTCAAGTTTCCTTTCGAAGGATATAATATATTTATCTAATACTTTTACTTTCTTATATGTTACGTCATTTTTTTCATGTTTTAGTAATAGCTTGAATGGCATTTTTACGGGAAATGTTTTAACGATTGATTTATTATTATAACAGGATCATTCCTATCCTCATTACGTTTTGCTAACATGAATTAATTTGATGACCAACTCTCTTAAGATCCAGTGTTAGTTTAAAACTGAGTCGAATATAATATTATAAAAGTAGAGTACCGATTGGTTGAAGTGACCACGTTGTACGTTGCTTAAATTTAAAATATGAACTAGCACTTCAATCATTATGGCTTGTCATAAAATTAAAATAAGTTTTGGCGGAAACAACTATTGCTAAATGCAACCATAGCAAAGAAAATGCAATTTGCGGGCATGGGCTTCTTTAAACTTTCGAGTTTAAACTTGCCAGTGATATTTAAGTGTAAGAAACAATTATCAATATTTCAAATTTTATCTGAGTCAATTTCAATATTTTAAATATAATCAAAATCTCAAGAATAAATATTTTAAATAATTATCAATATTTTAAATTTATCAAAATCCCAAGCGTAAAGAAATCATTACAAAAAAATACGGAAGGGTACATGTACACATACGTTTATACAATTAGGCATACTCACAGACTAAGGTATAATTCGGGCTTATCCACATCATTTTGCTATTAAGTAGATGTGCCTTTCTCTAATTTTTATGGATAAGAAATTCATTTAAATCTACTTATATAAACATATTGGCAGGCTTTCGCCATGACATTTCAAATATTTGGTGCCCGCGTAAGCGCATTATTTTAAATAAAATCTAAGACGTAAATTACATTCTGAAGAACAGTACGTACGTTATATAAGTAATTGGAATAAGATTTCTGATTTTTTTACACTTTGTATACAATTTCTGACGTTACCATTGTCAATATCTTTATTGTTATAAATATAAGTTTAATAAAATAATTAAAAATGATAAATCTGTGTCAAATAATATCAACATTTGTGAAAAAATAAGGAGAGATTTTACATTTTAGAAGACTAAGATATGTCTAATATAAACATTTTGATATAATGATCTATATTTAAAAAGAAATAAAAAGGTTTGCTTAAACATTTTTGATTCTCAAGAGATTTTTTCATTTTATATTACAAATTTACTAATTTTCTTATGTCAAAATTACGTTAATTGTATTTTTTTCATTATAGCGCATTCTTCCTTTCATGACACGAACTTTATTTTAATTCCTCACGTTTTACGCTTTTATTATCAAGTTTTAATAAATGACGGTGTAAGCAGAAAATATTATTACTTCAATTCAATGCTAAAGAGTGCTATGGTAGACTCTAGTGAAGTATGTAATCCGTTATGGATTTCCCTTTTCCCTTTGCATTACCAGCATCACATATTTTTCGGTACTGGCGACTTACCACTTACGCATGATAAGAAATTTCTCATAAAAAAATAAACGCTTTTAAATTTGGTCTTTCGCATTGGTTAAACAAATGGCAGGATAAGTTGATTGCGTTTGGTTAATAAACCTTTAATATAACGAAAAATATTTTACGAACTTTTGCAGGTATACCTAATTTTATGGTGACCCTTTACCCTTAGAGATATAAGTCCGTATTGTAGTTTAATCCTCAAAGTCCTTTTAATCGCAAATTGTGTTTTTGTGACTAACTTTCGATTTTTTAATTATAATATTATAGAAATAGAACAAAAGAGAGAATGTAGGTTTTGAAACTTCATAGGATATTATTATACTTACAGAAAAATAGTTTTTAGTAGAAGTTTCAGTTCCCTACTCACTAGTCGTTGAGGTAAGAATTTTTTTTTAATTTATCTTCATATTTATTATGATACACTATAGAAAGTGCAAAGCTGCAATTTCAGGTCGCATAGCTATAATGAATTTATAATAGTCTCTATGAAATTCTGTAAGAATGATAAAAATATTTGGAGACGATAAATATCATAAAGATTTAAATAAGTTTTTATGAAAATAATTACAATAATTGTTATAATTTATAAGAAAGTAACTTTTAACAATTATAAAAAACGTTGTCCAATACTTTGTGTGTCAATAAATTGGCGTCAATACTCATTAAAATAGTATAATTTACAATTGTATAATGACATCTTGATATCCATACCGCTATATTAAAAGATAAGCGTTGTCTGTTTATTTATTTGTTTTTTAGTCTTTCTTTCATATTTAAACTACTTAATGAACTTTGATGAGATTTTGTATATTGATAACAATATTCCAGGTTAAAAGATACACTACGGAAAATACGTTAACATTCAAATAAGCAGAGCACTAGAACTAAATATTAAAAAAATATATACGCAGGCTCACAAAACTGAATGTGCAGCCAAAACTGTAAACAAAGTTCACAATGATATGTACCTTTCGTAAATGGACAGTATTTGATGAGAGAAGTACTATGTCTGAACATCATATTAATGTAAGCTTATGGTGTGATGTTAAAAGTCCTGATATAAAAAAATCGTTGTCGGCAAGTAAATACATTGAGCTACAAAAGTTTCTTTGTCATTTTTTACTTATCATTCATAATTTAAAATTTATATAGTTAATCATTTATCCTTTAGGGTATTCATACGGTACCTAGGTAATTTGACCGGGCGAACTGTAACGGGTAAAATTTTTACGCATGTGTATCAGGTGACAAGTAGGTTTTCCTAATACTGGCAGGGCGGCACCGTGAGCGAAAGCTTTTATATTCATGCTAATACTAGCAATAATTGTTGAAACAATTATCATGACAGGATAATGCCCGTCAGTGATATCACACATTTATGATGTTTACCTGTAAACTAATACACATAAAATTTCCATTTTAATTTATTACATATCTTATCTCACATTATGTATAGGAAACTCCTTCTGAGAATGTAATAAAAGATGAAAGGTCTATTACAATCTATTACAGCCAATCAAAATACATGCGCAATATGATTTACAATTTATAACCCCTCAAAAATATAGGTTGTTTATAACTGATCTTCTGATAAATGTTATAGATCTAATTATATTTGTTATAACTTATACCATATTTTGTGTTAATTTTCAAATAAGGAAGTTGCCAAACTAAGAAGAAAAGTGGCACACATTCAGGGCAAGATGGCTTTCGAGTGTTTTGGTTTCCATGAAAATGTTATGTTTTGATAATCCATGTATACACATAATTCGTTACTTTCGAATTCTTTTATAATTTATTGAATAAGATCATTTTATTAATATTATTAAAAATGTAATAATTATAATATGAACTTGACACGACGTACTTCATAGTAAAAAGATAAAATGAAGAAGTCATAAAGACAAACTTCCAAAAATTTATCGTTAGTAGTTTTTAAATTTCATATAGCAAATAAAAATTTTGCATAAAGCATTGAAAGTAACTTTTATTATTGCTTGTATTATCTTTTTTATCACACACTCAGTAAAAATATTGAGTTATAATAATTTCAGTTCCGACAATAAAACTGCATGGATGGTTAGCGTAATTTAGACGACACAACAAATTTGTCCACTAAGAGCACAGGTGTAGCAAAATAAATATATTTTCCTAATATTACATCGAATAGCACAATAAGTTTATCCACCTTTTGGTTCTTTAGGCATTTACTTTCAAAATAATTTCAATGCCAATAAGTGAACAAATGTACAATTGACTGTTTTAATACTTAATTAACTCTCATTATGTCTACTTGTGGCGCATTTTTTTGCGTATATGAAATAAGTAGCAATTTTTTTAATTAATTTATTAAACCCTTGATAAAATTAATCGAGATTAAAAAAAATATATTTTAATTCGAGAAAATAAATATAATTTTCTACTTCTTTCTACTAATACCTTGACGAACTTTACGATAAACTGCAAACAAAGCACGATTTACGACTGTCCCCTTTACACCAGGTGCCCCTGCTTGTATTTAATTAAAATTTACGCCAGCGGTAATCTCTGACTATTTAATGCCTTTATTTTCTCGAGTAAGGAGAAAATAACAACCACGACTGGAAATGAAATGCCACCTTGCTAACGTCAGCTGGTTTATTTTAGCATATAAATGCACTATTTGTTTACTTATTTTGTGATGATGGTGCGAGGAGTGTTTGAAAACGCGTTTGTGAAATAATAGAGATGGGGAGTTATCTGATACAAAAACAAAGTACTCATAGTTATGTGTGTGTTTCAATGAATGATGGGAAAATAAATAATTGTTGGAAAGTAATTCATTTTACTAATATGATAATAAATAAAATAATATAGGTGGCTAATATAATTTCAGGGTAAATAAAGCACTTAACGATCTGTCAGTATTATTACATAACGTATTTTACGTAAAAAAAGGGATTTATAATTAATTTCAAAAATTGCAGTTTTGTTTTTAGTCTTTCTGTGTGTGTAATGTGATTGCCTGCAGGACGTAAACTTGAAAGCGGAAAGTTTTTCTCACGGGGAAAACCTCCTTCTGGTTATTATTACTAATCATTCTGAAAATAACTGGTATCTAAGTTTCTCTATAAAGAAATAGAAAATTTGCTCGATAGTATTTTTTCGTACTCCAAAAAATATTACGATAGGCAATAGGTACGATAGGTAGGTGATAAATTTAAATTTTTCTAGCCTTGCTCCTTCGATTTATTAGTATTTCCGGCGCGTATATTATAGATCATAGCAGTTTACGCCCGAAACGTTTATTACATATATAATATGTAGATAAAAATATCTTTTTAGTCAATAGAATAATTTTTGCTACGTTATGAGGACCCAAATCAACAATTTATAGATTATTTTAATATTATATATATATATATATATATATATATATATATATATATATACATATGTGTGTGTAATTTGTGATGTGCGATTATAAGAAGAAACTATAGTGGATATGTTAATCGGCTGTAATTCAAATTTTTATGACACAGCTAGGTTAACTATATATCGCACATTAGTATTTCACACAACACAATTGAAGACCTTTTCAAACTTCTATACATTCAAAGCAATCCCTATACTATTACCAGCGTTTCCGTTTGTCTGTCTGTCTTTGACATCTGCCTTTCTCAGTAGCCGTTATGCTTAGAAATTTGGCGATAAAGTATGTTAATTTCATGTAGTTTATAATCGATATACAAAAATATTTACTTTGGAAATTTTAGGGGGAGCAGATGAAGTACTCTAATATATTTTCATGTCGTGATAACTAATAACCAATAAATAATCCATTCATATTAATAGTTTTTCAATGTTTGTAGTAGTTCAAAATGAATTTTTTCGAACTTTTAAATACGATATTTTAGAGTTAGTGCTGAAAAGTCCACAAAAACATGTCCCCATCCACCCCTCAATGCAAAAACATTATAATAAAATTTATGAAAAGAATATTAACAATTCATCTAAACTTTATATTCGAATCATAGTAATAGTCGTAAAATCCCTAGTGTCTGGGAATTGTATAAAATGTATATCTTTTTTGAAAGATGTACATATATCAGGTGGAAACTGATATTATTATCTTTAGAATTTTCTTAAGAGCCGATCTATCTTTAAAAATTCCAAAGTAATATTTCTAATTTTCTAATAAACTGCTCACTATTACTTTCAAAGAATATTCTATAGAAATATTGGGTTAAAATATTGAGAAATAAGAAAAAAGAGAAGCAAAGAAAGTAAGCGTTCGAAAACCGACAACCGTAATAAGCAAAACTCCATACTCAGGTTTAAACATATTTAAACGTATCGGCGAATAGGTATATTGAAACATATAATGAAACTTTTCTTAATATTTTCTAGTTATCGTATAAAACTTTATTTGGTATGGATTTAGTTACTTAATTATAGTCTTTTAATTATTTAAATCGCCTATAATATCGCTACTCCTGTACTTAGTGGAAAGGTTAAGAGTTAATTAAAATCAATTTACATTGATTCGGGTAGATTTCCTCACCAATGGGTCGTAAAGAAAATAATCGGCGCATCTGTTTTGCAGAAACCAAACCACAAATTGAGGGTTTTAACTAAAAAAAGGAATAATTTCAAAATTGATTTATAAGTTCAAAAGAGTTTAATTATTTATACAGTTAAATATACAAAAGCATTTTTTAAAGACTGGAATTATCGGTGCCAGAAATAGTTTTGAAACGACTGATGCGATGGATATTTTTTTAATTAATAATTATTTCAGTATTTAAATCGGCATAGGATTTTTAAATTTATGGTTTATTTTTAAATTTAAATTGTCATTAATATTCAAAAAAAAATCAATAGCTTTCAAAATTCGACCACTACAAGACTAATTTTATGTATCCACTTCAAAAGGTAATTTCCTCTCATAACAAAGAACAAATTTATTTATTATGTGTTCTTATTGTGTTTATATATCCTACAAGCGGTCAGTTTTTTTGGCAGAAAATACAAAACAACCGAAGCCGAATCAGACCCAACAAATTCTTCCATGTCAACTTACATGTTAATTTAAATTTTATTTTGGATTTTTCTCTATATGACTCCTATTATTGTTTGCATAAGGTTATAGTCAGAATACATATCGAAATATTTGTGCGTAAAAAATATTAAATTTTATATATTTAATTACATCATTTTACTTCATTAAATATAAATAAAATAATTAAAAATAATAAATGTATTTAAACTATTAATATATCTACGCAGTGTCAACAGACCCGTTTTAATGTGACCGTTATAACTATATCATCTTATTATCGTATTATTGGGTTTTAATAAGTAAAATGTGTATACAGTAGCACCAGCAAACTATAGTTTTATTAATTAGAATTAAGTATGTAAATATTGTTTACCCATAGTCAATAAATTTTAGGTTGTGAAGCATACAAAAAAGCGTAATAGACTATTTTTTAACAAATAGAAAATTACAAAGATTCCATTGCATACCAAAGATGTACTATTATTGTTTTTCATTTTAAAAATTTACCTCATTTTACTCTGTTGTAGATACACGTATAATTTTACAAAAAAAGTATTGTTTACAAAGAAATTGAACCTTTTCTAGATATTTGAACAATGGTTTCAAAAATTGTGAATTGTGTGGGAGATGTTTTGGTAAAAGTTCAAAAGGCTTTAAAAAGGCACCTGTCTAGTAGATTTTTCAATTGTGTTCATTATATAGAGACCGTTTTTTAACAGGTTTATTAAGGTTAATTTAATTAAGGGCGAAAATCCTTAAAGAAAATATTCTTAGAAAGTTAGGCAAATAGTTAAATATATACCGTGTCATGTATAAGTATTGGTTATATTCTATATATACCCAGTGTTAACTGTATGTATCGGGCATATAGTGGACAAAATGCGCTAGCGAAAAGTTTTTATTTTCTATAATGTTAAGTCTCACTTTGAATAAACTATGTTAATTGAAATGAGCAGATTAGACATATTTAAGTAACTGATTTTTATGAGTAAGTGTATTTTGGAAATTTGAAAAAAAAGTTGGAGAATAAAAGAAAACATGAAAATTCAATTGACTTTGGATAATACCTTCTACGACTGATTCGAACAAACGCTTGCGTCGTAATTCCATTCAGAATAGTACATTATGTAGAGAAAGAAGTTTGATATGCGATAGAATATTTAAAAAAAAATCATCATGAATTATTATTTACATTTACAACTGAATTGTTGAACTAAATTTATTTAAAACATATTGTAACACGATTATTTTCTTAAAGTAACATAGACTATTAAACATAGAGAGAAAATACTCTTTATTTGTATATATAGAGGATAATATCTGAAAACTTGAACTGATTTTAATGAAATTTTAATTGCCATATACGAGAACAGTCATTGGCTTTTCATCACGCTATAAGTAAAGAGCTGTTACGTAATAATTACAGGAACACATTGTTCTTGGTTAAACCGATTATATCATAAGGGCCATGTCAAAATTATGTGCAAAAACATTGTATTGTATCAGTACTTTCTGAAAGTTCCTTGTGAAAGGTTATATCTTACGAAAATTGGTTGTTATTGAAGTTATACGTCTTTAGGCGTATTATGAAAACAATGAGTGGAATTTTAGACGCACGATGGAACAAAATCGACTGGATGAAGTTGGTCACCATGTGCGCGCACGATACAACAAAAATCGGCAGGCTGACATTGCTTACTAAACACATGTTTACATGCATGTTAGTGACATACTATATTCGTGATAGTTAATAAGGTATTTGTAAATACACAACACGTGTTTTATATTCCCACCAATCTAATTGATATCTGTGTTTTTAAATAATATTTTTAGCAATGGAAATTTAATGGTTATCCAAAATGGGCATTTAATGGTTGCATAAAACAAAAAAATTATTTATTTTGATAGAAATATTGCCTATGTATTTTTTAAAATAAATTTTAAATGTGTTTCTCTAAGTGAGCTTTAATTTCGGTATATATTTATGTGTGACATAAATTATTACTTTATCCTTTATTAAATATTTACAATTATTAACTTCCTATAAATTTTCTGCACGCCTATTTATTTTCATTATTAATTAAACTTTATTTAAATGGTTTTATTAAATTGAATTTAGATTTCATCAACATTATTTACAATCATGGTCTAGTTCTTTTATTATTTTATTGCCATTAATTATTTTCATGCTAAATAAAGCTATTCTTGTATTATGCCAAAGAAATGTAATTTCTAACGCGTGTTAAGCACACGCACAATTTTTTTTCTCATAAATTACGATTAGGGTTTAAGAATTTTGCTCCTATCGTTAAATAATTTATAACAAAAGCAAGCTCAGTTAAAATACAATCTGCTTATAGGGCAGAATCTATGTATCAAAAAAATCATTTACGTACTTGTCTCGTGTACGTGTCCTCATCCCAAGTTGTAACAAATAAGCTACGGAGAACATATCTCAACAGGTTTAATATTTGGATCTTAACTGTTATAATATTTTGTATGGAAATGTTCAAAGTTTCCGCAGTCATGGATTTTTCTTTCAACGAGGAATTAAAAGATAATTCATTATTTATCAAAACTAGAAAATAATTCAGTCATATCTACAAATATAAATATTATATTTATACCATGTATTAGTGTAACGGAGTAAGTAAAACACATTACGGCATTTGTAAAAACAGGGGATCAAACTGTTGGAAATTGGGATGAAAAATACATATTGTATTTCATGAGTTTATTAATTAGGCAGAAAAATAATTATAACAATTTTGACGAAGATCTTCGTAAGACGTGAATTCAACACTTTAACACCTTTGTGTCAACAAGCATACTGTTAATATAGATAAATATTTATTTGCTAATACCATATATATAACAAAGTCTACCCATCGATATAAAGCTCATTGCCATTCGCCCTACACCATTACCATCTCCAGTAAAGGAAAAGTTACATTTCAAAAAAAATTTTCGATGGACATATTATGTATTATGTAATTTTCTTTAGTATAAAACCTTATTTATATTATAATCATATTGCGTAATTATAACATTTTATTGATCCTAAAAGTAAGTGGAATATTCGTGTGTGCAAAAAATCCTTCTAGTGTGAGTTTTATTCTTAATTATTAAATTTAAGATTATTTTAATTCACTTTCAAATAGAAAGTAAGAAACCAATTTGACCCGTTTACGAACCTTCAAAAATTTGTATTACGCAATTATCTTGGAGGACAAAAATGGAATTAAATTTTTTTTAGTGTTTACAAAATTGATTGAAATGATGTTCCCTAATAATGTCACACTGTTCCTAAATATTTTTTAACGTAAATTTTTGTGTATCAATTTGATTAAATTTGTCACAGTAATTACATTTAATTTAGGATGACAGCTTGTTACACTAATGGTATTACCATTATAAAATATTATGATGAAAAATAGTACTAATTGAATCTTCTTCAAATTATGAATCTTATATACTTATACTTATTATCTATATTACTTATCTTATATACTTATATATACTTATACTTACTTAAAATGGTTATATCACGTCAACATTGGTGTTGGAGTTTTTTTTAAATTTATTCCTATACGAAGGTTACCATTTTCAGAGTTCCATTGCAAACAGAAATCGTTGTAATTTCACCGTGTCCATCTGTTCGAATGTATGCCATGGAAATGCTTATTTATTTTGGTCTTATTAATTATGGCAAAAATATAACAGAAAGTGTTATAAAGGTATCATAAAGTACACCCTTGTAATAAAAATTGGAGTGAAAGTCTTTAATGCGTGTCCCATTGAGTAGCTCGTTATTAAAAATGTCCTTTAAAGTTCCATTAATCATATACACATAATTTATTAAGTATATTTGTCAAATCTAAGCTGTCCAGTCGTTTGTGGCGTATATTTTTACTTGCGTATATATTTCGAAATGAAATTAAGAGATCATTTACCATTTCATCTTTTTAAGTTGGATATGTATCGAAATATGCATCGTGTGGACTAGGTCCTCTCTACTCGTAATATCGTGTGTCTGTCATTTGTATATTAGAAGAAATAAAAAAGTAAAGGTAAATTATTTCAGCCTCACCTACTGCCGAACATCAGTAAGCTAAGGTGTATGTGAAAAATCTTTTTGTAATGAAAAAAATGTTAACAATAAATAAATAAAAAAAAAATATATAAATATATAAATATATTTATATATGTATATATATATATATATATATATATATATATATATATATATATATATATATATGTATATATATATATATATATATATATATATATATATATATATATATATATATATATAGTTGTGTAGAGTAAGGTATCTATTTCAATAATCGCAGAATATCTTCCTCTTACACGATAGAAACGTCCATGTCATTAATTTTATTTTACCTCTATTTAGTTTGTAATAAACAATCTTCCTCACCCGGAACTGCAAAATTATTTTGTCACAATAGTTCTGTGATGGAATTCATATTTGTAACAATTGGTTATTATTAGTAGGTCAAAAATTAAGAGCATATAACTAAACGAATTACGAGATTAAAAATTCCATCAACAAATTTAAAAAAAAAAAATCCGCCTTTGGTGTCAGTGATGGTCGTAATCCTATTCAAAGTTTTATTCGATACTAGTACATAAAATACGCCACTCAGTCACGCCAATTTGTACATAATAAATTCAGAAATACATTGAAAAGTAACAAAAAGCAAGTGAAGAACAATATCATAAATAAATAACTACGGTACCGACATATGAGCCAGGAACAAGCCAGGTGAAGTAAAACAAAAATAAGATACAACATATTTATAACAAGAATTCAATTAATAAATAGTCATCAATGTAATGCAACGTCTAATTAAATTATTATTTTAACTTTTCACAAAAAATATAGTCAAATTTAATATTCAAAATATTTATAATCAGTATTTCTTCTGTATAACTGGCAATATAAACTATATATAAGATACAGAACAAATACTGATTACAAATATTTTGAATATTAAATGTTAACGAAAAATATTATTATAATATAATGCAAAGTGGCAAATTTATCCAATGTCAAATTTACAAAAGTATTAATAATATCAATCATAATAATGGAAGGAAGTGACCGACATTCAAGGAACATTCAAGGAAATATTTCATTTCTTACACATACATATGCACGCGCCCGTCATAGGCGGTGCTGTGTGACTCACTGGTTGGCGTTACACGTACACTCTCGGCACAATGGTTGATTGAGACACTTCAAATCGGTTAATAACATCGATTAACAATATCGATTATAATTTGAAAAGTGTCTCATTATCATATAAATTATTATAGTGAATCTAAACATGAATTTTTTTATAATTTTTTCGTATATCTTGTGATACTGGGTAGGGGCTCAAATGTCGATATGGATTCCTCAGGCATTGTCAAGTAGGGATAGATTGTTTTTTTATGGGAAACACATAGCGATTTTAGATTAAGATAATTAATAAATGAAAATAATATTTCGTATAATTTGTGTAATTCCGTACATTATTTGTTCTACAATGTATGTAGCAAATGTACTATTGTTGCCTCAAAAGATTCATTTAATTAATATTAATTTTATAATTATTATCTAATAATTTTGAAATAACCTATGGCGTAATATGTTTTGTTAAAAAAAATTAAAGTGTTATGCAAATTATATTTACGAGTATAATTTTGCTCGGTCTGTCATATCTCTCTCTTCTTAATGAATCGTTATTACATTAGTTTTCAACTAGCCTTAGGGTGAACTCGAATTTCACAATATTTTTGAGATTCATGACGGTAGTCGCCCATAACTCTCGTAATAAATCGTCATTCTTTTCGATTTTGACTTGTCTTAGGACGCTGACTTCAAGTTTCATAATGTTTTTGTGATCGAAAGAGAACCTCTCTTGTAAGAAATCGCCACTATATTCGGTTTGGAATAAATTTAAAATGTATAATTCAAATATCATAAGGCTTTTTCCGATCTAAGATAGCGCCTTCTGTCTTTATATCAATAAACTCGCTATATTTACTTTCGACTAATCTCATACGTTGTATTGCAATTACACACTTTAATACCTACAGTTTTTTTAGTTTTTCTAATCCAAGAATTATATCTGACGAGTGTACTTGTATTTCTATACTTAAAAATAATTGTAAAATTTAAATAATGAAATTTTGAAGGTCTTTTTTATTGACAATTCCACCTCAGTCAGCATGTGAAGGTCCACGTTTTTCAGTATTTTGAATTTTAATTTTTCAATCTGAGACCCGAAACGGCGGTGTCTGGTTTGAAAAAATTGTCACTCTGTTCGATTGTCACTAAATTGAAATTGCCAAATTCGAACTTAACAATGATTTTAAGAATCAATATGGCAGTATCCTTCTCTCTTGGAATAGATCGTCTCTATATTTGATTTTTACCAATTTTAAGGTACTGAATTATAATTTCAGCATATTTTGAGATCGAAGAAAGTAGTATTTTCCTTTATATATATTTTCCTTTATTTTTAAATTAACAAGCATATATTGCATGAATATAATTATATTCATGCAATATATGCTTGTTAATTTAAAAACCTTAAAATTACTCGAAAAATTCGCGATTTTCTGCAAATCAGACAAGTCGCCATTTTGAATCTCACAGATATTGTGATATTCGATTTCAGTACCCAAAAATTAGTCGAAAACATTCATATTGACTATTTATCTTGAATGAAGTTTCTGTCATGTGAAGTTTCTGTTATTCTGATGTCAAAAACATTGTTAAATTCTATTTCAGGTCTCCAAAAATATTGTACACAATATACGGTGGTGATATATTTCCCAATAATAGAGTTGATTGTCAAAAATGTGAAATTTGAATTAAGTTGATAATGAATTATTTTAGTTAGAAAATTTATTAGTCTTATCGTTATAATTTTTTCGAAAATTTTACTGAATACCGGAAAACTGAAGACGGGACAATAATTATTCACTTCAATCTTTGAACTTTTTTTGAAGAGTGGTATTACCTTCGTCAAATTCATGAGATCCGGGAACGAGTCAATGCATAAAACATTAAAAGTCAATGTTAAAAATGTTACTTATACTTTGCTCAATATTTTTATTAGTTTAGAAAATAAGTGCCATTGATCGACTGATGATTTTGGTTCTATGTTTTTAAAGATATGATTTATTTGACTGATGGCAAACAATTCAATTATATTTTTTTTTCAAATTGTTTTGTATGTAGAGTTGACGAAAACAGAACCGCCTCTTAAGATGCAGGTAGATATTTGGTTAATGTTTCCGTTATTTTTGAAAAAAATAATTATTGAAATGTTTAGCAATCTCCGTATTAAAATTTTTATTGTATCTTTGCCGTGCTGATTGGGTTATAAACCTGTATTGCATCACTTTACAATCCAGTAGCTGTTTAAATTAATGAAAATAAGCTGCAAAGTGAACCTCACAAGAAATTCATGTTGTCAATAAATTTTTTTGGCAATTTTTATATTATTTTTAATGTGATTACTAATTTAGCAAACAATTTAGTAGAGAAAGAGAACAAACAGTGCGAAGAGCATTGTTGTTTCGCTCGTATCGTTCGGGTACTCGATGAAAATCAAAATGGTTCAAATTTATTTCATTTGGCGTAAATAAAGCTAAATATGTTTATACATGTAATTTGCTACTTTTATGGGGAAATCTAACTAGTAATTAATATTCTCAACTCTTATTTCATCAGACGCACAGACAGACTAATCATCTGATCAACTTAACCAGGTGGTATATAAATGTATGGGTTTCTGCGAAAAGAACTCTTCCAGAAATTACAGCACGTCACTAGTAATTAATATATTTCTTAAATTTTAGACAATTATATATATTATATTAATTTATATTTTATCACAACTGAGGCAGTGATCATCATCTTCTGCGCTTTCATTTCTTGAAATCCTATTCGTATAACCTCTAATTTCTGAAAACCTGTGACCATGTTCTCAGCATTTACTTCTGAACTATTACCTGATTTTCTTTCCTTCATTTCTTTAAACTATAATCACTTTCCTCTTTGGTTTTGTTATAATATGTGTAGGTATAATTTTTTTAAGAACCCTTGAAAATTTTGAAAATCTATTTTGAAAAAAGTAAAACCGACTTCAAAAGTAAAAACTTTTTTGTAACGCACTGTAAAACAAGAGTAAAAATTCACTCTCACTAAATGCTTTAAACATCATTGACACCGATGTACTTTAAAGACTAATAGCTAATAATAGTAAATAGTATTTGGTGCTTTAAAAAAAATTTGTTTTTCAATGCAGTTTTTCTTTAATCTAATTTATCACGTTCCGAAAAGTACAACTTTCTCAAGTAATTAATGAAATTATTGTAATACTATAAGTATTAAAAAATCGATATTCATTATTTTTAATTTAGGCAGTATTTAGAAAAGTAATATATATATATATATATATATATATATATATATGTATATATACATATATATATATATATATATATATATATATATATATATATATATATATATATATATATATATATATATATATATATATATATATATGCTCTTCCTACTTATTTTGAAAACGAATTCAATTGTTTTTGTCCGTTTCTGTGTGAATTTGTAACTTAAAATAAATATATTTTTAATGTTTTTTAAATTATTTAATTAATTTTCGGACTATATTTATAATATTGTTTACTAATACGGATAACGTCCTTTGAAAGTACCAGTGTGTGGTGTAATTGCTACTGTTCTTAGATAAAAAGATAACTAAAAAATTAGTCTATAATTCAATTGCGACTGAAGGGTTTACGAAATAAAAAAAATGTAAACATATTAAGTAGTTGTGCACTATTTAAACGTAACGTGTATCCGAGCATATTGCATTTTAATTGAAACTTTTCTTCCACTGTCTCTAAAAAATCATTCAAGTACGACCTATACTAGCATAATTAGTACTCCATGCCATCAGCCCTTCACTTAAATATTTATAGTAATGCACTATGGCTATGTATTTAAAAGGCTTCCGCATAGAACCCGGCGACGACTACACAATACCTTATAAAATTGCGTACAAACATAAGAGCTGAGTGTGGTGCGTTCTGAGTGAAGCAAATTAAAAAAAATCTCTACAATTTTACCATTCTGATAATTTTCGTTCAATCTATATTTTTTAGTTCTTTTTCCAAACTGCTTTCCCTTTTGGTATTAAGGGCAGAGCATAACTATCTTTAAACGAAAGATATTTCAAAAATCGTATAAAAATTTTAATAAGCTATAATTTCACACCTATAGAATTAATTACCTTGAAAACTTTTTTTTGTTTCCTGATACACCGCCTAAAGTTAACACCCAGAATCGGACTTTTTTTACTTTAAAATAAGAAAGTTTTTTTTACTTTAAAATAAATAAAGAAAGAATTGGACTTTTTTTACTTTACGTCTACAATTAGGATACCATTTAAGTCCATTAATTTTCGAGAAAATCGCCGATAACACACGGATATATTTAGGGACAGACAGAAGTGATTCCATTAGTGTTCCGTTTTAATACTTTGTTCATGGAACAATAGAAAAGATTTTTCTAGGCGATTGCATACTTTTTTTTTTAATAATTTGATCACTAACAAACTGCTCTTTTTGCAGTCCATATAACTTTTGGCAAAACAAAAATTATTAATGTTCGAATAGGCCGTTAATTATTTTTACGTTCCCAAATATTATGCTTTTTGGAGTTCCGTACCACAAAAGTAAAAAAGGCCATCCGTATATTCGTGCCTTATGGTGGTTTTTTAAATTATTTGACGCGGGGACTTTAAATTTGGCGTAGTTATAAAGAATATTAAGAAGCGTATGTTTCAATAGTTTATACTAACAATATTGACATAAAAGTCGTGGGTGGAGTCAAATGAATTAAGAAATTTTTTTCTTTTTAAACTCAGCATATCACGTAGGATATCAATTAAAAAAGCACCATAATTTGTATTTTATGTATAGCAGTTCTATGGATATTCTTGAAAAGGGCCAGGCTGTTTTTCTCAGAGACACTTGGACGTAGAAACTTGAAATTTGGCATAGTGGTGAAACATATTAACATGCAAATATATCCACGTACAACACTAAAAAAACTATATGCATACAGAAATGTTAGTGGATGACTTAAGAAATGGATTTTTTTAAAAAGTTTATATGTCTTGTGGAGTATCAATTGGTAAAGAAGGTTGCAGAAATTCTGTAATTATTTTTTGTGTAAATTTTATGTAATATATCTCTAATTACATCGACGAAAATTAACAAAAAAATGATTTTCTTCTCTATCCTTAAAGTCGTTAAATAACAATTATGAAATAAAACTACGTTACTAGAATTTTCTCTAAATGTTTGCTTGAAAATTATAAAGATGCATTTAAATGTCATAATTTTTATGAAAACAATATTTATGTGTTAAAAATAAAATTCATGTTTATAAATTTGATGCGAGGTACTCTCAATTATTCAAAGATGTCTAAGTGTGTGCGAAACCTTCGTAGAGCAAGTTTAATTCGTATTTAACAAATTAATTTAATTATATTCTTCAGAATCAACCAAAAGTAACCATTCTCTATAAATAATCTCTATAAATATTTATGACGATGTAGGACGATGGTCATTTTAAATGTGGAGGTAAATATCACTTCACCCATCCGATTATTAGTCTTCGTTCGTAAATATTGATCCTTGTGGCGTCATCCCCAAATTGTAACGTAGAAGCGTTTTCAAATTTTCTTTTATTTTTTGCTTCAAAGAATGTGCAGATGCCAAATAGGCTTACCTTAAGGGTTAATTATTTCTAGTATACATTTATTTAAATGAGATGTGACTTTTAATAGCATTAACTGAGTTGTAATAACATAAGATACGCAGGTTAAGAATTATACACTTCCAATGCATATAAGCAATATACAGACTGTCCAGTGGCAGATTTCAATGTTTGAAAATGTGTAAAAAAAAACTACACCTCTAATACAAAGTAGGTTTATTTTAACTTTATAACAACAAATGCGGATTTCATTTTTTAAAAACGTTTTCCAAATGGCGGTCATCGAGTCTGACACACTCTTCGAGTCTAGCACGCATGTTTTCAAAAACGCATTTGCAGAGCGACTGGGGTATCCTACTGACTTCGGCTCGAATATTTTCATTAAGTTGTGTCACAGTGCTCGGATTTGTTTTGTAAACAACGGATTTTAAGTATCCCCATAAGAAAAAGTCACATGGGCTTAAATCGGGTGACCTAGGTGGCCACGGTACGGTACCGTTTCGGGATATGTTTTTTTCTGGAAATAACTGCCGCACTGCATTCATGGACACACAGTGTGAGCTGTGGCCCCGTCCTGCTGGAACTATGTGTTTTGGTTGAAAAATGGACTATTCTGTAGTTCTACTCTGAAAAAGTAATTTAACATCTGGGCATATCTCTCCGAATTCACAGTTACAGTTTGGCCACGTTGATTTTCAATGAAATAAGGTCCTATGATTGCAGATGCAGACATGGCACACCAGACTGTCACCTTAGGCTTGTGTAAAGGCTCTTGATGCATTTATCTTGGCTTGCGGAGATCCCAGTAACAAAAGTTCTGCTCATTCATATATCCTCCAATGTGAAAGTGAGCTTCGTCACTAAAGAATATGTTGGCCATCCGGGTAGCAGTACGAAATCTCAACAACATCACCTCCGCGTAAGTTTTTCTTAATTCAAAGTCAGAACCGTGTAAATCTTGAACAATTTGAATTTTATATGGATGGAACTTGAGCTTTTTTTGCATTATCATCTGTAAAGTTGATTTCGGAATTCCCAATATCGATGAACATGTACGCAGTGATAAACGGGGATTTTCAACGACAGAAACCATAACACGCTCGACATTTTCATCCGTGGCTACCAATAGTGTAGGTCCTGGCCTGGGCCTATTTATTGATGATCCTGTAGCTCTGAACCTTGCTACCCATGACTGAATGAGGTTGATCGATGGTCCATCACGTAATCGACGAATACTGTAACGATTATTAAATCGACGGCGTGCTACAGACAGCGAAAATCCACTCGAAATGTACGCCTCGACGGCAAAAGCGCGGTGCTCTCCACTCCACTGTTCCATGCCTACTAAAACATCCGCACCGCTTGCGCTTCTAACGACGCCCCCGCGCCCCTCTTATATGTTGCGTTTAGAAACTATGTTTGTTCAAACTCTGAAATCTGCCACTAGACCCTTTATATAATAAAGTGTATTTTGTTAGTAATTATATTTCTACGGACTTATTTTACTCACAAAAATAATCAAGTACTCTTATATATATGATTTAAATAATTATGCATAAAGCGTCAGTGCAAGTATTCATCGCTAATATATGTTATTTAGAGAAATTAAAGATTGCATGATTTTGTTGGTAAATAGAAAATTTAATTCAAATAATATAACAGATAAGAAACGGATGCATTGTTAAAACAAATCTTAATTCGGTCGAACGATGCTGCGCAACACTATAATTATATCATTACAGAAAAAATAGTCTCTAGTCATCTTATAGTCTATAGTCATCTTATAGTCTATAGACTGTAGTTGTATTTATATCGGTATAACTGAATTGCCCGAAATGGTCATGATCCGTGTAGCTTTATATATACTCTCCTTTCCCACGTATAGCCTTTGCTAATTTTAAAAACTCTTGCGTGTTGGGAAAATATATTCCTGGTTTAAAACATTCTTTTTTTTGGTAGGACTATATTCTTTCTTTCTTTCGAAATTTTGCTATCTTTCTTAAAATTATATTGTACGTTCTTCAAATGTCTATTCCCAAACACCACCGATTATTATATTATCGATTTGGTTCAACACAAGTATTACATTTTCACTCCGTAATTGCCTTCTTAAGTCACTCCGTGCGTGAAGCGTCAAGTCCTTTTTTCATTATACAGGATTCCAGATCCAACCCCGTCAAATGTCACGTCCACTGCTCGCATGAAAGGAATTTCATAACGGTCTTTTGCATCAATTCATTTCATCCCTTGTACGACAAAGTAAAGGTTGACAACACAAAGTGATAATGGGATCGTATATAAAGAGTATTGCGGAAGAGAAAAATCGAATAGACGGACCGGTCAATGAAGATTTTTTTAGGGGGAAAAGAGGTTTTTATTTTCAGTTTGTAATTTAGGAGAAAAGAGGTTTTTAACTACGTATTTTGGTGTACGTTTAAAAGCTATATTAAAACAAGCAAGGAAAAAACGAATTAACAATAAACTTGATTTTTTTAGTTTTTATACCATTGCACGTCCCACAGGAGCGTGCTTTAATATCGACTAACGCACCAACCTTTGGTAGGGGATTAAAGCTATATTAAATAGGGTAATTTTGAATGTATTAAAATGTTATTACACCTCTTTTGAAAATGGATGTCTCTTTTGAAAAGGCTATATTTTTATAAATCTGATCTATATATTATAACCAAAATTTTTCTTTGAAATATGACAATAGCCTCAATCCGTTTGTCTGCTCGTATTTGTTTAAATACATAAGTATGCGGACAGGCTGAAAGTCGCAATTGTTGACCGATTTTTATGACCGCTTTTTTATCGATTGATTAACTATCAGAATAAAAAATTATTAATTTACACAACAGTTTATCAAATAGTTTTAGTTAATTTTTTATTAGCCTCCTTCCACAAAAACTTTCTTTTTTCGGCTGTTGTTATTTTAACTCTTTTAATTTCTATTTTTTTTAATGCTTGTTTAATAAATTAAAAAAGATGAAGTGTACAACATTTTTCATTGGAATTGACAATTTAATTTTTGCAGACAAATATTGTTATTGTATTTTGATATTAGTATCGATAAAATATTAATTTTTAGAAAGAAAATATTTTGCCTTCTATATCTTTTCAAGGGACATATTAAAAAAAAAATAAACTATTTATTTCTTTGCTTGTGTCATAAGACGTTTCTTCTTGCTATATTTCACGATTAGGTTTTAACTTATTTGACAGTGTCAAAATATGCGATCTAGTATAGTCGCTATTTAGGGGTCTTCTTGATTAAGCTGACTTAGAAGCTTGTTCAAGGATCCTGCAGGGACATATACATATATACTATTTTTGTGTAATATTTTATATAAGAAATTAGAGGCAACCGTGCAAATATATGTAACTTGTATTGACATACAAAACGTTATAAAATTATCACAACTAATATAAACAATCTAAACCACCGACTATCTAAACAAATTTAAACAACCTAAGGATCTATCTCACTACGAAGACATATGCTTAAAATTAACAATTCAAGTAATATCTCGAACAACAATTCGGACAATATTTATTACTCACACGTGAACATGCCACGGATAGTTTATATATGGGTAAAATAATACTTCTTCAAATCAATGCGTCGGTATCGTCATTGCGAAGATGTGATTATTAAGGAACTTCCACGTACCGTTAAAGAGGAATAGATATTTAATGGGACTATGAATAACCTCGGCATAAATACTGTTTCAACTTTACTACAACAGGTAATAATTAGTGATTAAATTACACTATTTTTTAAACAAGCTACTCGCAATCTAATGCCGTTATAAAAACGCCAACCTTCAAATCTATTTTGTGAGTACGAAAACCGGGAGCAATGGTGTTGTTTAAAAATTCCTCTGATGATATACTTGTTTATCTATATAGTATACAGAATTTATGAAAAGACAAGACGTTTGATCATGCTGAACAAAATTAAAACAACAATTGAAGTGAAGAAATAGGGAATTTATTAAAAACCAAATTAGAAATACATTATTTGGGACAAAATTATAAAAACCTACCAAACCAATGATATAAAAACTATTTACATCGCCTGCTACTCCGTTAATTATCATCGCTTATATTGCAAAGTTATCTCAAAACGCGCCACGACCATGCGCATTAAGCTATGGCCTGTCGCCCGTACTGCACCACGTGCGGTTTGTTGTGCACCGCAACGGAATGACGCGGTGCCGCACGTAATAGCAAAGCAAGATTGGTCACTCAATTTTATTGCATTGGTTTGTGTGATCGTGTTACTCATCGATGTGCAGAGGGCTTTAAATATTTATATTTTATGTGAGAAGGAAACTTCAGAATTTCTCTTATTAGAGCATCATTGAGATAGTAAGGATGAGTTATTTAGATTCCAAAATTGTGAAGGTTGTTAATATATATTAATAAAAACTACATCTTTTTTACTGTAAGCCGAATTCTTCAAACAATTTTGCGCGACAATGGAAATTTTCGGTAGGATATTACTGAAAATAAAAGACGATATAACAGATGCTTAACCAAGAACTAATTCTCCAGAATATATCTTTTAAGCTCAAGAAAGCTATGTCGGATTCTGAAGTAAATGGGATAAACACGATTATAAGTAGAGTTTATCCTATTAACAAATATAGGATAAGTGTTGTAATTCAAACGTTTAAACTTTCCCTTTAATATTGGTAGGATTAAAATCACCGCATTACATGGTACATTGTTTATATATGTACTTTTAATTATTTATTTACTGTCTCTAGAAATGTTTAACTACGTTTCTGATGTAATGCTACAATTAGTATTAAAAATCGCAGTAACAAAAAAATACTTGATAAAAGTTTTGTATAATTTACAAATCTACACCGTTTTACTTCAATGTCTCTAGAAGTATATGCTTTCGTTTTTTTATGCGGGTGGTTATCTTTTATTTTCAGTCGGCAACTGTAGAGAGATAGGTGAATACTATGAAATCGGTGGTTCTGATAGTAGTGACAGTAATAGCGAAGACAGGTGTGGTGGGGGCATTAACAGAGAATATGGAAATACGGGGAGATCGGTATTTGTAGTGATAGAGACGAGTGTCACTATTTGAAATAATATCTCTCTCTTCAAATATTGCACTAATGAAATTCTGTCATTCGTCGCAGTATTTTGGAACAGAAGCGCCAATATCAGCTTTTTAAAAAAGAAACTTTTTCTTTTTGTTTTGAAAAATGTGTAATGGCAATCAAGTATTTTGTTTCTGTTTCAAATATCTAGCAGCCGAAAAAGCTACAGATAATTTGCATTTAAATTTAATATTTCCTATAACTGTATTAGTATAATTATTGCAAAAGTTTCAAAAAGTATATCAACATGTTTAACCGTAGGTAAACCAGGACGATTGCACTATAAAATATTTTAAGATAAAAAAAAAATAAATGAAAAATAAATGAAAGCCAAAAAACTCCCATATGAGGATCGACAATTTTCCATGTAATATTAAATTAAAAAGGTCCATAACGCTAGTTTTAAATCTAAAGGTTTTTGCACGAAATTTAAAAATGTTCACCCTTATTAAATTGATTATCATTGCGATGTTTTATATTCAACTAAATGAAAAAAATATTACAATGTTATTACTGTAGGCATAATTTTATTTTTCCTTAAAGGCGCTAATACTATTATAAATTAAAGCATGAGTGGTATTGGATCGTGAGGCTATTTTCTCAGTTCTAAGATGCGATAACTTGAGCCTTTTTAGACTCGTAACAGAGTTTTATATTTGTATAGTGAATTTAATTTTTTATTATAAAAATGATTTTTTGTAATATGTTTAATTTTAAATTATATGAAGAACTATGACGATCTTTTATTGTAACTTTGACCAACATACTTAATGAATTGAACGGATCTTTTCTCGAAAATACACGTATACCTTAATGAAATAATAACTCAAGATATAAAACACATTATACATTGTCCAGATATGAAACATACTATGCACAGATTATAAAATTATAACGTATGATGCTATACAACTTTACTTTTCTTTTGAAGTCGTTCTTTTTTTATGTGTATGATTTTGTATTTATATGTAATGGATAAATATTCATAACGCTGTGGATGTTAGCGAATATGAAAAAAATCATGTAATATAAGTAATGGCTTTTAGTCTGAATATTAAGATAAGAGTTTAAAATATTTAGTTGGACAAATTAAAAAGTCAAACATTTTAACTTTACTCTTTTTGAAAAAAGAGTGATTAATATTTTCAAAGGCATTTGATTTATCCCCATTCCATATCTGATAAATATAGTATATATTCTTCATAATTATTCACAATAAGTTTGGTTACCATAACAGAATTTTTTTTTTCAAAACAGTATTTTTTTACTGTTTAACAATTGCAACAATTATATTTTGAATATCGAATAAGTAACAATTATATATTATAATAAGTAACAAATATATATGTAATAAGTGACAAATATATATACAATAAGTAACAAATATATATATATATATATATATATATATATATATATATATATATATATATATATATATATAATAAGTAACAAATATATATTTTGAATGAGTAACAATTATATTTTGAATATCGGCAAGAGATCACTACAAGTGTAATTAATAAGAGAATAGGGAAACATAAACGTTTCTGCATGCTTACGTTCTACAAAGGAGAGCGCGGGACTGAAAATGCAGATTGAGTAATTGCTCAAAATAACTATTAAAATGAGATCCAGAATTTTCATTTAGTGTCAAATTTAAGGTAGTTTTTTTAATTTATATTTATAATTTGCAATTTTACAATTGTTTGTGGCGAGACTCTACTTAACAAAATAATGCCATGAAACACGATTTAACTCGCTGCGAGGCGTGTTTTGTCGATGTAGAGGTCGGTTGTGCCTTTGGGAAGATCGGTATTTGAAATAAAAGAAATGGGATATAGATAAAAAATTTAAGAGAGGTGCTGCAATTTTTACGCAACGTTTATTTTTATTAAATAATACCCATTATCATTCACAGGCTCTTTATAAATTAATCCAGGATTAACTGTTTGAGATAACAAAAAATATATCAATATATCTTTTGTGTTCAACTAATCAAACAAAATCTAATTTATTAACTTGTTATAGAAGCTATCCAAATCTTACGACTGATAGGAGTAACAATTAGATTATACAAACGGAACACTTTTCCCGTAATCTATACACATAACGCATTCAATCCATTTTTTATATGATTCTGAGTTGGAATATGAAAACTGTACCATTCTAATTAATACTTATCATCATCTTCGTTATCAAATTGTACTGTACCATTCTATTTAATCATCATTGCTTTCATTATCACTTCGTCATCATCGCTTTCATATTCTCTTTCTTCTCGTATATCTTTTCTCTGAACTTGGTTTTTATCATTGCCTATATTGGTTAGCTATTAGCTCACTTTTCCTTTCTCCTACTTTTTTAACTTTTGTTTTTTTTCTTCTCCTTAACATATTCTTCGACAAGTGTATTTTTCTTTAAGAATGTTGGTAATAACAGCTGCTTTCCTAGTATATCGTTCATTTACTGCTGATAATGAAGAAGATGCTTTAGGGAGCGGCCTGATAATCACTTGCAAGTTTAAAGTGAAATTTGTGCATAATTAAATTTTCACTGCATTCCTAATAAAAATTGGTGGTTTAATAATGTTTAGAGTTAAAAACTTTTGTTTCTATAAATAGTAAAATAACATAACATAAAAACTAATAGCGGGTAGAAGTATGAAAGGTAAATTTTGTAGAATTTTGAACTGTCGATATGTACAATATTGAAAAAAGTGTACATAAGGGGATAAATACCTTGAAATTGAGTTATACAAAAATCCTTTTTTTAATTGCCACTTTTGTTTAAAAAAAAAGTTAATGAAAAGTACGTAACTAAATAAAAAAACGTTTAGAATGCAATTTCACTTTCTTCGTAACTATCACTATGCGATATACTTGCTGGCCACATTGTTTTTTTTATATTTTTTTAATATTTCGTGGCATAATTGTCAAAACCAAATTTAAGAAGAATTGAAAATGAAGTGTATATATATATATATATATATATATATATATATATATATATATATATGTATACACACACAGTAGCGGCGCAAGTAAGTATATATAGTAGTGACGAAAATAAAGATTTCAAAATAAATTTATTTAAATTTTATGAATTACCAAAAAACTCTGCTTAAGCATTTAAAAACAGTTTTACATTTAATTTCACGGAGAATAAATAATTTTTATAATTAACAAAGATGTATCAAGTTTCATTTTTAAAACTAAATTTAATTAGTCACTGCAATTCATGCTTAGTAAGCAACTATTGCCTATTTCATTTTGGTCACCGATGTATATTAATACCCGTCATCTCCTTTTATTATATTAAGTAAAAATAATTACGAATATATTTTAAAATAAATTTTATTTAGGGATTATGATCCCATTTGAGAACCTTCATTATAAAATTTAACTATATAATAACAGCAATGTCCTGTACGCGTATGGATGTTTGTGTAGGTAAGTTGGCTAGCATTCTTTTGGAAAAATATAAATATACCAACCAAAGATACTAACGTTTCTTTCTTGACAATTTCCACATTATATCTATTCTCTTATTTTATATATTGTATTCATTTTGGTAGTTATTACTTAAAACAATATTATCATTGAATTTTTCATGTCTCATAGTTAAATCCTAAAAACCCACTAACTGCTAGCGATGAAATCTAAATCCAGCAATAATATCCAAGTTATTTATTTCTTTGCAGCTACTATATTACAAGTTTAAGTGTCATATTGAAAAGTACCGGAATTTATTTTAAATGTTAAAATACAAAAGAACTATTGAAAAACTTTACCCAATTAAATCGGATGTATTTCAAGAAAGGAAGAAGAAAATTTACAGGGATTGTTGAAATGTAAAGTGAGCACTTCACCATATTTAAAATTTAAGATAATTACAAATATTAAAAACATGAATATTAAAATGTGTCTCTAACCGAAATTATAATGTAACATTTAAAGGTCACAATATACAGACAAGAAGACGACGAGCAGTGAGAAGGCAAAGAAGAGAGGGGCGGTGATAACATGTTTGTTTCAAGTGTTGTTTTCACGAGGGACGGAGACGAGAATATGCAAATTTTCGGCTTAGCCGAAACATATTTACGGATTACGCTACGCCTAACAAGCTTCTGAAAGCAGGGACGAGAGTGTGAGGTACAGTCACCTTACACGTAATTGTAAGCTTATGAATTATAGAATTATTATAAATTAGAAAAAATTCTAGTAAATAAAATTTTGTAAAAATTAATTTCATTGGAATTCAAGTTATGATAAATGTTATAGTGAAAACCTCTCTCGTGATAAGAAATATAAGAAAATTAATTGACTATTATAAGAGTAGGTGGATCTTAGTTTAGCTTTTATAAATATAAGCAAATTACAATTAATTAAATTTAATGACAGGTTGTTACTCTCACCTTTTTGAAAGTACAAATTGAGATATATTATTTTTTTAATTCACCAAAATTCAACCAATAATGAACCAAAAATTATATTAAGTCAGTCAGTGTGCCTCCAGAGGAAGTACGTTTCATGCACTCCTCTTTTCAATATTTGCTGATTGCGTGAAGAGATGCACATAATTTTATGATTGCCATCAGAAATGCACAAAAAGATATCGCTTTTTCAATGAGTCAAATAGCTCTCGAAATAAGTCTTTATTTAATCCATTTGAATTCCAAGCTGTCACAATTCGTAATCTCAAAATAATAAATTTAATTCATAATTAATTCTAAATTAATCTAAAATTAAACTGTCATATTTGCGATATTTGATTCTAAACGACACAAAAATCTTATGCGTCTCCACTATTATAAACTTGAGTGTACATATTTATTGGCGTTGGTTCAGTCTAAATTACCAGTCTAATTATCCACCTAATCAAAAAATTCCTATTTTCATTATAGACTTTACGTTTATTGACGAATTTTTACCCAGAGATTTTTAAATTGATACTTTAAACAAGAGCGACAGTTTATTCCAAACGAGACAAATTGAAACATTTCTAGGCTTTTCAGGTAGCGTAAAATAATATTTTTCAATTCAATTAATCAAAAAATTGCTATTTTCATTATCAACTTTACGTTTTTTAGTACACATATCCGTGCGAATAAAAACGTTTTCAGCCTCGAAAATAACAAAACAAAGTAATAAAAGTTGCATACGAGATGGCAACAATTACTGACGAAGTGGCAACAAAATTATTCAATTTTATTTAGGTTCGATCTTTATAAAAATACCACTGCTCGGAACAAAGCACATGCCGACCGCACCGCAAAGTAGTTGCTTATGTGTCAAAGCTCATGCCGAGGCAGCGCAAAGAAGCCGCTTCCGTGTCAAAGGCTGCCGCCGCCAAGTACTACCCGCCCGCAAGGTAAAATTTTCATTGCACCTCAAAGTTTCATAAAGTGGCGTTAAGCTTTCGTGCGAGTTAAAAACATTAAAATTGTGTTAAAATAAATATGCCTGCTCCAGTTAAAAGAGGCTTCAGGGGTTGTCAGATTTCGGAGATCGATTCATAAAATTTCCTTTTTTATTAAATAAAATTCTTGTCTTGCCCTTTGATTTGCAGCGCTTTCATATGAGTCTACATAAAATGCTGTGCCGGCCGGCTAGCGTGTTCTCCGCCCGGCTCTCCAGGTCTCCGGCTGGCTCTCCAGTGGACTCTCTTGCGTTATATTTTATAGCAAATTAGTCACGTAATTACTTGTAACATACTAGAAAAAATTATAAGGGAGCACAAAAGTATTTTTATCTGAAATTTTGAGCTCGGGACTTGAAATATAAATCGCTGAAAATCTTTTTTGGAAAACAAATTCGCTTCCCCCGACACTTAGTTGATTGAAATGAATTGACAAAGGCATTTGGAGGTGAATTATGAACAACCTAAACTGGTAATTCTGTAATTTAATATATATACATAAACATATAAACACTCCCACACACGCATACACTCGTGTGTGTGTGTGTATGTATTACACTTTACTACAACATATTCGCAATGCAAAATGCCAGGTATCACAACAAACAGTTATATAAATATAATCTATTAGGTATGTTACAGTAACAACTTAAATTCTATTACCAAAAATATTCTAAATTAATCTTTAATATAGGAGACAAAAGTCCTAACGGAAAATTAGAAAATTGGAGAAGGTGGTGTAAAAATTAGGAAATGACTTAATATTAAAATATCATTCATGTATAGACTTCCGCTTCCGAAAATATAAGTACTTTTAATTATAACACACCACCACAGCTTCAAATAACGAGTATTAGCCTTGAAAACGTCGGGGAAGTAATAAGTATCTCTTTATTTAAAATTTCCTTTCGGAATATTTCCGAAAACCCAGTTACTTCATACAAAACAAGTTTTCTTTGTTTATAATACTGGGATTAGATAATTTTAATAAATTTTCTCCAGCCTCCTTATCTACTTTATCTTTTGTAACACGTCTGTTTTTGTTCCTCTTGTCTCATCTCTTTTAACTACTCAGAATTCATGTACCAAAAAATGTTTTCCACGCTGTTTTCTACCTTGATAGCGAGCGTAATATTTTCTGTTTACTTTAAAAACATTGACAGTGCCATGTTTACTTTTATTTCTACTATGCCTGTGGCTATCCGCGACGGCCGTTGTCATTTTTAGTTATATTTATCTTTAAAACCAATGCTTAAGACATGTGCTATCTTTTGTAACTCATTTTTTACTACCATATCATATATATATATATATATATATATATATATATATGTATATGACCACTCTATCTTTCTTTATCTCTGACGAAATTGTCGCTTTATAAAGTGTAAATGTTTTAAAGGTGTACTGAGAAAATTCACGTAACAATGAAAAATTATGAAAGAATGAAATATAATAAACTGACCTACATGAGAGAAGAAAAAATATAACGTAACGTTGTATATCTGAATATACCTGGGACCTCAAAAATCTTTTGCATATTAATATCGAAATATATTACTTTTGTAGGGGTCTCAAATTATCAAACCGGTATAAATTTTACGTTAAAGATGGACTATAATATTTTGCTACTTTGTAATTATAAGAAGTACTCAAGTATAATAGAGCAACATTTTGTCAAAAATTCAAATTGTTACGCTTGTAAACTTGTTAGTTCTTAAAAAAAATATTTTTAAGGTTCTACGCTATAAGCATATTCGATAAAATTGAAAAAATATTATGCACTTTTTAAGTTCTCATACATGCAATTCTTATACAAGCTTGTTTCTATCAGAGAAAGAAGGTTGATTTATAAGACATTCCAAAAAGGAAAAAAGCTAAGACATTCGTTGCATTTATGGATTAGTTCACAACTTGCGGAGTAAAAGTAGCCAAATAATATTCTTATATATGTATATACATAAGCTTATTATTTGGCAACTTTTATATATGCATACATACATGTATGTATGCATATATATATATATATATATATATATATATATATATATATATATATATATATATATATATGTATATATATTTATATACAAATATATAAACTTTGGAAATTTTCTTAGTTAAGTCCTTGGAATCGAAAAGGAAGTTTATGTATAAGTGACAACTAATGTAATCCATTTCCGACACCATGGTATTGTTATGTGTAACTTCGCAAATACTACTAATGGTTTTTGGGTACATTTGAACTTTGTTTAATTCAATTTATTACAGACTAGTCTCATTTACTTTGATCGGCATGCGGGTGTCATGCCTGATGTCTCGCGCATCAAATTTAGATTTAATTAGGTATTGTAAATAAACTTTTATATATAAGTAAGAACTGAAAGTTTGATTTAATCCTATATTTTGAGTTGTTCTTTAGTTGAAGTGTGCTGGTAAAAAGTTTGAAGAAAATTGCTAGAAATTTGCTAAAACTCGCAGTTAATCTTTACAGTCCCGAAATCGGTTTGAACAAAAAAAAACCGTCGTAAAACGGAGTGAGGCAATAAAAAACATACATTCCACGAGTTATTATAGATATAAACATTATTTTAATTATTAGTTATGTTCAGGTAACTCAGTCAATAAGTTGTCTTATTTTACTGTAAGGAGCTCAGTTATGTTATTTCTCAATGGACTTATCATCTTAGTAATCTTAAGTTATCACAATTTTTTACGTTTAATTTGCTTTCAAAATTATTTTCGTACTCGTGGAGCCACGAAAAGTTCCTGGAAGGAATGTTTTGTGGTCATTAAACGTGTCTTCCCAATTGTGGAACCTTTGACTATATCATCAAATGTTCGATTGACACTTGAATTGTAAAAATTATGAATTATCCGCCATAAAATTTCGAACTTTTTGTTTTGTTATTTTTATTAATTCCAGAGAATAAAATATAAACTACGAGGAATACGATAGGGACATAGGGACATGGGGGATTCTATAGGTTATAAATTTGCCAATTGCTTCCATCTTTGATATTCTAAATGCTTTCAATATAACCGATTGTATATTTTCCAATTAACATTCGTGCCTTCGTATGAATTACTCGCGGCAAGTACTCACGGTGAAAATTCAGTTGGCTTTATAATAAATCTTATAAATTTAAATAAGCTCTTAATTTTGTTATTAATTTAAAGTTTTCATCCTGTTTACTTGTTGCTTAAACTTGTTGCATTTTAATCTTTAGTCAAAAATTACTTTGACGAGCGCATTATTTTACAAAATACCTAGTGTTATTAGATTTGTGCCCTCATATTTTTCTTTTTGAAGTAAAAACTTCTTTAGGCGACCTGCGCACTTTTTCTGAGTAGTGAACGAAACTCAGCCGCTTGGTTCTGATCAGTGACGTTGAATAGAGTAATATCGGTTTCTTCCGGCAGCGGCCTAGTGTGTTCCAAATTCAATAATGACAAAATGTGATTAATTGAATTGTGGCCCATATTGTGCGAATAAACGCGGTTCCCTTCGGCATCAGGCGAGTGATGTCGCTCGCCTGATGCCGAAGGGAACAACTTTTAAGAATTAGATTCTATTTTTGAATAATATTTTATTTGTCATAATTTAATATAATATGCAAACTTTATTTTCGTTTTTAAATTTTCGTATTGAAAATTTAGAACAATACAGTACGGTTATCTTTGTTGCCACGGATTTTACTTTTACATTGTTGTCGAAAGCACACCTTTTTTTTACAATCAAAATTAACCTTTTCTATTCAAAAACATTTACCCCTTTAATGATAAATAATAATATACTCCCACTGTGCATGCATAATTACGACATTCTATATGACATTAAATAAGTATTTGCTTTAAATAATAGCGAATTGGAAATAAAGACCGAAATCTATATAAGAATATGAATTATTGAATATAGTTGGCATTAATTTTGTAGAAACACATTATTCACAATTAAATGAAACTACGTGATGTAGTATTATTTCTACTTTCTTTAAGAAAGTAGAAATAATACTACATCACGTAGTTTAATTTAATTGGGAATATGAATTGATGAAAACCTGTTCACCTATTGGTTCACTATAAATTAATACACCATTGTTGTAGGTCTAGATAAATCAATTGGAAAATAGTTAAAGGGTTTGTTCACGATCTGATTTAGAAAGAAGCCCCACACCATCAGTTGACTTGTATGAAATTAATGGCATTTTTTCGAGACTCCCGTATTACATGATGTAAATATAAATAAATTATATGGAATTTAAATTAGAACAAAATTAAAAAATTCAAAAACATGCCGTGAACTGTCATAACAAATTGATGTTTCATCGATCTTAATACTGTTCTTGTTTTGCTCTTCAACAATCAAAATGAAACACGAATCTACAGCGAAAGACGGATAATTAATGTGACTTATGTAATGTGATGGAAAGAGGAGAATTAATTTACCATTTTTCTATCAGGATTGTCATCTTGAATCCGTAGTATTTGAAATGAATGGACTCTTGCGTTGAACTCAAATTTGTTTTTATAAGATTCATGGTTTATAAGATTCTGGACGCTAGAGAAAGTTTATATTTTAGAAACTATAGAAAATTAGATGACGACATCGTTATTATAACCAATTAAATCTTGGTTCTACTTTGCAATATAAATGTGAATATTTTTCCTATACATGAAATGGTTTTTAATTGGAAGATTTTTTATCATGGTATAAATGTTATTTCACTTCCTGAGGTGATCGAAACAAATATAAGTAAAACGAATGACACTTATTATAACTTCAAAATATTTATTTATAAAGATATATAATAAATTGAGTCACAGAAATATATTACTAAAATAACATGAAAGTATTACTAAAGAGTTATTTTTCCGGTATAAATATATTGGACGGAAAAGATTGAGTCAAATACGGGTCGAGCAAAAAATTTATTTATGCAGAAATGCACGAGGCCAAATATCGTTGCGATTGCGATTTTTCATATATTGATAATTGAAAATATGTGAGGGAATACTCCTCTGGATAAATATAAGTGTAAATACCTCTGTTGTTATCGCAATAGGAATAAAAAGACACACCATCCTTTCTTTTCATTACTCTAAGAAATATCTCTTCGTATCTATTTCATCAATTGTTGCAATTATAACGCAATAGAAATAGTACTCCAATCATGGATCAAACAGAAGTAGAAACAACAGTTAAGTAATCAAGAAAATCTGGTAAAAGCGAAAAGCTTAGAAAGGTGATATAACAAATCGCTTAAAATTTAAATATTTTGTCCTTACATACTTTGCGATGTTACAAAAGTCAATACTGTTCACTATGGAGACCTATTAACATCTAATTCATAGTTGTTAATACCAGAATATATCTAAGAGAGTGTCTATCTAGATTAAGGTTGTTTAAATAAATTATATAAATAAAAAAATCTGTAGGGTATTCCTTAGGGGTCCTAAAGATGAACAAGATGAGAAAAAATAAAGCTAACAGGCTAATTCATCACGAAAGGCACGAAAATATGAGGCGATTCATGAACGTTTTTTTCTTGAATTCAATTTGTTCTAAAAAATAAAACGTAAAAGCAAATTAGTATTCATAAAAATTACGAGTTCAGCAACGAGATGAAAAAGGAAAATGTAGGAAATATTGACCAAGGCTGAAGATATTTTCGGCTGATTAAAATAAAGAGCTGGAAAAAAACGTACTTTTTTAGATTGGAAAAATAATGTATCCGTAAACATTATTTTTCTTTAAGATCAAGTTGGTGCAAGTTTCCGTAATCGAATAGACGTAGTTGCAGTATTGGATAAGTTTGCTTGAGTAATTTGATTTTGATACATTATTTATTGGCGCTGTTTTAATTGTAGGACTAGTATTGGATATTGAATACTTTTTACTTGTTTAGGGTTTATCCGTTAGTATACCAGCCACAGACTCAGAATTTCTACCCCTTCAGAGTCGAGTGCACAGATTTTGCAAATAAATATTTATTAGTTTGAGATATAAATGTACAAGTAGCAAAATATTGCAAAATGTGTAATTTACTCATAAAAGCCTTCATAATTTTAATTAATTACCAAAATGATAAACGTTTACTCTTCAAAATAATCGCTGACACTGTCGTCAGAATCAACAGAATCCAGTAACGTCACATTCACGAAAAAAGCCATCTGGGTTCTAATTGCAGGAGAAGCAGTTTCTGGATATATAAAATAGCTCAAAACCTCCTCTGATAACATTTCCCCAGGTTTGGTACACTTTCTAAAAGATGAAATTTTCGTAATTCGGTATTAATTTGCAAGGGTTTCCCAATGTAATTGTCGCGAGTTTTTCAGATCTTCTTATGCTTCTTCTGACATTTGCCTTATTGGTAGTATGCATGTAGATATAAAGTCCAATATCTTTTACAGTGTTACTAACATATTGTTCCTTGAGTACCGATAAAGGACCAAAAATTCTTTATGACTCAACAACGGACCAAATTTCTCAATGTTAAAATAATAATCATGAGATAAGTAGGAGAATTCTATAGTTCAACTGCAATAAGCACAAAATTCTAATAATTTAAATCCTAATTACGAATATTACTTGTGTTTGAACTGCCCTCATTTGGACCTTCTAATAATTAATGAAGAAATAATTATGTACAAATGGCCACTAATTATTCCTAATCATAATTTAAAATATTTCTATTCGATTTTTTTACCTTATGTTTTTCAAATTTCGAGCATTCACTTGGATGGAAATAGCCTACTGTGCGGCATCTTAAATGCCGTGAAGTATTTGTCACTTTCCATTGGTTGTGTCTAGAGTAGAATTTTTTGATATTTATTTTAATTGTTTTTAACTTATATGTTTTTGCAATAGGTACAAAAAATACGAAAGAAAAAAAACGTATATAGTTTACACATTAATTCTCAATATCAGTACTTAGAAGAAAGTTTGTCCACATAATTGAGCAATTACAAACTGAAATTAAAATACTTCACATATAACTGCAGGGGTGGAAAATTTGCTGCTAAAGATAATTCTTTAATGAATATGAAGATTACATTTAATCAGACAGAAAAATATCACAAAAACAATTGCGTACGTTTGGTTTTTGTTTGTTTTAAAATGTAATCTTTTTAATTTTGTGGGTTTTTTATTTAATGTCGAATGATCAAATCCACATTATGTATAAATATACACACACACACACACACATATATATATATATATATATATATATATACATAAGTATGTACGTGTGTGTTTGCGAGTGTCTATATATGTGTGTATGTATTTGTAGCGCCACACCAAAAATATAAATTTCATATGTGAAACAAAAATGTCAATTATTCTCAGTTTTAATTTAGGACAATTTAATACACATTGTGCAAAATTGTATATATTGATAGAAAATTAGGGCAAAAATAAAAATAAAATGAATCCAAAAGTTCATTTACAAGACAAGAGCAATAACGCTAATCCATAGACATTAAAATACGCGGAAATAATGCAGTGTCAAACTTAATATTGAAAAGAGAAATGAAGTAATATAACAGCAACCGATGCTTAAACAGCTATATTCATAGTACAATACATTCAATAATAGGATAATACAAAGAAGATGCAAAATTAAGGATTACAGACAATAAACTATAGTGGAATAAATATTTAAAAGAATGTTCAAAATTACAAAGGAAAGAAGAACTAGCCATAATACAAACGCGAGTAATGGTGATAATCCAAGGACAAAGAACCCGAAGAAATATTGCAAGAAATAGGTACATAATACTCGTATAGATCTCAAAGTTCAAAACAAAAGAATAATAAAACCGGTACAAACGATATTGAAAACTTGGTAACAAAGGGTCAAATATTAATCATCATAGGCATACAAATGGTTAAAAATAATAATATAAACGTAATGGGTTTTTTATTTATTATATTGCCAATTGTACAGTTGAAATGTAAAGCAATTAAGTGGTCAGTTTTATAATGTTATTCTTTTCACGTAAACCTTCGGTATCACAACATACAGAAGATAGCTTTGAATTCCGAAACTAGTTTCTTTGGCTCTATTGTAATTTTACTTGTAGAATATCTACCAAAGAAATCGTATATGGTTTACACATTTAAAATTAATGTGTAAACCGTATACGATTGTTAATTAGCAATTTTTAACTACTTAGAAAAATAGGCTTGTAAGGCGTAAATTTACGTTATTTTAACATATTATACTAAACTCGAAATACCACTTTCGATGACTTCCAAAGATGAACTAGAAATTTGCAAGTGTACGGAATTTTTGTGACCTGTACTAAACTGCTACTAGCGTCCCAGTACACTTCCCACAATTTAATACATTTAATCATTAATTTATTATAAACGAAGCTAGCAGAATGTTTTATATATATATATATATATATATATATATATATATATATATATATATAAATATAATGTTTGTATAATTAACATTCCATATCTATGTAACATTCTATAAAACCTTGGTAATATTTATTAGATTAATATCACTTGCATTTGCAAGCTACTTAAGTATAAGTTTTATATATATTTTGCTCATTAGTTCGACTAGGTGTACTCGAATTTTAGAATGTTCTTAGTGTACATATAAATACATTGTAATAGGGTAACCGTATAGTCTAGCTTTCAATTGATTGTATTAAAAAACATAAAAAGCAATAAGCTAGTATAGTACATAATTTATATGGTAAAAGTCAAACTTACGTAAAATCATTTTGAGGCTGCACTAAATTTTAAGAAGAAAAAGTGTAAATTTTACCTTTTCTCGAAATTAGTTATTTGCCCTATCGTTTCTTTATTCAGTTCCTTTATTGATATATAATACCACAAAACAACTTTAAGGGCTAGAACGGAAAGTGGGAGCTTACCGCATACAAATTATATTCCGTATGAACGCTAATTAAATGGGACTAAACGAGCAATGAGTTCAAATAATAAAGTAAAGGGATAAATATGATAAAAAATAATTAACAATACTAAATAATGCCATGTCATGTAATAAAACTTTTCTCATCCGTAAAAATACTATTCCATTTATAACCGGTCTACTGCCATTTACACAATAATGTTAACTATAATGACCTGTTAAATACGTGTAGAACGCACACTATGATGGTTCCGTAAACCCTTAGGTTCATTTAAATAGTTAAGGGAATATAATGTTATTTATATTGATCTATTTATAAATGTCAATATTATTTTTCAATACGTACAAACGTTGCCCAGCATTTCTAGCTCAATATTACTAAAGGTTTAATTATTCTTAAATATGTAAATAGTTGCTCAGTATATAAGTGTCTTACCAGCGAAAAATTATTATGAATTTGTCAAAAAAAATTATCGTGAATATCTCAAAAAACGATTTAAAATTTTTTTTATATATTAAAATTACAATATAAATTTTAAGTTAACATCCAGTTGTGATATACTTTTTCCAAAATTGATTTTTTGGGGATATTTTTAATAATATATCCAGAATTATATTATGCAAAACAAAAAAGAACACAAAACAGAAAGGGCCACATAATTTGCGCTTATATTCTATTTTCCGTACGACAAATAAAATTGAACTTCATTTGTTCCATATAAAATACCTTTATAAATATTTTCAATGGTACTACTATTTTCAATAATAATATTATTGACATACTAGCGTGACCTGTGCGAAGTCTTCGCATTATAAATTATTCAACTCAATTTAATAAATCAAAATTGATTGCAGGTATTCAATTCATTTCTAATTTTGCACACTGCTTATTACGTTTTTATTCCATTATGAAGCTCAGATGACAGACAAACAAATATTTTACTAAAATTGACATATAGTGGCGCAAGTATCAAAAGCATTGAGCTAAAGCGCCACTTTATTTATACGTGAGTGGATTTGAAATTAAACAAAAATTTTACCGACCGTCAATCATATTGACGTTGAGCCGTTAGATGGCAGCATTGCTGTTTTCTGTATATAATTTTAATAATTAATTAATTTGCAAAAACAATCGCAATAATAAATTTTTTAGTTGTGGTTGCCGGTAGAGCTAGCAATTATCTATAAAATGATATATAATTTATGTGGATTAGTTGTGAGGTTTTTTCGAAAAAGGGAGAGTAACATCTTAACCTTAGCGTATTAATATATATATGATGATGATGATGATACGCGCAGTAATACGCTTTATTACAGTGCCAAATTGAACGTTTCTTAAGTATTTAAGTAGCTAGTAAGTATGACATATCCACCCAAGGCACAAGATAAGACAAAATTAGCAATTAATTAATCAATAAGTGATATTTTACTAATAAATTCATTTAACACGGGAAAGTAAATATCAAAAATAAATATATTTACCAAATGAAATGACAGTATGCGGAGTTCTTTTTATAATTTAAATGTAAATTTAAAAAAAATATTTTTTTGAAAAATTAAAAAAATCATATTAATTTAGCTTGACGAAATTCTTGGTTCCAAGAATGCTTTTTTTATATTTTGAACCATCTAGTTTAAAAAATGATCGGTATTTCCATTACCGCAACATATAATCATTTGGGCTAGTTCAGAAACTATCGTTTTAACATACATACGTAAACTGTTACGCCATATATTCCTCGGTTTGTTGTAACCGGTAACTATTATAGGAAATCGATTGTTTTAATTCTTTGGTTATAGATTCAAAAGATTTCCTTCTTCATCAGTATTGCATTTTTATTTATTTGCATTTTTGTTATTTTATTGTTTAATTTTCAAATTGTTGTGAAATTTTAAATAACAATCAATTTCACATTGTCAAAATCATTTTTTTATATAGATTTTTGTCAAAAAAAAACGAGTGTGCTTAAGACCACACGACTGAAGTAAAACTTCAAATTCACAAATTATGAACTTTAAAATGAATTTACAATTTTATTCACTTACAAAATAATCAAAAAATTACCGTTCGCGTAATGCTAGCAAACTCGCATATATATATATATATATATATATATATTAATATATATACATATATATCAAACGATACTAAAATGTGAAAACAAAACGTGTCAATAACAAGAATTGAAGTCAAAATCGTGTACCTTGTAGATGTATTTAATGTTTACGAGAATACTAAACAAAAAGTCAAATGTGAAACGGAAGGATTGAAATTGGATTACGTCAACGTAAATACGGACGTTTCTGTTTAGAATAACTACAAACATGTTTAGAATTATAGAATTTTGCATATACCATTTAGGTTATTTCAGTTTAGCAGCTCTCTGATCTGTAGTAAGGTAGACGCTTATTATAATGAAATCACTTTTTTAATTAGAAGAAAACAATAAGTAAATATTGTTTTTTGTGAAGGGCTGCAAAAAAAGCTTCCAGATTGGGTTCAACAAAAAAAATGTCACAGAACATATTGCCTTTATTGAAGATGAGACATTAAAATGGGAATATAAAATATCTTCTTGGTTATTTAATCATCAATTAAAATTTATTAATACTATATTCGTGATATTATATTATTTTCCTGTTACCAATACCTACTTGCCGATATCGGCTTGTCGGTTGTCAAAGATTTTATTTGGTGTTTAATGAAATTAAATATGTTTTTCTTGATATATTTTCAAAATAAGTATTAAATTATTTTAGGACGAGTTTCTCCAATAATAATTAGAAAATAATGATTCACCTAAATCGTATATCTCAAGAGTAGCATGAAACACCAGCAACATATATTCAGCGCATCCATTACGATGTTTCCAAAGTTAGAGAGCATCTGTGGTCATAGAGCAGTCAGTTTTAACCAAGAAGCATAGTATTACACAATAAAAGATGCTTTGTTTTGTGATCCTTAACACATATGCACACATGCTCGTGTATACTCATGCACGCACGTACGAAGGCACGTACACATACCTACACGCAAGCATAAATGCTTACATGGGCTCACCCACCCACATAGATTTATGATGCCCTGGAAAACCGTCTTACATTTTCGGTACGACAAGATGGTTACCTATATAAATTCAGTGACGAGACAGCGATCTGGATTTAAAAAATCATTCGTTGTCCTCTGCATTTAATTAAATACGAAATAGAAAAAGAATAAAATTAACTGTCGAGGTATATATAGGCTGCTTCAAAACACGTAAAAATGGAGAACAAGCGACTGTATCTGTTACTATGAATCAGCTTAAATTGAATGCAAAAGTTAGGTAAGGAATTTATTTTTCTTCCTTCACAGATTATTCTACTCCCTTCACCATATTTAAATAGCTCGCGATACTTACACCGGTAAATGCAAGATGCGTTTGCCTAAATTGCAAATAAGAATGTCCGAGTTTCCTTACAAATTCACCTATAACACTGTATGAAATTATGATGAAAGTCAGTAAATTTTAGGCAAAAATTAACTGAGAGGCATAATATAACATCATGAGGTTTGAAATTAAAACGCAAAATGTATTAGCATTAATATAAGGCAGGATTTAGGATGACCCATAATGTTTTTTTTTATATTCGATTTTTTGTAATAAACGGGGATTCCTGCGGTGCATCCGCAGGAGTCTATTTGGATATCTAAAGAAAAATTTCTCCTAATGCAATTGATAAATGTGGCTCTTATAATTTATTATAATTTTAGGGGAAAGCAAAGAGAGGTACAAAAATTACCAATGAATATTTCATAAAGAGAATAAAATTAATAATTTTGGTTATTCACAGTATTGCAGTATTGTATGCAGAGGATAAACTACTATTATAAGCATTTGCGATAGCCCGAAGGGGTTGTCCTTCGTCACAGTTGGGTGCCTATTCTTACTTATTAATATACATTTGACGACATGTCAAGATCTCAACCTTATTGCGAGTGGCCGCTTTTGGTCAAACGTTGTACTAGAGGCAAGTGGACAATTGGAGAATTTATTGAGAAACATGAGAATCGTGTACTTGAGTAGCATATTATAATAAGTCCACAGCTCCATTGAAAAACGATACTACAATACAATGTGTTTGAATAGATTGAGAGCAGGAAAATAATTTTTTCTTTATAAACGGATCGAACTGAATGAAGAAAATATTTTGGCTGAATTAGTTTTTGACGCCGTTAACAGAAGACAAATATAGATTTTCCATTCTCCAGTATCGCTACAACTAAATTTAATAATAGTACCGCCCACTTGCTGAAATTGCCTTTACTAAGAAAAGAGACGTTCGATATTTGTAAAAATATTAACCCTAGTGCTATGTTACAAATCCCACATCGACGTATACTGATGATAAATAATCTTGATGCACCTAAACAGTAAAAGAGACAGGTTCACGAGTAATATTATTCAGCGGAAATGTTGTAGAAGCCAATATTCATACTGGGGCGGTCAAGTGAGTTCTTGTTCTACGCACGTTCATAATACTTGCAATCTACTTTTTCTGTTCAAGTGACTACAGGTCCTGATAAAATAGCGCTTTTGATAGTCCTTGGTAATACCCAGGGTCAGGCGAGGACAATAACCGGTTTATACCTAGGTACTCTTGTTCGTCGCAACGCAGATACGAATTCTCATACTTTCCGAGAATTCTTATCTTCTTGACTTAGCGAAAGATGAGAAAACGTTTAGTATTGTTTGTAGAAATATGTTGCGTTACTCTCACTTGATCGAGGGCAAATCTCGTTACTCTAATTGAAAAACCGTGCCAGCAAGAGTTGCCAAGAATTGCTTTGCAGTTTTTTTGAAGACGCTCAAAGTCCTTCTTTATAAATGGCTTTAATTTTGATCAAACCATCGATATGAAATAAATATAAAACGCCAATAGTTTATTATCCATTTAAAATAAATATGTATTAAGTAGTTACAAAACCATTAAATTTAGATGTTAGGTATAAATTTTAATGACAATTAACGAGCTAAATCTAGAAATTGATTAAAATTTGTATATTTTATTATAACTATAAAACTAAAAACTATTTCAAAAAAATAATTTTCACTCGATATAAACAATTCACGTATTAGTGTGAGTCTGATGATATGACGGAAATGTTTAAAATTGCCAAAAAGTTGCAAATTCCGGTATAATTCGATGTTCGTGTGACAAATTAAAAACTTTATAATAACCATACTATTCACAACATGATGCGCGTTAAACGATTTGGTACCTGCAAAAGTTTGATCAATGGAAGGTATTTGGTATTTGTATAAGAAAAATTATATTCTTAAAGAATTTATAATTACAAATATAATTTTTCTCCGTATAAATATATTGCCAATGTATCTATTGCGGGCCTACAATAATCATGTATTTTGCAAAAATCTGCATAATTTTTTGAAGTTCGGGTTAATTTACAAAAAAATTGTAATTTTCACAATTTTAAGTTTTGGAAATAGGTTATTATTGCCTCAAAAATATCCTCGAAAATATCCTATTTACGAAATAATTTTAATCATGAAATAAATTTTTTTCAGACTTTCTTAACTAATTTTCCGTGAAGTATCAACAGGAAAAAAAAATAAAAGTATTATTTTCTTAATTAGCCCTAACAAAATTTTCGAATCGTTCTTTATTTTTGATTTTTGTATATTAAAATATATGCTGGTGAACACGCAAGAAGTAAAAGAAGTAAAATATTCCAAAGAAGTGGCTTACTCTTATATAGTTGTGATAGTTGGGCGGATCATCACGTGAGTGAATTCATGAAGCTTCCGTTTTTCTATTGATATGCGAAATAAAAAAGGCTATCTCCGACTTGGAAAATTATTTTATATATTGAATATTTCAATTATATTTAGGCTTTTTACACTTTAAATTATTCATTATTTCGAACTAATTGAATATGTACCAAAAATAAGGCAAACTTCAATTATTTGGTACTTACCCAAATTTACTGCTATCACACAGCGTGAGATTGAGATATCTAAATTGCATGAATACAAAAAATCACGTGTATTCCGTAGATAGCATATGTTTTGCAAATTTGTAACGTTGTTAAGTTGACATTGAAATATTTTGTTAACTATAAATTACTATTTTGTCCTTATCGGAAACGGTTATCTGCACAATTTTAAAAGATATGGTAATGATGTACTGTTTCAACAGGTTATATGTTAATCTGTTTTTCGGGACCAAGCCATCAAATTTACACTGACTTACCAATTTTCACGTTATGTAACGGAACTATGAAGAGATAACGTGTAATTTATTATCTAACTTACAGGAAATACTTCACATCTCAATTTGGGAATTTATAAGGAAAAATTTCATACCTCATTACTTTTTAAGAAAACTTTAGCTGACAGGATGTAAACGACAGAAGCCTAACATTAAGCTGTACAAGTATTATCACAAATGGCAAAGACGAAATTTCGTTAAAAGCTTAAGCGAAGTAACATCACAGTTAAAGTTTACGAATTTGCTTTTCTCTCAGGAGCTTTTACGGTGCGGCGTCCTTGTGAGTTTAATTCGAAAACATAAATAAGGAGAAAGATTATGAATATATGCTGTTTTTTTTCTTTCTGAGCAGATTTTATAGTTTTGCAAAACTATTTATAATCTTGAATGGAAAAAATACTTGAATTATAGCTGCTCTTAAAATTCTGTTTGTTCATAAAGTAACTTAAGTCTAACATTTGGGAAGTAAACTTTTCACGGAGGTTTTACAATGCAAAATGTTTATGTAACTTCTCTAGGATTAATCATTCGATTAAACATAATTTCATTACCAAATATAGTGTTATAGCCTCACAAATTAAAAAAAAAATTCTTGCTTAGATGCATGTATAGACAAATTTCATTTACCCTAAAGTGGGATATCTATGAGTTTCCATTTTATACCTATATACAGCCTCGAACTTCTACAGTCATCGAGAACGGCATTTTATAAAATCGATTCATTTTAATAAACAGACTATATGTTTTTGTTTTGTAGTAAAAAGTCGATTCTGTTTTGCTATGCCAACTTAAAATGATTTAATTTCTGTGTAATATTAAGACTGATATCCCGCCTAACTTTCCCTGATAATCGACTTTTCACTAACATATATCTTATGTCTACTGTGCGAGTAAATGAAACTTGAAATACAAATATAAATTGTTATAAATGAATTGCAATGAAATCACAATTCTTTGTAAGATGTTTCCCTTATAATCAACTTTAATTTATTGTTGTCTACATTGTCATGAAATAAAGAAATTTGTAATTTGCTATTAACAGATTCAATATGACCGTCGAATTAGTAAACGAGTCAGTGCGTTTAGCATCAGTAAGTACTTTCAAAATTGTGTTGTTGTTGATGTATCCTCATGAACAAACAAAATGTTTTGGGATCGCTATTGCAATCTCGGCAGCCGGGTCTGAGTACAGATCCTCTTTTGTCGGGCAGTTAAGGCAGTGTAGAGCTGAAGATACAGCCGAGCAGTCGAAGAAATATTCTGAAATAAGTTCGACGTCCGAGCAATTACTGCAGATCTGGTATGTTTTGATACCATTGGTAGTACTTTTTATACCCCTGTAAATTTTCCTTTTTAAGCTTGCAAGAGTGGCGGGTGTTTTCCTGTCGATGTTGAGATTTGTTACTTGATCTTTTAATTTAATTTTGGAAGGAGCTATTAATTTCGATTTCGCATAGGCATTTGCATCTGCAAGGGATGTAAAAGCAGAAGTCTGATTATATGTAGCCGATAGAGGAGTGCCTCCATTGGTTTTACCTTTGGATGGTAAGAGGGAAATAAAATACCTACCCCGATCCAACAGGCAGAAGTCCAACCCCACCGCAGTTTCTGGCAACCCTTCTCATGAACAAAAATGGTTATAATTTCAAAATTTTTTCTCCCATATTATCTCGATCATCATTTCAAAGTGCGTCTAATTTATACTATCAAAGTACATAAAATAAACGAAAGAAGTTTCAGGTTTTACAGGCTAACTTTCACACATATATATATGTTTTGATACTAGTCAAATGTTTTTAGTGCCCTTGATTATATTTTATAATACAACTCTATTTCAAGTGTTTTTAGCTGTAATGAAATTTTCCCGAACGGGTAATTAACAAAAAATAATACATCATTTAATGTTTTTCAATTGCCAATAGTTTATACTTTTTAATATTTTATAGCACTAGATTTGGTAATGAAATCATATTATTTTTGTTTTTATGTACACTTTTCGACTGATAAGCATTATTATTTAAAATGCAGTGGGAAAAGGAGGTAAATTTTTATACTAAATAAATAAATTTTAATAATGTTCTTTATTATATGTGTACGTAATGTTTCATTAGTGTACTGAATTTTTTAGATCCCAGTACTGAAAAAAGTCTAATGATATTAGCTTATATATTTATTAATCTATTCGATAATAAAAAGATAAGTAAACTTTATAAGATGATATTAATAACAAAGTTCTTGGGCAATTACTCGCTGAAAATTTCATATCATGTTCCATCTGAGAATTATTCCTTAGAAACCATAATCCTTGCACCGAGGACAGAAAATATTGACAAAAAAAATAATTTATGATTGATGAGCGAAATTCTCATACATATGACATTTTTAGACAGTCATCATCTTCCACTATTTTAGCAGACGAGCTGCAAAACGAAATAGTCAAAAAACGTTATCAAGCAAGTATGAAAACAGAAGAATATATCTTCTAAACAAAATAACAAGTCAATTATGTCTAAATATCATTTTAGAGTAGATGAAAATATTTTCTAGGTATACTTTTATTTTAAAATTATAACAGAGTCTTCCAATACAGACTATTTTCGGATCAGGGTGTTAATACACATCATTCTGGAATTACTCCTTGTGATACGACAATTTTTAGGTGATTTTGAACTAGGTTCATGCTTGTAAAGAAAATAATCTTCTACCTAATGACAAATTTGAAAGGTTCGACCATTGTAGTAATTCATGAATGAAAGTTGCCTAAAGTATTTTTGCTAGCGACAAACATTTGTCAGTTGATAGATCATTGTTACCTACTACATTTTTAAAACACGGAACTAAACAAGATAAACGTGGCAAGGCTTAGGTACAAGATATGGTCTTTATGTACTCGTTTAGGCTACCTTATCTGGGACGTACCATATCAACAAGCTAAATAAGAAACCACATTCAGTTGTTTTATTGTTGTACACATTTTGTTATTATGTTTGCCTCTTGAGTAATCTCCTCACTAATAATCATCTCCATATCACTTACTACCCCATTGAAGGGGCCGGTCTGAAGTCATTTTATTTTATTATTTTAGAACCAAACTTAAAAACGAATTCCCAATTTTTTTGCATATGTATTGATATGACTATGCTTAAATTACTTGGAATTTACGAGTATGTAACGCAACGAAAAATGTAATTCTTTAAAAAGAATGGGAAATTATAACAGGTAGATACAATGGCACTGTACTGCGTAGCTGTGTCATGAACGATTCAAAATTAAGATAGCTAAATTATTTCAATTCCATTGTTTGCACATAAGTTTGAATTTATTCCCCATATCGAGAGGATGTCTCCCAATTGCTTTATTTGATTGTCTTATTTTATACGAACAAGTCAAAATGCCATCTTGCGCAATGTTAAAATTTATAAATTCTGCCGCTGCTACTGGAAAAAGTGACAAGACAACATTGCACAATGAAATATCAACATTTACTATTTTAGGAATAATAATACAGTTATTTTGAATATACAAGTGTGACATATTTTTAGAACACCTTTTTTCATTTTCCCGACACAATTTCCATGACCTACAGACAGTTATCATCATCGGTAAAATTATTATAGAAGAATCGATATAAATATGTATATATATATATATATATATTTATATATATATATATATATATATATATACATACCAAAGTATTGCATATAGTTGAAAATATTTGTTTTTGAATTTATAACAAAACTGGTGAAATGTAAAAATTTTTGAAACATACCGACTCAGTCAAGACTATGCTGAAATTATCTTTGTCCACATAAGAAAATGTGTATTTTCGACAATTCTGTCACAATACACTTCAAAACTTACGTCAAATATTATTAAATCGCCTTGCATTACGTTCTGCTTTTTTATGTTTAGAATAAAATATACTTTGTAATTACTCTTCTACTGCTTTTAAAAATAATCACACATTTCAGGGAAAATTTATTTTAGAAAACAATAAACAATGTCAAGTTGTTTTTAAATATTTCAAATAATTATTATTTAGAAATTTAACTATTTAAAAGTTATGTCCATTCTGTTGTTTAACAAAAAGCAGTGGTTCCGAAAATTAGTAGTATTAATGCTCTTGCTTTAATATATTTATCATTCATTTGCAGTTTTAACATTTCACTCCACACTTCTTGTGAAACTAGAAAATGATTTTAATAACCTACAAAATAGTAGATATTGTTTGCAATAATTTGAAAACACAACTCTTGTGTAAGCATGCGTGTCTGTCATGTATTGGCTACTTCAAAAATTATATACGTTGGCTGTATTTAATAACTTAACGACTTAAATCTATAAACGTTTTGTAATAACATTTTCGATTTTTAGTTCATTGGTTTAGTAGCTTTTGAGTTATTAAAGGACCAGAAAGATGGACGTATACTAATTAATTTTGCTTCGAAGATTTCCTATTTTTTCGGGACCTCACTCATCAGAACAAAGAAAAATGAACATTAAAAAAGTAATGTGTGAAAACGTGTCAAGGTCACAATGTTGGAATTCATATAGTTACTGAAAATAAAATTTTTTCAATAAATAACAAAAAGTACATATTGAAAATAATTATTAATTATAGTTAAGATATATCAAACCTTTTAAAAATTTATTAACATATTTTTACCATGCAATCCGGTATTTTTTGGCACTTTTAAGGATGAACGTGCTTACAAAAATCAAGATGTCAGTTGAAACAGTGCTAACTTTTCCATTTACCACCACTTTTAGTGGGACATTTTCCTATTACTATGGCCCTGGCCTTACAAAGTAATATAAGCAAATGATGAAAAGATTATCCAAACTGGTTGAATAAAATTTGGTTATTTTGAGTAAATTTTATTATATATTGTGAAGAAAACATTTTCTTTTTGCAATTTTAATCTTCTGGGATGACATGGTTACTATTAATAGCTTCAATATATTCATCACAAAAACAAAGAAATGAGTGTGTGTGGCACCAACAAGCAGTTTTAAAATATTTTATTTATTAAACAATATGGAATATTCAACACAATATTTTTGCGTAAAAAAAAATGATGCGATTTGACTTCACCCAAATGACTTAAAATATTTTGAAATTACCATTTATTTATTATGGTTACTGCATTACTGAAATGTTATTTTTTATTTGACATAACAATAGTGTTTTATTAAAATTTAATAGCCAAGCAAGGAAGAACCCCTTTAATTTTGTTATTATATTAAATGCAATACATTTTAACTATTCTCTAATTATCACACCCATTGGGATTAAATTTAGTAAAGGAGCACATGTTTATAATATAAAAATGACTTAAGTTATAAAAATAATTTTGCCCAATACACAGTGAACAGGAGAGCAAAAGACTTTATATGTTCAAAATATAATAAAATATCCCTCAGAAATAAGTTAGATCGATGTTTCTGCATGCAAATCATTAGTAAGTATCTCCATCAACTTTTAGAGTACTGTCGTAATAAATATAAAAAATATATGGTAATTTAGCTCGTAGTCAATGTTTTAAATAAAAATACACGTACTTTAATATATTTCGTTTAAAAGAAATGAAAAAACATATAGTCATGGAAAGACGAAATGTTTTGTCAGTAGTTTTTATCATCTTTAACATAAATTTTAGGTCAAATTAAGTATGCAAAAAGTAAATTGATAGTTTTATTAAAACTTTCGGTCTGGTGAATTCGATACTCAACTGAACAATTTATTTATTGCACGGCAAAATAGATATAGGTAATATTCCTACCTATAATAAAACTTCAGAATTGGGGTATCTGAAAAATTGGAATTATTTACAACAACAATTATTTAGGTCCTCCTAAAATTAATAAAAATTTTATTATGTTTTTTATTCTATTACAAAAAATGTAATTTCTGAAATTTTTGTCTGTTCGTCTGTTTGTGTATTCGCCTGAATATGTGTCACGTAAATGCCACTGACTCAAAGCTCAATTTTGAACTGAAACTTAGTTTCTACTGCATCGGAATCGGTTTGCATAATCAAAAAACATACGTTTATAATATTTTAGTTTTCCACTCGGATATACATGTACAAAATAGCCGTGACCAGAGATGAAGTTTGGAGTGATGCTAGAGTGAGTAGCCAGAATGAAAGCAGACGCTTGAGGGTAGATATCATTTTCAGTCGCTCATAACATTTTTCCATTATATATATATATATATATATATATATATATATATATATATATATATATATATATGTATAATTACTTTTATAGGTTTAATCCATATCCTGAAAAGAGGTACTAATAGGATGGCAGAAGATGACCACGGAGATAAGGAGATATATATTTAAGAAAATTTACAACGTTTAAGTATGCATTTAAGGAATAGGTGTTACAAGAGTTGATAACATTATTAATTACAAAAAGTGAAATACAAATACATGTAATATCTACACAATCATTTATCAATTTAACATTTTTATTATCCGTAATATACAAGGATTAACGTGAATATAGTGTAATTAATTAAAGAAGGAGGTTCCAACAAAGTAAAAAAAATACATTATTGCATATTTCACTGTCTCTCAAAATATAACAGAAATTACTTAACTTAACTGACTACTAAACATCATTTATAGAAAATAAAAACGGAACGTTAGTAATATTTATAGCCTCATATACCTAATATATTGCAGTCATGTTTTTCTCATTTTTTCTAACTTTTATATTAGGGAAGATAAATGTAAAATGGAAATTATGACGTTTCTTATTAACAGTCAGCTATATTTAATACATTGAGGTTCAAGCTGTGTAATTTTGTAAAACTTTCAAAATGAAATAATTTCACGTTACTTAAGAGAATCCAGTCATATTACATGCCTTACTCTATAAAAACAAGAACAGAAATCCTTTAACACATTTTTAGTTATCAGATATCAAAGGCAATTTAATATTTTCTGCAATGACATTTCCATGTTAACCGGATTCAAAATAGGAATCTGCCCGATTCAAATAAAAAAAAATTAAAAAATGATCCGAAAAAATAAAAAAATTTCCTGACGAAAGTTAAAATGATGAAGTTTATTAACTACATTCTAAACTGACATCTATAAAAAATCAGATCAAGTTGAAAGGACCGCCGGCTCTCAGATTCTCGTCGATCGTTCAGGATTGATTATGCAACAAAACTAATAATAGTTACATAATAGTAATAAAACATTTCATTTTCTAGAAATTTAATGAATATTTAATAGAGATGATATTTTTCCTTTCTTTGAGTATTTATTTTATATGAACGGATCGAACTTAACTTAACCATGTTAAGACTATGAACTTGATGATACTATGAACTTAACTAACCTAAGATGCTGTGAACTTAACTAACCCAATCTACGGAGCGAATTTAATGTAACCTATGTAAAGATTCCGACTAGTTTCAACAACATGCCTGTGACAAACAGGAGGTTTGTTAAACGAATAGTTTTTGTTTAAATTTAGACAAATATGTAGCAAGTCATAATTCTCACATGAAGATATTGTATTATTTCTCACAATGTGAATTTGAAGACATATTACTCAGTATCATTTCATGGATACTGTAAATATATACATATAATATATACATTTTACTAGTTAACAAGTGATAGTCGACCACCATATTGCTTTTAGTTGGGTTTGTAAAAAGTTCAAAGAAATTATATACCAAGGAATTAAATCAACTAAAAATAACTGAGATTTTCAGGACTCAAATTTATTTTTCAGTTGATTCAATTCGTTTGTATTGACATTCCGTGACATTTTAACGGACTCAACTACGTGTAAAAAGTTGGTCAAACATCACTTGTATACTGTTACATTTATTACTATTGGGAATATTTTTCCGTCTTTCAAAAAAAGCGGTTTAGCTGGTAGGGTTGGTAACAGATTACCCTAACAAAATGATAACTTTAGAACTTAATATATTTAAATGCCATCTTTGTGCATTTTGAAATATATATTCAATGATAACCTACAAAATGTGGTATCCGTATAAAAAATATGCCCAGTTTACGTTAGGGAGGTGCCATGAAATTAGTATTTTAGATCATTTTATTATATTACTTGACATGTTTACTTAACAATGTTTACTTAAGAAATTTCTTTTAATTACTATGAGGTATATTTTAAAGAACTCTCAAATTCATTTACATCAAAATCTTTCAAATAAATTAAATCGAATTGTAAAAAAGTGGTACCATGATTAATATAACAAAAATAAACAATTAATTGTGGGATTTTAAAACAATATAACTAATTGCTAATTATAGTTTCCCTCATTATCCTAATGTTAATTTAATGCCATACTATTGCATTAAATTTTTAATCGATAGTGTGTTTATGATTAAAAACGTGATTTTGTGACTCTTTGTATTTTATGTGATCACTTTTTAAAGATTTTGTTTATTTTTGGAGATTTGGAACCCGAAAATACAGGAATCATTTTATATTTGTTTATGAAGAATATCATTACAATTTTATCGATCAGAGTGGGAGTTTACTAGTTAATAAATATTGCTGTACCAAAGCTCCAACGGATATCGTTCCAGCAAACGCAGTTAAAAATCTATGTGTATAATGAGATGAATAAAAAATCTTAATGAAATGTTACCTCCGAAAGCTAATTAAGAGTGAAAGATGTTTTTATTAAATTAATTTAAAATTGAATGACAAATTTTGCAAGAGGATTTGCACTGGATTCAAACTTATGTTTACGTGCTATGGTTAATTAAAACTTTTGGGCAATATCATAAATCATGTTTAGATATAAAATTAATAAAGGTGATTAAATATGAAGACCGTATATTTAACCAAACTTTTCATTATATTAGGTCTCATTATTTAATGTTACATATTAATATGTAAAAGTTCCTTTTTTATTTTTTAATCAATAATTCTATATGGGGTAGAGAAAAATGGAAAAAATGAAACGGAAATGAAATGAAACGGAAACAATAATGGCAATATTATATTAAAATATATTTAGTAGGGCGTGAAATTTGAACGATCGTAAAAAAATGAAGGCTTTACAATACAAGCGAAGTATTCTTGCACAGTAACCATGTTAATCTTTCTGCGGTTCCCGTTTTAGTACACGCATTTTGCCTCATTCTGTAGTGTTTCCGTAATGTACAAACCTTTGTTGAAATTAATATTGAAATCTAAATTACAATGTATGATAGAAAAACTATACATAAGAAATGGTTGAGTCAAATCAACAGATGAATTAATTAAACAATTCTGGAACAGGGCATGCATCATTAGTAAATTTCAGAATGAAATGTTGAAAATTGTGATATAAAAAAAAATTAAATATAAGTTTTTACCTGCGAAAAAAATTAATGAGGATAATTTTATCTCACACTTGTAAAACGCAGAAAATATAGTCAAGAAATGAAAACGATGTAATTATATTTGAAATCATTTCACTGAAGTATTTTTAGTGTAATCCAATTTGGCAGTATGTGAGAAATTTATTTATAATATAAACTCAATATTTCCAAGTTACTTGGTGTCGTGAAATGCACAAAATTAAATAAAACTAAGTAAGTTAGATATCTAGGTAAATGAACGAATGATGAACGAAGCAAAATATCAGCGAATACATTTTTTAATGTGATAAAGATTTGTTAACAAGAGATAATGCAAGGTTTATATTTCAAAGTAAGAAAGGGAGTCATTTTATTTTTGTTATAACATATTTCATTACTAAAGTAAAAGGAGAAAGATAGCGGGAGTTTCAGAAAAATATTTGAGACTATTAAATTATTAACACAACAAGTAGAGAAACAATATCTTACAGATTATTACACAGATAGAAAAGATGAACTCAATTTTAAAATCTTCTTGAAGCACGTGCCAGACTAGACATATAAGTAATCATATTTCTTCTTGTGCTATTATTCGCTGTGCTATTTTTTTTTTATTATGAGTTGTCACGAAGGATAATTTAGTTGCGTGGTAGTTTACATCCAATTAGAGTTGCTGTGTTGGAAACCTTGATATACCTAGAAACCTTTCAGAATTTTGTTATGATTTAGAGTATATAGAAATAAAATAGTACATCTTGCACTGGAATAATTTTCTAACTTTATAAGAGGAGGAGAGAGTTGCGCTACATTTTCCTTTTAGTACGTTCAGAGTAATACAATGATAACTCTGCGTTATTTCTTTCCAAAATGGTTTCAGTAATGTAAACAATCATCTTAAGAAAATTAGGGAAATATTTAAGAACTCCATTAAGAGTTATTTTTAATTAAGGGTCTAACAAAAATGTTAAATCTATTAAATTTATTTGGTATAATTTTTATTTTACTATAGATTAACACAATTTTATTATACCAGGATATGAGCTCGGCAAATGGCAAAATACAAAACGATCGCTCATTTTGCTTTGATTACATGCTATTTTAATAATAATGTGTCAGATTTTAATAAAATATTTAATCGAATATAAATTTGTACATTCGTATACTATACTATTTTTAACATATTTCAATAAAAATGTATTAACTTAACTTCTTTTTAATTATGAAGGTAGATTGCAACGAGCAAAAAGATTTCACGTATATATAATTCCCCAGTATTATAGCGATTATGTTTTATTTAATTTCTGTACAAAGCACGAAGCTTGTTGCGCGAGCTTAGATCATTTTTATTTTCTTATGAACAGCTTTAATAATACAATACCTCCAGAGAAGGAAAAAGTCGTGGTCGTGTCATTTAAATACTCGGAAATATTTTTATCAAAAGAATTAGTTGAACAAAGGAATGTCTGGCAAAACAATCGATATGCCGCTGTATTTCTTAGTTTCAAAAAAAAGTTTTGTAAGCAATGCTATTCCACAATCAACACTTTCGTTATATGTACTGTTGAAGTAACAATAATTGCTGTTGCGAGGTATTTATATGCTAGTCGACACGTAAATATTTCTTTGGCGTAGTGGGAATAACTATATGTTTTGGTTTTGATTTTATTTTTGTATAATTTATTGTGGAGATTTAGTATTAATTTTAATATGGATTAATAAATTATTAACTGAACAATATCCACAGCAAATATTTATTTATAAATATCATGTTTGACATAACTTCAGTTAGTAGAATTAGATCTTGCTTGAAAATTTGTGAAATTCCTGCTTTCTGATCAAAAATAATTTACTTTATGCCAACCAACTTAATCTATTTAGTGTTAACGTTAATATATTTATACTATATACTTCTCTAACAAATCGCACCCTTTTCATATACAAATATTAATTGCTCATTAATTGTGCAGTTGAAATAATAGAAAAATTGGAAGTTCTCGTAAAATTTCGATCTATTTAACAAGCTTGTAGAATAAAAGGGCACTCTATCGAGTATTTTTATATTTGACTACCTATTTGCCGTTATTATTAAGTGAAAATGGCTACTTAAATCACAATTCAAAACTACCCTATATGATAAAGTTTTTTTTTTTTTTTTTTATTATTATTGCAATCTGTCATCTGAGACATTCAGCAATTGGTGCGTATGTTAGCATGTCTTCTACTGAGTTCGTCCTTATGAACTCATTTCATTTTGCCCCTATATAAGGTCTTGGGGAAATTTTTTCTTAAGCCTTCTGGGTGCCGTTATTGGGTTCATCAGGTTTATAGCCAGTGGATTGAGATGATTAGCGATTCGGTCTCTGTATGTCTTTATCATCTCTGAGATTTCTTCTTGGACCAATTTTATGCCAAGCTCCAAATGGAGTCTGTTTTTTGTGACATACCAGGGTGCACCAGCTATCATTCTAAGCGTTTTTGATTGAAACCTTTGTAGTATTTCTATATTTGATTTACCGCGGTTCCCCGCAGTTGTAGGCCATAAGTCCATATAGTTTATTTTCGAGCGACAGTTGAGAGTTTTTGTTAAGGAGCCAGTACATGTTCCGCACTTTTTGGCCCGCTGCACATCGTTTGGTCAGGATGTGTTTGGACTATGTCAGACGTCTGTCGAGATACATGCCAAGGTATTTCGCGTAATCTGCTTGCGGTAACTGTACTCCATTTAGGTTTACTACCGGACACGTATCTCGTTTGGTAGTAAAAGTAACTTGTATTGATTTGATTTCGTTAACTTTGATTCGCCAATCTTGCAGCCACTGTGATATTTGGTCAAGGCTTGTTTGGAGTTTTTGTGAGGCTATGTCTGGTCGGTGGTCTGCTGCGAGAATTGCTGTCATCAACAAAAGTGCCCGTAACAACACCTTCTGTGACTGGGAGATCAGCTGTGTAGAGCAGGCACAGTATTGGGCCCATAACGCATCCCTGGGGAACTCCTGCTTGGATCGGATAGAGAGACGTAGTTTCAGTTCCCTGTTTAACGTAGAAGTGTCTGTTGTGTAGATATGATCTGATGAAGTTGTAGTAATTTATGGGTAGGTTCTTTTTAATTTTAAACAGCAGTCCCTCGTGCCATACCCGATCAAATGCCTGGGATATGTCCAAGAAAGATGCAGAACTATATTGGTTTGACTCAAAGGCATTATGGATATTTTTGACCAATCGATGGACCTGCTCAATGGTTCCATGTCTCTGACGAAAGCCAAACTGGTGATCAGGCAGTAGATTATTATCATAGATATGTGGCATTAATCTTCGCAGAAATAAAATTTCCATAACCTTGGAAGTAATTGGTAGCAAGCTAATAGGTCTGTAAGATTTCACATCAACAGCATTTTTGCCAGGCTTGAGGACCATTATTATTTGAGCCACTTTCCACTGGGGAGGAATCGAACACGTACGTACGATTGCATTGCACAGGATTGTGAGGAATGAAATTCCTTCCTCTGGGAGCTCTCTTAGAATTTTGGCAGTTATTAGGTCATAGCCAGGTGCCTTGTTGATATCAAGTGTATAAATAACAGCTTTTATTTCTCTCTTAGTGAAATTCGAAATAGGGGGTCGAGTTGGTGGCATTGATTCAGAAAAGTTGACACTTCTTGCATTTTGGGGGAATTTATTTCGGGGTTTGGTATAAAGACGCGTTTTAAGTGTTCGGCGAATGTAACTGCTTTTTCCGCTTCACTGGCTGCCCGTTCATTGTTCTATTTGCGTAGAGGGGGTTGGTTTAAGACTGGACATTTCATATTTTTTGTGACTTTCCACAGTGAGTAATCAGTAGCCGATGTCACGTCTAGACTTTTTAAGAAGGATTGTATGCCTTCGTTCTTGTTATCGCTAAGTGCTGATTTTAGCTTAGATTGCCAGTAGTTTAGATGTTTTTTATCTGATGCATGTCGAGACTGTTGCCATTTTTTTCTAGCACTACGTTTTTCAGTCAGGAGTTCACGAATAGACAGAGGACATTCGAGTTTATGGTTTGTGTCTGTAAGTGTTGGGGTAGCAGCCCAGGCAGACCTTTGTGCACAATAGTTGTTCAACAGCTTCCATTATGTTCTCTTTGGTTTTCATAGGTAGTGATTCGTCCAGGCATTGAGCCATTAATTGCCTAAAGAGATCCCAGTCAGTTTTGCGTGTGTGCAGCTTACATGGTTTTGGAGCTAATGTGATGGACCTTTTGAGGGTCATTTCTACAGGTGAATGATCAGAAGACAAATCTAGGCTAGTTTCACTTGTGATAAAGCTGCTGGGGAATCCTTTGGTTATGAAGAAATCTATCACATTTGGTATTTTTCTTCTATCAGTGGGCCAGTAAGTGGGTTGCCCAGGCGAGACAACACTAAGATTTAGTTTGTCAATTGACATTTTTAGTTGCCGTCCCTTTGTTGTTACTGTACGCGAGCCCCAGTAATGATGTTTCGCATTATAATCTCCACCAGCAACGAATCGGTGGCCCAGTGTGGCGAGAAACCTTACATAATCTGCTTCCTTAAGTTTATGTTTCGGTGGGCTGTAGACAGCCGATATTACAAAAAATCCTACCCAGTCTTCGATTCGCACATTTGTTGCTTGGATCTCTTCAGTACAATATTGTACTGTTTCGTAATGCTTAGTATTATTTTTTATAATTATTGCACTCCCCCCATGTGCAGTTCCATCAGGGTGCATTGTGTGGTAAGTCTTATAGTTTTGTATTTGGAAATAACTCTTTTTTGTAAAGTGGGTTTCAGAGACTAGCAAGATATCAATATTATGTGTCTGCAAATACGATTGAACCTCAAGGGTGTGTTGTGGCAGCCCATTGGCATTCCATAGAGCAATAATAAGCATATTTTTAAGCAATCTATTTTGAGAGATTCGTCGTGAGTGCTATTATTAGGTTTGTCAATGTAGTCAATTGCTGCATCACTTGTTTCAATAAGTCCATTATTTCATACATATCATTTGTACGTATGTCACTATTTTGTGGAAGTTGATGTCCTTTGGTTAATACGTCTCTATATGTTTGTCGTATGGTATTCTGAGAGTTCTCTTTATGAGCCGTTAGTGTTTCTTGTTCATGACTTTCTGTTTTATCAAACTGAATTTTATTCCTGGATCTACGATCTGGTGCTTTTGGGAATTTCAGATTTTGAAGCTCACGATAGACTCCACAGCCTTTGTAATTTGCAGGATGGTTACCATTGCAGAGTATACACTTGACTTGGTCGGACCTAGTTTTCCTTGGGCAGTCAATGGAGAGGTGGTCACCAGCGCATTTAATACACTTAGGTTGTCGGCGACAATAAGCTTTGGTATGTCCATATTGTTGACATTTCGCACACTGTGGGATTTCCCGTTTTGATCGTGGAGGTTCAAAGGATACCATACACTGCATTAGGCTTCTAACTTCATATATCCGCTTGTTGTTGTCATTCGGTAATAATTCAATAATGAACATGGGCAATGGCTTCTTTGTGGTTCTTTGTTTGATATTCCAAACGTTTATGCAGCTGTAGTCCATATCATTTAATGCTTCTTTGATGTCATCAGGGTTAGTAGATGGATGCATATTTTTAAGCACAGCTTTGAACGCTCGATCCTGTTTAGGCTTATAAGTAAAAAACTCAGTCTGTTTTTGTTCCAATTGTTTGACGATAATTCTGTATGTATCGGCAGATTTGGTCTGGATTTTGACTCGATCATTGTGGAGGACCTTCAATGCGTACATATTTGGAGCATGTTCATTAAGCATGTTAAGTAGAGGTCAACATTACCCACTTTGTCAACAAATATTGGAGGTGGTTTTGTTGTCTTTTCTACAGTAGTGGAGTTGTCTACTTGGGTTTCTTCTTCTGCTAGTTGAGTAAAACTATTTGTTGTTGGTATGGGTTGAGTTTGAGATAGCCAGTATATATCCAGTTTTGTTTGTTTTTGTGTTCCAACATTTTCCGGGCTTGAGTGAGGTCTTTTCTTACCGGTGACTTCCTTCCAGTCATCTTCCTTATTTGTACTTGGTTCTTGGTCAGTAGTTTGTTTTGGGTAGGTTGTGGTTGGATAGTTACCCAGAGAATGTGTTCTAGGACAACATTCAAATATTACATTATGGCTTATCTGCTGTGGTTGGTTTTTATTAATCTTGGTGCAGTTTTCATTTTTATTATTATTATTTTTATTATTGATTGGGTCACTCATTTTTGTTCCCACGAGTATAGGACGATAATACGGTCGTTACCTAGGGTGACGCCTATTCCCGGTAGAGGGCTACATAGATCGACGAGTCGCCTGTTTCGTCGAGTTTGGTCGCTAGTGACTGATCTGTCCTTTCAGCCAAAGAGTCCTGTTGGCACGTACCACACCTTAGGATTTAGGGGTTTTTTATAGAGGTGGCCTTCCTCGCGGTCCAAGTGGCGAAGCTCAGACCCCCGTTCCTGCGAGACATGACCACAGGATTACGGTCTGGGGCAGCTCGTTTGAGCTACACACTGGTTTTTAATTCAGGGTTGTCTCCCCTAGCTGTATACTAGGTTAAAGCGCCTAGGGCTTGCTTTCGCCCATCATACTTTGCTACTGCAGTCCGGGAGTAGATGGAATGTGCGGGGTCCTAAAGACTGTATCATTGCCCAGGAGGGACGACTCACTGGTATAGTAGTGAGCCTACCCCCAGCCCGCCACGGCGGTCTGAGGGCAGCGTGGACGTGTATGATGAACTTGTTGGTGACACATAAAACCCAACTCCGCACACTTGGGTGTATGTTCCGGTTTTTGCTCAGCACTTTATAGGTGAGTGTCTTACAGCAAGACAAGCACCACCAAGACCTACACCAACCTCCCCTCCCTATCTGATAACGTGGATATCTGATAACGTAACGTTATATGATAACGTGGATAATATTTTAAAACTACCGTACTGCCCTCATAGTCTGTTTTACGGCAAATGTAGTCTTAACAAGAGTGGATAAAGTTTTGAGAAAATTTAATGAAAGGTCTTCACTTATTTTCATAAATAGTTTCGTTTTCTAGGATAAATTTTGCAGAATATCAAGCATACGAATATAGTTTGCTTAACGTAGAATCATAAATATTATTTCTTATGACTGATTTGCAAGTATATTATTACATTTTCACAAATAGCGTGCCCACTTACTGTACAAAATTTAATCTTAAACTAAATTTCCCAGACCGTGCCCTCATCGTGTTAGAAATAGCGACAGAATAGTCGCTTCGGTGTCATAAAATAGATCGAATCACCGCAGAGACATCTAGACAGAGCTATTTATAACGAGTTCGAGGCTTCTAGTATCGTAGAAAGTTTTAAATAGATCTTTTCTTTGAAAATGGTATAGTGTTTTATTAGGCAGCAAATAACTTTAACAAATATGCGCGATTTGAAGTAAACAACTTCAAAGTGTTATTTCAAATTCCAGAAAGTTCTTTAAATTTGATTTAAATAAAAAGTTCTTTAAATTTGATTTAATTAGCGATTAAATAGATAGAAATAGTGTATCCATTAGGCTATTCGTGGAGGATGATGATTAGTTGCTACTTGTCGGAATTATTAAATTTTCTATTTTAAATTAAAAATAACTTTATTTTCTAACATAGAAATTACACAAAATGTTGTATAGCGAATAAGTCAATATATAGAGTTAGAACAATATACCTGATGCTCTATATCGATTGGCTATCTTAGAGGTCGTGATCGAGGGTGACCAAATTTTGATTCCATTTAACACACCCGTGGTTTTAAACCTTGCAAATACTTGTGTAAGTAAAAATGTCTATAAATATGTTAAAACCTCTTTTAAACCTGAATTAAATTTATTTTAACTTGGAATGATTTAATCGCTTCGAAACTAGATTTCTCACATTGAAATCGAAATATTTGTTAGATCTAAATATTTGTAACTATATCGAAAATTCACCTTTTTTTTTATTTTAACAAATTGCTATACTGGCATTCAGGACCAATTTTTATCGGAATTCCTCACTTTTACAGGGTAAACAACTGCTCAACCATCTGATATCAATTGTACCAGGGTGTGAAATATAGAAGTAGAATTTTTATGAAATGTAAAAGGAGTGAAAATGTGGTTTATTTACAAACCAATAGAAATAGGAAATAAAAGCAAATAAAATATCTTGAATTAGCTTGTAAGTGTACGAATGCAACATGACGTTTAAATCTGTGCTTCGTAAACTAAAATATGTACGTATTTGTAATAAATCTAAAATGCAATCATAAACTGGCAAATAATTACTGGACAAAATAAAAAATAATCACACCTTACATTTGATCAATAGATTCTCGCAACATTTCGCGATTTTCACAAAATTCCGTGAAATTATAAGTCAGTTAAAATTCCTTTTGATTAAAAGGAGCCTTTCTTCTCGTTCAGCGGATATACAGGAAAATCTCAGTTCGTTGTGATTAATGCTTTAAGTAGAAGCGTTCAGAGGATATACTCATAATTTTAGATTTATCTCCGATTTTAAACTTACGGTATCTTATGATCGAATTTCATATTTTCCAATATTTTCTTCAATGGTTACAATTAAAAGGCGTCCAGTACGAAGTTCACTTTCAATTCCCTGCCGACCACTTTTCAATTGAGCTAACTACTTTCTAATAACTGTATGTGATTGAGCATATTCTGCGAGCATTATCACCATATCTTTACGGATATGTTTAATGTTAACTTTTTTTTCAATAAGTGTTTATTAATTTACTTTTTTGTGAAAAAGGCTTACTTTTTTTTAATACGCTCAAATAGAGATAGTTCGAAAAATTCTAATGTCGGGTAACAGTTGGAATTAGTATTTCAATTTTAATAGTTTCTGTAAAGCGACTAAAAAAAAATTATACAAAGTCTGCATTATAAACATGCCTTTGCATAGGAAGACTTAATTTCATCGAACTTTAGTATTTATACAGAATTTCGACGCATAAACCCAAATTATATTTAACCAGTTCCGTTTCATAATTAATCAATTTATAATTAATTATGAATTTCATGTCTATTATATCCTTTATTCCTATATAAAGAAGTGTATTACATTTTGCTTCACGTATTCATAAATACAGATGCAGTTTAAATTATCTGTGACCGTCAGAATTAAGCAAAAATGTAAGACTATTTTTTTTAACTCAGTCATAAAATTAGCAAACATTTCATTTTTGTGAAGCAAAAGTATATACAGACCGGACACTCAGAAAAATTTGACATTATCTGAAATATCCAACGGATAATTTTTATTCTCTTTAAAAATATCAATTAGAGTTTAGATATAATTGTTTCTGTTATCCTTTTGTGTGGGTAAATTAGAACACCACCACTAACCACCAGTACCACCAAACTTCCATTGAAAGATATTAATTAGCAAAAATTTATGACTTTAACAATCAATTAGGGATTTTGTTGCTTATTCAATTGCATGTAATTCATTTTACATAAGCATTTCTTACTTCGTTAAATCAGAGAAAATTTAGAAAATAAACAATTTGGTATCAACATATATCCGTTATTTCAAGGAAAAGTTTTTATCGGTAGCTCCATGCAACGTTTTCATCACTATAATGGTAAACCATATATGACCAGGTACTGTTTTCTTGAAACTTTGAATTCCATGAACCAATGATTTTAAGTATTTGCGTGTCTGCAGCGAAGAAATATTTATTTGGAAATTACTTCTTTAATTATTCGTTAGCTTTATTATTTTTTCATTCTTACTTTAAATTAGCTTTTATAGATACTTATAAATCAGTTTAAATTCTGTTCATTTTATACATTTAACCTACAATTAATGTTAAAGTAGGAATCAATTATCTTCACAAAGTAAAAGAACTATAATAAAATTAATTTTTAAGAAAAATTTTTGAAATATTTATATGTATTGAGTTCACTAAATTTTTTGAAAAAAAATGTTTAACAACACGAGACCTAGAATGAGGGGTCGGGAAATCTGCTCATTAAACCTTAACATATAATCTAGAACTCAAAGATTTTTGCTTTCATAATGATCTTACCCATTATTATCAGGATCATCATCAGACTTCCGTGTTTACACCTGTAAGAGCTGTCAATAAAACTGGGTATTAGAGCAAGAACTCAAAGTTCCTAGCTGTGACATTGGTTTCAATCTTAGTTTATTACCCTTATCATCATAAGATCATAAATTTATAGGCATGACAACTTAACATTTAAACAGAAGATTTGAGCTCAAATTCAAAGTTTGTAGCTGAAACAGTGATTAAGTCATATATCCATTGAGTTTTCCCCTTTGGTAACCCTTAAGTTTGCACATGTAAAACCTGCCTAGCAAAATTGAATATTAGGTGTTATAAAAGCCCTAGATTTGTTGGTAAAAAAATCGTCCATTAAAAGTAAACATTTACTAAGAAAATCTGGCTATAACAACGGTTAAGATCCAGGTATAATTATCCTGGTCGTTATTAGACCCCTGAGTTTGCACAAATAAGAACTAATCAACAAAACTGAATATTAAAGCCTAAACTGAAAGTTTTTACCTCTAATGTTGGATAAGATCTAGATGTTATTATCATGATCATCGTTAGACTCTCCAGTTCGCAAGGTCGAAAATTGCTCAAAAAATAATGTGATCGATCGATCGATCTGATCGATCTGATCGGAGAATCTGAAGAACATCTGATCGGAGAATCTGGGGAGAAAACGAGGAGCATTCAACAATATTTCCACCTAGTCAAGTTAATGACGATAGAGTCCTCATTGGCCTATGCATAGCTGTATAGGCTACTTCGTCATTGAAAAATTGCTAAACTCGAAGAAATTTTTTTAGGTGTTGGAACAAAAAAGAAAATAATGGGATGGAGCCAGGTTGGAACTGTAGGGTAGATGGTCGAGTTGCTTGAACCTTGAGTGTAGAAGCAGAACATTTTACACTGCAATTTTTGCACCACGGGACGCATTATGCACTGACTGTAGATATTTGTAAAAGATAATGAATAATATTTTAGCCTGTGGTTCCGAGAAGTGCATTTTTTCAGATATTCGAGCAAATCATATGGTATACCCCTGTCGGTCATAATAAATTCTGCTAATTTTTTACATTTTTCTAGAGAAGTCGCCGTTACGGGCCGTCCAGTGTGAAGGTAGTTTTTCATGCACTCTCTTCCCCGCTTGAACTACTTACTCAAAAATTTTACTTGATTCTTAGAAAGCACAAATTTCGTATTAATTTTGGCCATACCTTGAAATATTTCTTCTGGCTTGTTTCCCTCTTTAGTAAAAAAAATTATAACTGCTTGCAGCTCCCAATCGACCAATTTTTTGTAAGACCACAGATCGATGCACTCACTATACTCTTACTAATAAATAAATAATCTCTCTAAGAATGAATCACGTACGCGTCACATGAAGGTATACAGCTACATAAATATGTAAGTCTCGACTTGTTATTTAGCACTGGAATTCATCATGAGGTAGATAAATTATTGAATGCTCCTTGTGTATTTGATATTATTTTGTAGTCCAATATACTTATGCTGCTTCGTTTTGTTGGGTTTCAGGCTGATAAATAAGTTTGCCAAGTATTTACGATGTTTTCGTAAATGCACTGCGTACGCACTACGACACAACTTTCGACGTTGCCCTAGTGCCTTAAGCGAACTACTAAAGGACGTTATCCGATAAGGAGTTTGTCCATAAAATCGGCCGTAGTAACCACAGTATTTAGACCCATAAATATGAAAATAAAACTCTTTCTTTAATGTATCGATAACGGATATTTAAAAAAATGCTCAATAGTACCTCTAAATCTTATTGAAACATTTATTACCATAAAGATTTAAATGACACATACACAAAATTAGCGTCAAAATTTTAAATACATACTTTGAAAAGATAGTTTGTTTTAACACTACACAATATCGCAAAATTCTACCCATCATGTTGCTATCAGTCGTGCTATTTTATGATTTAATATACTTTTATGTAATTTTTATTAGAAAAAGAATAAAATTTAAAATTTTAAATTTAAATTAATTTATTATAGGCTATTATCTTTTATATCATGATTTCAGGATACCCAAGCATCCATGTTTCTTTAAACTCTAGCAAGAATACATATTTTAAATAGCTCAACTCAACTTAAATTTTGGTAAAGAGTAAACAAAGAAAATTCTTCTGATTAAAAATTAGTATATTTAGAGTCACATTTTTAAGGTTCCTTACCTCAAAGGAAAAAAGGAACCTTATATGATCATTTCGTTGTTCGTCTATCGGTCTCTCAAGAACCTTTTTCTTAGGATCGCGTGGAGGTACCAAGTTGAAAATAATATCAAATAATTGGGTCTATGCAGTTCTAGAGACGTAAAAGAATTAAGCTTCTAAATAGTTACAATAAAAAATACGGCTATTTATGCCGCATATTTTGGTACTTACAAGTAAATAAAAATCTACAGGGTACATCCCATTGATCTAGAATCAGACAATTTGGCAAAAGACCATGTGTAATAACACAAGTAATGGAAAAACCTGAAAATCATTAATTTTCGGCTGTATTATATAAAACAAATATTTTTTAAATATGTGCCTGTGAAAGATATAGTAGGCAATATAGTTTCGTTAAAAAAAATTAAAACTTGTAAGTAGTTTATTGGAGATATTATGTAGCAGTAATGGTTTATAAATGCCTAAATGTCTACTGAACCCGTACTACGAGGGTCAATTAGTACTACGAGAGAACCCTCGTAGTGCAAGTTCCACTCGTTCCTAACCGTACCGTCGAACGTTATCGCAACGTTATTTCCTAACGTGTACCGTCGACTCCGAATTAAATTTCGGAAGATGATACAAAGCATTTGGTTCAACAAAACGTGCATAAAGTGTAATCTTACACCGAGTTACGTGAACATCAAGACTAGTGGAACAACTCGAGCAGCCCACAAAGCAGCAGCAAAAGCCGTTACCACCTGGCTGAAAGAAAAAATTCGGGAAGCAATCATCAAGCGAGAAAACATAAACCTCAGCTTAAAGGTAATATACTCTTCTATAACATATCTCCTTCACCCTATACAATTTGATACTTTAGACTATAAAAATAGAAATAATGTCAGTGCCATATTGAAAAACATAACACAAAAACAATTAAACAAAATTAAAAAAGTAAATGCCAAAACCCAGAAATCAAAAATCATATCCAAACAAAGTTTTATCCTAGAACAGTAAACCTTTCAAAATCAACATTTAATAATAAAGAGCTATAACTTTTAAATAAAGGATGCAAGTACCCTCAATAAAATACTTGTATATCGGATAACTCTCAGAAGTATAATAAAACCTACGCCGCTCCCCTACAATAAATTCACTAACATAAGCAGTGGGAAAACCCGTACAAACCCGGCTTTTGCTATTGTTTTGAAACATATAAATGTTGTTGGAACTTCCTTAGAGTTAATCTTACCTAACAGCCCACTTGAAGATGTAACAGCAGATGTACAGCGAAACCTAGGTCGTGGTAAAGAATTTAAAGAAAGTTGATATAATATTACATCAGTTTCATTTAATTGTGAATAATGAATTTCTACAAAATTAACGCCAAATATATTTAATAACCACCAAGCGAAAATTTCTCTTTGTGTTTAAGTAATATACTGTTATACATTTTTACGAAATTATAAAAGTATAACATTGATTGGAAGTCAGTGAGTAAACTATTTTGCAGCGAAGTATCTTCCTCTCTGAAGCGCCAATCGACTGAAATAATATCTTAGTTTTAAAACATGCGGTTGATTCTTTATCGGAACTTATTTTCTTCATCTTTCTGTCCACAAACTTCTCCAGTTTTCTCGCTTGGTAAATAATAATAAAATTGGTCTCTCTGTCTTAAGTTCAGTAGCATTTTAGGTCTCACGAATCGAATCAGAATCAGGTAAAACAAACTACGCATTTGATATGTGAGATATCGAATGTGTAGTTTATTTCACCTGCCTGTAGTGCACACGGATATCCTGCAGCATTAATATGTCTTTCGTGCAAACACTCTTATCAATCCAATATTGCGAGACTACATATTGTATACATTATAAAATAAATATTAACTCTTGTTGCCCACATATAAGGGTAAGACTCATGCACTTAGACATGTGATGATAAAGAGATTATGTATGTATATGTCATGACTTGACCATTTTAGACCAACTAGTACTTAACACCAGACATAAAGAAAAAACATGTTTACCCAAGTTATTAAATACATGTAAATCGAGGAATTTAATATAATTCCAAATACATCCAGAACTTTATTTATTTTTATTAACGCTTTAATATGTCTTATTTATTTTGTTCTTATAGATCTGTATATATGTCAATACTTGCAATAATAAAATGTAACGAGCAATAACGGCATATAGAAATAATAGAATATTGAAATAATAGCTTTAAACATTAAAATCCACTTTCAAAGTTGTTCTGTTAAAAAATTATACTATTATCACATCCATAATAATAAATAAAAAAAAGTTATTGTTCGTTTGTCAATGTTTAACGCCTAAACCACCCAGCGGATTCCTATGAATTTTTTTTAATTTAGATAAAATACATTCTAGATTAAAAATATACTGCGTATAATTTTGCTTATTAAGTTTATAAAAGTGAAACATTGTTCGTTTATTTTTGTTTGTTTATTATTGTTTCACGCTCAAATAGCCTAACGGTTCAATTTAATTATACAAACCGATAATATATACTCTAGATCTAAATGTAGGTTGTAGGCTTTCATTTAGGGGAGCAGAACGGTGAACATAGTGTTTATAATAAAATTATACTCACGTACGAAAAACTGAATGCAATGCTATTAATCTAATTTTAGAAGCAAAATGTTTATTATGCCAGATTAGTGAATAAATTATTGTGGGGTCTTTTAGTCCAGACTACCATCGCATAATTATCACGGTTGCATTGTACCACAACAAGTATTTATAATTTAGTCTGGTAAATTATGATCAAAATAATACAACAAATCCAGCTTGCTTGAAATCTAAATTCATATCTTTGAAAATAAAGTTGTTTTATATTATCGTAATATTAAAAACATTATAAATAATAATATTATAATCATGCGTAATATGGACATGTCACATTTTCGTGTTGAATTCAGAGAAAATACGCTTCTTGGTTATGAAAAGTAATAACATGTACTTTAACCTTTCGTATACATTAACATTCCTGTCTGGATTCAGTGTTATTAATCTTTTACACTTGTCAGAAAACAGTTGTATTCTTAATGCTGTAATACGTGGCAGCGAACTTTAAGCGTTGAACTTTTAGATTTATAACATTTTAGGATTTAGTTGTAATATATGGGTGAATCAGCTTTATTTCTAGATGTTTTATTCAAATTTACATTTTTATAACACTTAGTATTAAGTTAAATACACTATCACTATATTACTGTCTGTGTATATACTATCACGATATTGCCTTGTGTCACGCTATTGATCAAATCATTTGATAAAAGTCAAAATAATAAAGAATATAATTTATGTTAGTAATGTTAAAACGATTGATATAAATTGATTTGATTTGTTGTTTTAGTTTAGATTATTGTCAGTTAACTTATCTTTTACTTTTGAAAAATGCGATTTATGTATGTTTATTAGTAAGTTTAAAATATTTCATTGAATTTATGAACTCTTGACAAACAAACGCTTACTTCGTTAATTTTTCCTTGCTTTGTATCGCAGGAAATGACACCATTTTTTGGAAAATTAGCAATAATTTGAATAATGGTGAGATATAACTCGTAAAAAATGGCTTTGTACTTTAGTACAGTAAAGGTTGTAAATAAATACGCCTATTTTAAAGTTATTTCCTTGGTGTACTATCTCTACACCAAGGAAATAACTTTTGTCATAACACCTTCAGTCAAATGAAAACATTTTGAATTTCTCCGAATAAATTACGAATAGATTTTATATAGAATTGCAATTACACGCAATATTGCAATTTCGACAATTACTTTAAGAAGTTCTAAAAAATGCTTAAAACTAAATTGGTGAATTCCGTAATAAAGTATCTGCAAATAAGACAAGTATGAAAATATTAAAAAAAACATTTAAAAACTACATTCTAAATTAAGCTTTAAGTGCTGACGTAATTTTCGTATAGACGCCGTGTAGATAAAAATGATTTTTGTTTCGTTAGTAATAGGATTACCCGCGTGAAGCCCCCCCCCCCTCCTACCTTTTAGTCTTGATCGTGTGATACAAACAAATATTTTTGTTCATATTTTTATAAATCAAGTGATTCATATAAAATATTATTATTAATCAGAAAATTCAATACGCAACAGCTTTAGCTTTTAAATATTTACGTCTCTTATATATCATGTTACCACTTATGAACCTACAGTACAATCTCAGTACATGAAGGGTAAACACATATTTTTTATCAAAAATATACAAAACCATCTGTAATGAACAATAAGTTAGTTAAGTTGTTATCATTATCCAAATTGTATCGCAAATATGATGTGTGCGATACAATTATGGCTATGGATTATGGCACCTTGTGGATTTTTTTCGAACCCGAAAAAATTGGTGTGTTTCAAACTATGTATTTAAAATACAATGTACTTCAAAAAATATTGTGCTTGAACTATTTGTGAAGTTTTAAAGAATATATCTTTCCTAAGATTTTTAAATTATAATCCATCTAAAAAATTAGCTTTTAAGATTAATAAGACATATTATTTTTTATTGATAATCATCACTGACTTTTCATAATCATCACTGAAATAATTAAAGTATATTTCATTAGATAAAACAACTATCCCTAATTAACCTGGAGACTACCACTGTGACTAATGATAAAGGTTCGTACCACGATACCAGTTAACCTGCAACAAAATAACGCCGTTTAGCATCTACATTTTTAAGAATTAGGTTCGTAGAAAAAAGAGACAATTAAAGTATTTCTTCAAATTTTATTACAAACTCGGCTAAAAAGATTTATTTGAATCGTACCAATTCAATATCAAAACAATTAACGAAATTTTGTCATTCAAATAGTTTCAGTAATGATCACTCGTATAAAACAATGTGTCCGGTGAGGCATAATTTAAAAAAAAATATTTTAATATTCACATTTTATTAAACATTAAGCTTTATAGAGATATTATATTTAATAATAAAGTAAATTTAAAAAAGAACTAATACAAATAACACACGACACCAAAAAACATAAGAAAAAAACATTAAAGTTGAAATCTGCAGACTATAAACAAATTATGAAGTATACAATTAAGAAGCAACCGAAAGGTTGACCAGGTTGAAAGGCAACCTTATTTGTATTTAAGAAACAAAATGACCCTGTCGCGTTTTGTTTCACCTGATTATATAGCTAACGATATTATCAGCGTAGTTTTTTTTTTAATTTGCATTATATAAAAAAATATTTTTTGAAAAAAAAGGATCGATAGGGTGAACTTCCAAACGTCAAGCTATTATTTTTACTTGCTATCTGGTTCTTGTGTATATTCAGCGTTAATAGCGTGTTCACAATATCAATATTTACAAAATTATTTTTTTGTAAAAGTATACATCTGCACTTTGTGAAAGTAGGGCCATGGATACGATAAAATAAGTCTAGACCCTTTATACTTTTGCTGCCCCGGATTAAAGTGGCACAATTCTGAAGCCAATCCTAAAATAAGGTTAGAAGTGGAGAAAACAATTTGGTTATATTTTTTTAAAATTAAAATATACATTTAGATTCTGTTTTCTCGTTCAATGTGAACTCGTATTTAGGTTATTTTATCGATTTATGTAAAGAAACAAAATGCGTCAGAAAATAAATCAAACATATGGTTCGAAAAAAATAATTCCTATAGATAGAGTTTTATTTCTATTTCTGAAGTCTAAATTGTAATTTCGCTCCGTCAAAAAAAGATCTTTAATTTAAATTTATCAACATCCTTCAAATTAAAAGTTGTATTCATTAGGCATTTTCATAATTTATATTCGGATGCACCTAATTTTTTTTCACCTTGAGTTATTCACCTTCCAAAGAAGAATCGATTAATTATAGCCATTCACTGCTCTTTGTGATGTATTGGAATATAAAACGATACAAAATTTCACAAATCAAAATGTTGCATAATTTATTACCTTACAAAGTACATTTTTAGTCAATCTTATTGTAGTATTTTATGCAAGATCATCGGTCCATATCCACGTGGCGCCCCGCTACTAATCAAGTCCCTCATTTATCACCTTATTATAATTTCTCCGTAATAAATTTCTGTATATTTATTTATGACTACTGGTGCGCATAATCGGTCCTTCCGTGCTTTTAAAAATTGTTTTGTTAAAGCAGTGTAGTCATTTAAGTTGTTCAGAGCACGAAAGCCAAAACAACTAATGAATCAAACTGACAAATATATGCTTTTCATGTTAATTGAACAAATTACATGACAGGAAATATTCAGCTCATTATTTGATTATTTTATTTTTTTTAATGTTTATTTATTGGTTTTTATGGCATAATTTTGTTTTCTCCGGGACGCATATAAAAAATACAATGGTGTCACGAAGAAAAACGTCAATTTGTTTGTTAAGAAATACTAGCCAAGGTTATTTCATCAATACAAGATAGGTTTTTCAAACTTTCCGTGTTGTGAAGTAGAAATTCAGTAGATATTTTTGTATAAAATCTAAACTAAATAATTTCAGAGAAACCGTCAAATGATTATTACAAATGGTGCATATCGTTGGATTGAAAATTTCAGATCAAAAGTTATAATCAATGTAATAAGTTTCACTATTTTTGTGTTGATAAAATATTTATCCTATATCCTAGGTGTATTGAAATATAAAAAGAATAAATGAAAGGCATTGACTAAGTTATTTAGTTAAGATTTGTGTATATACATATATATATATATATATATATATATATATATATATATATATATATATATATATATATATATTTATATATATATGTATATATATATACATATTTATATATATCTATATATATATATATATAATAGCATTTGCCACTTATTGTTTAAATATTACATTGAAAATTATCTTAGAATATATAACTAAAAAAATTGTTGCGGTTTTAAATACCATTAAAGCAAACCAGTAGAATAAACGGTAACGTAATTTGCAACAGTAAGTGAACAGTGATATTCTTTTTTTTTACTTTAGATTCTATAATTTGTAGGACATTTTCATAACATTACTCTATGTATATAAATGTATGTAAATTCTTGATGAAATACAATTAAAATAATATCTATCACTTTTCCATATAAATGACCAAGAGACGTTGAATTTTTTAACTTTACTTAATGTGAAGTGAATTGACTTAATGTGAAGTGAATCTTCAAGGAAATCTACCACAACTATCTATAAGCTTAGGTTTTTGAAAATTGATGGAGATGAGAACAGCGATAAGATGTTCGATATTAATTGATTTGATCATTAATATTGTACATCTTATTTTTAAAATTGTACTTTTCGGTACCTTATAGCACAATTAAATCTAATGTATCGCATATGTTCCGTTTTAGAATAATACATTCTTTGTTTATGAAAAGGCTCTTTTTGACTTAGTGGAAACTAAAAGTTGTCCTTATGATAAAGTATATAATGTAGATCATATGAATTGTAATTGTCAGGTAAACGGGGGAAAATATATTATGTCTAGTAGATATTTTAATTTAAATTGGGGCTGTCAAAATAATTGATATAAAAAGTCTCACTTTACAGAATCAAATATGTATATATCAAATAAAAATATACAATTTTAATCATACCGAATATGCTGCTATCGTATCAACAATTAATAATTCCGTGAAAAATACTCTCATTGGAATATACACTGTGTAATCCGAATAAATACAAGAGATAATGTAACTTAAATAATATTTTATTTACGTAATATATAGATGAACTTGTAAAAGTAGGCATTTAATTTCCAGATATTTTAAAATTAGAAATGCTTAATTATTCATAAACACAAAATACTATATATAATACTTTATATTTTCTTTAGAGAAATATGAATTCAAATATTATTCGCCAATACCTACGCGTTATAACCTTACTCATCATTCTAAGCATTTAACCTCCCAAACTATAAACACACAAGAATTAAATAGAAACATACAGCTACTAACCTATTTCTGTAATCCGTGAGTAACTTTAAATAACTTCACGTTCGCATTAATAACATTACTAGACATAATTTTATTCCCAATACTTAGGCTATTGATAAAAGTAGAGTATCAGTTATGAAATAATGGCGAATTCATTAAGTTGATTTCATTTCTACGACTTGTTTCTTCTCAAAGAAAACATTCATATTTCTACCATGACAGCACACAGCCCACTTTCGATATGCGACTTGTCTCTAATAGAACTATTATCGCGTTGTCAAAACGAATAACCAATGCGTGGTGTCCTCTTCATGGTTTTATTTTTCATATATATGTAACAGAAAGAAAATTTGTATTTGTATAATACCGTGTTAGTTACTTTTTACTGTATGAAATATATACCGAGATTAGCCGAACAAAGCATTTAAGACATATACTCGATAAAATTACATTTTGATATAGTTTAATAAAAAATTTATCTTACTGTTAAATTTCCATAGTATATAAATCCATTTTAAATTATCAAATCACTCTTAACTTATTGATAATTTGTAACTACTATACTAGATACTTTATAAATCTTACACAATTTAAAAATAATTAAAAAATTGTTACAGATCTTATATCGCATCAATGAATGACATATGGATTTAAATAATTATATAAAAAGCAAGTCAAGTAGGTATGGTAATATTTAGCTTTGTATATCTTTTGGAACTATTGATTTAACCAATCTAAATAAGCTTAAAATTTTATTCAAATGCAATTATCCAGATTTTTTTCAGGTATTAAAGTCCCAGAGTGAATATTGAAGCGGAGTGAGCATTGCATATAATTTTGTTGCTGAATATTTTACAAATTGAGCTGAAAAAATAAAAAATCGGTGCTAGTCGACGATTCTCTCTCTGTCTCTCTCGCGCCCTCTCTCTTTCTCTTTCTTTCCCTACGCTTCTCTACACATTGATTCATAAGTGTCGCATTCAACTTGGCACCGACTCCATAGATCTGTAACAGTGGTAGTATCTTCCAAATGTATTTATTTTCAACAATATTATTATACTAAAGAAATTCTAAATAAGTATTTCTATTTTTATTACCTCCCTTACTCAGTGAATATTTGAAGTTGGTTCTTTTTTGCTGAAAATATCATTTTTTCACTTTCAGTTCTTGTAATATGTAATGTTACACTGAATGTTACGATCTCACGAAAAAAGTAATATATTATTTACTGAAATTGAAATGGGCAATTGGAGCGTTTAATGAACATAAAGACATTAATATATGAGTATATATAACTCCATCCATTTAAGCATACATCCATACATACTATATTTGTGTACACATATAGACACGTCGATAACGTTCCCTGTATTGGCTTTAAAATAGTCAGGTTTTACGTCTTTGTATCATACATTTGACTCTTGACATACCAATATAATATTAATCTGGTTACCTCAAAATTTTGTATGTACTTATAATCTTACCTAGGTATTAATAGACGGTAATCTTTGATTTTTTTTGCATTTTTAAATACCTATACATACTTAATTACATACTCGCATACCTAACAATCAATAGCTTGATTTTTTGATGCCTTTGTCAAAACTCATTAAATTATTTCTCACCACCAGTTGTGAATAAAGAACTCACCTAAGAGGTCAAACAAGCCCAGAGTCATTGAACCTGTTCCTCGCCGTTTAGACGTATCTGGCACTTTATAATCAGACCATGTTAAGCAAATGTGACCACAGTATCTATCAAAATATTTTGAGTAAACGATAATATGCCTTAAACCTCGAAAAAAGATGAGACGTTATAAGTTTCTGAAAATTTACATATGTTTTGGTGGCGACTTGTGATTTGAACAAAAGACTTTGTAATTTTGCCGAGACTGAGAGATTTGATCGATAAAGTTCATCGCGAAGTTAACTTTAAAACTTTTGATATATATCAGGATGGATCCAAAGTAAGAAACAAAAAAATCTACTATCATTTGTGTCCAAGCAAGAGAGTTAAGGACTACTAAAAATTAGTAAAAATGACTCTAAAGAGTGCCAAAAATGAGCAACAAATATTTGCTTCATTTCACTGATAGGTATGTGCTAAATGCAATGAGTAACGTTTGAGTGATAATAAAAAACCAAAACGGCCTTCCAACAACGTTATCAAAATGTATTATTTTCATACGGTTGTAGACACTATTTATCATTTTTGATTTTCCGAGTTGTTATAGATATCTATCGTATCGTGATTAATTACGGTTTTACAAAGCGAAAAAAATTAAATTATTTTAAATTTACGCTTTAAGCTTATTTTGGTTATTGAAGTAGACAATGCAAATTTAATTCGATAATTAAGTATATTTTTGTTTATTTGGTAGACATGTCGTTTCTTTTTGGTTTTTAACCATAATAGAATTACTTTGCTGCAGTTGCAATTGCTTTCCAATTTTATTTTTAAATTAAACCATAATAAAAAGTAATAATGCCTAAACATTTATATAAAAACTAAGTACTCAAAAATGTTGAGGAGAATTATCGCGAACGACTTATTGCGGGAGAAACTTGGATAAATATAAAAACTGATATTTTTAACTACATAACGTTACTTGTAAGAGTTATTTATCCATATGTTTTAAAATATTGAAATAATTTTTATGAAACTTTCACTGTTATTTAAGATGAAATATAGCTAACTAAGACAAAGATAATAATTACAATCAAATGTGCATTTTCTGAAAAATTCGTTGACAAACATAAATAAATACATGCGTTTATATTAATATTACGGATTTCCAACAATATTATATATGAACGGACTATAGACCATGTCACGTTATTAAAAAGGTGACTTATCAACAAAAATAAAGAAACCACTCTATTGAACAATCGGTAAAACATATATTTGAGGAACGCGTATTTAGGTCAAGCAACGACGGAAATTGTAATAACGTTGTCAATAATAAATTAAAATGAATAATTGTAATAAAAAAATATTTTTCTAATTTAAATATGAACTGAATGCCCCGTCTCCAGCATTTGATCTGAAAGTTTATACCGTTTGATTGCAAGGGTGTTTTGAATATATTTGCGTTTATCTCGTGGCCAATTTTAATACCTTTTTTAATTCACCAAAGGGTTTTCAAAAAGCAATTTTGCCTTAAATGACGTGTAATAAATTCATATTCACGTCCACTCACATGTAGGAAACGATTTAAATCACAATTTACGTAAACGAGTGACGACGGTAAACGTTTAATAAAGTTCTATGTTATCATATTTTCTTTTTTTCATTTATTTATCTACATTTATAAAATCAAGTCGTTTCTAAAAAGTAGCCCATTTTTATTTTGGTAGAAAGAAACCAGAGTACATATTTAGAAGGCCATTACATCAAAACTTGATTCTAATATTATACTTAAATAATTCTTTTTATACATTAATATACTCTTATATTACACTACGGTGAGGTATTCCCTTCTTTAATTGTTATTTTGCTTTTTATAAATTTTTAAAATGGTCTAGATTTATTTTAACTGCCGTGATAAATACATAGTATTTGTCTCTTACTCTCAAAAATATTTAGTTTTTGATTCTTCATTTTCAAATAATATAAAGTATATAATGGTTAATTTGAATTTTAAATTAATTTGAATCAAGTAACTTATGGGATACGTATAAGTTCACTGTCTCAAAATATAATGATAAGTAAAATTTTAAGTGGTCAGACGTTAAAAACAATGTCTCAAGAGATTTGCATAGATTAGATATTTCATGGTTAGTAGTATTTCATGTTATGGGGTACAACCATTAAATGTCAGTTGATGGTTTATAGATATAATTCAGTCGAAATATAAAAGCAGCTATGGACACGTAATAATTTCGCGGAAGTAAAGGAGAATGCTTTTTAAAACGTTAATTTTTGTACAGGCGACGACGTAATATTTCGCTTATCAAAATATTTTCAGTCAATAAATAGAGATGTGATTGTACGCTTTTTTATTTAAATGTTTTTTGCAAACTATTACGGCCGAAAGTAAGAAAAGGACGATTTCTGGGAAATAATGGTAGCTTGTTTTGAGAAGATGGAAGTTATGATAACATATTTATAATTGAACATTTTCAACCTATGTTCAGTCTTGCGTATTTTATAGCAGCAAAACTGCATGGCTGCACTACTTTTATAGTGCATAATTAATTTATAATTTTAAGATTTATTTAATAAAAGATAAAGTGTTTAAATTCGGAGAAAAATGTCAATGATACTCTTGGTTCTCTGAAAAAAATCTCTTCATATATATCACACTAGAATGAAGAATTCACAACAAGCATATGGATATTTTACCAAGATAATAAAATTTATAATAAATACAGAATCGTTAATTTTATTTTTAATACTAACTGATACTAATAATTCATTATTTGAAAAAAAATTTGAATTGTTACTTTTAATTCATGGAATAATTTGATGTCAAAAAATAATAAAGGATAAGTTTGATGAACTTGGTCGCATATATTTCCAAGTGGAAACAAATAAACCTTCTCCTCTCAGATTATTTGAAAACCACGTTCAAAAAAAATATATATAAATTAAGATCAAAATCAGCTACACGATTTTGATCTGGCAATAAAAACAAGTAACTAAGCGAAAAAAAATAAATTTACAATGTCTGAAATTTAGGAAATAACGTACTACCATGATATCCAATGGGTCGTTCCCTTAATCCTTATAAAAAACATAATTTACTCAGTGGGAAGGTTATAATAATAATAATATTAAAATGCCCTTCTATTCTGAATCAGAACCAGTTTCCGTGACTCATTAGATTATGTTTCTTGATTTAGTATGCCTCTTGGCAAACACCTCTAGCTGTTTCCATTAATTTCTATCGCGAGCCACTCTCCTCCTGCTGGGATCTGCTGTGAGTTTCTGCTGTTTTCGTATTAAATGTTACAATATTCGAGTTTTTTCAAGTATTCGCCAATTTTGCAAGAGATTATTGTTCTTTTTCTCCCTCAGTGACCAGCTGTGATAGGAAATTTTTTTTAGTATAAAGTTGAATTTTGTGTGTGATCTCTGATATTAGTATGTTGTTATAATGTGTGTGGTTATTCAGGCAAAGCACTCTTTCTTTAACGCATGAGTTAAAACGCATCCGTTTTTGGATCTTTGTATGCTTCAACCAAACTCTTTAAACAATTTTTAATAGATCGAATATCTGCATCTATTGTTTTGTTGTGTTTGCTGACATTCCTGATTTCCATGAAAATAGCAGACAGCTATTCCGAAATAAGAAACTATCAAAGCAATTAAAACCATATTCATGTAAAATTAGTGGCAACAAGGCCATTTGGAGATATCTACGTTCAGGTGAAATGCGTAGCATGGGAAACTGATTTATTTTGCTGTCAGTCTTTAATCTTGCTGTTTTCAATGACGTACTTGTATTTGCATGTGGCTAAAATTTCTAAACAAATAATTTTAATTTTCTTTGTTACGGTAGATAAGCATCAGATTTAGTTTAAAAAATACATAAAATCGTTATTTATTCACAATCGCATAAATCATTATAAAATATTTTTTTATTTTATAAGCAGCGGTATAATAGGCAATTTGTAATGAAAGTGAGTTTGGTGTAGAGGTGGAACCTGCACCATGTTGAGTTTAAGTCACTGAATTTATTCACTAGGTGCGGTACGAGCAGAAAACCAGTTATATTATGACACCTGAGAAAGAAACAAATTGTATAGATAGAGAGCAAACAAGATTATAATGTAGAAATACTCGGATTTACCAAAACTCATGATATGGGGAGATCGATCTTCTATATCGACTGGTTTCACACTCTATTTCTCACATTTAAAAAAGGAAATAAAATTGGGAGAGTCCTGCCTATGATTTACAATATCAACAGGTATGTTCCAGGAACCTGCGAGTGATCGAATACTTATATTGAGAATTTACTCTAAGGTATGCCATGTAGATCTAGTAACAGTGTGTACGCTCATAGTGTATACTTGTACAGTTCTATAAAAATGCGCAGATAATAAAATTCCCCTAATTGCTGGTTTACCATTAAAGATGGTGAAGAATAAAGCATGTAGAAATGAATCGGTAGATTGTAACAAAGATCTTTTAGGACGAACCAACCTTTCTTAATGAAGAACACGACGACCGAAGTAGAAGAAGAAAGCAATGAACTGCTGTTAGCAATGAACGATTTATTACTTAAGATACAATGCCTATTTCTAAACCTTTGATAGTTTTACACTTATTTCGTGGGAGATTTAAACTGTCATTATTATAATTAATTTTAATTTCGTATATATGAAAATTACGTAATTTTTGTATCTGCAATATAATTTTTTAGAATTAAATCGCTGATTATATAATATATAAAAATAATTAGGTTAATTTTAGGTTTCTGTGTCTAAAGAATAAATAAACCAATTAAGTATGAATATAAGTTGCACTACGATGTATTCATATATACGTATTGAAATGTAATAAAACATTTACGAAACTGTAGTGGTCCTCTTAAGTTATTTGTTAACATTAATATTATTTTTCACTATTTAAATATTGCGTTCACATAATTTTACTAGTACATCAACCATAGGCGTAAAATTTCCCGAATTTCTCAAAAATATTTAACTGTTTTTAATATTTTTTGTATGAGTCAAAATGGATATGAGAAATATTAGAGTCTGATTACACCATATTTTGAGGTAGATATGAAAACAAAATTGGTCTAAAAATAGCAATGTTGTTCGTCTACCAACTCTTTGTCTTTAAAAGAAAAAAAAATCGAAGAAAAAATTCGTTTCTTACTTCAAGAACTCTTTTTATTAATGCCTACAGCAAAAAAAAGTTTTAGTGGTCTCTGCGCATTCCAATTTGAAGTAAAATTTTAAGTCCTTTTAAATACAGTTTCTGTTTGTATCCCAAAGATATGCATACATTGTGAATCTCAAATGCCTACCTTATTTTTTTTTCTGAAGTTAAAAACCTCTTGCTGGCAGAGGAATGCGCAGACAGATGACGTTGCCACGACAACCTTTTAGATTATTAAGACGCTTCTGATACGGAATGACAAAAACGAAATCTTTATACGACCACTTAAATCCTGATACTTTTACCTATCCATCACAACCATTCTCAGAAACATTCAAAAATTTTAAATTTGGCATATTAGTAGAGTCAAAATATTTGTATCAATGCTAAAGAGCAGGTAAATTAAACATTCTAAGTTAGGAAAAGAAGGTTTAAGTGAAAATAACGGTCTTCTTTTAAATTTTATTCACTTTGAAGTACAAGCTGTTTGAAGTATGGATGATACTATATGCTAATGTGAGCTAGCAACATTACTCTGTATTTGAAAAAGAATTCACCAAGTACGTGAACGTGAGCAACACACGGGAAACGTTTTATAGATATTCCAAATTATTTATTTCAACTTCTCTGGAAGGTACAAGTGAGAAGTAGCAATGTTTAAATGTTCTTATTGCATTGTATTATGGCGGAAAGTATGACAAGACCAAATTGAATTTTGTTATTAGATTACGAATTTCGTCATTGTCTATGAGAAATGTTTTTTTTTGCAGCCAATTGTTCTTATAGCCTTGCTTTCCCTTTCGCATCCAAATCATATCCCATCACATTTAATATGAACATACGTGTATTTGTATGCTCACTAGTAGGAACCATATCTTTTATTTAAAGTTATCGAGTAAGTAGGTACTCGTATAAATTTATGTTTTTGTATTTATTGCGATAAAGAATTAGTTTAGTTATAAATAATGAGCGCAGTTTTTTTTATTTCAACAACCTAAAAAGTCTACTACTTAATTAGAATGTTCTTTTCAACAAATTACTGTGTTTATTTCAAGATACGTTACGCCGGAACAAGGACCGCCGCCAATCCAGTTGCCTCCAGCGTGATAAATGACTTCATTAAATATAGCTGTTAAATAAATTGAATTACGTAAGTACTTTATATTACACCCAATAATTTATTTGAGACACAATTCATGGTTTCACGAACGCGAACATAATTTTAAATTAAACTTGATAAATTATCCTTATTAGTGTAATGTAAGACACAATTTAAAAAGTCTCTTCTATCACGTATGAGGACTAAAATATCGCTACCACCTCCCCATTTAGAGTAATATTAAATGCGGCCATATGTACATATTCCCAAAATTTCGTAATACGTCAGCCAGTTATGCAATTTTAGAGAAAATATTTTCCTTATTTATTTACAAAAGTTTGTTTCCAGCTTAGAAACCTAATTATGCAGTTACGAATTCGTTAACACAAGAAACATCGTTTACAGGCAAGCACTATTAAGCAAATGAGATAACAAGTACTAAAGTAAAACCTAAACCTATACAGTGACCATTACAAAATAATACAAATAAATAGAACTAGGACGTGTTAGCGGCGGGAGGGATAAATAAGGAATAAGGATTGGGGTCAGAAGGGACTTCGATCCATCGACTTGGACTCGAAATCCCTTCTAAACTCAATCTTGAGGTAATGCAATTTCAGACGGTTTTTAAACCCAGACGAAGGGCGCAGTTAGCATAGTTGTGTTCAGCTGATTCTCCACTTGATATAGTTCTATACTGACGAATTACAAGGCAGTTTTTTTTAAGACGTAACCAATACCGTGAGACTTCAAGTATTTGAATTTTGACAAGAGCACGCGTGCGCGTGCCTGTTCGTTGGCAATATAGACGGCAGCACGCACGCATGAACGTACGCACGCAAAAACGCGCGCGCGCACACACACACACACACTCACATATACATATAAGTTATTAGTTGACAGTTTCACTAGAAAGACCATGTCAGGGATGACGTACTATAGACAAAGTAATTTCCCTTTAAACGAGTTTTTGTTAGACTCATATGTGGTTGTTTTCATTTACTTCAAAGTTATTTATCCATTAAGTTCAAAAACCATAGTTAATAGCTTAATAAAATTGAATAAAACTGAAAAAATCTACGCGTAATTTCCTTAATAATAATCTTTCTAAGTAGAATTACGAATTTTTCTAGAAAATTAAATTTAAATTTAAAAAAATTGCAGCAGCGAATGTTTCAATTTTAAATTCCTTAACATTTTTGCTTATCTGAATACTTAGCTATTATAATAAAATTGATAAGTTTTGAGTAAGTTTTTCGCATACACATCACATATGAAATTAAACATAACGAGGTGTATAACTATCAAATAAAATTTAACCGTTTCTCTAAAGAAAGGACATAGAAAATACCTCATGGAATACATAATAGTATAATATGATTAAAGACTTTATGAGACAACATAATACCAAAAATTATTGACACAAAAGAGATATAAATATTATTTCATCCTAATTTTGTTCCGATAAATACTTGTAATGTCCTAAAATTTCAACTTAAATATAAATACTAAACAAAAAAATTTAATGAAACTCATAATTAACAAGGAATGTTAATCTCAAGTATGAATTGAAGAAATTTAATTCTGACTGGATTGTAAAAAAAACATTTTGGTCACGATTCTGTATGGGTTAAATTGTGGATATAAATTGAATTTCGTTTAAGAGGATACAATATTTCAATGGTTTTTTTTTCAAAAACTCTGTTCTTTTTGCTTAATTTTTAATGGTACTCTTAACTTTTTTTATTATTTACATATTTATTTCCCCTAATTTAAAGCAAATAAATTTTAAATGTAAATTATTATTAATACGAAACATGTTTCGAAATATATTCTCTTAATTTTATGAAATCAAATTATTTTTTTTAAATGAGAGATTTGGATCCCAGGTAGAGCAGGTACAGAACAATACTCTAATTACTACTCTCGAATGAAAAAGGGACCATGGATTTTGAAAATAGAATACTTCCTGTCTCAACCTGAGCGTTTTTAAAATTTTTTTGAAGAAAACCTATTCTCGACTGACTACTCATCATTTAACCGGTACGAGGGTTAGCCGGTAAGAATAGAGGTACACTTGAATAAATAAAGCAATTTTCAAAATAAGGCACGATATTATACCCTCCGAGTAAGGAAGATTAAAATATTATTAGCCAACCCAATGATAAAATTATTAAACCTTTTGCTTATTATTTATATTAGTAAATTTTTTATGGAAGTAATATAAACGTGCTTTTTACCTACTAGTAAATAAATTTGATATAAAAACAAGTTATGTTATGTTTGTTTATCTCTCACTATAAAACTAGTTCAACGCCTAAAACAATTTAAATTCTCTCGAAGAATTACAAATAATTTCTGAATAATGTTATTAAATTACATGATATTAAGATAGTAAAACAAATTGTATCAATTATTAGGACTGAGTATTGAATAAAAAAATTTTCTCTCTCTATATGATAATTTCACGCGAGTGAAACCGTGGAGCACAGCTAATATTGTCTAAAATCGTTTAAACTAAAATAATATTTCCACTCTAATACCTTATTTCTCACTCTTTCCCTGCATCTGGTGTTAGCTTGCGTGTCTATTTTCCTTGATGGAATATACAAATAAAATCGTAAATTTTCATCTATATATTAATACATTTAACTGTATTTTCATTGTTTATCAAAATTTTGGTATTCTACCACTGCTCTAGTATTTTTCACTTATCGCACTGTGGCTGACAGTAAACAATTGTTCCTGTAGCAATAAATTTTTAGTCTGCCTACTTAGCTTTTTAAGACTGAATTTAATTAAACCTTATATTTTCAAAAGTGTTCTGTATGATAAGTATACATATGCAGCGGAAGTGAGTTCGCCGGAGCGTTAATATTCGATTGGATTATCTTGGCGAAAAATGTGAATTAATGTAAAGCGTTGGGTTATTTAGAGAAAACAATTCATTCAATTTGGCGTCGGGATATATATGATAGACTCTTCCTTTCTAATTATTTTTATACGGTTTCATTCTTTCATTACAACAGAGCAAATGGCGATGTCTGACTTACACAATGTAAATAGTCACGATTGGTAAGATATTCCGGTCGTATGGAGAGAGGTGCTCCGACAAATAGTCAGATTGTCTTTCGTCGTTGGAACGTTCATTCAAGTTTGTCTCTTGTTATACATAGTAACTGTACCCTGGTTTTAAGTGTTGTTAATTGGCTACTAAATATTAAAAAAAGTATAAGTCAAAATATGTAGTTAATATACTTGTAGGTTTTAAATTAACTATTCTTTTCTCAGGTAAAAATTTTATATCCGTCAACCTTTTGCATTGACTTTAAAATCTTTCAATTCCATGATGAGATTGGTCTCACATTTGGGCATTATATATATATATATATATATATATATATATATATATATATATATATATATATATATATTTATATATTTATGTACAATATCCTTTCCATAATATATTCGGTTTAAAAATAATGTTGTAAACTTCGTTTAGACTGTGCTAACCCCAGTCAATGTATTTTGTGAAGAGCTCCTGGAGTTACTAAAATACGTGCACTGAGACAACACGGACCCATCTGCAATAAATCTGACCTGGATTAAATTTGCTTGGAGCAGTATTAGCGCGGACTTGTTAACTAAAATTTGGCGGTCGGCGGTTAAAGTTTAGATGAATTAGCGAGTCGGTAACGAAAGCTCAGCGTAGCCTATGAATGGGGATGAGTCATCTGTGAACGCGATTTGGATAGAAAAGATGAGCTTAAATAATGTAAATATATTTCTACTAGTCTATCAAAAATGTATCGAGGCCTTATCTGTACTTAGAAAATAATTTTAATTATTATTAATATAAGATTTTCGCCGTTATATGAGTTTATGATAATTTATTTGGTATAAATTGTTTGATGCATGCTTATATAATGTTGAGTATAGTGTTGATGTATATTTCCTTTCTTTTTCATAGAATATTTGACAAAAAATATGTAAGAATGTAAGTAGTAAGTTATCATAGGTAACAAATTTGGGAGTCTAAATTAAATTATATTAAGCTAAATTGCCAGGTTACATTACAATAAGGTAAAATATTTGCAAATAATACCTGATTGACGAAATAAATTAACATAAAAAGATGCTGTAGCATTCAGACCTTAATTTTATTTAAGGTACAATCTACCTAAACCCGCATATCGGTCTCACAGACCGATGAAATATAATTTTGCTGAATTCTTGGAAACTGATTACTGCGTCATAGTGCCCGTCCCATCCCCTGTTCGCGCCATATCACGTCCATCGCGCCACCTGTACCTTCGTAAAAATTAATGATTTCCCTTCAGGTTAGTTCGCATGTTTTTCTAGTACGAGATGCGCTTGCGCTATATAATATTAGTAGTCTGCTGTGTTACTATGTACTGTATAATGTCATATTAATAATGCAATTTATTGACATTTCATTGAAATTAAGCTTTTTTGTAAGCCGACGCGGCCATTAAATAATTAGCAACGCCTTCAAGGACTCAAATCGGAACCAGAAAGAAATAAACACATAGTTGTCACTGGTAAACTCGTGAAGTTAAAATTCAAGCTAAAGAAAGTGCTAGTAAGAATAAACTTGAAAGATATAAGAAATAGTCGACGTTTTGACAATAAGAATACAATAATAAAATGACATTAATTTTGAAAATTCCATCTTACAAAAATCCCACTTACTATTTGCAGATACCTAACGCCTCGGATCTGATTTTCGAGATGACAAATTTATTATGTAAGTTTGAACATATAAAAAAATAATGCTATGTAAATATCATCACATACCATAGGTGTATGCGTAGTAATAACTGCACTTGATTAAGATATCGTAGCGTTAATAATAAGCAAACAGAAATAATATTTTATATAAAAAACGTTCAATTAAGACCAGCGCTACAGACGCTTTATCCTAAAATAGTTTTCAGAAAATCAATTCTGTCCATATATTTATACTTTCTAGAAGTCTACTAAAATAAAGGAAACAGCAAGCATCCTGATCCAATGAGCAATAATCGGTCACTTCTCTCTACTTTTATGACAATTATGCTAACATGGTAATCACACGGAGTATCGCGACTGAAAAGCAGACAGCCCTTCAGCTACCATATTTGCCTTTCGCTGGTTTGTATACCAGCCTTCAGTGAATATTTTAATTTTTAAATACGCAATTTTTAAAAAAAGTGCTAACAAATTGCAAATCTACGAATATAAGTTAAGTCGTTTCAAGAAAAAAAAATAGAAACTCATTTCTTTTATATTTTAATAATTTTATAAATTGATATCTTTAACAAATACCAAACCACATTTTTTCCAAAGCTATAATTTCTATCCCATTTTCTCCAAAGCTTGAAAATCGCACAAAACATTATTTACTCTGTGATAAATCCTTTTGCAATATGGATATCACCCTAATTTATTATAACATTTGCTCTAAAGATTCGATGCCTATGTGAAATGGAAATAATACTTTTGGATTTTCGTACAGATTGGCTGCTATTCATATATAACATTTATTTTTTACAAACATTTTGTCACAATTAGTTCAATAATCTCAAATAGTAACTACTGAATGGCCCAATCAAAAGGACATGCTGAAAATATGGACATGCAAATTATAATACAGAATATGTATGCGTTCTATATTACATAGTAAAGCTATTAATTTTTTTTGAAAATTGTTATCAATTACAAAATAGCTTTAAAGGGCTAAATAAGAAATTAGGTGTTCTGAATACGGAATAGTCACAAATGTCTTGAAGAATTTTTTTTTCACAGTTATTTTTAACAATTTTATTTCGTCACTAAAAAGAAAGAAGTAACACAATAAAATCGATTTTAAACCTGGAATTTTGTCCAACAATAAACACGTTCATTTATTGTTCTTCTGTCATCCCTCGGTTGCTCTGAGTGCCGTGTGATATGAAGCCTCACTGATGTTTCTTTTTCCATTGTCACGATCTTTAGCGATAGTTTTGACTTTTAATGAAGTAAAATATTGGTCTCTGGATATAATTTTTAGAAGAAAGAGAATTTCCAGGCGACTGGTGTTTCCCTTTAGAGAATCCTAAATGGTAAACGATCCGGTTTCATCCGGTTTGATCCGATTTTACTCACACTCATAATCAAATACATCATATTTTAATTAACATAATCAGCATCAGAACAAATATGATAGTTGAGCACAGAGTCTTTTTACAAAAGATAGATCAAGGGAATCCTCGAGGTACTAGATATTGGGAAAGCATACCATATTTATGCTTTATAAAGATGGTAACAAAATCCTGTGTATAAACAAATACGGTCGAAAAGACACTCTATGGAGGAAACTCTAAAGAAATCAGAAGAGATGATGTTACAGTAACTATTCTGGGATATGAGAAGTGGGTATTCTTAATCGTTATACATCGAGAATATGTGAAATATCGATAAATGTTCGGTAAGTAAATAAATTAATCCGAAGTACCATTGAATATATATTATACAAATGAAAAAAGAATATCGATGTACACTATTAGCAGTTAACCGTCAAATTTTTAATTGTTTAAAAGACACCCTTAAAATAGTAATGAAAAAATATTGAGACTTCGGCTAAGAATATTTTAAATGGTCTAAGTTATCCGCCACTTTCAAACTTTGCCTCATGCTTCCAAACAGTTTGTATATATGTTAAAATACACGCTGTATTTTGGTAGCAATCTTCACAGACAACACAAAGTTCTCGGCTCTTTAATTTATCCATAAAATTCACCAAGTTTAATCATGCAACGTTCTTGTTTTACTTTTGTTGGTTTTGTTGAAGGCAGGCAGTTGCAGCTTTGATGTAGTTACGTTCGAAAACTTTCTGAGCTAATCAAATGTAGGAAATTATAATTTCAATTTTGTAAATGTTTCATCTTTTAACTGCCTCTTAGTAAGTTGGAGCTTGGAATAGCTACGTGTTACTTGATGGGAGATATATCGTTGCGGTAATCATGATGGAAACTAATGTAGTCATCTAGTCTTCGCATCAAGTAACTAACGCAGTCATGTTTGAGTGAATATTAAAAAAGTTCAATGGATTACTATTCAAAAAGATTAACGTTTACTTTCTTCACTTGTTTCCTACAAATTGTATAATGGACATTAATCGATGTAATTCTGTACAATTCCGGCGGGAATTTGCTTTGATGATGCACTTTTGAAACTATTAAGTGATTATGTTGATAACCGCACTGTCTTGAGTTTGGTAACACTTTATTTTCTAATAATATTTAACATTTATTATTTTTGTTGTTTTACGTACTGCAAACTGTTGTACTTTTAGTACTTGTTATAATTAATGTTTTGTCATAACCTATGAGTTGGATATGGAATTTTATATTATTAAATGGATAAATAAATAATTAATTAATCGTATGTAGTATCTAAAGCAATAATATATAAAAATAAAAAAAATTGCTTTAAATTTCTGTGCTTATGATCAAAGACCCATCGAGATAAATAAAATTAACTTAAAGTCAGTGGGTTAACTGCCTACCTCTGAAAAGTTTTCATGACCACCTACCCCCTTCATCATCGGACTATTCCAGCTACAATACGTTTAATATATGTATATGCGCAATAATTCGTTTTCATTAAATATTAAATATATATAATTATTCATTTTCATTAACCCTTGTCGACCTTGTGTATTCATCATTGTTTGAACGTAACAAGGACTGCCCTTTTAACAGTTTTTTAGCTTCAAATTCAGTGAGCACCCCAAATCCTGTCATGTGGCTTTGGGGACTATGGAGGTTTATTTGTTATGAAATAAAACAACAAATCTATTAGAGACAATCGAAATAAAATTCTACATACCTTCTTCTTATTACAGCTATTATTCATTTAATTTTCTTTCGTTTCCTACTGGCTCGCGGAAATTTTTAGAATTTTCCGTTTCTCTTTTAGGCATTATTGTTGCAGTTCACTACGGAACAGGTTCTGTGACTCATTTTAATTTTTAGCTAATGTTTAGAAAGGACACGCAGATTTCATTGATCCACAGCAATAGTTTGAACTGTGCGAGTTCCTTTTTTGGCCACCTCGTGCGCTGTGATCTTTTTCGTTTCCACCACTAACTAATTCGCAACTAGCGAATGCTGTTATCACACAAATGCTGCTGGTTTGCTTTCTATATAAGGTAGCTTATAATGTCTTCAAGGATACCAAATAGATTCATCCGATATCAGTATTTAGAAATTTATAGATATTTTCCACACTTAATTCTCACACCATAACATCCTGCAAGTTAAAATGGGGTTTTGTTATATCATATATAACAATGTGCAAGTTAAAGAAGAGTTATGCTAAGTCTTGCATTTAATTAAAATATTGCTTGGTAATATGGAATAGAATAGGATGTTCGAATTGGAGTCAGTTTTTATTCCAATGTCATCTGCGAGCACAGGCATGTACCTCCGGATTGCTGTATCATACGCCCATACTAACACTCGATTATGATTGCGTATAGTTCATGTGTAGACTTTATTTAAATCCTTTTTTGGAAAGGGCTCTGCGTTTCAATTTGCGTGCTGTGTGATATGCTGGCTTAGAGATAAGATCTTGTTGTGAAATATATGAAATTATATTGGTTTCCATCATAGTTTATTAGGAAACAATTTTTAAGACTTTTAACTTCCCTGATACTATATTCGAGTAAATTAACATTTAATCCCGGCCGCTCGGCGAGGGGCCGGGAAAGGAACCCAGGTCCCCGCGGTGCACCACGACTTCTTAGGCTCAACACACCACGGCGACGTGGTGTTGAGTTGATCACAAAATAAAGATGAAAAACAGGTGTCAGTGGAGAGTAAAAAATATGTTGACATGATTTAATGTTATCGTACCCCCATTCTATTGCGCACAATAAATAGATGTATGAATTATTATTTATTGTACGTAATCTCATAATTGTAATATTGCTACTAAACAAAATATACTGAAATATATGTATATATGTGTGTGTATATATATATATATATATATATATATATATATATATATATATATATATATATTCATACACGTGTGTGTGTGTGCTTTTTATTAGCAATTTTCACTCTTTTGCAAGCAATGGAAAAATAAAAATTGAAATAAAACACTTTTTGATGTTTAATAATAAAATTGTTATTTGCGTCTCTTTTGTATTCCCGTTTCCAGTCTCATACACAGGAATTGATTTATTTTCATAATTGTAATATTTAACTAAATCTAAATTTTATTTAATATAGCTAACAACATTTCGTCAAAGTGAAATCTTCGAGGAAATACCCAGAAGACAATTGTGGTTACTGTATCTGAATATTTCTCTTTTTGAACCTTGATACAACTAAGGCCTGCGATTCGATGTTTGATTTAATGCGCTATGTTCGTTTGTTTATTTTTAGTAATACCTTTCTATTCTGTTCTTTGACTTTACAGCCTCTTATCTTAAGGGTGTAGAAAGTCTTTCTCAATTTTCATATCTAATTTCTGTCAAGATTTCAGTAAAACTTGTCTTGAAACCATTACATAATGTAAAAAGACTATTTGATCTATAGAGTGGCTTTAAACAATTTTCTTTCTGCAAGGTAAGTTTTACTAAAAACGACAGAAAACACAAACTGAAAAGAATTTTGAAAGAATGAAAAATATGTTCTTTAATTTTTGAGTGAAACTTTTTTAGCGACATCTGAATCATTTTGTCTCGCTAAAAGTGTGCAACATATAAAAAAATGGCCTGAGTATTCGAATGGCGGCGGAACCGGCCAAATGCTAACATGGGGATAAATATGCCAACAAATTTATTGAAATATCAGTCTGTAGATGAATTAGCAGATCACCACCAATTTCTGCGTGATCTTTCAATATTTTGAAGTTAAAATAATAAGCTTTATTATAAATTAGTGAATGTACAGTTTTATTCAAAAGAGCAAGCAACAAAAATAACTAATATTTTTGATAAAAATGAGCATTTCCGAGTGAAGTTCCAACCTTTTTTTCACTGATCGGTACGATTTTGTGGATTGTTAATGTGGCCATTTTTTCTTATTTGAAGAACGTCCTTAGAAAGCTGCAGTTTGTCTCAAAAATTTAAAAAAATTTAAATTGAACAAAAAACAACTTTGCTAAAAGGGCCCAATATAAATAAGCAAAAAAATTAAGAGTATTTTTACATGCACCTTTAAAAGATATACTAGATAACATAAATTTAATGTAAATGGCATATACTCGTAAAGGTTTAAACTTTTTTACGTGTCCTAGTGTAGACCTATGGAACCCTTGTAGAGAAAATTTTACTTGTACTTGTCGCATTCCTTTTCATTTTACATAACATCGAAGTAATTTTAAGTCGTAACAGAATGAGCCTCAAAGAATAAGCATAGATTATATATTGAGGTACTGGCCCCCATGCACACCAAATATGAAAAAAAACGTACGTACGTATACACATAGGTATAATGGTATAAAATCAGAAAATTCTCACTTCTCCCCCAAAGAGCAAAGTAATAAAGTATGAGAGCATGTGAAGTTCTATTAGACAACGCAAACTTATCTGGACATTTGTTTCAAAAATATATTTAAATTTTCTGTATTTATCGTAGAAGGTTACCTTGGATGGCAATTGTACGAGACATCAAAATTTCCTCCTTTCAATTTTTCTATCAATACTTGGATCTGTGTGATAGGAGAATAATACCTCAACCATCGTTTTGCAGACATCCACACCCCCCCCCAATACACACACATACTCACGCACACACCCACACACACACACACGTACATACTTACGTCTATACACACGTACACCACATGCGCGCACGTGCATAACCACACACGCACACGCACGCACCCACGCATTATGTACGGTAATATTATTTGGCAATAAAATTTTTTCAGTAGTACTTCGTTCATATCATGTATAACCGTTAATATAGAGAAAAAAAAACGTTCATTACAAAAACCCTCGTGTACCCTAAGGCAGTATTTCAACATGAGTTTAGTAACATTAGTCTTTCCCATTTGACAGTAAACATTTGTATTACCAGTCACATAGTACTCAGTGAATCTGTGGCATGGGACGTCTATCTGATAATCTTGGAACTTTACATTGATTTACACTTACTTTTCATAGTTTCTTTAAAATATATTTTTTACAAATTTGAATCGGTGTTTTAAAGAATATTGGTTTTTTAATATTTTTTCGTTCGTTATTTTTACTGAAACTATATTTTCACTAATTTATACCAATATTTTTTATCAACTTTAACTTCCAACTATTAAATTATAACATGAAAATTGGTGGTCACCTGCCGATTCATAGACAGATTGATGTTTCGATATTTTTTTGACATTCATGACCACAATTTTATTAGTTTTCGGCCGATTTCGCTGCCGCTTGGATGTTTTTGACCATTGTTTTTCAAGTTACACATTTTTAACGTCACAGAATAATTCAGATGTCGCTAAAGAAATTTCACTTAAAAACTAAAGAATATATTTGTCTTATTCCTTTCAGTGTATGAAATAAATCCTAGTTGCGTTTCAGAAATATTTCCTGCTGAAAACAAGTCGAGAAGGATTAAGAGATAATATGTGTAAACACTTGAAAACAGTTTTGATAATTAATAGGCTAATTTTAAAGTTAAAGTAGAAAAGTCAACATGATTTAGCCGCAGACGTATATCATAAAATAGTAAAATAATTCAAAAGATTAAACTCTAACGCCAAAAGTTAAAAGTACCCACCGGCTTACGTTTTGTCATTTCACTTATATATTTGGTTATATTGAACATATTTAAAAAAACCTGTCAAGAGTACCTTAGATAGAAGTGAGTGAACTATTAAAGAAACGCAGTATTGGACTCTTCTGACAAATCCAACATTTTTTATAGAACCAAAGGCACTTTTTACAAAAAGCGTAACGTCTATATAAATAATGCTGATATTTACACATTTCCACATACATGATCTGTATAAAAATATTTAGGATACGCGTAGAAACAAAACAAAATTATTAGAAAAAGTTTTGTATCAGAAATTATGTCTTGCACACGCAAAAATTGTATTTTGTACGCATTAAACAAAATAAATACACTTTTTAAATTTAAAACTAAATAAGAAACAAAATCACGGCATAATGACAGATAAAACAATGAAATCGAACTACGAAAGAATAATTAAAAAAAATTAAATTCAAAATGACCTAGCTATACGATAAGATACATAATCTTATATAGCATTGCAAATAGCTAGAACATACACATAAAAAAGGAAACGAAAACAACCGAAGCCGCAAAAAGATGCTCGACCGCTGAAAGTATGTCGGGACACTTAACCGTCTCATTCACACCAATTTTACCCTCATATATTTTTTTATGTTTCATAACAATATTATTTTTTCATAAAATTCTTAACATGAAGTGAATATAATGTAAATTTCGGTATTTAATCAAAAAGCTTAACAACCTTGGAAGATAAATCTTTGTAACTTTTTATATATATATATATATTTACGTTTCGTTTTGTGACGACATCTTCAGTAGGACACTTTGTAAATATTCTTTACAATTGCCTACCAGAAAATGTGGTCATACAACGAAACCTAGGTCGTGGTAAAGAATTTAAATAAAGTAGAAATAGTACTACATCAAGTACTTATGTATTGAATGTTAATTGAAGCAATTTTCAGGCAATAGTCCTATAATTAAAACTTTTGTCAGAATGCGACTTTTTGTCATATACAGACAATCACGTATTTTGAGTGATACTCGTATTAATGGTAGAGAAGTAAATTTATGATAACTTATCCACTTTTAGAAAAAAAAACGTATATATGACATATGTTTGCGTACTTAGCCACATTAAATAAGCCCAATATTTTTATCCATAACGCTTAATTTTATTGTAACTTTCGTATATTCGGAGCTTTGTCCCAATATTTAAACAAGTGTTAATTAAGAAATATTTGGTGAGGTATTTCGATTCGCACTTGTCTCTATTTATTATCACGTTTTTATTAGCTGGATCTGTTACTTTTTAACATTGTAATCGTAATTTAAAACCCACTTTAAACCCATTTCTAAGTATTGCATCGATTTGAAACTTTGAAAATTTATATTATTCGGGTGACAATCCAATAATATGTAAAATCCAACTAATAAAATGGTGGAGGTGGTCATAAAAACTTCCCCTTTGACTTGCCGTACAGAGCTCTTTGCTAACGTAAAGTATGTTAGATATGATGATGGAAGAGGGATGTGTTCCATATGAGGGATGTGTGTGTGTGAGGGATGTGATGGTTTACAGTACATAAAAAAACATAAATACTAAATCAGGAATACTAAATAATAATGCCAGCGAATGATGCATTGGCAAACCCAAGACCAAGGGTTATCAACATAATTACTTAATAGTTTAAAAAATTGAAGTCAGTTACATATGAACTGGACCATTATAAAATTTGTAGGAAACAAGTGGGGGAAGTACACGTTAATTTTTTTTATATAATCTATTACACTTTTTAATATTCACTCAAACATGAGTATACAATTTACTTTATGCGGAGACCAGGTTCCATTATGATTACTGCAGTATGATGTATCCCATCAAGTAACTTGCTGGTATTCCAAGTTCCTGACAGGCGGTTAAAAGATTATATATTTACACGACATAAATTATTACTTCCTACGTTTGATTAGCTAAGAAACTGCCAACTGCCTGCCTACAATAAAACTAACAAAAGGAAAACAAGAAGCGGGCATAATTAAACTGAGTGAATTTTATGGATCACTGAAAGTGCCGAGAACTTGTGCTGTCGGAGAAAATTGCAACCAAAATGTTCGTGTATTTGTACATACATATATATATATACATATATATATATATATATATATATATATATATAAATATATATATATATATATATATATATATGTTGTGTGTATGTGTAGGGACGTAAACGAGTTGGTAAATTTGTCACATAACTTTCTAAGTTTGAAAAACATATTCACGTGACCCTAATATATATATATATATCGCTTAGTTTGTGGCGATTTCTTAATCAATTTAAATTCAAACTCAACCAAACTGGAAGGTCGTAATATTATTTTACAGGTAAACAGAATGAAAATATTATTATATATTCGAGTCGAGACCTCCGTTCATCGCCAATATATTTTAGACACGCTATTTATTGCCAAAAATTGCGAATGGATAATTTTTCGGCTGAAATCATAATTTTATATAAAAGAAACTCTGTTTCAATGTAAGTTAATAACAACATTTATATTAACGCAAAAATGTATATTAACATCAACATTTATGTTTATATTTTATTATTTTATAATATTTTTATAAAAGTTATATATTTTGCATAAAATATGGAACTCTTATAAAAATATTTGAAAAATATTTCTTTATTTACAATGTCATAGATTTAGTGACGTTGTTTATGTTTTCCTTGTTATTTCTCTCTTTGTGTTTCCTCGTTATTCTTTATATTGAAGGGTAAGTTACGACCGAACCAAGCTCTGGTCAATTTATTCTATAATAGCATTAGTAAAATGTTTACTCTTGAATGCTGGCCCATAATAATCGAATTAGTAGCCTCTACCATCTGTTATTCATAACATTAAATAGAAGTCGAAGATAGTACTTCGTTACTAATAAGTTAAAAAGGACCTACTCTTACATCTAGCTTTCATTTTATAGACTCCATAAAGGAGGTAAAAATGTTATAAAATCCATGGAATTTCACAAACATACGAAACGTTTTTAAAATCTGTTTTAAAAATGAAAAAAAAATTGGAAATAAAAAGGAAATAAGTTGTATGTGCATTTAAAGGCACAAGCCATGACAACATTTTATTCAGATATACTTGAAGTAAATGGAAATATTATAATAATTCCAACTATTAATCTAGTATTTTACTTCCGCTATAATAGGCAATTTTCACAGCAATGAAACAATTTTTCATATTGTGCCCTCAAATCTTATCTGAAAGCCACGCTTAATTTCTTAATAATGTAATCAAGAGCGTACAAACTACATAAATAAGGGTTGCTTACAAGATAGAAGTTGTGTAGTATAGGCAAAGTTTACATATAAGGAATTGCATCCTTTACTTAGTAATCAAGCGAGGCTTTTGGATAAAATAAAAAAAAAATAAGAGGAAATTATTTAGAACTTTAAATAAAGTTATTTTCCTTGTCCTTCTTTTTAAGATTAATATATAATAAATAATTAAGAATGTATATTGAAACTTTTACTTGGGAATATTTTACTTTGCAAGCATTAGCAGAGTCAAGAATGTTAACAAAGTACTTTATTATTTATTATCTTTTCAATCGAAATATGAACCATTTTTGAAAAACCATCATTAGAAAATTAATTAGCAAAGAGCCGGTTAGGGACTTTAATTTATGCAAGTAACAAATAATCTTTTTACTTTTCTTGAGGAGCAGGTTCGGATAGAATTATGTCTCATCAAGTCAAATGGGTAGAAACGGCCAACTTTACAATTTAGGCAAGCATATTTTTTCGTTGAACATTTAACTTGGCACAATTCATTTTTATTCATATTTAAAGAGTCATGTATATAATTAGTCAAAATTAAAATATGCCCCTACTTTTACTGAAATTTTTTAGATTTGAGGTAAAAAAATCAATGTGTCATTATTGAAACGCCTTTACATCCACAAAAAGTCACTGTTTGATGTATTTTATGGACTGATGGAATGATTTACCCGTATTTCTTCAAAGATGATCCAGGGGAAAATGTTACAGTCAATTGAGAGTAACTTAAATCCGTTATTACTGACTTTTTATTTCCCAAATTGAATAGTATTGACGTTGAAGAGCTTTGGTTTTAACAAGATGATGCAACATAATATACAGCAGCCGACACAATCAATTTATCGAATGGAAACATTCGAAGACAACATTCGCTGCGTTATTGTCAATATACAACCCTAACTTCTCGTAAAAGTGGCTGAGAATTTGACGCCCAGATGACGTTTCATTCAAGCCAACCGCGGTACTCATATGCCTGAAATCGTATTTAGGTATAAATAGTATCAAATTACCTTTTCAATACAGTCAATACCATGGCCATCTTCATGATGTTCATATTTTTTAAAATTTGTATACCGCTCAAAAAACACCTGATATGAAGATTCGAAGAAAAACAATAGTTTAGAACAACGAATCCTTACAGCTACGATCTACATTAATTTGATGATAAACAAATCAATAAATTTAAATACACAAGTTTCTATTCCACCCGGAAAAATGTCCCCGTTTGCAAGTGATATGATCATACGTACACTTTTGATTCAATGGTTTCCTAAAAAAATTAATTTTTTTTTATAATTAAGTATGTTCTAAAATCGAGAGAAACGGTTCTGCTAATGATACATATGCATTTGTATTATATTCCAAACCCGTATTTTTCACTCCATTTACTCCATTTATTTGTCACTCCATTTACTTTTCAAGAGGATAAATTAGGTACACAAACATCAACCATAGACAAGTATTAAAAATTAAATTAAATAAAAATTATTGCATACTATACGAGTGCAGGTATGCTGCACAACATTCACAGACAACAACGACCCATCGTCAGCTGATTTACAACACTTTGCCGGCTTTCACCTAACACTTCAAGAGCAATATTTTTATAAACTCACATTTTTAATAAAACGACACAAAGTAACAATTTGGCTGGAACTAAGTTATTTGTCAAGATAAAATGTTTAAATTTTTTAATAAACCAAGTTTCAACATTTCCTCTATATTTTTCAATGCATACATGCCATCGTAAGTTTTAATAGCTTTAAATTTTTTTATGGCTTTTTGACACTGTTTACCTAATTAGGCGAAAAGTATGCTCATTACACGTGAAAAAACGAAGGGAATGAAACATTTTTTCACCTTCACCCCTCGCATTTCATGTTTTTAGTTACCATTTTTACAGGTACTGTTCCCAAACCTGGTCCATAGATTTTGCGTTCGTTATCCGTCTATTTAAAACAAAATTATAAAAAATATTATATATAAAGGAAAAATCGGTCAAGTGAAAATTATGTTTGCCCAACTAGTATTCCGTGCCATAAAACCTCGCTGAAATTATTAATGTTTTTGCACTATGAAATTTTTAAAAACACGTAAAGGCAAAAGTCGTTCCTTACATCGTAAGAAGCATGTTCCACCGAAAAGCATTTTCTCGGAAACTAATGATTCAGCAGTCAAAAGAAAATAAATAAATAATTTTTAATATGCATGTAATTCGCTAATATTCTTGTTCTTTAATTTTTCTGGACGATTTTTTGGGGTAAATGTGAGGGACAGCTATTTTTAAGTGTTTTCCCAGAAAAATATTTTAACAAATTTATAAAAAATACATCAAACATAGTTTGAAATTCATATTTCAATAAATTTTTATTCAACACCCAAGTGCTAACTTTGAAGGATTTTTTTTTACTTCCAAATTTAACCCCTTAACTTATCCGTCAGAATCAATGTCGAACCCTTTATATTCTATGGCACAGAATTAGAGTATGCTGGCCTAATGCCACCATACCCTAACTGTGCTAAATTTTTTACTAAATAATTTCCGATAAAAATGCACCTGACAGGCGAACGGACGGATACCGGAATGAGCATTCCATTTTGGCAAATTTTGTCACGGGACACAAAAACATGTAAAAAAATTAATAAAAGCTCTTTCCAAAAAATTCAATATTTCTGTTAATTATATTTTCAATTTCATCATGACAAATTGTATAAGTTATTATTAATTTGCATATTATTTCTAATAGATGAATTACTTAGTTCATTATTTATTAATAAGAAAAATTACTCAGAGGGAAAAATCCTGGTATTAATTTAAAAATTACTCAGAGGGAAAAATTACTCACAGGAAAAAATTACTCAGAGGGAAAAATTACTCAGAGGTAAAAAATTACTCAGAGGGAAAAATTACTCAAAGGGAAAAATCCTGGTATTAATTTAAAACTATGTATATATCGTAATCATTTATCTTTGTGTAATCTAGCAAACGTGTATTGCCATCGACTATATCAAACGCTTTTGAAGATAATATCCTAACGAATTAAGAAAAAATAATACTTCGAGTGTTCTTGTGGAAAAATCGTGGGTAAAATGTTAGTAAAACTTCTGATGTGGTATTAATTTTAAAAATTTATTTTCCTATCTGTTCACCAAAAAACATTTACAAAATCAAATGCAAAAACAATAACATTAGCGAGCCACATTGAAATCTGACGTTCTTACTTCGAAAAACAGTAAAAGACTGTTCTTCATGCGTGTTTTTAAAATGTCTAAAATTGTGCCGGTTCAGAAATGTTTTTTTTCATATTTTAAGTTTCTAGTAAAGTTTGAGCTCATTTTTCATTCGGCCGACTGGGCTACAGCACTTACTTATAAGTAATTTTTATGTATTCCTCTATTATTTTTTGTCGACTTTGTACAGGTATAAGAGAAGAAATAAATTTATTTAATGTTTTCAGATTCCTAACTTCGCATTGCGGTGTCGTCCGGGCGACAAAAGGATCAAGGCTGCATTTTCCCAGCCGAAACTCGTAATGTAAAAACGTTTCTTAATTAGTTGTAGCCGACATCATTTTGTGCAGTTTTTTCTAATATCTTACTAATTTGGATATAATGGTTTAAATCCATAATATAAGTCAGAAAAAATTTAGAGAGAAAAATTTAAGTCAAAAAATCCATAATAATTAAAAATGTACATATGAAATTTCTAATAAATTTTTCTGTAATGGTTCTTATGTTTTTTATTAGATTTTATACAATATTTTATGTGAGAAGAGCTTCATATCTGTATATATATTGAATAATTTGTGTTTGTCTCAAACCCTAAAAAAACAGCTAACGATTAAAATATAATAAAAGTAAGTAAGAAATGTTACTTTATATGAAAATGTAAAAGACACACCGGAATATAATGTGAAGCTCTATTTATTTACTGACATTTAAATAACGATTTAACACTTGCAGTTTTATCTCTTAAAGCATTGGATAAAAATCATTTTTTTAAATTCCTTTACAGGTAGATACACAATTGTGTTTCCCTGTCCAAAACTATTTCTGTGTTAAACATAAATTCTTTCATTTCATAAAGTCTATTTCCACAGCCCTTATAGTTCCTTCCTAGTCCTACCTTCACATTTAATTTATAACGTTAATAAATTACTCTCGGTCAGCTTTAATTCAATTTATACAATTATAAAATTGTGATTTTGAAAAATATTATCGTTTTCGTCGTCTGAACGAATGTGGTTCTTTTTGGTACCTAAAGAGATACATAATACTGTTATATAGTTCGTATTACTTTTTAGGCTATTATTTTGATTAGGTATATTGTACAAATTAACGTTAATTACAATTAAATATATAACCATTTTACATAATGTCATTTATCCTGGTTGTTTGTCTCATTTTTTAAACTCGCAGAATTCACAAAGTAAAATTTAGGAGTTAAATGCTTCTCAGTAATTCATTTCAATCTAGCAAAAGGACCACTCTGTTCAGAATCTTTTGGTTTAATAAGGCAGATCCATACAAAACGTACGAGGTTCATAACTATAGAACTTTCAATCCAAAAAATATCTTACTAGTCACAGGTCTGGCTTTTAAAGCTTAATTAGGTGTTGCAATGTGGCGCAAAATCAAATAATTTAGACTGCTCTGAGAGGATTACAATTGGCTGAAAGTTAGTTACTTGATAAACGATGCCCTTTCTTTGATACTGATGTCACCTGAATAAGTTTCGATCGTGAGGGATGAGACAACAGTTGACACTGCCTTATTAAATATACGTTTTAAAGTACGTGACTCGTGCAAATACCAATGTATGCTTTAAGTATAAACCAGAGTAAAACATAAGATATAAGACATCAGGATCTCTACCGCTTGATGAAAGCAAGTGCTAAATCCCTATTTATAATCCGCGTGATATCGATGTTGGCTCAGCCACGGTAAGAGGACACCGCTGAAGCAAAGCCAAATTGAGGAAAGTTCGGATCATACACTGATCGAAAGTGTTCATAGATACTTTCAAACGCTGATGAATTGCAAATAATAGCACCATCGCATAAAACGATGTCAAGAGTGTCACGAATGTTTTTTTTTAACTTTAATATATTGTGCAGTTTTCTTTCAAGAATAATTATATTTCAGAGGTAACCGGGTATTACTCCATGATTCCTATGTTGTAGAAATATAATTGTAGCAGCAAATGTATTTCGGAGCTTATTGAGCTTACTCTTCCCATTTTTAGGACATCTTGATTGAAGGTCCAACAAAGCCAGAATTCGCAAGATTTCATCTAGGGAATATAAACATATATGAGCATATAAAAAAAAATATATATATATATACATATAAATATATATATATGTATATATATATATATATATATTTATATATATATATATATATATATATATATATATCCATACATAAATACTCGCACACATAATACATTCATTTATTTGTACACATAATCCTTCCAAATTTACATTATTTGTTGAAGTGTGACTCTAGCTCAGAGTAAAACAAAATAAAAGTATAACATTCATCAGGATCAAGTATGTTTGGCAGTACGTTCAGAAAAAAGCTGTCGATATAAGTTGTTACCATAGTTTTGTAAAAAAAGTTCAAGGCAAGATTCAGAATCTAAAATTGAACAATGCAACAAATGTATAAATTTCAATAAATTCATTATTCATTTTTATATAATATGCGCCATACATGCATAGTAAAAGTGTTATTTTTATGTTAATATATAATATAAAAGATAGCCTCCCAATGTTTTAAAGGGTTTTGTTACATAGCGTAATTTCGATGCCTATCTTCAAGGTCAAGGGACAAATATTTCAAATATAGTTTGATAACGCTTATAATATCTTACTTAGCCTCATTGGTGGACTCATTCGTGAGTATTTAACTGAAAAGAGTATTATGACGTCTTTTTCAGTTGAATTGCAATACGAATCCAAAAATTAAACAAAGAAAAAAATTCTTCTGGAAAAATATTTATACGTCATAGGCTCTATGCATCGCCTACTCCCGAGAAATAATAATAATTAAGTTAATTTATATTGACATCCCCTCCAGTGTGCAAGACCAAAACACATCAACGAACCTTTACGCCACTATCGATAAAATATTATATTGACCCAAACACTGCTATTTTATTGTATTCCTTTATGTAGACAGAAAATAAATCTAATAACAAAATAACAATATTTAATATAAAACTAGTTATTGGAATAAAAAATATTTCAAAATATGACAAAAATATGTTCCGTTTCTTTACGAAAAAATAATTATATAATAAATGAAATGTTTATAAAATATATATTTTTAAAAAAGTATGAAATATACAAAAATTTGAAATATGTAAAAACATATATCCTATCAAAAACTTCAACTTATCTACTGTTGTTTTTAAACTACATTGATTGAAAGAACTTGGTTGAAAGGAAATGCTCGGAAGCAACGCAATCACTTTCATAGCAAATGTAGTCTCCTTTTTACGTTTCAATATGAAGAAAACAAAAGCACAACATACTTAAAACATTACAAAAACTTTCAAATACCACAGCTTAGAAAAAAAAGTAAAAATGGAGGATTTGGTATTAAGGGTTTTGTCTATGTATATATGTCATATAACGGAAAACACTACATTTCATAAAGTAAAATGGCACTTCTCTCAGAATAAACGAAACAAATAATTCTTGTAAACTATAGAAAAACTACAAATTCATCCTTTCACACCACCAAAATTGTATATTATTTACATGTTGCATCACTGTTCTATGAAAGTTATCATTAACGATATAATTTTTATTTTTGATTTGAATGAAAACCGAAATATTAATATTATGATGTAATGTGACAATTCAGTTATTATACTTATTTCTTATACGGGCGGGTTGCAGTATAATTTATTTATTAATTTCAGTATTTTTATCTGTAATTTATATATGTATATATATATATATATATATATATATATATATATATATATATATATATATATATGTATATATATATATATATATATATATATATATATATATTATTATATATATTTTGACTTTTAGTGTCTGGCAAAGGATCGCGTAGGCAGCTATAAGGTAATCAATTAAAATGAGTCTAAAGGCAGTAAACAAGATACGCGATACACAAAAAGTTATATTTGTTAAATCCTGTATTTGAAAAAAAAACTTTGTAATACTATTTTTTGCAAATGTTGTCTAATTTAAAGAAATGAGAAAAATGGCAATATTATAAACCTTCACATCATCCTAACTCCTCATGTATTCATGTTAATCTGAAAGCATTTTTAGCATGGACCTCATCCACATTGCACTCCAATCAACAACGTGGTTATCCACGAATGGTTTGGGAATTAATGCTTTAATTAAACCTTTCGTAGAATACAGAATTATATCGATACAGAAGACTATCCACATCATAAATATGCACGCTGTCTCGTGATATTTTTAGTTTTTGAGTTGTGATAAACATATATGAATCTAAGTGATGACAATTAGTAAGTTTTGTACATTTTACGTGATAATAAAATGTACAATGGCCTATTTTTTATCGTATCCTTAATTTATCCTGCCCATTCTTTTTTTTTCTTTACATCTTTAATAAATATTATTTTTTCATTACAAAATACCTCTTCACTGCGTAGTTCATATATGTAGTTAACATATATTTTATGGACTTCTTAAAGGCACCTGCATTTTTCTTTTAAAATAATTTTATTACAACAAATGTAAAAGAAATAAAACTAGTTAAGTGTGAAAATTACACACACCCATGGAAATTTGTATCTCGTTTGAAATGAAAGTATTTATTATTAGTATATAAACTTTCTAGGGCAATAGATATTTTATAATAAGTGATATAATTGAGTAAGGAGGTTTATATATTTACATATATATTAATAAATCATTTTACAAAGATTGATTCATTGAAAGAACCCTGCATTTATAGCCACATATATATATATATATATATATACATACATATATATATATATATATATATACATATATACATATATATATATATATATATATATATATATATATATATATATATAATATAATCGGATCTGGCCTTGCCGCGCCTGACCGGATCCTAAGTTTTGTAGAATAAAATAATAACGACCGGAAATTATTTCAGTTGAATACATCCTTTTTAATGTATATTTATTATATACTAAATAAATAATAAAATTATGTTACAATAAAAATATTACTAAAAATTATATGGTGAAAAGAAAATACAAGTTACTAATTTAAAAAAAACGTGCCATAATTAAAGATTAAAGAATAATAAAATGTTTTTCAAAATGACGAAATCGATTGTTTTTGACATTTTACATAAAATGGAAGTCGTAATTCGATATTTTTTCAATTCATTTCTATTCTGATTTAATTATTTTTAATGTGTGTTAATCTTTCATGTCACATTAAAAAAATTGCCAAAACCTCGTTGTTGCTAAACGGTGTTTCTTCCTTGAGAGTCTTAAAACTGGCCTTTTCAAATAAAACAAAATTATTTTTTCACATATTTAATTTATTTTTATAAAATTTCCATATAAATACTTTTGAGACTTAGATATTTTGAGTTTCTTCCGATATAAGTCCACTAAAATATTTTTTATTACAATGCCAAATTTCGAGTTTCTACGTCAAGCACTTTTTGAGGATCTACGGCTGTGATACCTGCATGATTATATAAGGGATTTAGTTTTTCCTTTTGTGTTAGGGAAGCCTAAAAAGAAAATAAATTTTCCGCCAACTACATGTTTTTTGCTGTATAGACCGTGAAAACCGGATTTTAATATTTTTTAACTGATTATATATGATTAGATAGACCAAAAGTTATTTAACATAATCACTAAGTTTGACAGATTGAATTATATTTCTAAAACATAACGTTTTACTAAAACTTTCTATGCTTTATATATTACTTTAGCCATCCTATTTCTGTTTTCAAGTCCCATCATATTTCAATACCATTTCCTAGTACTCGCAATATGGTAATTAATTTTTGTCCAATAGTAGCGACTTTCTGTATTGGTGTATAAACTTGGCTTGATAATTTTTTACTAATGACTTAAGTGTTACTTTGTAAACCATCGAGTAGTTAAAACATCGCATTCAAAATTGGCGTGCAGATATAATTATTTATTAAATATCAAGTACGAGACCAACTTATTTTTTGAAAATATATTTGTTGATCGTGGTTATTTTTACCCAGAGTTAAAATGAACTGACTTTAAAAAATCTGTTTCATCTATCCTTAATCGAAAGTATGGTTTAATTCTAAACTTATCAAAGTTATTATTTTATCCGATCATGTTTTACTCCCATAGTAAATTACATAGATTTGCACCAAGTTTTTAAAAGTGCTCACTATTACCATAGATTCGATTTTACACTAATTTAAATGCACGATATTAGACTAAGTATAATTGTAATATCGTTATAACATAAAAACATTTTCTAAGCAAATATAACCCGTTAATAGCAAAAATTGGAAAAATTTTATACTACTTATAAACAAATTTACGTTTATTACACAAAAATGAAGGTATGTTCTCGACCATTAAAATGTTCTCGACCATTAAAATGTTTTTTATAAAATATTAGGAAAACGCACTTTTCAATAAAAGTTAAATTAGTCTTATTTATATGTTTCTAAATTTCCCATGACATATATACAAGATTTTATTGTGTATTACCATGCTCAAACTATTATGAAAAAACCCATGAAAACCCAAGAAACTTTAATAACTTGATTTATTAATAAAATCATTAAAGCTTCATAAAAACAAGCCATTCTTGTTATGCGCACAAATATTCCCAAGCTAGAAGTATTATCAATAATTTTACTACATTCGTGCTAAGAATCTATTGCTTTAATGTATCGGCTGGGGGAGGGACAAACGCAAGTGAGGCAATAGCGCGTTTACTAATGTAGCCTATTAACAGGAGGAAGTTCATTGCTCTCAGGAAGAAAATTACGTAACTTAATTAAGGCATTCATTGTAATGATAAAATATATTATTCAGCGACCAAATTAAAATAAATGTTTGCTATATATGTCACTTCTAAAATATATATTAATATTAGAAAATAGTCAAGATTACTGTGAAAACCGATTACATGAAGCAAACTGGAAATATATATGTCCTGATATTAAAAAGCTTAACACACATAACCGTTCAGACAAAAATATTCTACTTTGTTAACTGTTGTATTATTGAAAAGAAAGAAATCAATGAAACAAAGTTTTTTCAGAACTAACACGAGTTTAGTCCTCTAATATCAGAAAATAGTTGGGCAAACGTGAATTTGTTGTGGAACTAATACAAAATTCTATTTTTACATGAATTATTGCTATTATTATAGAATATATTGATATCTATGAAACAAATTAATCACAAAAGAAAGAGTAATATTCAAATTGTGACGTGTAAATACAGATGGAAAACGTTTTAAAAAAAAATTGGAGTAATGAGTACGGTACATACCGCATTTACTTTTATTTATCTGACATGACTTACGGCATTTACTTTTATTGATCTGACATGGTCTAACAATAAATAGACTGAATATGAATGCTTTCGCCAAGAACGATAGTCGTCACATAGACAAGAACTAAATTCGCCCCAGAAACTGTATGCCCTCCCTTTTGCCAGCTCATATAAACGAAGGGTTCTTTATTCGAAATTAACGAATCTTAACGAGAAAGGCATCAAAATTAGTATGCAATAACCACAAGCTTTAAATATGTCTCAAACGTTATTGTAGATAAGTAAAATTTGCTCATGAGTATTATTGAAATTTGATAACAAAAAATTATTACGACTAAAAGAAATTCTATTTTTTGTTCGGGTTGATTTAAAAGATTGGTTTTTGTTTTTATTTTAAAATAAAGAATGACGAAGACCGATTCGACGACGATTGATCGACATTTACTAAAAAAAAACTTACTTATAGCCCTAACCGTAATAAAAATTACCAATGCGCATGCTTACTTCTGCGCATGTATGGTTTAAATAATAGATGCGCGAGTCTCAACAAATGGTTTTATTGTACGCTTATACGTTTGTACGTAATGTGTTTAATTTAGTGGTGAACATTTTTCCACATTCCGTTGAGCCTTAGATTAGGTCTTTTAAACCAAAATTGAGAATTTCGTTTACAATTTTTAACTCGCTTTTGCGTAATGTATATTAAGCATTAAAGTACAATATCCCTCACTCTCTCTTTATTCAACACCAAACGTTTGAAAGATATGGAAAAATTACAGATACTAAAATGTTATTAGAATTTTTAAAAAAATTTCGTCTAATTTGTAACAACAATTGAGAGCGATTTCGACAACTACGGATGGATACTTTGTATGTATGTCGACAAGCACTCTCCCTTGTTTTCGTAAGTTGCTCATTAAATTGAAATTCTTCAATGAATCTAACAATCCTGCTTACATCCTAAATATGTAAACAAGGTGTTATAATATACACATGTACTGCATATGTGTAGTTATTATGAATAAATCATCTAAAATGAACTATTTAAAAATTTATAGAAATTTTAACAACATTTTAATTAACATCTAATTTTTTCTTGTATTAACATACCACAGTTCAAATTTGTGCTCATGTTTCGACACTTTAAGTGAAAAAAACACTTATATTTATAGTTCATTTATATACGTATGTATATAAGTACATGAGCACAATGATATTCTAGGGTTTATATTTTTTATGTCTTTTTATTAAATTCTAATTTTCTTTAATTTTATTTTCCTGTTGTCAAAATAAAAATTATGTAAAGACAGTGTTAAATTCACCTCTGTAGATTAATTATGAAACGAAACTAATTAAAACTCCGCATACTTTTTCACCTCAGTCTAAAACCGACACTTGTGAGTGAGAAAAATTGGCTTCCTGTAAATATAATCACATCGCAAATATCACAATGAAAATAAATAATTTTTATTGCTTTTTGTTATATACAAATTGATAGTGGGAAAAACTTTTTGAATTTCATATCTTCTTATTTAAAAGTAAATCGAAAATAAATTAATGAAAAACGTTATTATTATTTTTGTTTTAATTCTTTTTTACTATTGTTTATTAAAATCTTCTAAAAACCAAAATGCTTTCATGTTATGGAAATCAACTAGCAAAAAGTGAAATTGCAAAATGAATAAATGCTCTATATGGAGTGAAGAAACCAATGCATTAACTAGCATTTATGTTAACAAAACTCGTGAGTGAGGTGAAACTACTACTCAGCAACAATAACGAGACAGTTTCAGAAATTACTCAAACTCTTCCAACTGCACAGTAAGTTAAATACACTGAGCAAAGCGGTCATTTTCACACCAATTATCTGCTTGTCATTCTTATGTTTTAACGCGTTTTATTTAGAATTCCTAGTTTATTTAATGCGTTGTATATCAAGTTTTGTGTATGTTATTATTTATCTCTTTATTTATATTTTCCTTTTTTCAGTGGAACAGTTGGTTAGAACGGTGAGATCAAAAATTTTAGAAATTTTAGGAATATTTATTTAGTGAATTTTATGACAAAAAAATCTATAGTTATTAAATATTCTTCAGTAGCCAAATACTGTCCCCTGCTTTGTTGTAAATATTCTTCCAGACTTTTCTCGGAGAATCATTAGACTTCGGCAAATTTCGAATTCATCGAATGATCTTGTTAACTATTTGGATAAAAAAAAATTGTGTCACGTCACCCTATGCCACTTAGGCTAATTCATATCTATTTTTCAACTATTGATATGAAAGTCATTTTGATTTACTCAGTAGGTCTGTACTACGGATAGTCTCATAAAATTTAAATGAATTCAAAATAATAATTAGATTTTTATGGTGGTGTATGCAATATAATGTTAATATCAAAATTTTTGTGATTTCAAAGTTAGAAAGAATTAAAAACAAACGTATGATAGAAAGTTAGAAAGAATTGAAAACAAACGCATTTTATTTCCAGAGCAAATTGAATCTTACATAAAAATATTTAAGTGAAATACATTCCTTTTATTATTTCTTTTATTCAGCTAATAAATTGTCAAACATTTTGAATAAATTGTTGAGTAACAAATTAACATACTCGACTAAAATAAAATAGATATAGATTGGAGAATAGTCTTTTTTATTTAATCAACAAATAATTATTTATTTTGAAACAATAAAAAAATTGTAATTTTTCTTAAATTACAAGTGATTAATGAAGAGCGACACAGGACGCGATGCAAACATCTAATTGTACTGCGACCGACGTGATCGTTAAATGTACTGCGACCGACATGATCGTTAAATGTACTGCGACCGACATGATCGTTAAATGTACTGCGACCGACATGATCGTTAAATGTACTGCGACCGACATGATCGTTAAATGTACTGCAACCGACATGATCGTTAAATGTACTGCGACCGACATGATCGTTAAATGTACTGCGACCGACATGATCGTTAAACGTTTTGAGTAAATTTTATTTGATCGCGTCTTCATCTTCGTGCTATTTTATTTCACACTCAAAAATATTCTTCTGAAATATTGACTTCCGCTCAAACAACGACAAATTGTTATTTATTACTTTGTATATATTATAAGATTAACCGTGTTAAGGAATAAATTGTAATTTAAAAAAAAAGGCACATCCTAGTTTCAAAACGTCAAAACATTCAGGAAATTGCAATAGGGAAATAGCAAAAAGTTTAATAACATTTATGGTCATAATACAATATATAAAAACTATTTCCTAAAAGCAAAAATAACATATTTTTAATATATCAATAAATGTAAGCGATATAAAAAACTGAATGAACAAATATCTAAGCCAAAATGTATGAAACCATGTGAATACGTTTTGCCACTGGACGGCAATCACGGACGGCAGTCACGGCTAAACTGTGTTACGTAAAATGATGTTACGTTATTACATGTAATGAAGTGTGTGGACGCGTTAGACTGTCATTTCGGGTAATTACTACGACGTCTTTCAACGGTATGTATTTATAAATTAGATCGGGCCCCATATATGAGATAAAAAGGAAAAAATAATAAAAATAAATTCCTTCCAGATATGTATTGGGGTGAAATATTTGAACTTCTTAAGTGTAATTATCTCTGTCACAACATAAAAAGAAAAACACAAGTTTGTGCATGATGTTAATTAGTTCTTAGTAGTTGTATTTACATAATTTTTTTAACATTGTGTAGTTAGGGAGTAATAATTAGCGTTGTGTTACATCTGGACACGGGGGGCAATTGAACTTAATCTGAACTTCATTAAATTTTAATAGCTTAAAGAGTTTCGTAGCAATATTTTTAGAATGTACAGTATGTTGTCAAAAATAAGCCCACTTTTATTAAAAAAAAATACCAAATTTTTTATAAATCTGATTGCCGATTCAAATAAATTTTATGGGGTTGATTTTTTAATTTTCTCCGAATAACACAATTCGATGAAAGGTACAACTTCTGATGATTGAATCAGGAAGTTACTACAAGTTACATATTTGTACTCAGAAATAGAATTTGTTCACTTTCTCCACAATATGAGAATATTCTCTCGCATGTGTAATTTATTAAGGATAAGTTTAATAAAATGATTATCACTTAATTTTTAAACCATTTTAAAGACTTTAGGATGCTATACTTATATTTCTCGGCGAGATGCAAATATAACAAATTCATGTGTAAATGGTTTACAATTTAATATTTTCCAATGCAAAAATAAACAAAATAATTCAATATGCAAAGTAATGAAATTATCTTTTATTTGTGTAAAGTCGAATACAAAAAAGCAAACTTAACATCTTATATGTTTGCGCAGACTTTGAGTTTAATTGTCTATTCACAAACACACGTTAAAGTGATACCTACAAGAAATCACACATTTAGACCAAAATTGCATTTAATAAGATATCAAAATAAATTACAAGGTTCTACCGTAGCAGCGAGTTATAATTAAAATTAATAATGATACCGTATTATACTAATAAACTCCTAACATACGCAGTAGACGGCGTCTATATTTAAAACGACCTTCCCCCTTGTTTACACGTTCTTGTCCCTGTGTTCCAAATAATGGCACAATTACGTATGTCTTGCCGAAGTTATTTGTAATACAGGTTGATATAATATCGGTTTGATGAAGAAAATTATCGATGTAGTATTTTCTGCAGTAATAAAATTAGTTTTAAACGCTTACTTTTAAATACAAACGTTATCTATTAATTAATTTATTTATTTAGTTATCTATTTATTATACAAACGTGAAGGTAATTAAGTTAGTAAAAAAAATTTGAAACCTGGAAACAAAAAAAAGATGGTTGGAGTAAAACAATAATTTTTACTAACTATAACTAATAATATTTTAAAAGGTTTTATTAGGGTGGTGGAATAGTCTTTTTATTTCCTAAATCATAGTTTAAGATACCTTATAACTCAGAACTAATAAATAAACGTTGACAAATATGAAAAATTGAATGTGATATAAAAGGTTTCAACTCGGCGTTAATACAAAAAATTATTTAGTGAATTGTGATACTATTTTTAATAGTGCTTGTTGTATTCCATTATAGCGAATGATACGAGTAAATATTCTCATTCAATAAACGCCATAAAATTTCAAAGCATTAATATAGCACCTAATTTTATTGAATTTGTTAACATATCTAAAAACAGACATTCACATGTCCGTCAACCTGTCCGTCTATTAGAGTACTTTTTTAGCAACTGACGTAGAAACTTTAAATACAGCGCAGTAATATAACATGTATCTCAAGTCAACCCTCAAAAGTGTTCTTGCTGAAAAGTTTTAAAAAGGACAAATAGAGCAGTAAGAAACTCAAAAATTTTCATGCTCATGGTTCATAGAAGGTTTGAAAGAAGATATTTATTAATATTCCAAAACTATGTTCATATTTTGAAATTTCAAATGAGCTATTTCTGGGGTTATTGCTGAAAGTTTTACTATGAGTTTACTTAAAGTTTACTGGAAAACTAAAAGGACGATTTGAAATGTCATAGTTTTTCATAAATTGTATTTATTTTTACGCGCGGAAAAATATGTACTCGGTGCTCGAACAATTACATGGTGAAAAATAATATCAATATTGTAAAAATATAATAGAAATTCTCCATACCTTCAAATGTTTATCAAAATATAGACGTTTTATTTATTAATTTTAGTAAATTTATTCACACTAAAAACGGAAATCGTGGATCTTTTTTCATTCTGTAGAAGGTGTGAATTAAAACGGAACATTCCTTGCAGATACAATACTTCCTTACATATATATAATGAAACATGTCTCTATACTTAATTAATACTCCATCTATGATTAGATAACTACATTCTACATGTCAATCAAATTTCTCTTAAAATTCTTCTGAATAGTCAGTCTTTCAAATTTAGTTCTTTATATTAGGTATTTAAGTAGTAAAATACTTCTTAAATTATTCCTTCAGGTGATCCGTATCGTTATTTTGTTCAACCTTTGTAATAATTTGATGCCTCTCTTAGTTTGTAACACTACAGGTATTATTTTCTTCATCGATATTATTAGAGATTTCATATACGAGTATTTTACGTACAAAAATATGCATCTGATAGAAGAAAACATCCAATAATGGCGAAAAGAGGGAAAAGTTTTATTTAGATATATTTACTTGCTTGTGATTATTTATTATAAACTGAACAACGCAATCATTTTTAAGAAACGGATATAAGGGAAAAGAGCTAAACTATAGTTTATAACAAAAAAGACAATTATTTTCGCATATTCCTTTTTCGTATCTGACGTGTGCATGTTGCTGTTTTGCTTCTCCGTGGCGCATATTTGTATTCTTATTAATTTTATCAAAAAGTTTCTATATCACACTTTTTCTGAAGAAAATTACTGCAACAGACGGAAAAACGCATGAAATTTCTGGTAAGTTTTCATTTTTTTCTCTTTTGTTTTCGGAAGCTATATGAGTTAACCCATGCTCAGAGAAGTAAACTATTTTTTGGCATTATAAAGATTTAAACTTAAATTGAGTCATTACTTTATATTGGAGTGATGTCGAAATTTGTGTCATTCAAATAGGGTAATACAATTTTGTTGCAGTTCGATATAGATTTTGAAAAAGTGAAAGATCGTTGTATGTATCATATTTGTACGCGTATCTATATTGATTATTTATCGATTACTTAAGGATCTATAGATATTTATAAAAATTATATATATATATATATATATATATATATATATATATATATATATATATATATATATATATATATATATATATATATATTTCTGTCATAGCCCTGTTGAAATATTAAAGTATCGAAAGTACAATAAAGGCATACTAGAGGTTTTATTTATGAATAATTAAATATTCTTAATATTTATTCTTATTCTATTACCATTTGCATATTTTCTGATATTTTTAATGACAGATAATATTAATAAATATAAATTTACTGCTATACCAAATGCATAACTTTCAAATTCTGTCTTAACTATTGTTTAATTCGGCTGCTCACCCTCTATATAGAGTTGATGAGAGTACATCTTGGGTTTTGTTATTAAGATCGTCTTTTATAGAAATCCCTTTACGGTACATCTCGTGTCGGCGTTATATTACGCGGCGTTTGTGAGACCTATTTGAAAATATTTGCTTGGCTATAATAAAGATTCCTTACAAAACTCCAATTTTAAACCACATAGTAGCAACAGATCAGTTATTGATAAAAAAATTAGTAAAAATAAATCGAAATTAACAGTATAAAAGGATAGACTTGGTTTTCTTAAAATGATCAACCATTCTACGTTTATTTTTTTTAAATAATTTTAATTTTACTGTTATAGTACGCTTGTGTGAAAGAAAGTGTGTTAATATTTATTTTATATAAATCTCCCACACAGTTATATATAGATACACTTGTGCAGTTTGACACGTCGGATGGAAAGTGAAATGAGCAAAGAAATTGAAAAATATAATTTCTTTAACCCTTTTAAAAAATAAATAAAAAAAGATTTTATAACGTGGTAGTTTTGTGCTCGCTATTTTTTCCTCCTGATTTTTTTATTAAAAATACGGGAAATGTCTCGACACGTATCAAGGAATTGTTTATACTTACATCTTTCGTACTTTTTTATTATTAAACAAAAACATCGACTTTTATCCTAGAGGAATTATGTTATGTGTACCTTAATGAAAATCTATCCTGGAGATTAGATATAATTGAATAATAAACAAACAAACACACTTTCCCTACTATTTAAATTCCATGTTTGCAAAACTACCGATAATAAGATAATAAACTACATGTTAGCTCGATACACGAAATATATGCATACCAAAATTGACAGATATTCGGTTCTTGATCGTAGAGTTTTTAAATAACAAACATCCAATCATTAAAACTTTTGAATTTGTAAAATTAATGAAATTAGACACAAGAGAATTATTGAAATGAAACACAATACAATTGACACGTTATGAAATAAAATTCTGCCGTTATTTTTAATAAATCTTTTGCAGTCATTGTATATTGATTAATTGGTATTTTCCAATATTATTGACGTAAGTAAAAAAAAGAATAAAAAATATATGTCTTCAATTTTTCCAAATAAAATGCAAAAAAAGCATAGAAAAAATATAACAAAAAAGAAAATTTCTATAGGTCTATTTGACGCATTTTGTTCGTGATTTAAAGCTTTCGCCTGCAGTACGTGTATATTCGCAAAATTATTAGGCATAAAAATAATTACACATTTGCTTGCTAGGTATTATTAATATTAAATTTGAAATACATTTAAAGTGAAATCGTAAAATTTAAAAATAGTACCGCTCGGTTATTATTTTTTGAAGCCTTACAAAACTCATAGTAACTCACCAATATGAAGAAGTCTAAATGCAGTTAAGTCTAAGTTAAATGTTTTCTTAGAAAAAAAAGGCATATCAGTTGAAACACATAAGATAAAAAAAATCATTATTAACTACTCTAACGAAGCGGCAAAGACTGTATATGTAAATGTAATTATCATATGTATCTTAAACATTCCCTTAATACCTGACAACTCCACCCAACGGTAAAATAATTTAATGTTCTTCTGACCAAAGTTGTCTCCAATTTAAACTGTTTCATGAAAAATGAATAAACGCGCCATTTCAAATCACAAAAATGTTTCATTTATTTACATACAATAAATAAAATATACTTTCAGTTATACCAGCAACGTCATTATAAATCACTTGTCGCCAGAGTGCACCTTGAAATGAAATTCCTCCCTTGTTTTTGCGCTTTTTATTGAAAAGTTCCACATTATTATTTTAAACTAAGATGCCGATAAGATACAAAAGCTGTTGTGACATTTTCATTATCCTGAAATCTTCTAGGATTTTAATTTTAACCCAGTCCGAGATTATTTCTATACCGGTACTCTATATTGCAATAACCAATAATAGGTTTGTATATTTCAGATAGATCGAAGAGAACCTATGTTCATAGCCATTTCGTCTACCTTAAATCTGATACTTTGTAGTTTATTAGCTTTTGACACTATCTTGGTTACATTTTCTCATACATTTCAACATCCGGCGACATTCGTTGAGATTTCCAAGGAAAGCCACTATGCACGTTAGCTTTAAATGGTTAAAGGTAAGCGAATTCAATTCTTTAAAGAAGTATGAGGCAATCTAGTCTCTTATTTCTCTGGAAGTTTGAGTCTCTATGTGAACATAATTTGTCGAGTTTACTTATAATAATGTTATCAACTTAACGTTTAAATCATTTTTCAGGTCTTGCGTATGTAATTTAAGGTTAACAGGCTACATTTATTTTTCAATTAATTTTCAAAGTAATTCTTAATTGAAAGAGCAGTGAGTGAGTCTCCGGCTTTATATCCTCTTTGATAGATCAAAAGCATCGATAACATAAGGCACGTAACTTATGTGTAAAAAATTAAATGCCAATATTTCGAGAGAGATGAACACAGATTATTATAGATTATTTTCCAAGGTTTGTCAGTTTGTATTTGTGGTTGGCAAGAGTTGCTCATTCTGGAAGGTAATAACGGATAATGGATGGATAGACGCATGAGAATAAAAATATATGTTACCCAATGTTATCATGGGAATATTGTTTTTAAAAGACAACACAAATTCTTGTCTTTTTCTTGTCAGCAAAGACAAGCAAATTGTGGAATTTGTAATCTGGTGCTTAAATATGTAACCGGTATTTCAGTGCAAGTTCTAATCTTGGCCGTGGTAGATTATTGTTCATAATGGTGAATTATAGCATTACCATCATAATGTTACAGTTTCAATCACGACAACAAACGAAACATTCACAGCTGCAATAAGAAACTGCAAATGGGAGCACAACCCATAAAATAGACAAAAATGCAACAACTCTGTAACTAAAAAAAGGATTTTTTTCTGTTAAAAGACAACATATATGTATGGTATTTATATACACGCTGCCTACTTCACATTATTAAGATATAAAATATTTTGTAAATATTTCATTAATTGATCATGTAAAACGTTTTGATATAGTTTTTTTGTAAATGTTTAATTAATTGCTCCGTGTAAATTGAATTAATACAAATAATGACATTTTTTTATAATACGTCAACGCTGATATCACCCTAACTTTTTAACATGTCTGAAGCTCAAAAAATGCCGACAGCTTTTATATTTTGTATAGACATGTTAATAAGTTAAAAATTAAAAAATAAATATACTTTACTTTTCGGATTATATCAGCTTATATATTAATACCCTTAAAATTATTAAAGCATGCATCCGAACATTAACTTGAACAATAATCTCTTAAAAAATAAATTAACACATTCAAATAAATTGCAAGAAAAAGTTTCCCAAAACAAACCCTTTAAGCATGAAGTGAAAGTTAAAGAAACTAGAATGTACAAACAAAAGCTTTCAAGCAATGCGAAGCGCCTCTAGAGGACCTTTATCGAGGTAGGGATTAAATTCCAAAATACTTTAATTTTCGACTTTCAATAGCTTTCCTGATATAAATTCAGCCCTTCAGTTAAACGCTCTGTGATGCAAATGTAGTCATATGTTTGATTAATCAAATTGTCGAATAAGTATGGACTTAAGCAAAAAATAAGATACTATGAATTCGTAAAGCGAAACTTGGTAAAGGGCGCTTTGTGATGTGTAGTTTTTATATAATTTATACAGACCGGTTGTACTTGTAGTACGTAATTTCGTTATTCCTGTTTTTTTTTATGTTTAGTGCAAAAATAACAAGTTTCTTTCGTTATTCTTTGTCATCACACATGCTTATGTAAGGAGAAATACGGGTAGGGTGGCAAGACCTGTGAGCTTTTTTCGAATCTAGTACATGAGGAGGTCGCTTTTTTAATATCCCTCAGGCAATATCACCCAAATAATATAAGCATTCGTCGTGTTTACGGCAGTTGTATTGAAAACAGAACTATCCGTTAATTTTTTTTCATATTTGTTTTAAAGCGTTTTAACTATGTATATGGTGCGTTATGGATGACAAAAATGCTATATCTTTGAATATATTTAAAGGATTCCACCATATAAACGAAAAAATAAGCCGAATTAAATATGTCACAATTCTATGTAATTTAGCACCGAAACATTTGTGTTATTAAATATCAAATAATGAACGAGTGAAGTTTCCATTAATATATAAACTACAGTGCTAACTTTTATGTTAATTTCAATAAAATTTCCACTGTCCTTTATGTGACATATAATCTCACGTATATTTAATATATTTAAGATGACTGCAAAACGGTTAAACAATTTGAATATAATGCTTTTCTACATTTTATGATTCTATCCAGCAATGTTAAAATATACGTATGTGAAGTTTAATTATTTTGTGCTGTATTGGGGCACAATTGTTTTTTCTTCGATGATTTGATTGGATTTAATTCCAACAAACCGCATCTACAAATCAAATAATGAAAGAGAATGTAAAACTAAAGGTTCAATAATACACTACAGATATCTAGTACAGGTCACATTTCGGACTAAGATTCGTAAGTTTGAAAGAAAGAAATGAAGCAAGACGACACGTGCAAACCTTCAGCATTGGTTTACGGTAAAGAAATATTACATTTAATAAATAAGTTTGAAACAACCTACGTGTATCTAAATAAACTACGTTAATCTGAACAGAAAACTTTTCCGTTGGCTAATAAGTTTTTAGTTTTTGTTTGGGTCTCTTACAAAAAAGTCGCCAAAAGTTCAGGAATGTTTTATTATAAGATATAAATAGACCGAGACACGCCGGTTAACGAGCCTTAGTGTTTAACTTTCAAATGAATTACATAATTTAAAGATTTGTCAATTATTCCCATTGTATTGATTGACTGGATGTCAATCAAAAAAAGGGTGGTGAGTAATTAGTTCCATACGTGTATTGCAAACGACTATTTTACAAAAACCCACATTTCGACACTACTAAAGATCTTAGAAAATTTCTTGACATTTTTTTAAATTTCCTCTTCTCAAATAAGAGAAAATTTACGGACTATTATTTTCTAGTTGTTTTTAGTACTTTATTTTTATTTAATTAGAAAAAACTTACGGACTATTATTTTCTAGTTGTATTTAGTACTTTATTTTTATTTAATTAGAAAAAACTTACGGACTATTATTTTCTAGTTGTTTTTAGTACTTTATTTTTATTTAATTAGAAAAAACTTACGGACTATTATTTTCTAGTTGTTTTTAGTACTTTATTTTTATTTAATTAGAAAAAACTTACGGACTATTATTTAGTAGAAAACTTATTGACTATTTCTTAGGTTTCCGTATCACAAAAAAAACCGAACCGTTAAAATATAACTCACAAATCTATCAATCAGTCCGTCGCAGCAGTTGTTTTTAGAATAGAAAAAGAAACATTAATTTCGGCATAGATGTAAAACATATTAACCCCCACATATCTCAATGATTAAAACTCAAAAATATTAATTCGAAATTACTGAATTGTACACATATGAATAAAAAATATCATTGCGTAGGTTGGAAAATAATTTATGTTTTATAGGAGGTAGTAATTTTTTATTTACTGCGTTTTCATTTGAGGTATACTATCTTTCGCCGCAACTGCCGTCTTTACATTTTTATTATTATTTGGAAAATCGTTTTATATTTCTATATAGTGGTATATAATTGTTTGGTGTTTTTCCCATTCACAAATAAGCAAAACGCGTAATTTCAAAAAGTTCATTTTTCACTTTTTCTAAGCTATTAAATTTTGAAACAAGTTTAGAATTATTTTTTTTTTCGTTAAATGCATAAAAAGTTAGGACTGTTATGAAAGTACTTCTATCACCTTTTAGTACTGAATTTGTTTCTACTAGCTTCTCCTGTTTCTTATTTTCAATTGCCTTACTTTGCGGAAAAAACTAAGATGGTCAAACAAAAACTTAACAACTTAATAACCTAAGAGACATTTTTATTTAGATTTGTATTCATTTATTGTTTATAAATTTTTAAGTTACAAACGAAAATTATTTATTATAATAAGTTTTTATTTATAAGTTCCTTTTTTGTAAAAACGAAGAATTTTTTTTCAAACTCATTAATACATAAGTACAGTACTACTATTTTACAACTAGGTTTTTTCTCCATATATTTTTTTTAAAAATTGTAAAGACCGAAAAATAAATTTTGAATCTAATTATTTTACTTTTAAATACATATTTTAATTTCCAGTAGCGTTTTAGATATTTTTTAACCTTTTGTCCATTGCAGATATTAAATTTGGACCAAAAGTAATATTATTCCGAGGTAAGTAAAATCATTCACAATTCAGAATTTCACCTTCTAGCTTAGTATTGAAAATTTAGATATTATAAAGATAATTATTAAATGCTGGGCGACATAGAAATTCCAACGGTTATTATGGTTACAATTTTAGCATATAAAATAATTTAAGAAATGGAATATCTTTGTATTAGATAAATTTAAAAAATCAATTTCCTTAACATTCCCATCTACAAGAGGACAATGAATGTAGGTTTTTGAACGAGTCAAAAGTTCATTATCTGGTTATATATTTGTGCTACATGATGCTTCTAAGACAATATTTACCTATAAATACTAAGTGAATCTCGTTTTTCTGTAAGTGCGTGTGCTAGATATTAATTTTCGCTCGACCTGTTACGACGAGAAAAATTACACACCACATTCTCGGGGTCATTAAAAATAGAATATGACATTTTGATAGTAATATCAATACTTGGAAGAAATACGTTCACAGCAATCAATATTATTTGGTATATAAAATAAAGTAATTTTCATTTTACAATTATAACATTCTATTTGTAGTTTATTAAAATAGGCATTACGCAGCCGATCGTATTCTATAAACAATTTATTCAACTTACATTGTCGAAAATTATTTAAATTAATATGAAATTTTTAGTTTCACCATGTGACCTTGATATCCTGGCTAAAATTTTAAAAATTATTTTTATTTTTATGTCATTGTTATTAGATATATTATTTTTCTTTTATAACTTTCGTAAGCATACAAACTAAGTTCAAAAATGGAAAATTGCATAAAGTTGTTGAGAACGATTCTAAGTTTAATTAAAAAAAAGATGAAACTGCATGTGAAAAGCAGTTTTGATAGTTTTATATACTATACATTGGTTGCTATAGATCGTTATCCTCTTCATAAGCCTTAACGGAACTTCGAATAATTATCTCAATTTTTAGCCTTCACAGTAGCACAAATGACTTAAACATAACTAACATATTAAGCAAAAGGACATTTAGAAATATATAGAAACTACTACGTTAAAATCAAACAGAAAAAAAAGATTGAGAGTAATTGTGTGACAAAATTACTATAAATTTAATAGAAATTAGAATTTAACATAAAACCAAAAACTTAATCACCATTTTTATTCAACAATCCATTAAGACATTATACAAGAAATCTAGGAAAAAACCATATAAACATATCGTATGCACTTGTATGTCAATTTATCATCCCTTAACTCAATTGAAAGCAACCATGAAAAAGATACCGTAAAAATGGTGACAACAGAGTTTATACATTCATCGGTCTGGCAAAAATTTCCTTAATACACCTTCATAAATGTTAATAAAATGACCACTACTTACTAAATTTTTTCATTGAAAAATATTTGTACATACATTTTTACATAATTATAACAAATTCCCCCGCGGGATTAGGTATCCATATCTATTTACATTAACTCCATGCAACACCATTTATTAATATGTTTATGTGAACGTACATACCGTGACATAATATTCATTAATCGAAGGCCGTCATTATAGCCTTATTTAAAAAGCTTCCCACTGGAAAAAATACGAATATTATTATCTTTAATGAATATGTTTCGTATATGCATATATTATAAAATATATTGCAAAAAAACTAATTTATTTCTGTTTCAATTATTCCTAGGTATTACTAATTAGGGAGATTGATGCGAGGGAAAATATTATATGTGAAATCTAGATACTGGTACCCCGCACAGGGATGTATTTTAACTGCGACCGAGAAAGCGCGAAAGGCTTCGTTCGTGTATTCGACCAAGTATAATTATTTTTTATCTAGAATTACCATAGTGAATATATTGTTTCTGATAGTCTATCGTTATAGGATGCAGTACTACCTTATATAATTTAGATCTTCTGTAATTATAGTAATTAAGGCCCTCTTCTGCTTCTCTTTATAATTAATGATTTGTACACAGTCGCCAACAACGCTCGTTGCCTTTCTCTTTACCGATGATGAGAGAAATACCCCGAAGGTAGAAAATTAATTTAATTGTGAGCTATTTCAAAATATAAAAACTCAGGTTTTCAATGGAGTATTCACAATAAGCTACAACTTAATATAGGAAAATGCGCAGTGATGACGTATTCACGCCTGCATGTATTTTTGGTGCAGAATTATGAGTAAAATTGAGTTGTGCTCAAAGGGCATCATCCATGCTAGATCTCAGTGTGACTATGAACTGCCATTTAATAATTCAAACCAATACCATTGAAACCTGTCAGAAGGTCTACAAGGTATTAACAAGCAGTTTGTGATGATTTCCATGACAGTGGGTGTATTATGGCTTTGTTCAATTAAATTTGTTCAATTCAAGTTTGTTCAATTAAGTCCGTAGACTGGTCTCCGCATGAAGTAACTTATACACTAGTGTTAATGAAAATATTAAAACAATTAAACTGTTTTAGATTTTCACAATACGTTTAATTTAGATTTTAATATAAAAAATATGCCGGTACTTTCTTCTATATTAGTTCCTCTCAGATTTTACAATGGGTATGGTCGGATAGAATTTTCTTCAATTCCATCGCGAAATTCTTTCCATTATTATATAATAATATTGATATTCACCCGGTCTCAGATTTGGTAAAGTGTTATGCTTCTGATATTTACGTGAGAGGTCGAAGTCATGGTTTATTCCATCGCTTGTGAACATCCTGCAGCACTCGCCAGTTTTTCACGCACTTAGTTATTAAATCGCCTTAGAAATGCAATTACGCAGTTGCTTACTAAATTAATCGCCTTAGAAAAGCAATTACGCAGTTGCTTGATAGTTCATGTTAAATAAAAATCTGGTTTTATGTTTAATTCAAGGGACAAGTTAGATTTTGTTTTGTTTAAGTTGTGTCTTTTTTGTTTTATTAATTATTTTGTGCGTTATAAACTATTATACTTTTATAGTTTGTGCGTATCCAGCACCAGTCGAGGTAATCTGAAAGTGGGACACGGAATACTCTCTATGTTATTGAAATACTGTCTAGGCTTATATATCCTATTTATTTATTTTTTGAAAAATAAATAAATGGGATAGGTGAGCGTAGACGGCAATTGATGTAAATATTTTCTTTCTTTCAATATTTTAAAAAATTTTTTAAGAACTACTTTATATCAAATTGTATAAATTAATTTTGGAATCTTTATAACTTGCTGTTTCACATGGTACTCGTAACTTTAAACACATCGAAATTATATGCCACCTCTAAAATTTCTAAAAGAGTATGCTTGGGTATTTGTTATTGATTTGTGTGTGAGTAAATATGCTTTACAATTATACAAATTTTCAAATTCATACCTTCAACCTTTTCTGAGAAAAACGGCGTGAAAATTGTCTATGTTGAAATTAAGTTCACTCGGTAATTTGGCGGAAAGGAAAATTAATGAAACTTTATGATACAAGATTTTTTTAGTAAAATACAAGATTGCATTCTATATATATTTAAAATAATAGTTTTTCTAAATTTAAATAGAGCATACTACCTACATTTAGTATTAGGGATACTCACAAGAAAAAAGGGTAATGCTCTGTAGCACAGGAACTGGTTATGCGTAGCATATATAGTAGAATATAAATAACATATAATGGTAAAATGAAGCAAAAATATAGCACGTAAGCCTTCTTGATATATGATTTTAATTATACCAATGCATAACCACAGAGAAGTGAGTAATGAAACCCACAGTAGATCTGATAGAATCGAATATAATCATATTTTTTACAAAAAACAAAAACGCTGATCTGATTTTTAGAAATAACCTATTCAAACCTATATTTTTTGGCTGTGTTGGCTAACTCCTTCTAAAGCTGCTTATTTATATTAAATTTAAGGAAGTATGATAATTATAGTACCAAATATACCTATAAAAATGAAAATACTGTAATGCTGTAATTATTTCTGTGATAATTTTTATAATTATTAGTATAAATAATTCTAATTGTTAGAAGTATACACTTTCGACCAAAATATTGTAAAATAATCAATGAAATAAAATAAATGTACATTATTGTAACCGCTGAGCGTTAGTGTAAAATAAAGCGATATATACTAGGTCTGTTCAAAAAAAAAGGTGACTTCAAATTTCGCGGGCTACGTGCATTGGATTCTCGAATTTTTTTTTTTGGTAAATTGGTACACATGTACAACATATGTTAATATTATCACCCATTTTGCATTTTTAGTCTGTCTTTCACAGATATAAAGGTTAGACGTGTTTTTTCATGTTTGGCGATTTTTTACTATAGAAAAAAATGGAGCGAAGAATCTGCATTAAATTCTACTTTGATCAAAAAACATGTTTATAAGTGGTACCAGCTTTTCATAGCAGGCCGACAAGACGTTAATGACCGCCCCCCCAGCGCGTCAACAACAGATGAAAATGTTAAAGCAGTGAAGAAAATTGTTATGGAGAATCATCCAATCATTATTAGAGAAGTTGCTGAGAAAGTTGGTATGTCGGTTGGCTTATGTCACGCAATTTTTTCGGAGGTTTTGAGCATGAAGCTTGTGACAGTGAAATTTATTCCGAAATTGCTATTCGCTCAGGAGCTGTTGAATGACAACAACGACGATGCAGATTTACTGAAAAGGGTCACAACTGATGACGAAACATGAGTATATGATTATGATTTCGAAACCAAAGCCCAATCATCCCAAGCGACCGGAAGACCCAAGACCGGGAAAAGCTTTTCATTTTGCTCACTGTTTTTTTTTCGATTACAATGGTGTGGTGCATCATGAGTTCTTGCCAAAAGGTTGTACGGTCAATAAGGAATATTATCGTCATTCGCCGTTTGCGTGAAGCAATACGAAGAAAACGCCCATAATTGCCGAAAAACCGGTCATGGATATTGCACCACGATAATGCGCCTGCTCACTCGTCATTGCTGGTTTGTAATTTTTTGACCAAAACCATACCCTAATCTTGCCTTAGCCATTCGCCAGATTTTAGACGTATTCACCAGATTTGCCCCTCTGCGACTTCCTTCTGTTTCCAAAACTGAAAAGGTCCATGAAATGACGACGTTTTGCCACGAATAGGGAGATTAAGACCGCATCGATGGAAGAGCTTGACGCCATACCAAAAAACGTATATCAGAAGTCCTTTGAGGTTTGGAAAAAGCGCTGGCACAAATGTATTGTATCTAAGGGGAATTACTTTAAAGTGGACAAAATAGATATATGATGAATAAATTAATATTTTTAGAGAAAATTAAAAAGTCACCTTTTTTTTGAACAGCCCTCGTATGTTCAATCTTTTCACTAAAGGATATTTGAAAGCTAATACAACACGCACAAGTTTAGACATAAATTCATATCATCATGTCATTTAATAAATATTTATGTGCAATTATAACTATTTTTTCCAAAGTGAACTTATTTTTCACTATCCACATGACAGAGATGGTTTGTGGGGAAACGAATCGTACGGATGAATGTCTGATGATTAATATAGTCTATCATTTCTACAAGTAGTTTTAAAATATTCCAAAACCCGTCGCTAATCCTAAGTCATAATGATCAGGATGTCGGGGTTTTGTTATGCAAAATATGACGAAGATGTTTCCTTAAAAAATGCAGTAAAATTTCTGCATAAGTGAATATTGAACTGCACCGAAATTTATTAATTTATGCAATTATATTACTTTTGACTTTTATACGAGAGATCGTTTGAAATATATATTTTCGTTTAGATAATATAATTATGATTTGTGCAGATTGTTCGTAAGATTCAATTGCCACAAATTATGCTGCAGTATCATAATCTATAAAGATATAAAAATATATAAGTACAAATTAATTTTATTACTAAATGACTTATTGTACATGATAAAATAAATTCATTTTGTTATCAGTTAAAATTTGTAATCCGCTTCTATTCTTTGTTATAAGAAAATTATTCGACTTTACCTCGCCACAATTAAACTATATAAATTGATGCGATGTATTTTTTAGGACACTCAAAAAAATGGATTCTAGAAGTATCACATGCTTGTTTTCTGTCTGCCTCGAGTGATTTCTTTAGAAGTTGTTTACCGCAGAAACTTGAAAAGTCGTTGGCATTGTAATAACATTATATTTATTTGAATATTTCATAATAATATTTTTAAATACTCCTAATACGTTATAATAATATTTATATAGCCATTTTAAAGGGAGCAAATTGAATTTACATTTTTTAATTTATATTTTTCGTGTGAAATATCGTTTGACGGGAAATGTTTTAAGGGGCTCAAATATATCTTATATTAATTTTAAACGGCGCACTTTAAAAGGTGTGCATGAAAAATGGGTAAAAAAGTACGTACAGAAGTAAGAAAGCGGGATTCCTTATTTCTGTAATTACTAAACCTACAGTCAAACCTATACAGAAAAAAGGGTTGATAAAAAATCATTAGAATATTACAGAAAATTGTAATGTTTACCAAAGACCATATAGATTTCGAGAAATCGCCAATATTTTTACGGTTGTGAAAATTTTACCAGACAATATATATATTTTTTGGTTGTTCCATGAAAATAACATTGAATAATTTTTCTGGTTAATAATAATAAATGTATAACTAAATGAATGCATATTTAAATGGCAATATTAATTATTTCATTCAATATGAACCATTGAATATGAAGCTTGTAGAAAAATACGGCTTTGAGTCTAGAAATCAACAATTGCCGGAAAAACAAAAAAGAATGAGTAGCTTGAAACTGTTAATTTGTTTCTTAAATAAGGTGTGAAAGCCCTGTGTTATGAGTACCTAATTTGACTAGGTAAAAGGGAAAATATTTCCTATCAAAACTTGATGTTTTTACTTGATATAATCGAGAGGATATTCTGTTTCGATTGGAATGAAATAGAAAACAAAGAAATAGTTTAGTCGTAGGTGGGTAGTAAATTATGTGGTGATTCATAAATAAAATGTAAGCAAGCGATCAGTGTTATTAATAAGTTATTTACGCAAAAACCAATTTTCAGTTCTAATCTCCAATTTATATATTTTGAGTTAATACAAATGTATTTAGTATTAATATAATGTACGAAACATTATTCACTGCATACTGAATAGTACGTCATAATATAAGAGATTCCAATAAATGATTTGATGTCATGATAAACGTGAGCGGAAGTATTTTTAGAAAATTTTAACTCTAATATCTTATAATATAGAGTAATCCAGAAGGCGCATACGCACAAATCACTTCGCGGTCGCGGTGAAGCCAAAAATCGGCGGAGGGGGCACCGCGCTCCGCCTACTAGCGCCCTCCCCCAACGCGCACGGTGTGAACCTACAGAATAAATTTACCCACGGACTTCAGGAAATCGACGCACATAAATATATTTGGTTGCAGCAGTAGGGTTCAGATTTGCATCAATTTATATGGTCATGGCTTGGCTTATATGAAGTATTATTAAGGCCGCCGTGTTAAATTTCTAAAATGTTTATTTTGACCACAATCAATCCAAAGACCAAAGTATTTAGATTAAAATTATTTAAAAATTTTGTCACATTTTACCATTTTATTCATCACTAACACTTTTAATACAAAAAGAAAACAATTATCTTAGTGTCTTAAAGTGAAAAAAAATGTGAAAAAGCCCATAGTAAAAGTTTGAAAATATTCGATCTGATACAAAAGAAATTCAAAATAGGACGAAACAAGTATTTATTTTAATTAGCATTCAATGTCGTGATAAAATTTCTTCATATTTTAAACAATATCGGTTCGCATTTTGAATAAATTAAGGACGACGGCGGAAATGAATGAATGTAACATGTGTTCCTTGTCGTAATCCTACATATAGTGATTATATACGCAATACGTAAAATATTCTAAAATTTAATACGATAACGGGAATTCAATCGTTACACTAAATTCTCCAATGACATTTTCCATATCCCAATTTTTTATATAAATTTTACATTTTTCAGTATCGAGCAATTAAGATGTTTTAATTTGGGTAAACAATTTTTTTTAATTTAAGAGGTGACAACACCAATAAAAATGGCGCGCTTCTGTTGATAACAATCCACTTCGATATTTTAAAATTGCATAGTTAATTGAAAATGAAATTAAATAATAATTTTTATGTATGAAAAGTAATCCCCATTTGTTTCTATATCAGTCCAGTGATATTTTTGCAGGTGGGAATAACACACGCCGGCATTTCAAGCTATATTGTCACGTAGAAAGCACCATAACCTTTCATAGCTATGTCTTAAATTGTACTGACAGCCGTGTTTTGAAACTACGCATTTTACGCTTAGTTTTTTGGACACACTTTTGCGCGTGTTCTCGCTTTCTGGAGTACTCTTTATTTCTTATACGAATTAGATATTTTAAGCAATAGGTTTCCAAACGGTTTTCGTTCATCAATCAGATAGGGCGTAGCTTTATTTTCAATTCCAACCCAAAATTGGCACTTTTATGAGTTTTTATCTTCTATCCAAAGCCCAAATATCACGCCATTTTTTAAATTTCTTAGTCAAATAGAAGGGTTTCCAGGTTTTAGTGGGTCAGTCAGTAAGCCAGTATTAAAAGAGGTTATTTTTGGAGGTCGATATCTCCTGTCGATATCCCTACCGCATCTTGGCGGGTAATCTATTTAAATAATATGGCTGCTGTCTTAAAGTGGTAAATGGCGTAGGCTGCTTTCTGAAGCATTAACAATTTTCTGCTAAATTCGTTAACTTTTAACATTATTTGAAAGTGGTACAATTTAAAAAAAATGAAATGAGAATTATAAATCAATTCCAAAAAATATTTTAATTATAATATCAGCATTCTAATATAAGTTAGATAGCAAATACTTCATTATATTTTATTGTAGTGTTTGCTTTGCTTTTTATTTTGTAGTTTTCTTTTTAGGATTTCGTGTAAAAACTTTATCTTTGTGCTGAGAATTGGATGTTTATCTTTCTGTATTCCATAGCTATTTTTCTCAGTAACTGCTGCTATACATTTGGCGTAGGTGAAGAATTTGATAATTTTGCAAACAGTTTCGGTTTTATCAAAATTTGGGTTTGAAATTGGGTGGGTGGAAATATAAAAGTGGGGCAACAAGATATTGTGTTAAAGGGCTGTTGTTTTCGTACTCCCAATCCATATTTTTTCTTAAATTTAAACAGCGCATTTTACAAATTTTGAACAAAAATATGCGAAAAAGTGATCCTCCCTCTCTTATACTCGAAGTTTGCAACGTAAAAAATTTTAAATGATACAACCTGATAAAAGGTATTATATTATGTATATAGAGAGACATATTACATATTAAAGGAAAAATAAGACAAATTTCCAGGTATTAAATCCAAATCGTAAACGAGAAAAAAATAAAATTTTGAATTTGTTTTTATATCTGAATACCTAATGTAATGTAACAATCATGTTTACATAGTGTAATATATCCTGAGTATGGAACCCTGTGCCCGCGAGATCTACTCTCATTTGATGAGTTTTATTTTATTTATAGTTAAAACTGCTTTAAGGTAAACGTATTAGTTTGAATAAAAACAATTATAATACATAAACAAATTAAAATATATTAATCGGTTGAGAGTAATATGTCGAAATTGTTTTCCAGCCACGTCATAAATAATGAAAAATTGGAATTTAAATAAAGAAAGTTGATTATAGACACAATAAGAAAAAGAAAATTATACATCAAGAAAATAACATTCTTAAAAATGATTCAAATTCACCAATTCATTTATTAAAAGTATATTAAATTAGTACATTAATTATAAAGCAAATTGAATATGATAGCTTATATAATTTTTCCAGTACATTTTCTTATAGACTGAAGAAACGATTCAAACTCAGTTCGAGCGATATATTACTAAAAACTACGATTAATCGATTAAAACAAACATTAAAAATATACAATTAATAAATGTTTGATTCATTTCCAATCATTAATCTATTTCTGATTAATTATTTTAAATTTTCTGGGTTAATATCTTTAATTTAATATGGGAAAAACTATTTACACAGAAAATTCAGACAACAAACAGATTTCTTTATTTCAGGAAACGAGATTTCTTTATAGGTTGACTTGAAAACTGCCTGACTGTTTCTACAACAGGAAACCATTTATTTGAATAATTAATTTTAGATTGACCTTTTTTAAGATTTCTTTAACAGGTTTTCTAACGTCTTCTTAAATATATTTAGTAAGTTACGAAAGTCGAAGTTCCATTACTCCTTCAGCATATTATTTGCTATATATATATATATATATATATATATATATATATATATATATATATATATATATATATATATATATATATATATTAATTCACATTTACTCCTGGTTTATTACCGTTAATTGGGAAACGTGCTTTACTTTCATTGCCCATTTATATGTCGAGTCTTATTGTATCTCTTTCGCGTTGGCCTCACTGCCTTTAGTAAAGTTGTATTTAGCGCCGTTTATAGTTCGGACGGAACAGTAGAAATAACATTTTGTGTTTGTCAACTCAATATTTGTCATCGATAGATGCAAACATAATAAAATTGTTTTTGATTGACTTCGAAACTATTTTTGAATAATTTTATCATGCAGACATTCGTTCACATAACAGATACAAGGAACCTACTAAACACCTCTGCTAAAGAATTGTATTTAGATATTTACGATTAATGCAGTATGGCATTATGACAGTTTTAAATGTAGTACTGAAGAATGAAATGTGAAATTACGACGTTTTCTATAACTACATATATATATATATATATATATATATATATATATATATATATATATATATATATATATATATATATATATATATATAATTTAAATTGCTACTATTGTGAAGAATGGAAATTTCAAATAAAAATTACTGACTTTGGAAATCTTCGTTTTCTATTATTTCTAAAAGTATTTCCATTATCAAGACTTGTTTAACAAATTGTATCTTAAGCTTTATTAACAATCAGGAAATATATTTGAACTGAATTTAAATTCAATGAAATAAAACATTTTTACAGATTCTAATATTAACTTCTTTAAAATTTTAGCGAATTAAAATACGTGTATAATGTCTTCAAATAATTTATTACTCGAAATGCAATATTCTAAAATATTTTTTTACGTATATGTAAACTTATAAAATCTGTCTCCGTTAAAAAAAAAATTGTGATGAGATAATCACTCTTCGTAGTAAGGATCTTTATTTAATCTCGAGTTAATTAATATGTAACATTTAGATATCACATCTATGTCGCTAATGATAATTTCACACATAATTAACTAGATCGGGTTTTTAAGCACACTGTTATAATCTCTTTTTAAAGTACTTTGTTAATCATGGGCACAGAATCAAATACTGATAGGAGTATGCCCTTAGGTACACCCTCCAGTAAATTTAATTGAATGGAGACATAATTTTTTAAGCATTTTAATCTTTTTTACGTTTAAATAATTTATAAATAAGTTTATTCCTGAATCATTTTGACTTCAAAACTATTTATTTCATATTATATTAATTTATTGAATATATTTGGCGTTAATTTTGTAGAAATTCATTATTCACCATTAATTGAAACTACGTGATGTAGTATTATTTCTACTTTCTTTAAGTTATTTACCGCGACCTAGAATTCGTTGTATTACTACATCCTGAAGATGTATTACAACGAAACCTAGGTCGTGGTAAAGAACTTAAAGAAAGTAGAAATAATACTACATCACGCAGTTTAAATTAATTGTTATATTGATTTCATCAAAATATCAAAATATTTGTCCGATTCATGAACGTAGTGTAAATTTATTCACTTCAATATCGAACCTTATTTCACAAATAGATAGTTATTCACCATCATCACAATTTACTTCGAAACCCAGCGCACACACATACATGCATTTATACGCAACTTTTAAAGCTGATATACACTTCATATTATTTTGAGAAAAATTTATTAGTACCCAGAAATTATTATGACAAACTAATTTGTTTTCAGTGTGGTTACAACAAAATAATATACTTATAATTTTGTCTTCTCAAAACAAATGTTTAAATTGTGACATTACAATTTGTGAGCCAATAACAAGTAAACAAACTATAAATAAATGACCAATTAATTCCAATATGGAATGATAATTATATTAAACCCTTTTATATACTCCACTTCAATATCGAACCTTATTTCACAAATAGATAGTTATTCACCATCATCACAATTTGCTTCGAAAATCAGCGCGCACACATACATGCATTTATACGCAACTTTTAAAGCTGATATATACTTCATATTATTTTAAGGAAAATTTATTAGTATCCAGAAATTATTATAACAAACAAATTATTTACTGAAAAACTTTTTCTGTGTCATTAATCCTTTATTTAATTTGAATGATTTTGACATAACTATCATTAGTTAAATCATATCAACCTAAGACAACCTACGAGGCCAAATTTATAAAACGGAATTGTTCTGGGAGTTTCTACCATAAGTAGGATTTAGGATATGCTTATATTAAGATGTTGATAATCAGTCAATCTAGAAACGAAATGACTCCTGATTCTTAATAAAATTGCTTTAAGTAAACTTAAGCTATTAAACTTCTTTTGATATACTTAAACTCAACACGATACTCATAAATCTTCTTATTTCCTTAACATGCATTTAAGTCCTTTCATTTGAACTTTTTCTATTTGAACATTGTCATTAAACTTTTGTATTTTAAGTGCACCACGATAACTGTCGCTAAAAGTTTCTTTATTAACATAATTGTCCTCTGTTCGTCACAAAATTAAATCTTCAAGTTATTAAATAATTTTCAATCGAATTGAGAGAAGTTTTGCCATCCGGTTTGAAATTTACAATTGCAGGCTTAAAAACTGTATTTAATGTTCAAAGTTTGAAACTGTTTGGATTTGAAATACTCTGTTAGCACTTCATCCTGGTTTCCTCATGATTGCGAATGCAAATTGAATAATTACTTTGTATTCGAAATGTTTCTTTGCATCGTTTATTCAAAAAATACTCGATTCGGTTTCCGATTCTTTTCATTAAAACAAATTATATAAAGAGTACCACTCTTTTCACAATTTGCAATTAAAATAGAAAATTTATGTATTTTTAACAAGTACTATAAATTGTCTGATTATAACAAACGCGTGATGTTCATCTCAATCAGTACATAGCGAATAAAAAAAATAAAGTGCGAAGGGAAAATTCTAAATGAAAGTATGCCATTCGTGATGTAACTTAATACTTTCACATTTTTTTCAGTAGATTAGTTACTAGTTCTTACATGCAAACTGAGTGAACGGCGAAATATATCCTAGCCTTTAAAATAATAGTTTCTTAGTTTACTTTTAGGAAAAAAAATAACAAAAGTTCATTAAGACGGGATAGACGAGATAGTTTGCTAATTTATTAACTTATGTGTTATAAATTTACCACTACATATTTTAGAGTATCCGGAAAATAAGTCAATTTTCTTTCAAACACATATTTTATGTCAACTCTTCATTATATTTATCTTGAAAAATATTAACCCTTGCTGTTACTAATTGCTTATTACCGCTTAAAGCTGGGATGCAAAATTGTGATTAGATGCTTCAGTCTACCTACACACACAATTTATACTATTCATTGCGATCACAGTAAACGTGTGACTTCTCCGATATTCAACTTAATGAAGTGGGAAGTACAATCATAATGTCTTTATTATCAATTCAATAACTCAACTAAATTATACCGGTACATCGTTTTACAAAGGCTGCTGTCTCTTCATTGATGCAAGTTAAAATAAGACAAGGTGATTTTTGCAAATATTGAAGATTGAGCGAATAACATCTAGAGCATTTTCAGTTGAAGCGAAAAAAAGAAAAATGAGAGAGTTTGTTCAGGTAATTCATAAAAAAATGGAATGGATAAATTTGGCAAATTTGATTAGTAATGAAGGATTGGTCGTGAAACGACTGAATAAGTTTATATTAAATAAGATGTGTAATACGTATAGATAGTCAAGATAAGCCCACTTCATTATAATGAAGTAAAGCATTAGGTAGATTAATCGATCATAATAAATATTGGTCGAACTGTTAAAGAAAATATACGAATAAAAGGCCTAAATATATAATATATTATAAGTGAGTCGATTGACACCGCCTAATTTTCTTTTATTTTATTACTTAATATTACCGTGAGTATATTCGCCTAAACTCACTTCCACAGTATTGAATTTAACATCATGTCTTTGGTCATAATGAACCACAGAACAAATGAAATCCATGTAAATTTTTAAGTTGGTTAAATTTTTCGAAAATATCTTTAAGAATTTTAAATGCCAAGCTCGCCATATCGGGAATCGTGTGTGATCCTAATTTTTTTAAAGATAATCTTTAGATAAATTTTTAAAAATAAGGATGGTATACTTTTCCATAATTTTATTTGCATATAGTTTTTTCTCTAAAATTATTTTTCTCTTCAGTAAAAATAGATAATACATTTAAAAGTATCCTATTTTCTATATATACGTTTGAGTTTGCCCCTTAATTCTCAAGTTCTGATATATATATATATATATATATATATATATATATATATATATATATATATATATATATATATATATATTCTTTTTTAATTTTACGCTTTAGATTATATGCTATAAAAGTTAAATTTTCTGATTATCAATAAATTTTTTACAGTTTTCTGTGCATTAAAAATACTCTTCAATTTACATAGTTATTTAAAATTATTTATTAAGTATTAAAGATAATATTGTATGTAGATAAATACAAACCGATTAAAATATGCTTTACATAATGTTTCACTGGTCGTGCACGAGTAGAACTACTTAATACTGTACAAGCATTCAATACGAAAGTTTCAAGCAATTTGTATTCTGTTTGAAATACACGAGACAAATTTACTTTCTAGTAAAATTACTCTTCAATTCCATACTTGGTAAATTATTTTCTCATAATGTATGTAAAAAGAATATATGAATACTTGGTGAGTAGATTTAAGGTTTTTGTTTTGTTATAATATTGTATTCTATAAGTTTCATTTCCTCCATAAAATTTCCTTCTTCGTTGTTATTATTTCATCTCACTGTCTTCAGTTGCAATTTGATCTTTAAGGTACAGCGGTTACTAACTTAAGTATGTTAATAGACGTCAGCTGACCTCTTTAAAAACATTTCTTCGATATTTTTTTTGATATATGTATAAAATGATATATAAGCTTTATCTGATTAACAAGGTCAAGATTCATGGTCATTACCTAAGAATATTTTTTACGAATAGAAGCTCGAGTTACCTCATAGTTTCGCTAAAACTGTCAGTAATAAAATATAAAAAAAGTGTTCATGTTCGCTGAACGATAACACCGATTTCAATAAAATATTATACATGTTATATTATTAACTAAACCAGAGTTATGGAAGAATTATTAATGATGGAGGAAAACAATAACGTTAAACAATTATTAATTTCTCGCTTATGTTTCTGTAACACATATTTCCCTAGTATTATTGCAGTTGCTAATTGACTCTTAAATAAAATAAAATACGATTTATTATTTTCTAAAAATACATTAACACCAATGCCATAACAAAGATACATTATATGATAATTATATTACGATATCATAAATAACTCCAAAGCTGAACAACAGTGATAGATGGTAAAATGTATGAGATTATGAGACATTATCTTCAATTATGTATTATTTATGGATTTAATATACTATATTAATTCTGATCTCACATATAACAGTGACCATGCACGTCACAAAATATGGCGTAGCCACATATTTCACGTAGGTAAAATATTTCCTATATGAACTGTTTTTTAACTTTAATTATATTTCTGTATATTCAAAAAGAGTGAACTAAATAAAATTTCATGTTTGTTGATCCATGGATTCAATTTTATTTATTTTAATCTAGAAACTTTGGCAGAAAATATGAAGTGCAACAATGGTGGAGGTACACGTCCTTAATTTATTCCAAGCGTATAATAACTTTAATATGACATCATGTCCCATCAATTTTGCTGTTAATAAAATAACTATTTGTTAATGAAAACAGAACTTATAAACATTTCGAAATATTTATTTAATTTCCTAAAGATATATACTAAATGAAGTGTTTGATTAAAAAATTTTGTATCAGCGGATACGAAATACCACAATGCAGTTAAGGAACAGGAAACTACTATAAATCCGCTTTAATTTTAAATACACACTCGTGAATTTTATTAGTCTTTACATAGGAATTTAGAAAATCAGGATTTCTTTGCTTTAAATCTACGTACAGAAAGTTTAAAAACTGAAACTAGATTAATTCTTCTTCTTCACTTGGTTCGCTTTACAATATTGTAAATATTTTTTATTGTTACTATTTCCATTAATATATATATATATATATATATATATATATATACATATATATATGTATATATATATATATATATATATATATATATATATATTTACCGTTCTCCATACATTTACAGTATTATATGTCTGCTATCATTGATGCTAGGATTCTATTACATATGACTACCTATGTGGCAATGTACGAAATGTAAAATGTTATTGATAAAAACATAGATTAATAGATTATTTTATATATTGAAATACGTGCATAAAATCCTTGCATTTTGTTTTTCTCGAAGGCTACTACACGATCAACACTATTCTAATAAATGCGATCGCTCTTTAAAGAAATACACTTTTCTTAAAACATAGTGTCTATTTAGGACTTTTGGAAATGTACATGTGCCATACATTCATATCCATTACGGCAATTTTATGGCATGTAAGACGGAACACGTGTACGTGATCGACGTTGAGAGCGAAGTATGTATAAATATTTATTGCTGATGAAAGAAATATAGGAACTGAGGTGATTAAACTAGACTTTTCCACGTAGTGTTTGGAAATTTTTGTAAAAACAGAAAGGGAAAAAGAAATAAATACAAAATGTCACACTTTCTAATTCTAATAATAACTAATAATAACTCAATCTGTTTGAAATTAACATATTAGCATGTTTTATGTTCTAGAAAAAAAATTAGAAATTTCACGAACGCCAATTCGGTCTTTCAGCTTTGATCATTTGCAATGATTGCAATGGGCCCTAAATTTCAACAAATATCAAACGCTTATTTTCTTTGGTCGTTATATTTATTAGTTTGGAATTTGAATTAATTTGCAAAATTATTTCCGTATAGCTTCAAAACAATTATGTGGCTACATCAGTAAATTTCATGCGCATCGCAATTTTTATATTTTTCTCGCAGATGTATAACACGATATTTAAATGAACCTATGCTACTAAACCATTCAACGACATAACCTAAGAACGTTGATATACAAAATGGCTCAAGTTAAAAACGAACTTTGCTGAGTAGTAAGATGTCTTTAATAGATGTTTCGATTGATATCTCTGTTTAGGTTTGATATGAAATCCTCCAATTTATCAAAATCACAGTATATATTAGTCTAGTTTTATAAAAATAGCCATATTTTCAACGTATTGTCAAGGAATTGAGCCTAAGAAATTATTAAATACTATAATTCCTTAATAATCTTTAGAATAAATGTTTAGTTCATGAATTATCTACTCTACTCATGAATATTTATGTGAAACAAAAGAAATTTATTAATAAATATTAATACTAATTTTCTAACTCTATCTGTATCTTCCGCCATGATGCTGTAATGATTTCAATGTCTTAATAAATTATAAATGACCTAGGTCAACTGTTTTCGCCACAAAGATGAATGACATTACGGCAAATACAAAGGAGGTACTTGAAGCACGAACATCAAATACAATAAAAATAAAAGGATTAAATAAGATAAGATTTGAATGCAATTCCTTCTACAAAAATACGAAATTTATATCTTCCTATGCGGAAAAAATATTTCAAAATTGGTATCATATTTGAGTCCTACGTTAATAACTAAACACATGTACGGGAAACAAATTATGTTCCTGATCTTCCATATATTTATTAGAACAAAGAAAATATATGACACAATGGCGTGGAATAAGAAATTCATGTAGTAGAAAATTGTATATATTTGAATTTATTGTGGGATATACTGGTATGTACCAGATATACTGGTATGTACCAGATAATTTAAAATAACTATTCTAATTCTAGTTATAATTAGGTAAAGAAGAATTAAGTCGTTATATTTGCGGATTGATGTTATTTCTATCTTCTAGCTTGTTTTAAGGGAAGTTTACTCGATTGTTATTCGAAAGTAATTTATTGATAAGTATATCTAGTGGAAAGTGGTTTATAAGATGTGTAATATAGTTGCGATAATTCTGAATAAGTAGGTGCGTTCTTACTATCAATATAAAATGAATTGCTTTATTTTGAAAGCAATATAAATTCTTGTATAATGTGATATTGCTCCTAAAATGCTTAAATGTATAAAGTAACTCTAGGATAAGAGTAACATCATGGACATTTTATAATATACTTCCGCTTATGTTTTACATGTTTTCAACTTATATTTCATAACTTCTATAATACAGTGATTGTAAAATATAAATAATGATATAAATAACACTGGATAAACTTATATTTTATAACTATATCCTGGTGACGTGAAATACTTCTTTAAATACTTACTTATACCTGTTTTGGTATATGTACAATCAAGTTTATAAATATTTAAGTTTAGCGAAGAGATACCTCCACTCTATCAAGGTAAACAAAAAAGAAGGGCAAATTCATCCACTTACACGAGTATAATGTGTAGTTGTACTCGTTCTATTTCCATACGTTCTGTTCAAGATCCGAGACAAAGGATTAAATGCGACCGGTTTCTTTGCCAGGACATGTAAGTGCACTTAACCATGATGTGTGTACCATTAGAATAATGATCATAACCCGATGGTACATTTAAAATATTATATCAAGTATAGTACTGAACTAGTTTCTAGTTGTAGCGAAATTTAAACCAATTTTGAAGAATTTATAATGTCAAGGTATGGAACAATGGAAGAATAATTGAAATGATATAATAACTCATGTATATACGAAGGTTTCAAAAATTATTTTATTACCCAAAAAATAAAGAACGCAATGAGCTCAAATCGAATATTCAACTGCAAAAATTTATTCAATTATAATATCAAAAGCGACTTTATTACGTATGAAAGCTAACTGATGGATATCTACGAAAGCGTTAATATCAATAAGGAGAATTGCTGAGTATTGTTAAAATCAGATAATTTGGCGTTTCATTACAGTAGCATATTTTGCCTTTAATAGAAAAATAGGTGAACTAATGAATGCAGTAAACATATTTCGGAACATTAATTGGAAAGACGGCTACATTAAAGATTAAACCATTATTAAACAAGAAACATTAAATCATTACATAAAATTGTAGAAAAAATAAGAATAAAAAAGATTTAAAAAGGATTAAAAAAGTGATGAATGATTAATTCTTGTAATGTTAGAACAGAGACTCCGCGATGTCACTGCCTTAGTACATTCAAGCTACTTACGTATGTATTGAGTTGATTTGTGTCTCCATTTACTAAACAGATTAAGCATGTTGGGGAGAACTTTAGAGTTTTTGTACGAAATATTAGAGATTTTTTAAAATTTAATTTTGACTCTCGATCGCAACAAAATATTAATTTTTTATTCATATTTTTAAAATATTTCTGCCGAGATATAATGATATCTCATTAAAAACTACATTGATAGTTATTATATTAACCGTCGGTCCCTCATTACTTGAAAAAAATAGTTACAGCCTTTATTTAATCGGACAATCGTAAGCTGAAGAGAAGCTAAAGTAAGCTAGAGAGGTAGCTTTTTTACTTACCACAATGTTGACAATTGGTCTCCCATTCTCTTGTGTTCAATACTGATAACAATGACCAGCTTATCAAAACTCTCGTCTCTCTCTTCATATTATGTGGCAAAAGTTGTTCAGTACGTGTCATAGACATGGCCAGCCAACAAGGTAGTTTCAATATTGAATTATGAAAGAATAGGTGTATGTGTATATTTGACAACATTCACTGCTCACCCCATTTTTCGTATGCATCTACCCTTTTTCTTTCCCTAGCTAGAATTGTGCTTATTTTTACTCCATTAAGAAAATGGACAAAAGATCAGGTGTCTTAGTAGCCAGGTTTCAGTTCTACTGCTAATGGTTTTCAGAAGTTTAATAGGCATGTTATTGTGTTTGTAGTCTTAGTAATATTGTTTATATCTAGTACACAGCGGAAATCGTAAATCTCAGATAAATAAAATAGTCCATTTTCTTCTTGCCTTTAATAGTTTGAGCAGCTGTTAATTTATCAGAGCAAATATACCCATCAAATGAATATCATTTGATCGTTTTATTCTATTAATTCCTAGTTATAACTTATTTCTTTCTACCTTTAGTTTTTTCCTCATATTTTTAATACATGGAAGAAGAATGATATTATAGCAAGTTTCGATCTCTATGGAAAACGTATTTCCATGGAGAGCGACACTTGCTTTGAGAGAGCCTTTAATTTAAACAAAAGAACACACATATACGCACGCACGCACACCCACTTGCGTATGCAAATTTGCAGTTCCCATAGTATTAAAAATCCATAATTAAATTTCACGAAAATTACAGAAACAACTGACCTTTAACCAATTTTATTTAGTTTCTCTGAAATGTAGAAAATAACATCAAGCATACAATGTAAAGCTTTTTCCAAAACAATCCATGTATAGATAATTTGATCACTCAGGACTTCAAGTGGAATTCATTTCAATGATATCTCGGTTATCGGAGTTCTAACAATGAATGGTTAATTATTAGAAAAGTAAAAGCAAATTCACAAGCGAGGAATACCACAAAAAACAATAAAAGATAGACCTCACTAACAGGATGTCCTATTGAAACACGTTGAGAAAAAGTTTCAATTCTCTCACAAACTATTAGAATACAGTGACAAAATACTCAACTTTTATTCAGGTCAATGGCATCCAAACAAATTTACCAGACCAGAAAACTAGATTCTTCCGGTAAAGTAATTATGAACCCTTTTCCAAACTTAACAACTCCTCCCGAGACATGTTATGAAATTAACGACAAGTTATTAATAGACCAAGTGGGAACGTATGAATTACCTGTATCGGCTTACTACTCTATTACTAGGCCTTTATTAACAAAAATAGCTCGTTAATTAAGTTTCCGCATGTTTAAATAACTTTGAGTCAATACCTACATAAATGAAATTGACATATGTTCAGAGAAGAAACTTATTCTTTGACTATGGCTATATTTCTTTTCCATCCTTTATTTGTAATAGACATTAGAATAAATATTTCAAATGTTAAAAGAAAATATCCATATATAGGTCAAATTCTGTATTGGGTATTCTGTATTGGGCATTTGGGTGGGAGTTAAAACGTTTTATTGTGTATTGTGCTTTTACATAGAGATACAAATTAATTCAATTCTAAAGATATCTTGCAGGCATAGATGAAGTAATAATAATACAATAATATTATAGTAACATAATGTTTCATTGAAACGATGCAACTATAAGAAACGAAATTGGAAATGGAAGTAGAATAAGTGTCAAGTATTTATTGGGAGCATTTATCAGTAAACCTTACTATTCCAAAATTATGTTCGTTGATATTCCGATACGGTACGTATTAATTAATATAATAAGTAGACCTTACATTAATTAAATATTGATATTAGTTTTGTAATCTTAAATGTTACTGTAATAATTTTCCACAATTTTTTTAAATTTTTTCTTTTAGTGATATTGTAAATACTACAGAAAAGAAATTTTATTCAAAGACTAATTTATATTTTATATTTTCTTTCATTATCTGACATTCACTAAATCAATTATGTGTATATTTGATTAGAAATGTAAACAAATTATAGAATCCTGCAAATGAAAAACGAGTTCTTAATTAAATTGTGTTTCATTCGACAGCCTTTATATCTCCACAAGATAAAAACTGTCGGTTTAATCAAAACCTAAGTCGCACTGAGATGCGACACCGGCCCAATTATTGCAAGCGAAGATTGATGCGAGGGACGTTTCTGCCCTGGTGAGATGAGTAGACGTTATTGGAAACCGAGATCCTTGCGCGAATGTAATTTAATAGTGGCAGTGATAAGCAATCTTCTTTGGGCTTGTTCGTACCTTCGATTTAATATTGTTTTCACTAGTATCAATGACATTTATAATCGTCTTTAGATCGTGTGTCTACGCCATATTAATATCATTCAAGGATGTACTAGTTTAAGCGTTTTATTTTAATTTTTAAGTTCCAAATAATAAAATCTATATTTAATACCACTGTAGCTCCCCTTATCTCACCTACTAAGTGGCGACGCCCATACATTGTAATGTGAAGAGAATAAAAAAATTTTACACTTTTTTACAAAATAACCACAAATATATATGAGAGAAACATGCAGCAATAATGTTTTTAAAATTTACATAAAATATCAGTCACAATTAAAAAAATCGATGTTAAAATGACCAAAAGTAGACAAAGAACCAAGACAAAACCTTTAATTTTGCTTCGTTATTCAACGAGGTTGACTAGAATTAAATTTTATAAACTCAAGCCGTAGCGACGAAGGAACCTTGCCTTAACGGGGGTTTTATCGAACATGTAAGTAGAGATGGAATATTTATTAAAATAGTTAGAAAATTAGAAAAAAAACAAGTTAAATGGAAATCACAGGTATACACGCACCGAGATGCGTTCATTGCATATTTAAGTATTTTATTTTGTAATTTTCGTGTCCCTTGTCTATTAGACTTACTACCGCAGCCCCAAAGGTGTATTCTGTAACTCCAAATTAGACGTAGAGCTTGCTTATATAACATAAGCTTGTTGGATGTTGATAGCTCAGAATTAAAATCCAATTTTCAATTGTATCTTACGTTTTTTATAAGGCTATACTTTATAAACGTTATAAAGGCTATATTTAATCATTTTTAAATCTTTGATAAATTAAGTGAAAAGAAACTAATATAAATATTTGTAAAGAAATTGTACAATATTTTGAAACTAAAAATATATTGCAATAGATGTGGACAATTATTTTTAATTTATTGTAAAAATTAACTTCATTTCTAGTAATTATTGCGGCAAAATACTGAAATTTTATCATCCTGATAAAATCAATAGGTTATCTCACTAACATGACAAATATACAAACATAAAAAATTATAAATTTAATTTATACCGTTACGAATAATGGTGGGATGACTAAGAAAGTATTGGGGTAATAAAATCATGTAAACATTTCTTTTTATTTTAAATAGACATCACAACCCTTCATTTAGCAATTGCGGGTTTACATCATTTTGTGACAAAAAAGACAATAAAATACTTTGCACACATAAGTAAGAGATCACAATCCGGTCCTGCTAGTCTACACTAAGGTTACTTTATTTTTATTCTTAATTTACATCGTTAACTTGTTCCTTCGATTAGTTTTGTGTTCTCAATTTAGAGATTTGGTTCGTAAGCTGTCAAATCTTTTTGTTGACTTCATTCCCTTGCGATTTCGACTCTCTTGTATAGCGTGAAAGCATTAACAAACTCTTTATTCACTGCGTGACTGTGAGTAAATGCATTTTTATTAAGGTACTAAACGAGACAATGTTCGACAAGTAGCTAAATTTTATCGCGATAATGTCGAGTATCATGGTAGAAAAGATTGCCGTAGGTCTCCTGACCATGGAGTCTCAAATTACAAGAGTAAATGAATAATTATTTAGTATAATCATATATAGGGTTCATGACCAGTGAGCGATCAATTGATATTGGTGGAAGTTAAAAGGGATCTAGTCAAAGTTAAAAGGGATTTAAGGGATCCAAATTAAATGACGTAGAGTAACACCGTGTTTTGTTGTCCATTATGGTTTTGTAAGGAAATGAGATACCTAACAGAGGATACCCAAACTTTTTCTATAGCATCTTTGGAAGGACTAGACAAAATTTATTCGATTCGTTCTACTCATTACCCGTTATATGCATTATTGGACGTTATTCAATCTCCATACTTCAAGACCACTGTTTTTTAAAATCAATTTTCGGCGAACTCGTGGAATAGCGTATGGGACAGACGATTTATCTACCTAGTTGAGGTAATACCTAACCTTAATACAGAGAGAAGGTGCGAATTCTGCCTTAAAACGACATTGTTGAAGATCGTCAGAGAATGTGGTACTATCACAATGGCGTGTCATGCTGTTAAGATTTAAGCTTTTTAATTAAAACTTTGGCAAGAAATTGATTAGTCGTTATGAATATATTCGCTCGTTAACACCCTTACAAGGTTCTAACGTAGTAAAATTTTATTTGGTGTTATTTTAATGAAATTATGTTTTCGAAAAGGTGACTTTTAGAGCAGAAACCGCAATGAAAAATATTGTTCGCGATAAATCACATCCACCGAAATGATAACATGTTTGTCAGTTATTTCAAAAAAGGTGCAGACTATGTGCTTTAAATGGCGGATTATGAGTTGACAACAAATCTGCGGCAAATAATAATTATTGTGTTCCACTTGATTTATTTGATATTATAACTCCTCTTAGTGCTTCAATATTGTATTCCACGATAATTTTACGATTCCAAAAGTACGTTAGATGAAGTTTTTCATTTTAATTTATCAAAGAAAATAAATAAAATTATGTATTTTCTCTGGAAGGTATACAAATATAACACAGACTATAGAATATCCTTATGGGTTCAATACCCGTAATGAGTGTAATAAAATAAATGATATGAATCATGAAGACATCCATTTATCAGATTAAATATATTTGTAGAATATTTTCGCTTCACGATACCGGATAAAACGCGCCGCATACCTTACATACATAAAATTTGATTTGATAAAATTATCAGACAGTTCTCTACAAAATACGTACACATTTTGTACTCCGATTACTACTATTGCGGTAAAACAAAAATCTTATTCATTACATCTAAAATTTAAGTCTAAAATTTAAAGAACGTAAACCATAAATCAATAGGGTATTTTTAAAACTGTAAGACAATTACATATTTTTATCTTATAATTAAAAGAAATATTTACGCAGTTCTTCTTTTTATTTTAAATATTTCTTTGCTTTCTAAATTGAAGGACATTACTTAAAAACGAGTTATTTTTGTCGTAAAAAAGATAATAGAAAATAAAGTTAAACTATTCATTCCACTTGTTTCTTTACACATGACTTTAGCTTATTATAGCAAATGTTGAGCATTGTACATATAAATGAAAAAAAAACCTTACAATAGACGAAAAGTATACAGATAATTGACTTCAAAAAGACAGTGCTTTGAATCATATAATTAATGAAGACACCATTTGAATATGTTCGTGATTAAAGAGAAAGTAAAATATTATTTAATGAAATCGATGTTGACGCGCGTACGCACGCATGCACACACACAGGCATGCAAGCACGCACGCGCACACACATGCACGCATATAGGAATTGGATATATATATATATATATATATATATATATATATATATATATATATGTATACATATATATATATATATATATATATATATATATATATATATATATATATATATATATAGATAAATATATATATATATATATATACATATATATATTGCATTAGTCTCCACTGCACTATATTGTTTAACATTGTAACTTATAAAATTACTTCCCAACATAGTAACGATAGTAATGAACGACTGGTGGTACAAGGCAACGTGAAAGGTACAAGACACGTGGGAAAGCACTGATGAGATGAATGAGTCAGATCAATCACGTACTATTACACGAGTGCACTCGGAGAACAGTTTATGTACAGAATGATGACATATCTTATGATACATCACTCATCTGCAGCACACTTGACAGGATGACCACGACCATTCCACCGAAAAGTGTAACGACTAAAAAGAAGAAAGATATATAGATAATACGGGAAATGAAAATTACTTTATTTAACTGTGAACCAAATTTCTTTTTAACCTATTTCTGTGTATACGTGTGCGTGTGCAAGAGGGAGTGCACGCGTGTACGTACTTGCGTACGTGCGTGGGCGCTTGCATGCTGCGTGTGTGCGTCCATATTTGTCTACAGTCATATTAACTAGCACCCATAGTGAGTATTGGCATAGTTATCATTAGAGCCCGCGACATGCAAATATTTAAAACCATCAGCTCAACCTGCAGCTCAACGGCACTCCTATTTTCGTTGAAATGTAATCTTGTTGGCGATAATGAACAAAATAAAAAATTATATAGGACCCTGTTACTTGTAAAGAATAATTTAAGGAAACTACAGTAAAAGTTATTTAATAAACCTGGTAAATTTTATTTGAAAAAAGAAACGCGATAATATAATATCAAGGAATCTGTTACTTTAAAAGAGTATATTTTTTTCAGTCATTGGCTTTTATTAGAGTGCTGTATAAATAGATTCAAATTAAAAAAAGAAGTATTAATGTTAATATTTATAATGCAACATATGATTTTATTTATTTAACATTTCAATATAAGACACATTCATTTTAATTGCGACAATAATAAAGAATTTTATAAGAAGACCGCTTAGATTTTCATTCCAAAATTAAGGCGGATGTTAAAGATACCCATATATATTATTGTAATATTTACATATGTAAATTTAAGAGACACTAAATTTAAAGAGTATCTTTAATTAATTTTTTCCAAATATTTACAGTCAGCTTTTATATACTCACACATTTAACTCGTGTATTGCTCTAAACCTTCAAACGAAATCTTCGTACGAAAAAATATAGAAGAAATGTAGTATATAATACATACGCATGTCTCTTGGTCAGATCAGCTATTAATCCAAGCGAAGATATTTTATTGAATAGAATATTATCTCATATCCTTATGGCACCTTAGATGCGAAGGATGCGATACGTTCAGACGTCACGTTCAACGATACACCTCATTCAGTCGCTAACGTATACCGAGTCATGCTTCTGTGTATCTAAACCGAGTAAATAAACATTGCATGTCTCACTGTTATCGTAGATATATTTAAGTCACAATTTTTTCTCATACATGTATTAAGTCTATGACTTACAATATTTGAATATATTAGCACTCATTTACATATCGTAATCAACTCTAGACCACATTGAATGTCACGTTTGCTTATATCTAAGTTCGAGTGAATATATGTTTTCTATTTCAATATAATCGTACTCATATGTCAGAGTTTTTTTTTAATAGGTGTATCAAGTTCATGGTATACCATATTTAAAAAATTTACATATTGTCACAGAATGCAGACAACATTGAATATCTGAATCATTTATAAGTATGTAAGTATTTTACAATTGAACAATTTTGATAAGTTTACAATTGAATACAAATTATTATCTTCTCTTTGTTATTTTTCTGAAGTTTTACTATTTTTTTATAAAAATTAAATATAATTTGGATGCCAAATCGATACATTAAAACATAACCAGCAAAAACAACCATGATAATAAATCTATGATATAATTTTATCATAAATAATGCGAAGTTATTCATGCAAAAGATATTAGGAATTCATGTGTATACATTTAAGAGAAGGGGAGAATCGGCATTAGTGCATATTGAAGATATTTAAGAAACATAACTTATTTTTTTTAATGTACATTTCAATTAATGTACATTTCAATGTACAAAATATCAGAAATTGAGAACTTAGCATTGTGGAGGACCAAATTAGACAATCGGTGTGAGATTACACATTAAACAGTACAATATAGCAATTATGAAATATAAATGTAATATAAAGATTAACCTAATAGGAACTCAATTAAAAAAATAATTGCTATACCAACATGCACAAGGAAAAGGGATAAGATAGAAGACAAAGGAATAGGGCGGTGGTATCAAGCTAGGAATATGTTTCTAGGATGGATTCCGTGAACATATATTGATGATACTTTTCTAACGTCATGAGCCCCTGAGACCTTGATTTGGGATGAGACAAACCGCAATGACTCTTTATTGTATTGAAAGGAAGAAATAGAATATGTAACATATGCCTGCCGCGTGTTTCCATCGAGTTGAAATATGACCTTATCTCGAAAATATGATTATATTTACTCGGGCTAAATATACAGCAAAGATATATATTTTATGTTTCGTGGATTTCAACGTTGATTTCACTAAATTATTGAAGACCCTTTAGTGAGAGTAATTTGTTAAAAATTCGGCAACTTTTATTGTTTACTTTAAACGGTTAAGATTTTTATTGATTATTAAATCTAGGTCTTTAGAAATTGAAGAAAATAGAATCAAATCACACTTAAAATTAATTGAAATATGTTTAAAAAGGAGCCTTAGACTTGCAACCGTAATAGCCTGGAATTTAGTGGGTTTGATTAACAGACTCATTTTTAAGGGGTCTATGTGGACACAAATTTGTAAATCGAGTGCATACAAGTTTTGATTAGAATTATAAAATTAGAATTTATGTTTGAACTCAGCGATGTTTTATGAAGAAAATACAATTTATTTAGAAAATAGTAAATAAGAAAAAAGTGTAATCTTCGTAAATATTTCACAACAGCTGTGGAAGATTTTATACTTATAAAGGACGTAGAATTGATAACAAGAAAAAAGATAACGGATAGAACTTAATGGATACTTCATTATATTACTATGGTTACTTAACAATTCTATAAACGTTTACAATGGGTGATCGATATCAATCGACGCAATTAGTAATTTTTCAAATTCTACGATGACGGTGAAGTTTACAATTTGATTCTAATTCGGAATATTATTTAATTCTTTAAGTGATGTCTTTTATCAAGAAGGCAAAAGACATCAATTTAAGAATTTAGAAGAAATTACACTTGATCCTCTAAATTATAAATTTTAATTTGGTACTTTCTTATCACCGTTATTAAAATCAAATAGGCTTCATCGTACCTTTTTGATTCCATAAACGAAAACAACTTTTATAAATATTAAGTTATTTTTTTTTAATAACTAGTTAAGTAGGCATTTGAGTCGCTTACTTCTTACGCAGCAGCGGACGCGCTACAAATGACGAAACGAATCAAAAACCATCAAGATAACGGACCAATTAACCATGAAGATAACAGACTAAAAAGTGTGACAAGAATTCACCTGCATGAATGCTGGTTGATTCACAAGGAAAGCCAATGAGACAAAGTCACGCAGAGGAGGGAGTCAGTGTGATACCAGCTACCATAGAGTTCTTGCGTAGCTATAGTTTATACATAGTTACTTAAAACCTGTAACCTCTGAACGACATTATGCTGTAATTGAATTTTATATAATAAATCTATATTTTTGAACGTTTGTGGCACCTGCTACACCTAATACATATAAGATATGCAACCGAGAGGGCAGATACAGTAAACATGAAATTTACCTATCAGAACACATTTTTCGTTGCCAATGGAAATATATAAACTCCGCATTTTGATGCAAAATTTGGATGCATTGCTTTGCTCAATCATCGCTGTATAATTTAATTTTCAACTCGGTATTAGGTCATTGGAATATGGAGGACAGTAATATCTTCCGATAAGAGGTGCACCCCCCAGTTAGAAATTGTACTGCTTAGCCTCCTAGCCTCTACTTACGAGTGAAAATTATTTTTCCACTTTTCAAATTCAGCCCAATGCTTTAAAAGTTTAAATAATGTAAACAATTTCAAACGATAGTTTCGAATTAAAAAAATATATTTTTCATAATGAAAACTTGTGTACATGAATACGGCGTTTTAATTTATTATATATGTATATTTGCTAGTTCCAAAGAGTGTAACTAAACATTCCTACAGACTTTAAAATTATTTTTATTACTATTTTGTGTAAGCCAGTTTCAGAGATATATATGAAAATGTTGTAATACAAGTTTTATTCGTACTTAACAAATTTTTGTATTAAAATATTTATTATCATAAAAGTATTTACCTATTTTCAATAAAATATACTTCTAAGCTCCTAAGTTTTTAAAATATTGTTTTGATTGGAATTGAAAATTCTAAGATATGTATTGTTAATGAAATTTGAAAGTGCCAAATTTGTTGACAAAACATAATGAAAATAACTGTACTTAACTAACATCGAATGAAATATTAGAAATAAAAAACATTTTAAACATGTATATAACATATTAAAATAGTGAACCGGGACACACGTTGTATTGGGAGATGAGTTTTAGCTTCAAAGGGATGAGTAGGCAATAAGAAACATTTATATAACATGGCTATACCGTGGCATTGATTTTACTTGTAACGTTAATATTTATGTAGGTAATTCTACATCATTTAGCAATCACAAAACTGGGTGTGGTCCAAAATGTTATGTTAATTGAATGCGAGAGCATTTGTTGCGGTTACAAAAGTATTATTTCAAAAATTTTTTAAGATATGACTTCAAGTAATTGACTATTAGATCGTTTCCCAAACAATAAAATAGGTACTGGATTTAGGTACTGGATTCATTAATTTATTACTTCTTTAGTACTGAATAGTTTTAATCAGCCATAATAAAGGATTTCAAATTATTATCTACAAAGTGAATTACAAATAACTGTGGGAGGACATAGTTTTTATCATTAAAATTTCACTGATTTTTACATATTGAGAAAAAAACAGTGAGCCGTCACGGGACGCCTGCCAGATGTGAAGCATCGTGTTAGTACAAGTAATATGCATAAAAGACAAGATTATTACAGGAACTAAATATAGCATAATGAAAAAATAAAGTAAAATAATTTATTACAGAAAATCGTGACTTTATTTAATAAACATTTATTTACAATTAATACAAAACTAATAAATCACAGGTTATGTGTACCGTAGTAAACAACAGCGTCGAACTGAGTGAGGAAGGGGTCGTGTAGTCGGTTGCGCATGGCGACACGTCGCCATACCGTACACTCTACTACATATTGAATATATATATATATATACCTTAGTATAACGTGGCGACCCGTCGCCACGGCAAGCGTCGCAAACGATCCGGTTTATACCTGCTCCTATAGATGTTTCACATCAAAAAAGGAACACAAGTAATGGTTGAAACTCTCGTTCGAAATTGTATTTTTTGCAACCTTAATACTATTCAATGTAACAGGAAAAATATTTTCAGTCATCATCAGTCATTTAACGACAATGTTTGAATATCTTCACTTCGAACAATAAAACTAATTGAAGGGAAGTGAATATTACCACGAAAAATCGGTATGCCTCTACAGACTTTATAATCACGTTATGACTGTCAATTTTACGAACTATCTCTTATACCTCAGTTTTTCTGCGGATCTCCTTATTGAGAATCTTATTTCATATGGAAATCCTGAGCAGAGTCCTGTCCACAGCTCACTAAGTGACTCTTTTTACCCGTGCTTGTGACCACTGGCAATATACACTGGTTGAAAACTTTCATTTTTAAATACTGAGGTATTTTAGAAGAGATAATACGGTGAAAGTTCTCGAACTATGCATCACTGAGTTAAATTCTCAGATTGATTTCTTTTGCGATGTAGGATTTGGCAGTTTAGACAATTTGTCCTATATATACGCAGTAGTCGAACTATCTAGAAAGTATGATTCCAAAGAGGTGTGGATGCGACATGGACCTTATACATTAATTTTGTCTTCTTCATGTTCACTTTAAAACCTATCTGTTGGGAAACTTGGCTCAGGTCTCTCTAAGTTTTATCAAGGTTATCCAGCAACTCTTCTATAACAACTATGTTGTCGGTAAATTGAAGGGGTGATGTATTTGCATTTAATATTGATGTCAAATCCGTTCCAATTCAACAGTTTAATCACATTTTCCAAAGCTGTGGTGAATAGTTTCGAAAAGATCGGATTCGCAATCTATTGTTATAGTAGTGTTACTGTACAAACACTCCGATGCTTGAATAGACCCGTAGTCAATAGGACACTGTTGTACAGACTGAACTATGATGCAGGTTTCAATAGAATCGAAACCTTTCTCCAATTTCACCAACGCAATACAAATATCATTATATTTTCTGGACCTGGTCAATGGTACTTTCGGCCTTTTTAGAAATCGCCTTACTAAATAATTAGGACCAAATAAAATATTTTTAAAGGAAGTGAAATGAAACTAATAACCTGTTAATCTGAGGTGAATAGATTTTGCAGCATTTCAAATTTCAGGCAGTGTTTAACAGTGTCATGAGTTCAATATACCTAAAAGTTTTTTTTTTACTTCAAAACGGACATCGTATTACAAATAGTTGCAAAATATTGAAATTGTTTTAATGCAAAATACTAAAGTTTGTGGAAATCAAACGAATACAGAAGAAAATGTTTATAGATTTTTATTAGAAGATAACATTTAAAAAAGTACATTGTTCAACGTTCTCCGATGGAAAGAAGATGAAAAAAAGGAACGGCGAGGAAATATGGGAATGAAAGAGCGTTACAAATGAGGATAGCCACAATTATTTACGAAAACGGTATATTATCTTTATTTTTTCGAAACTGACGATCTCAAGTGCAGTAAAGCAGTCACTGTGAAGATAACACACTTTTATACTAATGTTAAATATAATAAAACTTGTCCTTCATACACATGGTCATTTGTCATCTATTCATAATTTGCAAAAGAAGATTTGCGTAATATCTGTTTTGTTAGCCTCTTGCAAGTCAACTTACTCATAAATTTAAGCAGATTTAACAAACATATTAATTTTGTCATATGTACCCAACCATTCCTTTACAATTTTATTTACGTGATTGTAAATAAGATCATTGAAGGTAGTGACAGTTCATTTATTCTTACTTCTTAGTTATTATTGTCTTAAAAATTCCATACTTTTCCTCTTTTCTAAACACATTTTTAACATTTTCATTTATCATACCTTTACTGAATAAGATAGTATTTATTCCTAAATATGTTATGCTGTGTAAATCTAGATTCTGACAATATATTTTTCTTGCTTTTAAAGTTTAATGATAATATTAAAATTATACGTTTTAAAGTCCGTTTCATAAGCTACCAGAGTTCACCTTGGAGTCATTATAATTTTGCCATGGCAGTCTATCTGTCTATCGGCATATTACAGTCATTTTACTCGCACATCATTCGCGACAAAAAAAATTTAGCATGGTTATAATTGTTTATAATTATAAAATCTTTAAAAAAATTTATTCTCTTCCTTTACCTCATTGAATAGGGTTTCATTGAACCGGTCTTTCGGGAAAATTGGGGATATATCATGAACACATTTTCGATATTGGGACCCGTTTACAAACACGAAGTTTTAAAATGGTTACTTTTATTAATTTTACGTGTCTACACACCCACCAGCTGAAACGCTATTTTTGAATAACTGAAAATATTCATACAATATTCAAAGTTAAATAAACCAATAAGATTTCAGAGAAAATTCTAAAGCACATCGAATTAACAGATAATTGTGTACTTTAAAACTTTATATTTATTACATATGTAAAAAGTACAATAAACAAAACGTTTATATGTTTACGTGGTGAGATTATGTTTTTACGCTTGTGAAAAATAAAAGGCAAAATTTTGATTTGTGCAAAATTTTTAAATAGCTTATTTTATTATAAACCTTTAAGAGCATATGGGTACTCTAAAAGGTTTATAAGTACCTAAATATGTACGAAACCATCATAGTGCAAGTTCTACTCCTACTTGGCAGATTCTATTTTCGTGTATTTATTATTTTATAAATATTTGGTAATAGATATTAAACTAATCAAATTGATATTTCACTTACAAAAATATTAAAAATTTGTTCGATATTTAGACTAATTACAAATATAATTTTATCATATTTGTCTTCCCAGGAAAAAAAATGTTACTCCTCGTTCTATATAGCTTATTAAACCAAACCGTATTCCCAAATGGATAAATGATCGTTGTTAATAACTATATGTGGGTTATCCAAAATTGTTTCAATTTTTTAATAACTATCAAATTGCAATGATTAAGGATACAAGTCCAATTCCCGTTACCTTTCGTCGTAAATCGATTTTTGGAAAAGCATTTTTGGAAAAAGTATTTTGCACGTAGAAAAGAATAGTAAATAGAGAAAACCTGAAAAGTTGAGCGGAGTGAGATAGAAATTAATAGATTTTTATTTCTCATAAAATAACCCAAGATAAAACCGTAATTCATTCATCAACGTGTTGTTAAAGCAGCTTTTAGACATTTTATCTTTCAATAGTAATATACTTAATAGAAACTATTAACGTTTCAAAATGTCCGTAGATCTATGACTTCTATATTTACATCACCTATTGCATTAATTTCTAATAGTGTTGTTTTTTTAATATCAGAATTTGAAGCCCCGTATTTTTTAAGCTTAACTTTCATATTTATACCTATAATACAAAGAAGGTTCAACCGTGATTTTCAATACCGAACGGCTTGTACGCAGCACACGGCAGCAATCGAATATCCGGTACAATTTCCGAAAAATAACGTGAGTTGGTGCTGATCTCTGTAGAAGGGATTTGAGGAATACACTGTCTCAATATATTTTCACCCTGCAGATCTGTAAATAATTTAAACTCATGCTTACTCGACTTCGAAGTTTTTTTAATATTATATAATTTTTTCACTATTTTATTGATAAAAAATTATTTCTTATGTCAATTTTAATTTACGTAAGGACTAAATTTGCATCACATATAATTTGGTGCTTGTATTTATGAATTATATGATGCTATTAAATTCCTCTCCAGATATCTAAGGATGCTCCTTACGTGACAAAAATTCCATCTTGCAAAAATATAACTAATGAAGAGAAACATTGGTTGAATTAAAAATATGACAGTGAGAAATTAGAAAAAAGAAGAAGTGAACGATGGAATTAAACAAATAAAACCGAAGAGGAATTGGTGAACCAGATGGAGTTTAAAATATTATACCTTCAATAGTCCTAAATATATATTTGAAATAAACCAAATGAATGCTTGCACCGTTAGTTGCCTAATCATAGAAATCAGGATTTTCATTTGTTGCTTTTTAATTGTTTCAATATCCTTGTACAAATTTACAAATTCTCCTATACAAATGTTTGTAAAGATATTAATAAATTGTTAGAGAAAAAAAGCTTATGCTGAAATACAAATTTTCACAAATCATTGACTGTATAGTTTCGTAACTTAAGAAGTTTTCATCTCAATAAGTTTGATGAATTAGTGTTATACACTTAAACTGTGATTTTTTAATTAGCTCAAATTTTCCGACAATAATATTCAATTAAGAATAAAAAACTGTCTAGTGAATGTTTTGTGCTCTAAGTTTTTTTAGGTAGAAATATATTTAATTAAGTAAAAATGTACTATTACCAAACTTATTTGAGAAACAAAGGACATCGTTACATTCTTTGAATTTTCAGAAGTCGAACGGTCAGTCATTTCATTACTAGTACTTTCACGTTATAATATTCAAAGTTTTCTATCTGGGCACATTTTGAAACTAATTTGAACAAATATCGTTAAAAGAATATATATAACGAGAATACTGACAGACTCATTGTTTGCGAACTTATTTTACTAAATATAATATACGCAGAAACTGATTTTGATTCCTTTGTAGAGCGCTTTCTATTTCAATTTGTTTGGTGATGTTAAAAATTTAATTCTGCGCTACGTCGTTTCAAAATTATTTTATGTGTATATTTGTGTACTCTCATATAGAGTTTTATCCACTTATTTTTTTTCAATTTCAATTACATTTTCCGTAGATCTGTTTATTTTTGTAACTCGGGTCCCTTATACCTCTAAATTATACTATCTTGGCATATACATATATATATATATATATATATATATATATATATATATTATATATATATATATAATAATATATATATATATATATATATATATATAATACATATATATATATATATATATATATATATATATATATATATATATATATATGCGAATTGACTTTATATATGAATTTATATTTATATAATATCAATTACTCGTCAATTTGTAACATAAATAATATTTTTTTTCCATTTTCATATAATAGTAAACAACCGAAATGCATCTTATTTCTAAAACTTGAGATTGTTTATTTATTTGTTTTATTTAGAGATAAAACACATAATTAATGAAAAAACTAATTTTGTGTTTTATTCTAGAATTATGTCCTAATATTTTCATATCCAAATTCCGTTTTCGTGTAGTTTTTAATTCTACACATCTTTTAATGAAAGGAAATTTCAGCTATAATTATATCAGCATAAATTCAAATTGGTTAAGACGATAACAATATACAAAACAACAATGATATTTCGAAATTAAATATAGAGAAGGATTAAAACAAATAATTCATTAACGTAACATATAATTAACTAGCAAAAGAAAAGAAATTAAAAATTAACACTTGTTAATTAATTGTTTATTGAAAATAGATACATGTCATCATGAACCTTTCCTTTTCAAATGAGTTGAATATTGATATCACATGTGTGTCATAAATGTAACCATTTTTAAAATTTAATCTCTTAATCCTTATTTAAAACAGTGGTATTTTGCATTCGTCTCCCTATCGTTTCGAACTTGATGGCTTAAAGTTTGATGCAGTTTTAAGGTTTCAAATTCTATATTGGATTGCTTTCAAACTAGAAACATTCATGAGATATAAACTTGCTATTTATGAATTTCACTCTACTTGTTCATTCCCATGCGTAACTTTTATTTAAAATGAGGCAATAATAAGTATATCAAAGAAACTTAGAAACACCACATAATGTTAAATTCATAGAAGCCTTCATTTTTCTTGAACACCATATTCAAAAGCCTCTTTGTCTAATTTTGTTCATTTTTTACCTTGTATAATTTTTGTTTGCCGCCATATTGGCGTATTTCTCTTTAAATTATAAAATACAAATTTATGTCTTAAAAAAATAAGGCTTCGGTCCTATTGATGTAGCCTGAATAAATAATTACACTTTTCTTGGCGTTCCAAAACGAATAAAAAATTTTCTACGAACGTGTACTGTACAATACTTATTGAAACCGAAATAATTTTTTAAATTACTTCTAAAATTGAAATCTACCAGTATCAAGCTTTCTTGTATATTCGTGGATTATGAAGATATTTGCTGTCACGTCTTCTTACGATATTAGAATATGACAACTTCCACGTGATTCATAGGACCTTTTTTGGCATTAATAAGTGAGAAATATTTTCATTAATATTATAACATTTCTCATAATTTTATATATATTATAGTCATTATATAATGCATATCACTTTATACTGCATTGACTTTTTTACGCCACGATATATTAGTATATCCTAATATTTAATAAAATTAATGTTTGGTTGATTATAAACATATGAAAGCTGCAATTGATTATAAACATATGAGAGTTTCGAATTCCGCTTGAAATGGTCTCTCATCTACTTTTTGGTATATACAATTTTGTTTGTATTTTTACTTTATCCGTGACGTTAATTTTGAAAATTATTTTTAATTATTCAAAAAAATAGCTCGAAGCATAATTTTTTATTAGGAAGAAATAATTTTTATATTTTGTAAATAAACTCTTATGTATTTAAAAGAATGTAAAAAAATTATTATAGATTTATTATAGTTTCTGGCAATTTTCAAAATGTTTACGCTTATACTGTAATTTGTTTATATGGTGGAACATAATTTTAATATTTTTAAATATTTTCAAAAATAATATTACGTATACTTAAAACTTTACATGTATCTGTGTACGAACGCAACCCTCGAAGTGCGAGTTTTACTTGTATTTATCAAGTTTTGTTTTCGATTAATTTACTATGCAAATTTCAATAACTAGTACCATAATTTTATATTTGTATTTTTTCAATATTTTCATATAAATTATAGACGACTGAAATCATTGTACGAATTTCCCTAAATCAAGCTAACAAATAACGTCACGAAACGTGATTTAAGAAAAATTGGGCGGTCTTCATTAATGTTAAACATGATTCGTGATAATACGCCATTATTTAGACGGAAATTTTCATGTTGCTGATGAGGATACAACTATTTCAAGTCACACTTGGCACTGGAAATGTTGCCCATTTATCAAGAAATAAAGCAAAATAAATGATCGCGTTCGCGCTGCAAATTTGCCGTGAAACATAAGCAGACATTGCTCGTGTAATAATTCGTTCCATTTTAATATGAGATAATAATTTATTATAAGACAATCAATATCATAAGACAAATTATTGTAAGGCCATCAATATTTATGAAATGCTTGTATTATTCATAAAAATGATATTAGTTACACTGATGGTAAGTATTTACATATTCGACAAAATATTCGTCAGATGTAAAGTATCAGTGCCAAAAACAATTCTGTAACAAAAACGAAGTAATTTATGAAATAATGTAAATATTGGTTGAATTTATTTCAAAGATTTGTCTAAAAAAACTAAATACAATTTTACTACAAAATAAGTTATTTTTAATAAAAAATTCAATTTTCATGAACATATCGTAAAAACTGTGAAGTTTTTAGTTATATTATGATTAGACATAGGAAAATCGACACTGAACAATTTGGGTTAAGAATCATCTCCCCAAATATAATTTAATTGTATCATTTTTATAGCTTTCTTGTGTCTCCACAGCAATTCAGATGTAATTAACTTTATTTTACTTTATCACTGTTCAAATTTACACCTGAAATCAATTTGACAAGTTAGCGTGTAACAATCTCAATCATCACCATTTAATAGACGCTGTCCGCCACTTAACATGGTAATCTAAATTTTAAATTATGCGTTGTTTATGCTTAAATCAAATTAGAAAAAATAGGAATAAAGCTTGTGAAATAAAGTAACTATGAATTGTTCGTAGCACAACATTCACCGCGTGCATAAATGGCACGGTAAATGCTGTGCTGTGAACAATCCTATCGTCAGTATTAATACCTATATAATCAAAATGTACAGAATTGGAAGGTATGAACTCTTCAAGAATGACCTTTAACATATTGTATACATAAGTTATACTAGTAATGTTTATTCATAAAATAAATAAAGCAAAAAATACTAGGTAAGTATAATAGCTTTTCGTAAACAAGTTCTATTTATGCTTATTAAAAGTACGTGGTTTCAAAAACGATAGATTAATATTTTATAGTCACATCTGAATACTTTCTTGTTACGCGATAAATCAATAATATATATATATATATATATATATATATATATATATATATATATATATATGTGTGTATATATATATATATATATATATATATATGTGTATATATATATATATATATATATCGCTTTATTTTTCCTTAAAAATCAAATTATTATTATCGTACCATTAGTAAAGTAATTCGTGTACATTTTTTATATGGCCATTATGCATAAGAATGACTATTATTGAAAATACGAGCGAGTTTGAAATTATTCTCTTTTATATAGTTTAATTAAATAAATATTTTCGTTACGAAGTAGCTTGCATATACGATATGAATACGAGTGACATGTACCAAACATCTCAAGACAGCCACCTAATTACAATACAATCGGTGACTTTATGGTCATATACACATATGTTTTCATGACCACATACCACCACCAATTCTAAACTATAATATTTATCTTGCCCAAAGAACCTTGCAGCAATTTATTCATGCTGCGCAACGCTGATGCACGTGCGCTAAGTTAAATATTAGAAAATAAAACACTATTTAACAGAAAAAAGTTATATATATATATATATATATATATATATATATATGTGTGTGTGTGTGTGCGTGTGTGTGTGTGTATACTCTCACTACTGCCACCAATTATCACCGACATTATGTGTAAAAATATTAATTTACATTTTGAGATAAATATACTTTCAAAGGTCTAAAAGAGTACATGATGTTTTGTTACGAAGTTATATTAGGAAAGCCTCTGGTTTCAAATGAAAAATGAAAATCTATTGAAATGCATGTTGAAATATAAATAGCGGGGACGTCGGCGATGAGATTTAAATTATCTAAAATATTATTATTTTTACTATCAACAAATTTATTATTAAAATATAAATTAAAAGAGAAATGTTTATTACAGCAATAAGTTCCTCCTATTAAAGTATAAAAGACGCATAATAAAAATTCCAAAATTATTATCATCGTTTATAATTTTTTAAAAAATTAAAGTAATACTGTTCTTTTTTAGACTCTGTAAACGTAAACATTTTGTGTCCATCACACGGAACTGTACAAGTTCGACTTGCTCTGATCGAAAAGTTTCTACAAATAAAACATTAACGTAAGTGTAGGCGTTAAGAAGTAATGTTAACGTTTGTGAAGTCAAGTTAATACTTGCCAGCAATCTGGAAACTAATCCTCCAGTACCAAAACCTAGATGGATCTAGGTTATACAAGTCCCTTTAAATATCCATCTCTACTTCCTAAATGTACTAAAATCAATGCAACATTTGGTGCATACCATGGTTTTGCTGATTTACTTTTTAAAATTATTTGCCCGAAAGAGTCTCATTATATGTAACTCTTCGACCTATAATTGAAAATTGAATTTAAAATTAATTATAATTGTTTTAAAACAACACTCGAACAGGAGATAGAACACGGCAATGATTTTTTTACGTGGGCATGTAAAGCGTAATAAAGGATTACTTGAATGTGCTCAATTACATTTTTAAATAGTCCTCCGATAAAAAAACAAGTAGTAAGATACGTATGATATAATTTATATCATACGTAACTGTATGATATAAAATGATTAAAAAAAATTGTTCCCAAATCATTTTCTCTAAATTGAATTAAAAGTTATCTCTTATGTGAACACTAATTATGTGATTATAAATATTGTTGGTACAGAATGTTCGTCTCGATTTTGACTATTTTTATTTAATATTATCTAGACTTCGATTGAAATTTTTAGATATTACTGAAGAGCTGATTTTCGGGAATTTAATGGAATCTCCTTAGCAATATGTGAGTCATATAAACGGCTAGGAATAATATTTAAATCCATAAGTTGAAATAAAAATATGATATTTATAAATTTTGTTCATTTCCACAGTGCTCACTTCCTTTCAATAGTAAGATGCCAATTCTTGAAATTGTAAATATGGAAAATCTCACCATCACTCAGTTTTGAAAATTATGGAAAATCTCATCATATTTTTTGTGCATACTATAAACTCAACAATAACTTTTCTTAAGTTTAAATTACCAATTCATATAAAATAAACCTTAACAAAATCTTTAACCATACCTTACGCGAAGAACAGGTTGAATGTGCCATAAATATGCGTGCAAATATTTAATTAAAATTATAAATTCGCAAAACGATTCTGTGCTGAAATATTTTATATAAAAATCTCGAAAAATAATAAAATAAAATTTTTCGTTATTTTTTTTAATACACTTTATAGTGGCTGATAAATGTTTAGCAATGACATAGTGTTCAAAATCACAATTTTGTCTCCGTGCAGAATTTACACATTAGCTTTTCAATGCTTCCAACGCTGCTGCGCTTGCAAAACGAATAAAATAAAAGTATCATATTTAATACTAATTTCTCTTTTTTTTTTCTTCTATAATTTAACTAAAATACAATAATTAATAATATAAAGGAACAAATAATCTTTAGTCTTTTTTGTATTGTACACCTAGATTCATATCTGTTTCTTGGTACTAAAAATATTTGAAATTTTGTACCATAGAATAATCCTTTGACTTCCCAACGTATATTATAATAAAAAAACGAATAGTTTTTGTTTGTGCAACCGGTCCATGAAATTAATTTGATTCTAGTGTGCGTACGTAGTATACAAACAGTGTCTATATTTAAAAGTCGCCTAGAATAATTACATGCCAAATATTCCCTCGAGCGTGATTTCTTTTCACAACTTTGCCTATTTCCTGCTTGTTTTTATTATTGCTTAAGGATATAAATATTAATTAAAATAATTTAAACAGCTTTTGTACAAATAATTTACAAACTACCTCGTTACTCATTTTTCAACTCGTAAACATTTTTATTCAACTCATATTTTATGTTTTTTTTTACATTTTAAAGAATCATTTTGTTGACTGCAGAATCGAATTATCTCAGATTGAAGATTATACTTAACAAATAATATAACAAAAGAATATTTTAATAAATAATAAGCTTCTTTAGAATTATAAGATAACAATTAATATAACCTGCTTTCAGTCTTAAATTTGAAACTTATCTCTTCATAATACAAATTAAATCAAAATTTCCCTTGATATGAAATTCTGAAAAAAATGTAAAGATTACGCAAAAAGTACAACGGCTTCAGTTTGACAATAAACGCGTTTCAAATGTCATTTTAAAAAGAATAAGCTTTGGAAGTACGGAATAATGTGTTTCAGGAAATAAGCAACATCCGCATAATACGGAAGGATATAACTTTTTATGCCCTCTATCCTCAAAGCAGTTTTTTTCCGAAAAAATATTCTGTTCTTCCCATGAAATGGCACAAATTTCAGCCGCCTTGTTAATTAATATTAAATTCGTTTACATTAATTGTTAAATGAGGAAAAAAATCGTTTTGTTAGTTTTATATGCTCGGTTTGTGTTCTATTAAATATTTTGTTTTTAGAACGAAATAAGTTCTACACAGTGCTCCAACTAAGTTCTACACATCGTTATCCCATGAACTGAAACCCGTCACTTGACTGTTTTATTGTTTTATTTTTTTTGTAACAAATAAAAAATATTATTGTAATAATTTACTATCATTATTTGAAAAAAAAATTATCGTGTTAAACATACATATTATAATATTGGGTTGCACTTGACTAAATGCATTTTCCATATTTTAATTTCGTTCCATAATGTTATTTGTTTAAAATATTTTTCTACATAAATATTTCTATGTTTCAAGCAACTTAACAGTTTGTTCTGCTACTACATGTCTCATACCCCAACTAAGTACAAATATTTATATTAAAAGTAAAGATCCCTGGTTCAATTTAGTATGCGGTTCGTAGAAATATTGTTCATTTGTGAAATTCGTCGTAATATTATTATACATTCAATAATAAATCGTTGAAAAAATACAGTTTTAAATGTTATCAAAATCTACTAAAGAACTAATTTGTCAACACATTCTTGGTTATCAAATCACATAATGTAAAAAATGTAAATTGAAATGAGCCTTCAAAATGTTCATATTGGAAATATCTCTAGAGACAAAAATATTACGACATTTTTACGTAAATGTTATCTTAAAAAATATGTCAAATCACTACTAGAAGGAAATTAGTGGAGGGAGGAATTATTATTCCGTTAGAATTTTTGTGTATTTCCTTGTTCTACTTATATATTTGCTGCCGAAGTCTAAAACAAATTTTATTTCGACATACAAAACGCATTACCAATTTACGCTTTCGAAATTATCAAAAAATACTGAAACCACAATTCCATTTGTGTTCAGGTCAATTTTTAATTGAATAATTTATAAATTATAATTGGATTTGACGCCTCTTATTTTTGTTTATGGATTTAAAGAGTTTGTTCTTATAATATTGAATAAGCCTAAAGTGTGTGTGGATTTATTGAAAGCTTATTTATATAGGCACAAATAATTTATAAAGATCCAGACAATACAGGTCCCGAAATATATCTGAATTAATATTTCGTATAACATTGACGACCTTTGAGAACCTTATTGGAAAACGTCCAGTCTCTGACCTTTATTCATCATTGGTTTAATAAACGAATCTTACGGTAAAGGGACTATTTTTAAAATAGATTTTCTTTAAAACTATGATAATTAGGATAAAAATAAATGATTGAATAATAAGTGTTGTACCCAAAAATAAAAAAAAAATGTTCCAAGAAGCCTAACCGAAGATTGTGGAGAAATTATAACGAAGATTCCGGAAATATATGGCATTAATTAAATTCACAATTTTATTTATATCCACCTACTTATTTACACTAGATATAAATAAATATTTAATGAGCCACATTGGTGACGACTTAATATTTGTTAAATAATTTCACTTCAAACGAAGCACGGAATCCACGATGCGCAAACCAGATACGCAATAAGCCGGTTTTTGATATGTCTGCCTATCTAAAATAGTTCTGAAACTGAATTTTAAAAAATATTTTTCCTGGTGGATATAGTTTTTAGCTTAAGAATAAATTTGTTCATGTATTACATATTAGACCCTTTACCTATGAAGTTTTTATGGGTTGTTAATATTGTATCACAAATTATTTCAAAACCTATCTTTGGGGGTGATTCGATCTTCTCATCAACATATATCGTCTACCTTTTAGGTTCACATATCAAATTTTTTTAGAAACTGAAGAATTTTTTAGACGAGGAAAATGTAAGTTCTCTAAGAGGCAAGAAAAGTACAAAGTGAAACGGTCAGACAAAGAACGATTAATTTTATTATGTTACAATTTATTAACATAGCGATTTATTTGATATAACGTCAAGTCCTTCAATTGAATTCGGAAAACTTGGACGATGCGGGGGAAATTGTTGTTAAAATTGAAGACGTCTATTTCTCAATTGAAATCATTATTTTTCCACGACACTTGTAGTTGCAACTGTCTGCTTTTATTCATTGCGGTCGTTTCGTAAATTGATTTAGGCTTTGAAGAAAACCGCTGTCGATTATTTTAATGTGAAAAAATAGGAATTATTTATAGAAATAAAAGTTGTAATTGATTTGATCAAATCTAATTCAAGTAAACTTAGTGTTCAAATGTGTCAATAATTGAATTTTTAATTGATACATATTCCACAATAATATATGTATGAAGTTCGGTTGGACATCTTTTATTCTTCTAAGTTAGCAGGTATGAGAGACCTTTATTGAAAATTTATACAAAATTCTGTGTTAAAATTTAAAGTAAGTTGCATATTGAGAAGCTTCTTGCTCTCCGTTTTTAAATCGTTTTTATTATGTATGTTTATCGATTGGACTTAACACAATATATTTTCGAATTTGTACTGATCACTATGCAATAACATGAACAATTTATAACTATGTCATATTTGATTCATAAAATAATAAAGTTAAAGCAAAATATGAAAAAAAGTTAAAAAGAGTGCTAATCTACCAATATTAATTTTTAAGGAAGGGTGACAAATTCAGTGGCAAATTAAATATTTAAAGATTAAAATTGAAGTATTTTGTTTAAATTAAGAAGAAATCTTTTAGAGCAAGAAACAATTAAACTTAATTTGAATAATATTAAAATTTTGATCCCGTTTTAAAAAAAGTAATTTTCAGCAATAATGAAATAAATTCAGTAGAGAAACAGAAATAAGAGATAAATTAGAGGAAATAAAAAAAATATTAATTGAAAAAAATCTAAAATTGTCTTTAAATTCCAATGAAATTTATAATTTTTAGACCAAAAAACGTTAATACCTTTGCTTTATCGATAATACAACCACTTAAGTATTTCTTAAAATAAATTAATTCTATTGTGTTGGGTACGCAATGTAAATCAATAATTTTTTTAAATTAGATAGACCAAATCTTTTATTCTAATTACTTTATCATTATATTTTCTCTTTAGATAAAATTTAAAATAAATTGAAATATTTTTTAAACTGAAAATATCGAATCAAAAGTCTTATTAATATTGAGTGTAACACAACCTGTGAAAATATTTTACCCCCTTTTATCCCCTTAGAAGTTTCACCGTTACCTTCAAATTGTCCTACAAGTTGTTTCGGTTAAACCCAAGTCAGTCTTGAGTTAAACGAAAGAGAAAATTACTATTTCTTTACAAAATAATAATTTTCACTTATTTCAAAATCAAGTTCGTATTTCTGAATATTCCTTTCGATATTAAAAAAACTATATTGCCAGAGTTTCTTTAATACAACAATTTCCAGGAAGCTTCGTAATATTAAAAGATGAAGTAATTTACCTTGGTTTAAACTATAGACATAAAATTAAATTTTAAATCTTCGTTTCCAAGTTATTATTTAATCCCGTCGCATAAATTTTTTTAATTACACACAGTTTAGTTTTATATTTCCTTGTTGACTGTTAATTCCTCTTTAAAACACTATTTTTGCTATTTTTGTTTTTTAAAATGATAATCTTCATAAGAATATCTTCGTTATTGAAATTAATTAAAGGTTTTAGAGTAGCAGGGCAGGAGTTTGCTTAATAAGTTAGAGGATTTTGTGTGAAGATAAAGTCGGCGAAATAAGCAAGACAAATGAAGACATTTTATTGTCGAACGTAACTATTTTGATACAATGTGAAATAATTATTCCTGACTTTAAAACTTTTATATACAGTAATCTAAAAAATGACAATTATAAGTGCAGTTTAATAAAATTAAGCTGCTTTTATTTAATCGAATTTGAGAAGATTCGATATGATGAAAGTCGCTTGGAGTCGTGCCCGATCAGGTTTTTTTATTAATTGTAATATTCGTAGGTATTTTCTTCATACATGCATTATTTTATCCCATTATGTATGTTACATTTCATTTAAAATGTACCTTAATTTGCTGGTACATTTTAAATAAAATGTGACATAAATGATGAGATAAAAGACGAAAGAAGTGATGAAAAAAACCTATTTTTTTCTTGTTTACAACTAAAAAATTTATTGAAAAAATAAGAGTTTCATCATAAATATTTTATCCAGTAAGTTACAAGAACGTTTTAACCCATTTAGACCTGAAATTATTTTTTTTCTAAAATTTGTATTTTTTTAGTCATGTTAGGTATCATAAGTGATAAAAAAGATATAAAAAAATATAAGTCTATAGGAGGTGGGTGAAAGGACCGTATCATATGTGATACAGTAGGCTTATAAAGAAACATAAACTCAAAAATAGGTGATAGTCTTTATTCATACACAACTAAACTAATCTTTTTTGGCATTGTTGCATTTTATACATCTTACAGGATACAATCGATGACGCAGCCCACATCTTGTTCTTTTATTTTGTGGTTATTTGACGATATAGTGACCTTTCTCATCAAACTTAGCATCCATTGTTAGAGATGATGGTCTGCTCGGGCCCGATTTACTTCTAAGCGTATTCTATTCCATAAGTGCGATGGCTACGTGTCTCCTGAATGTTAGCATATCCATATTACCACCATTATATCTGAAAGTGCCAGGCGTTTTGAAGCGCTATATCAATGCAGTGCAATAAAAGGGGCATATACCACTTATTGCCGTGAATGCTTATTCTGAGGGATGATATGTTTTGGTCTGACAGATCAATACCTCCCAAGTTTTGATTATATTGGTATAACAAATGTGGTTGAGAAACAGTTATTTTCTCTTTCTGTTTTTGAGAATATCTTTCGGTTTTGTGTAAAGGTGTTGTACCAATCACATTTGAGCAATTACTACTAAACAACTTCGTCACAGACGAAATCGTCAGCAGAAGAATTCTCTTTCTTTCTTTTTAGCCTCTTTGTTAGTGAATATAACATAAAATTAAATAGTGTGAAATCATATATCTATTTCTTTTTATTCTAATTGTATTTGTATAAGTATAATTTTCTTTTTCTTTTGGAACACCAGAATTGTATTTTACGTATTCAAGAAATTTATAAATTGGTCAATGTTTCATTTTTTTACGTTCATTTACAATGACAGAACAATGTACAATACTTACAAAAATATATATCTCACAGAACGTATATATATATATATATATATATATATATTTGGCTAAGTATATATTTTTGTTTTCAGGTTCAGAAACATACATTAAATATATTACGTGACTCGCGATGTGTTATCTATGTAGACTAATTTAGATTATCCATTTTATTCAGTGCTCTATATTAACAATTCTTCAAGAAATATTTGCGTGTTCTGTTTTGTTGTCTATTTTAAATTAATATTTCAAGTCTTGTGAAATTTGTTTCCAGAAATTGTTGTATTTTCTCTAAAACAATTTATAAACTTCCTCGAATATATATTCTATAACCTTTCTCGAAATATATCGACTACCATATAACTTTTTTGAAGACGAAATATTCATTAGTTTTTAAGTCATCACCCTTGAGAAAACAATTTAAGTAAATGCATGTATGTTCAAAATTTAAAATACTAATATACGTATATTTCATTGCAATTTCTCAAATTTAAGTTGTATAAAATCTCAGAGCAGCAGTATAAATATATGGATACTTAAATAGTGATACATAATGTACTAACAGAAGGGTTAAAAGAACTTATTTAAAAAATAATTTATCGACATAAATCAGAATATCCAACAGATTTTTTGACATTATTTTTTTAATTATTTAATAATATCATTCCAGTTAATTGCGTTAAGTTAACACATTACTAATTTTGTTCAATAAAATGCATTATGCATTACATTATCTTAAGAAAATTTAAACATTTCTTAGCAGGTGTTTCAGTCTGAGATTTCTTCAATAAGTTCTCAAAAAAAAAAACTTCTTTCTTCAAATGGAGCTCTATCCATTACAACTTTAACTTGTCGTGGCCGTTCCCCACTATGACATATGTGTTCAAATTTCAAAGAGAACTTCTCATATTATACGACTTACTTCATGTTAAAATTTCAAAGAAAATGTCTATTTTCTTTCGTAGAAAGTTTCCGGAAAATAGAGGGAAAATGTCCTTGGCGCACAGTATATAGTTTCCATTCCAAGCGTTATGTGACCGCTCATATTTAATACAGTGTTCAAGCCTCGCTTGCCTTTTCTGTATATAGGCGAAAATGGAGTGCTTATGTGTTACTCATACATTACATTTGTGCACTCTTAACATACGCGTAATCACGGTTTTCTTTTTTAAATGTAATTTTAATTAGTTTCATCTGTGTATAGTTAATACAATAGAATTTTCATAAAACTTCAGTCTTACCATTAGACTCAGTTCGTTTGGACCATTCATGTGACAAGTTTATCTACGAAAGCAGTTGCTTTTTGCAAGTTATTATGCCTTCCATAAATTTTACTTACCGCGTGACTACTTTTTCATTTGTTTATACAAATATTTAGTTTTAATCATGTAGCATTATATTAATTTTGCGGTATGCTAATGAAAAAAGGACTTTTCAAAAAGATAGTTCAAAAATATTACCTTACATTTGTATTAATTTATTACATGGCTTTTTATGTAGATTAGTCATTTTCCTTTTTCTACTATGGGTAATATCAATCACCTATAATAGAAGAATAAACACGTTAAAAATTATATATAAATCATCCTATGCTATATTTATGGCATAAAATGGTTTATATGTAGTGTTTTATAAGTTTTTTGTACGAATTCTTTAACACTTTTAAATCTTCCATTGATCAATTTGTTATATTAAATGAAAAAAAAATTGCAATGACAAATGCGTAGCAATCACATGGTTATGATTTCGCGGATTGAAGTTTACCGTGAGAAGTCGACTTTTCCATACCTGAGATATACAAATACCAAAATTTAACTTTCGGAGAATATGTATTTAAGTTTTTTTGTATTTAATAAATTTTGTTATTTGTTATATTCTCAAGTAAGTCTTAACAATTAATCTTTATAATCAAAAGAAAATCACGGTCATAAGGAAAAGAAACGAAACCAATACATAGTATTCCGTATAATATATAACATTTAAATGTTATACGGAGCATCATTGTATGATATAACATTTTGAAATGAATACTCATGTATTAGACATTGATTTCGATTAGGAAAATTTCTCTGGATATCAATAAATAAGTCGATCTCTCTCTACACCTTGTTACGCTTTAATAGTATTTTCTAACCCAACGGCTATGGATCGTAGTGTCTATACATTCAAAAATCTACCTCGAGATATATCGAAGTATAAAATTTATTACACCTTCGAAGTATATTGAGGTATACAGTTTATAATCTTCCTCGAAGTATATATTCTATAACCTTTCTCGAAATATATCGAGGTATACAGTCTATAATTTTCTTCGAACTATGAGCCTTTGTAACGTAAACATTTTAAAATGGGATATATAGCTCCAGAGATTAACGTAAAGAGGCAAAAAATAAATACAATTTCCACTTAATGTATTACTATAGATAATTTAAAACACAATTCTCTGGGCGTCAAATTATTATAAGACAATTATATATTGCTATATTTATAAAAGACCTTCGAGCTCAGCATTTTTCAGTTGCTTTCTAAAAGTTTCAATTTTATGATTTGTGAAAGCATGTCTTTGTAAGTAAAATAAACGTAACTTCCCGCTTAGAGTTTTAATTCAAGTCAATATTACAACATATTTCTATTACCAGAACTTTATTTTTGGGAAATAATTATTTTATAATTAAACATACATTTTATGTTTTAAATATGTCCATTACGTATTTCGGGAATTTTGTCACAGACATTTATTTTTATTAAATTTTAATTTATATTTTTATAAAATAATGACATTAAATCTACAAACCTATCCGCAAAAACTTAGTATAAAATTATTTGTTTCTTAAATTTATCTTCAATGATTAGTAGTCAGAATATAGCTTTAACTACTTTAAAATAAAATGTTTATTAAGTTAAAGATTACGCAAAAAAGGTTGAAATAATTTTGAAATTTTTAATACAATAATTTCAGGGAAGTCAATTTAGTGAATTTTTTTTATTTATATACGTAATGGACAGAAAGTCACCAGAGTTTTACATAATGGTTTCTTATTAAAATAAATTTAAAAAGTCGAAATTAACCACATTCGATTAAAAAATGTTTGACAGTAACTGAGTAATAGACAAGTTTTTGTTAAAGGATATAATTTAAAAAAGTGATGTTAAATTATTTCATATTATATTCAATGTTTTAGGAGTGTCAAAAATTTCAAAATAAGGTGTATTTTAAAAATATTGGTTCTCCTAATACTCTTCTAACACTTTTCTAAAACTAAAGTTATACCATCTAAAAAATGAAGTCTTCAAAAATAAGAAAACTAATTTTTTTTGTTTAAAATATAATTTCTGTAGACATATAAATAAAATGTAATTTTCATTATAAGAATTGACGGATATCTGACTAAAGGCAGTGTAAATAAACATTTTTCAATCCGTTACGTTTGATTTTATTGAAAAACAAGGAGAGAAAAATTCATTGCACACTTACTTTATATATTTTTATGTGTTTGTTTGTTAACTTTTATGGTTACTTTTTGCTATTACGGCTGTAAATTTTATGTACAAGAAGTACTGTAAATTTCAGTGTCACAGTCTTTAAATATATCATCCAAAATAATGTGAGTCCGAAACATCGAAATACCGTGTTTTCTTTTTAGTTAGTCGACTGGGATGAAATATAGTCACTATGTTACACCAGACAAGTTTTTGTTTCATTAATTTTATCATGTTTAAATAATTTTTGGTAAATAAATTCAATGTACAGGCAATTCAATTCTACAGTTATATTATAAGTATAACAAGAAAGTACGTAACATACTTATACCGTTTAATACTAAACTCGCAAAAATAATTAACTTACAAGTATTTACAACCTATTCAAATTTTTAACAAATAGAGAAAATGAAATAATTGTATTACGAATAGATGTAATAGTGAAATATTTTACATGAAAAAGACGACCAACAACGTCATCTGCTCTCATATGTTTGCCCGCATTTGGGTTGCCTACTCAACCTATTCCTTTTTCACTACTTCAAACTCCCACCATATCCATTTCGTTAATGTTTGTCTGGGTGGAATTTTTCTTTGTTTGATTTAATATACACGTAGCCCCATTTATTGATATACCTAGGTACGCCATAGATTTCAGTAATTGATATTTTTCGAACAGCCAGGCGTTTTTTGTTGTAGTCGTATTAATTAATTTTTTACAATATTTACTTCAATTCCGTAAATGACTAAGTAAACCGATTCCAATAAAATAAATGTTACGCCAAGTCAATCTCTATATTTAAAAAAGGCACCTAATTGAGCTGGAAGTGTTTCAGACAGTTAAACATAAACAAACATATAAAGACATAAACAGTCAAACAATTCCAAAACGATATGTTTCTGTCCTATTTATTTTATTTGTGTTCTCCCAAATATTTTTTTCATGAATATCGTCAATACAAACGAGCCATTTCTGTAGTAGGATTATATTTATAAATATTAATACAGTGCCAGATGTAAACAAAATAGACAAATAGCGAGAACATGAATGAAAATGTAGATTCTGTTGCAAGACATTTGAGAAATTTACAAATCACATTAATTGTGGGGCGAGTTGAGATTTGTTTTATAATCTACTCGGTTCAGGCGCTTTTCCGGCAATTTAGTACGGACATTAGTTTAAATAAAAATAGAATTTTAACAAGAATTTAAATTGAATTTTGTCATATTTTATATATATCAGAATTACGAATAATGCTAATTTGTATATTTATTCACTGGTACGGCAAGAAGGGTCTTTAAAGAAAAGTATAGTGAGATGTGTACAGAATAATATATTGATTAGTTGACACAGATTACCTACTAGATAACGTGTGCTAGATTCATATATCTTTTCGAATTTGAGGCAACAATATATATATATATATATATATATATATATATATATATATATATATATATATATATATATACATATATATATATATATATATATATATACATATATATATATATATATATATATATATATACATATATATATATATATATATATATATATTGGAACCCTATTACAATTTTAATTTCGGAAAAGAATTTAAAAAATTCAAATAATCTCTTAAGGAAATTATTTTCTCGATGTTTATGATGATAATCAATTTTATATCCCGTTTCATTATTATTTTTATATAACTAGATAAAAGTACTTAAAAATGGAGTTGTATAGATCTGATAAGCTACATTAGAATAACTATTTATTATATCTGTCAAGTGGTTGAGAGCCCGGGTCCTTATTTTAATCTTTATTTTTCTTTCCGCTCTTTTGTGTTAAATTTTAATCGTTGCGTATTGCGCCGTATATCAATAAATTAATTATAACTAGCTATTTTCTCATTTTTGATTATTTGTTTGAAATCATTAAATGGTTTGACGTAGAACCATATTAAAGATGTTGCGTATTACATTTTAGTTTTACTTTAACTACTTCTAAAGAATCTTTTTTTGAAGCATGCAAATTCATTTGTTGTGCGTTCGCCGATTTTTCAATTACCTCTTACCCCCAGATTTTCAATATAAGACAATTTACTGCTTTCATTTGATTTAAGAAACGAGATGTCCCAAGTTTTTTATTACAAATAAAATATGCCTTATGTTAAATAATATAATTAATATTCTTAATTTACCAATTTGTGATTGATAATGGTAATTTTGATCTGCTACGAAGTCAACAACTGTTTGTATTTCAAAAATGGTCTTCTTTTTGTAAGCATATAGTTAGTCATCGTTTTAAAAATATTTACAGAACAAATTTTTTCCGATTTTTAATCTGAGACCACAGCGTACTTATCATAAACCACAGCGGACAAAGAACATAGTATTTTTATGTCGAAGAAATCACACATATTTGCATTATAGTTTATAGGAGTACATACACTAGTTAATTAAGTCTTAAGTAATGGATCAACGAAATATTGGTGATAGAGGGGGTCATTACACATAAAAAACAATAAATTTTATTATCCTAAGCTAATTAGTTTTAGATATATGATTTTTAAAATTTTTTTTCTTTTAATTTCTATCACTGTGCATGAAAAACATTTTTAGGTACTATTACTATTTCTGCTTTTTTATTATCCAAGATCTTTAAGAAAACATTTGTCTTCCCAATTAAAATATTATTCATTCGTTATTATTAGTAACATCAAAATTAAACGTTAGCATTAAAGTTATATTTAAGTATTCAGTTACTTATCGCGAAAAGTGGGCCGGTGCACCATCGTGCTGTAGCCACATCCTCTCATGAACATGTTATGATAACAAGTTTCCAAGTTTGTCTCTTAAACACTGTAGATAATGAACTCCATTAAGCCTCGGTGGGAGTTCAAATGGACCGATAATTTTGTCATCTAAGATTACAGCCCACAAATTGACTCCGAATTTATGTAGAAATCTATTTTGTCTTACTATGCGGGGATTATTAGTGGCCCATTGGTGTAAATTGTCCATAATAAATTCTCCCATTTTTTAAAAACATAAGTCATTGCTGCTTAAGATTTAATTAGCAAAAGCGTATCTTGCCCGCATCGACGCAGCGTCTCCCGACAGAAATCTATTCGCACTTCATAGTCAGCAGGTAGTAGTGCTTGTACTCGTCGTACATGGTACGAGTACAAATTATTTCTTCTTAAAATGCGGTATACTATACTTCTTGCGAAGCCAGTACGTCGAGAAATCCGTCGAACACTAGTAGAAAGAGTTCCTTCTATTTCGACCAGCACTTGATGCTCATAAACATTTCTGGTCTTCCTTCAGGAACAATGCAGTCAAACAATATCTAAATAACAAGCAGAAACAGGGCCCAATTAAAGCGTAAGTCAAGAAATAAAGTAGTGTTATGGAAAAACAGCAAAAAACACGTTGTTAATTCCGAGCGATAAGCAAACAAAAGAAGCGAAGTTGTTGAGGGAAAAAGTAGAGAGGGTCCCTTGACGGCCGAGAACAATAAAAAGACCGTACGAGTGGGAAAGAGATAACGGAACAATTCTGATAAGCGGATGTTTTGATCGTAAGTAATTCTGCGAATGCGGAGTTACTTAATAAAGCGAGTATTTTCGAAACGTTTCCAGAATTAAATGTAACAATATTATGTTTTTGGAATGTGATTGAATTATAGATGTCTTTGAAATAGTGTCATAAGTTTGTCATAAATTTTTTTTACACTAGCATTGTTTAAAAATCACTTTCATGTTTGCAATAAAAAAAATGGGCATATTTCAGCGTCTAATTCTTATGTTGCCCATAATAACGAATGAATAACATTTTAATTAGGAAGGCGAATGTTCCTTAAAGATCTTGGAAAGTAAAAGAGCAGAAATAGTAATAATACCTAATAAAAATAACTTTTTGTATGCGCAGTAACAAAGAAAAAAAAATTAAAAATCGTATCTCTAAAACAATTAGGTCTAGGATAATAAAATTCATAGTCTCGCATATGTAATAACCTCCTCTATCACCGACATTTCGTTGGTCCAGTCCTTACCGGACACCTGTATGTAAATATTAACTTATTTTAAAACTATTTTAAATACATTCTTGTATATTTATGTACAAAGATACGTCTCCAATTTTGAAAACAAGTATCCACTTTTAGCACACTCTTGTGTGGTGCATCGTATGTACGTACATTATCGCCATCATTTTGTTACCTACTTTAATTACTTGTACGTTTGAAGTTTTTCATATCTATGAATACTTGTCAAACATTTTTAATAATTTATAAATACATACAAATTTGAAATCACTATGGTACTTCTTTACATAATGTTTATCGTACCGCGTAATTCTTTAAGCGATACCTTTGAGATAGATGAAAAATTATTGACTAAAAGTAAACTTTCTTTAACCAAAACCGTTTCGTCTGATCACAAATGAACAATGACAGACATAATGTGTTTGCGAAAACACAAAACTTATGAATCACAATCTTGAATTAATATCATAATCTTGAATACAAAGGAGTAATTTTTTAGTTGGATGGAGCATTAATGATCCCTCGTTAATATTTCGCCAACCATATTAATCAAAATCTCCATTTGAATAATCTACTTGCAAAATTTTTTATATATAGATCTACAACTGTAAATAAAGTAAGACTATGGTAGACAAACAGATGGTTTAATAGATATTTTTAATATATAATTAAAAAACTGAAATTGTGAAATCGCGTTTATTTTGCTTGGCATCGATTCGTTTTTGGAATTTATGATACTAACATTCAAATATTGCTTCATTATTCCTAAATTTACAAAGTAATAATTAAATATTCAATCATTACGGAATGAAGAATACTTATTGTCAGCTGTTATTTATATATTAGACGAAAGTTCAGAGTAGCTAGTTAGAGCCATTAATTATAAGCGGACGGTTTTCCGAATCGATCAGTCAACAAACTGCGCCCGTCTTGCAGACGTCGTGTTACCAATTCAAGTACTCAACCGATGCGTAGCTTGTCGGTAGATGACAAAGTATGCGATGTCAAGGGTTCATTAATATTCAGCTCGCGTTTTGTTTAGATGACGGTTCATCTCATCAGAGGCGGATTGCGGTTAATGAACTTTAGTGCTATAGGTAAACCGTTGGCGCCGCCATTATTTATTTTCCATCCTCCATGCTCTGAAAAGAATTACGTAGTGTGATAAACATTATGGAGAAATGTTACTATACGGTTATATATAAGTTAAACATTGTGTAAACAAGTTTAAAAGTTACCTGGTACGATAAACATTACGGAAAAAAGTACCTTAATGATTTCAAATCTGTATGTATTTACAAAAATAAATCTGTAATTATTCATATTAAATATGCATGAAAGTGTAACAAATATTTATAGATACACATACAACTTTGAACATATACGTTATTAAGCAAGATGATATAATTACGGTATTCCATGTTCTTATTCATACCTGTAATGCGCCACACAAGGGTATACTAAAAAAGGAGATTTATTTATAAAAAATTATCACGTATCTTTTACACACATACGTAAGAAACATATGTAAATTCATTTAAAGATAAATTATTATTGACATGCATTAATACTTGATTCAATAGTCTATTTACTCAACGCGCTAAAAACTAAAGTGTAATTACGTGTGATTTTTTCGACGTAAAATTATTGTGTTCTTTGCCCGCTATATTTTGCGATAGTTATTATTTAAAAATTTTGTATTAATTAGTTTTTCTAGATTATATCGAGTACAACTTAGAAGCTGCAGATGGGATTTAATAAAATGTCGGTGATACTTAAAATTTTGAACGATAAGTTGGTTGGTTTTAATTGAAAATTTAAATAGTTCCATGTGTCAGTTCTTAGGACGTATAAAATATACGTTCATGGTTATTAATAGTACTTTAGACTTAATTAATTAAATTTCGATCGAACTAATATCAAATGGAACTACTATCAATCACGATTCTTTCTGTTACATTTACATACGAGCACATTTATTGGCGAAACGTTTTTTGGCGTTTCCGCTTGTGTTATCTTGAAATGTTACTAGACACTAAATTATTTTCTGATATTAGCATTCACAAATAAATGCCTTCAACGTCGTACAAAATGAACAAAAACTGGCAGAAAGTTAAAAAATATTGCGATCGATTTACAACTAATATTTGTCCCTTGTTTGCAGAATTACCGAAATAGTAAATTTAACCGTCAGACATTAAAATAATAAACACATTCTTGATATAACTGAACAACTCATGTGGGATATCGACAGCAATAATTTACCAAAAATTAAAACTTTCAAATATCAATATGTCCTCAAACTAAAATTCAAGAAAAATGTTCTCTAATTTCTAGACGACGACTCTTTGCTTACAAGTGGAAAAGCCTTTCTGAAAACAATTATCAATTATATATTTTTAAATTAGGAACATATTTTCATTGCTTTATTCATCTATTATTTTCTTATCCAACAAAGTATAACTTATTTATATTAAAAAAATCTAGAACAACTCATTTCTCAAGTCAAATAAAAGAAAAAAATGGAAATCCTGGGGTACGAAATAGTTGAAAAATTTGTTAATTCACTGCCAATGAATTTTAGTGATTCGAGGAGAAAATATGCCTTAAAAGTTATAAATGCAGAGCTAAAAATTGTAATGGAACAAATTAAAAAGAAAGTAAAAGGCCAATTCCTCAGGAAACGAAATTTAGCATTTTACAAAAAGTCAGGAAAGATTGCCGTAACTCCAAGGAGTTATAGAGAGTAATAGCAACATATGCAGAAGTAAATAAGTTAGATTATGTGGCATATAGTCTCGCCGCGCCCGCGCTCACGCACGGTCGACTATTGCGCGTGACGGTGGATATCGGAAAATAAAAAAAAAAAATGTCCTCAGTGGTTAAATGTGCAAATTGTAATGTGGTGATTAACGAAGTGTTAGCCTTCGTCCATAATAAAACATCTGTTATGGACGATGAAAGTATAAGTAGAATCTGTGCGAGTGCTTTTTCGGAAAGTGAAATTGTAACGGCGAAAAAGTTGTTATTTGAATCCTTGCCGTTAACAAAACGTAGGATAACGCGTAGGAGGGCGGGAAAAAATGCACGAGATATAGACGATATAATCTGTGTGATTCGCGGTACCGATCCTGAGGACATTCCAGTCTTCGTGGCCCGCGACCTGGAGAAATTACCTCCAGTTCTATTCGACCATGTCGACGTGACAAGGCTTTTAAAAGATATTGTCAAGCTACGTCAGGATTTAGAGATGATGAAAGAGGACTATGCTACTGCTAAGCAGATGGATCAGCTGAGAAACGAGATGCAGAATATTTCTTCAGGATGGGGTCATGTAAACTCCAGAAGAGGTGCATTTGTCCAGGGTTTTGAGCGCGATAGTGGTCCGACGGGATTGCCGCTGTGCAATGAAGACATAAATGACTGCTACAAGAAACAAACGGGATCTGAATCCATATTAGAATCCAATTTTCACGAAATTATTGAGCATCAAAAAGTGGAGGGTAGTAGTGAAACATTGCAACAAAATCAGCAAAGTCCGCATACCGTCACACAACAGAACGCGGATAGGATGACGCAATGCCCCAGTCAGCTGAGTGAGTCACTCGCTTTGCCTGTCGTCGGTGCGACCGCGCCCCACTCACCGCCGCTGTCCCCCGCGTTCGCCGTTTCTCCGCTAATACTCGATGCAACTATGGGACACACGGGCGACAAAAATGAGTCAAGCCAAACATTATCCAAGAAAAAAATCTATGGCGGAGATTGTTCGAGAAGGGAAGGGGAAAAAACAGACCCCGAATGAGGAGTGGATTCGGGTCCAAAACAAAAGGTCACGAAACCGTTTCGTTGGGAAGCGTGGCAAAGCAATTCCTGAACCTGGAATTAATTTTACGGCTGCGGAAACTAAAGTTCCTATATACGTATATAATGTGGCAAAAGGCGTCTCTGTGTGTGACGTCAGTAACTATATTATGAAAAAGGTTAACGTTAAAGTTAAAATTGAAAAAATGCACATGAAGCCATTGAAGGATTATGAATCATATAAAATATTCGTACCTAAAGAATTTCTAACAACTTTTCTTAGTGATGACTTCTGGCCTAAGGGGGTGGCCTATCGTCGATTTATAAACATGACCAGGCATTATAAAGAAAATGTCCGTGTGTCTTACGAGAATGTTATCAGTTCTAAGTTATGAATAACGTCAATATAGTAAGTTTTAACTGCAAAAACGTGATTAGATCTGTGGAATGTGTTAGAAAACTTTGTTGTTCGGCTGATATTTTGGCGTTGCAGGAGACGTGGCTATTGCCGCACGACCTCGGATACCTGGCCTCCATAGACAGTGACTTCGACTGCACGGGTACTTCTGCAGTGGATACAGCGGAAGGTGTTTTACGTGGTAGGCCCTACGGCGGTGTGGCCCTACTGTGGAGAAAAATGGCGTTTCCGACGGTAACGGTAGTGATGTGCAATAGTGTTCGTCTTACCACGATAAAAATCGAGCTCAGTGCGCGTTCTATGTTGGTATTTTCTGTGTACATGCCTACCCAATCTAATGAAAATTTAGTGGAATTTACTGAGTGTCTCAGTGAAATGGCCGCCATAATTGAGAGTCACAATGTGGACACGGTATTTATGTTAGGGGATTACAATGCGCACCCCGGTGAGTCATTTACAACTGAACTATTAACTTTTAGTGCGGAACAATCATGGTCTTGTATAGATATGGAGCTTATGCCGACGGACAGTCATACGTTTGTCAGTGAAGCGCATGGCTGTCGGCGCTGGCTCGACCACTGTCTGGTGACTAGTGCTGCGAAAATTTCTGTGACCGCGGCCTCTGTATTATATAATACCTACTGGTCAGATCATTACCCTGTGTCCATACAATGTAATTTTGATCTTGTTAAGCCTAAGTTTTGTTTACCTACTAATTGTATAAATAGAATAGTCTGGGGTGAACGTAACTTGACGCAAATAGCCCAATTTAAAGGTGTCTGTCACTCCAGACTATGTGAAATTAATTTTCCTCCAAATCTAACAAACTGTTTAGATAATATGTGTTGTAGTATGAGTCACAAAATTCTGTTAGATAACATGTATAATGATATTGTTTGTATACTGTCGGAAGCCGCTAGATGTAGCTATAATGTTATTGAAAGGCGTAGAGGCAAATATATTACTGGGTGGAACAGACACGTTAGTGACGCTCACAGGGCGGCGCGCGTATGCTTTCAGGCCTGGTTTTATGGAGGTAAGCCCCGGGCGGGCCGTCTGTATAATGATATGTGTGAAACTAGGCGCGTTTTCAAATCTAAGCTGAAGTGGTGTCAAGACAATGAGCAACAGATAAAAATGAATACTTTAGCCGAACTTCACTCAACCAAAAAATTCGGTCAGTTCTGGAAAAGCACCAATAAACTAAATCTCAGGCCGGGCCTCCCTGTCAGCGTGGCTGGTGTGCACGAACCTGGTGAGATCGCGAACATGTTCTCCCGTTATTTCAGGGTGGTCTCTTCGCTGGGCCAATCACAGCAGGTGCTCGATGTTGAGGAGGTTACTAAGCGTAGTGTTTCCTTTACTACGGAGGAAGTATCATCGGTAATCAAAGGCATGGTGAGGGGCAAATCCCCGGGTCACGACCACCTTAGCATCGTTCACCTGCAGCATGCAGGTGTACATCTACCCAAAATGCTTTCCACCTTTTTTAATCTATGTTTGGGCCACTCCTACTTGCCTGACAATATGATGCGTACTATAGTCGTACCAATCATAAAAAATAAAACTGGTGATGCATCGGATGTGGATAACTACAGACCAATCTCTCTGGCCACAGTGGTCGCTAAAGTGCTGGATAGTCTGCTTGGTCAACACCTAGATAAACACGTCTCGCTACACGACGCGCAGTTCGGCTTCAGGCCCGGTCTTTCCACCGAGAGTGCTATTTTGTGTCTCAAGCGGACTGTACAGTACTACAGGAGTAGGAAGACCCCGGTGTATGCATGCTACCTCGATTTATCGAAAGCCTTTGATCTTGTTTCGTACGATGTCCTATGGGATAAGCTAAAACAGGAAACTAGTTTACCTAGGGAAATTGTACAATTATTTATGCACTGGTATAGCAATCAAAAGAATTTTGTGAGATGGGCAGGATCTCTCTCGTGTGAATACGGGCTGGATTGTGGTGTGAGGCAAGGGGGATTGACCTCTCCCACCCTCTTCAGCTTGTATGTCAACCGGCTGATCGGTGAGCTCAGCAGCACTGGTGTCGGATGTCACATAGATGGAGTATGTGTAAATAACATCAGCTACGCAGACGATATGGTGTTGCTGAGCCCATCGATTGGTGCCCTACGAAGGCTCTTAAAAATTTGTGAGTCCTACGCGGTGACCCATGGTTTGAAATACAATACGAAGAAAAGTGAAATAATGATTTTCAGGCCGGACAACAATCGATACACTTTTGTCCCTAATTTCACTCTCTGTGGTACAGTTCTAAAGAAAGTTGAGGAATTTAAATACTTGGGCCACTGGGTCACCGAGGACCTTAAGGACGATAAGGATGTTGAAAGAGAGCGCAGGGCGTTGTCTGTCCGATGCAATATGTTGGCACGCAGGTTTTCACGGTGCACAAGCACTGTCAAAATTGCGCTTTTTAAAGCATATTGTCAATCATTTTACACCAGCAGCCTGTGGGTCAACTTTACGCAGCGGACATATAGCGACCTGCGTGTGCAATATAATAATGCGTTCCGCGTGTTGGTGGGACTGCCGCGTCATTGTAGTGCCTCCGCGATGTTCGCTTTGGCTGACACAGACGGGTTTGCGACCATTATGCGCAAACGGTGCGCTTCCATTATGCACCGTACGCGCGGCAGTCCCAATAACATCCTGCGCGCGCTGGCGGACGGGTGGGACTCTCCGGTGCTGGCTCGGTGGATACGGCTGCACGCAGTCGTATAGCCGGTCACCATCATCGGGGTCTCCAACCGGGTTGCCATTTACTTATTATTATTATCACTAACACTAGTTTGTAAGTTTGCTATTGTATCTACTAACATTATATGGATGTAAAAATCTGAAATAAAAATTGATTATTATTATTATTATTATATAGGCTACTTCTACATTTAAAGGATGTTATGTCATGTAATTCAATGATTGGTAAAATAACACATCAGCTTTTTAATCAGTATGTAAATAGGGATGCAGTTGGTTTTTGGCAAATATAGAACATTACTACATTTAAACATAGAAATCATTCAGATATTTTTCAACGGTATATTTTTCTCTATTTAACTTGATATTTTTCAACGGTATATTTTCAATTAATTTCGGTCAATTCGGTGCATAGCAGCTCTAAAAAATAAAGAAATGCAGTACGTTGAATGACAAATAAACATTCTTCCAATTATAATTAACAATAAAACAACTCGTACAACTCTCTCAATAAGATGCTATATGTGCTGTTGTCCATCAAATTATTTAATGATTTAAAACAAATAAAGTATACGAAAGAAGATTCTTTGAAATTTTATCTCTTTCCAGACCAGAAGTGGACAAGGTTTTTAAAATATCCTTTACATTGTGTGAGAATCGTCTATAAAAAGTGGCAAAATGATCATAATCTGGTCGAGATTTGTAAAATAAATATACATCAAAATTATTAAGCTTTAGTGTTTCATGTACATTTGGACGTATTTAAACAATGAAGAGTGTCTGTCTTAAAATAATTAGAAGATATTATTCTTTGCTAAGTAGATATATCGGACTGTATGTGTATCACAATACACAATGTTTTTGCATTAGGGTTTAGGGTTTCATGCACATTTAGACGTACATAATCATTGAGAGTGTCTGTCTTAAAATAATTAGAAAATATAATTTTTTACTAAGTAAATATATTGGACTGTTTGTGTATCAAAATATGCAATATTTTTGCATTAGGGTTTACGGTTTCATGTACATTATACGTATATAATCATTGAAGAGCGTCTATATTAAAATAAATAAAAAATTTTATTTTAAATAATATATGATTTTAATTAACGTTAGAAATGTAACAATTTTATTTCATGTTGAGTAAATGCTGGTTTTTAATAAAATTGCGATTTTATTCCACATCTCATTAAAAATGCATTAGATTTTTTACTTTAAAATATCCCGAAATCCCATAACGCTTCGGGACTTCGAACCTGGGATATCTGGCATCCCGGGAAATTGTCGGCACTTCACAAATCCTTTTCACAATCGTAAAAATGTTGTGACTTACTAAAAAGTTATCAGATTTAAAATAATTGCTATAATTTTCCGCTCGGCTTTAGATAAACTTCCAGTAACGCTGTTTTTATCATAATTTTGACTATAAGAGTTTTTGTTATGTTAAAGAAAACGAAGCTATGTTTTTGTGGATAATTTCTGCCATATATACAAAAAAGTTATATATATATATATATATATATGTATAAATATATATATATATATATATATATATATATATATATATTATATATATATATATATATATATATATATATATATATATATATATATATATATACACATACATATAAATGTTTTTGAACCCTTATAACTTTCACTTTCAATGATTACCCTACATGAGTATAATTACGTTATTTGCCATTATCAATTCATTTTTCCGTCTCTAAATTTCTACATAAATATTTTTGAGCTCAGTATAGATTTAAAATAATTATTATTGCAACAGTATCAATGGTGACAAAATAATTATGGTTTTTTAAAGAATATTCTAAACAAAATGAAGAATTATGTGTAAAACTATATAGTTATTATGTTACTGTATAGTTATTATGTTACTGTTAATATTGTGATTAATTGCGTGTTACTATATTTTACATTTACTCTGATAAAAAGGAAAAGTACTGCTACGTAAAATAATTCTTGTGATTTGACAAAATGTTTACACAGAAAAATTAATTTTGACCGAGAGGAGTTGTGTCCAAGTCGTTACAAAGAAGCGCCGAACATATCTGCGCCATGCATCTGGTTTACAATCATATGTGATCAACTTTAGGCATGTATCTGAGGGAGAAAGCGCGAAACTATTCTTCACTCATTGTCCGTTTTCATCGACAATATATTTTACTTACAATACTGTAATAGCGTGGTGCTGCGAAAGCTGATGTTATTTTTCCAAACTTATTTGTATTTTTCCAAACTTATATTATAAAGACCTTCACAAATGAAAGATTGTATATTACAAAAATATACCAATCAAAACCAAATAACAGTACTTTTTTATAATACTTTCATAATGATAATATAATGGACATGCATATTCGAGAAGTTAAATGCAAAATGTAATTGTCCCACATAGAAATTCTTTAGAAATATATTATTTTATTTTCTGCGATATGAACACATAATATGAGTGATATGAACGAAATGAGAAATATGAGCGATATGAATACATAATAACATCGCTCGAAAGTTGATGCATATCTGAAAGTTCTTAGAGAACGAATTTTGCGTAATTGACCTTGAGATCTGATGGCAAAATTTACACATTATTTATACAGAGATGTCGTAGCTTCCACTTTACTGAAGCAACAATCGCCATTGGATTCAATGACAAGTGGAAAACACAAAAAGCTATTTATAATCTATTCGAAGTTCTGTATAGATAGTCTGACAGCGGTAACAGATAACGGAGACAAAAGTGGTAATTCCAATGAAAGGATCCATTTCGAAATGTGTAATACGACTGGGCCATTGATTGATTGCAGTGAGAGTGATAAAAGTCCTTTCAAGAATGTTCAGCCAAAAACTATCGTAAAGGAACATAATAATTATGAAAACTTCGTGGGTGCACGCTTACATTTTTTACGGTATAGTAACTCATAAATATAACAACATTTTACATAAATATTACAACATCTCATAAACGTTACAATGTTTTGGAACACGTTTTAAAAGGAAAAAAGAGAATGCACCTAATGAAATATTAGCACTTTTGGTAATCTACGTATGGTCAGTAGCATGGTCAACGGTAATGTTTTATCCACTTTTTCATTCTATTATATGATCCCAATTAGAACTTATCCTATTTTTTATCTAGATATTGTTTACATATTAACACCTTTTTCAAGGTATATTTAATTCATGTTCGCTTGCTTTTAGGTAGGTTCAGAAAATTAAGTCCTTTACCGAAAAAATTAAAATTAATATATGAGTTTTATAATTAATTTATAAATGATTAATATAATTAATTTATAGACGATCAGACTGCTATGCATTCCATAGTTATGACATTTCGTAAATAATTATATATATTTGGTCATAAACCACACGCTGCTAGTAAGTTTGATAAAAAATTAATTGTAAGATACTTTAAATTTGTATAAAAATATCGCGAATAGATTGTTCTAACACACAAATGCAAGTAGTAAGAAATAGTCGAATTAGTCAAAAAAGTGATTAGATTGAAAACAAAATTATAAAATGAGTTAAGTAACTTGTATAAAGTTGCTATGTGATTAACCTCTTGAGCGTGCAGGTGACTTTCACGTAACATCGATGACCGTCACGTAAATAATGAGTGAATTCAAATAGTGAATTCAAAAGCATTAATTTTATTGTAATAATTTTTTTTTCGTAGACAATAAAATTTGGTTACGATATAGTCGAAGCATTTGTATTATATTTATGTAGGTATGATTATCAAAAATAATGAAAACAAGTGAAACGAAATTTCCGTTTTTCTATAAAAAATGAAAGTTTATAAGGGAAAAGTATTTAAAAAATATAATTGTTTAAATGGAACAGAAATAGATACACAATAATTAAATGTAAGTGTAAAAGGCATCATTTATCCTAACACAAATTTATCTTATCGCAAACCAAAAAATTGCCCAAAATTTTCAAAAAATCATAGCGGTAAGAATAACCATACACTAAAGACGATTGCATTATCATTGGATTTATTATTTTATTTTCCTTTTTATAATATATAATTGTTCATATGTTTATCTCAATTTAACCTGATTATTTTCGTTATAATAGCGCTAATTGCTATGTCACTCAACATGTGACACGCGCGTTAAAGGGGGATTAACACACCTAAACTGGATAAAAAATTTGCAAACTCTCGAATAAAGTTGAAGCTCGTTTAAAACGACATTAAAACTATGTGTAAATACCGTTATTGATACGCGGAAATGTTGTTTTCCATTTCCGGGTAGAAAATTATGAAGCCTTGGTTCTTTACTAAATTCATCGATGTTACTAGATTTTCCTATTCCGGTTAGTATTTTCGTATTCAACTCGGTAATGTAATTTTTCGGGTTGATACAGCAAACAGTAATGTAAAGCAACCACAAATAAAATAATAAAGTTCATAATATGAAAAATCCATACCTCAAATACTTATAATAAAACATAAATTTGCAAATACGTGAAGTGTGGAAGTATCGACTCGAACTATAAACTTATAATCAATTGGGAATAAAAGGTTTGGAATGTCAATATTTTATTTAAGTGTACCTAACTCGAATCTGGTATTATAACGTAACTATGTATGTGGTATTATAACGTAACTATGACATTTAAATCCAAAAGACGGTTTCACCGTCTTTTGAATTTAAATGTCATTTTCCGGAATAAATATTTGCACAAAAATCCTAAACTGATTCGATCGTGGAAGAGTCTTGAAAAGAAAGGCATGTAAGATATTATTTCAAAGGCAAATTTTGGCTTTTAATAAAATATTTTTTTTTCCAAAGCAATTAAAATCATTATTAGTAAATCCAGTTATGAAGCACTATGTTTGATAACTTAATTTACTAATAATGATAATCTGACTGAAGTTTATTTTGAAAATGAAATGTACGTACTCGTTTTCGAAAGATATAGATTATTCATATTTACTCAAAAGATACGCATGTATATAATATGTCTGCCTTCATAAAAGAGATTAATTTCGATTTCCGATGATTTCTTTAATGTAAATTTGATTTCATGAATTAAAAGTTTATGTAGGTAGAAAGTTAAAATATATCTTGAAGTAATGAATGTATATAAAAATAAAATTTTTCAATTTCCTCTTTTTTCAAAACTTTTCCATTAAGGCGCAAAAAAAATTTAAAAATTGATCTTCTCAATCTTATTTTGTTTTCATATGCTATACTATATTAAATCAACTAAGGCAAAATTTAGTTTATATTTCGTGTCATGGATTTCCATGCTATTTGCGATATTTTAAATTAACGAGACCGGACTAACCAATATGACATCAAATAAATTTGTTGACTTTCCAAAGTGCTAAATTGTTTCACGTCTCAATCTTCATGACTGCAACTGCTAATTTTTTGGGGTAAGGTTTGAAATTGGATCAAATATTTATTCAATATTTATTTTAAAGCAGTTATATCGAAACCATTCTAAAGACTAAACCATTTCGCACTTTTGTTTTTGTCGTACTCCTTTTTCTAGATCGACTAAATGCCAAATCCATATACATATATGGACATTTAAAAATGATTTTCTTTTTTCCCTTTTATTAAATAAAAACTCTATATATATATATATATATATATATATATATATATATATATATATTATGTGTGTGTGTGTGTGTGTGTACATATATATATATATATATGTGTGTGTGTGTGTGTGTATATACGAGGGGAGGTTTTTAGGTTCGTGGAATGGAGGATAAGGATTGAGAATAAAAATACAAAATTATTTTTCTTAAAAAGGAGCATAAAGTATGGAGGTCTAGACAGCAAGGAAATATTTTATTTTGATTACTAATAAGTACTTCAAAAAATTTTAAAATTCTCATAAATACTTTTCTTTCGATTCAAATGTGAGTGAAAGATTTATAACGTAGAGTTAAAAAAAAGTTGTATTTGGTAGTGAAATATAAATAATAAAACGAATGTTCCCTGCAGGCTGTTTCTTCTTCAGTCTGGCATCTTCCAATACTAATTTTTCAACTTTTTCAATAATTTCTAGAGCAGTCATTTCGATTGGCCGACCGGGCGTGGGTCGTCTTCAAGTGAGTCTCTACCCTGTTTTAAGAGACTATGCCACTTGTAAACCATGGTTTTACCCGACCAAGGGTCCCCGTAAATGGATGTCATATCTTACAGTATGGTTTGAACCGACTTTCCTTGCTTGGTAAGGAACTTTATAACGGCGCGGTACTCGATTTTTTCCATAGTTCAGACTTTCTTCCAGCTTGAGTTGTTTGTTTGACGATAGTTCAGAGACTAATTATCCGATTATGATAAAACTTATTATATTTATACTAATAATGAGTTACTTAACTGTCATTCCGTTAATCACCTTTACTAATGTCCTCGTATATATATATTGACGTAGAAAATCAAAATTTGAAGCAAAAGTGTGAAATATGGCAATAAAATATTTGCGCGGCTAATAAATTTAAAATTATTCTTTATGACGATTCCTTCCCGAATATATTTATTTAAAACTATTATTTGAACATCCGTTTTATGATTTATATTTCACTACCAAACACGACTTGTTTTTAACTTTACGCTATAAATCTTTCATTAAAATATGAATCGAAAGAAAAGTATTTATGAGAATTTTAAAATTTTTTGAAATACTTATTAGTAATCAAAATAAAATATTTCTCTGCTGTCTAGACCTCTATACTTTATGCTCCTTTCTATTTCTCGTCGAAATATTATGAATATATTGAAAACAAAATTACACCGGAATTCTTCTTTTTTCACAGGTATCAACTGCCAATCTTAACTATTTTAGAATATCACTAATTTGTAACAAATTTCGTTTGAAAACAAATTTCTCAAAAAAGTCATACCAAGTCGCTATCTTTACGCTTCATAAAATGTTTTGAAGTTGCTTCTATCGTAGATATCATCATTCACAATCAAATGAAACTACGTGATGTAATATTATTTCTACTTTCTTTAAGTAATATACTACCACCTAGGTTTCGTTGTATTACAACATCTTCTCCTGAAGATATAATACAAAGAACTTTCACCTGAAACTGTTGTAATACAAAGAAACTAGGTCGTGGTAAAGAACTTAAAGAAAGTAGAAATAATACTACTTCTTTTAGTTCCATTTAATTGTGAATAATGAATTTCTACAAAATTAACGGGAAATATATTCGATAGTAGAATTCATCATTTTGTCACTATCCAAATACGTAGTCTAGACGTTACTTACATATTAAATACTTTCTCGCTAATTCTCTTATTAGTCGCTAAATGTATTTTCAGTGAACATCCGGTAAAGGATACGGAAATAAAAATATACAATTAAGTTTAATTTACATCATATTTTTGTTTTATTAAAATACGAAATATGTACTATGGCGTAAACTTCCTTCAAATTGTTCGCGAAAATAAAATTGCACTGTTCTTATTTAAATTCGCTTTTAAAATACAACAACTAAGTTAAAATAATGAGGAGTTATTTTTGTATTACCAAATAATCGTACTATAAAATAATTGGTGAAATCACATACTATCATAATATTATTGCTTTTGCGCATTCGACTAAAATTGCTAAATCTTAGAAAATGACTTTGGCTTTATGACGGGTATTTCATTATATTTGGAAGATTATTACAAAATAATTATGGTAAATAAATGATTTTTGTTTACAACTTTACCTTCTTTATATTTTATTTGCATTTAATTAAACGTATTTAACTGTAATATTTGCGATACGCAGAGAGAGACACACTTATACACAAGCAGACACATTACAAAAAACGAACGTAGAGTATATTGAATTTGAAAACAAAAACAGGTTATAATTGCATTAAATTTACACTTGAAAAGTTGTTTCCAACCAATTTTTTTAACAGTGTCCTTTAGATCAGAGATTTTATATCCATGTAGATTAATTGTGTTATAACGACATTTCTAATCAGTAAGGTTATAAAAATAAAACTAAACAGGCTTTTAATGTATTAATTTTTTTGTGTTCAAATTAATAAATTGCGATTTGATATAAAATCGACGGTATAGAAAATTTTATAATACATATGCAAATAGCGTTTTTATACATAATAAAAACTTCATCATTTCTCAAATAAGTGGACCACTTATTTGAGAAATTATCTCACGTGGTAAAATCGAACAACATAATATATCCTTTTTTAAATGTAGTTGATAGAGAAACAATTGGCGATTCATCATCCCAGATATGAAAAATGATTAGAATAAGTTTATTGAAATAAGTTTATGTATACTTGTTTACTTAATAAAAAGTTACGAGAAAAAAATATGTAACTAAAAATTTAGTAAAACATTATATATGTGATTAAACAAAATTTTCAAGAACATTGTTTCTTAAAATTAGAGGAGAAATTTCAACAAATATTTCTGTTTAACTGTTCCACGTCAGAATTTATTTTCTTCTAGTACATTTTGTGAGTTGAATAAAATAAACGTTCATAGAATAATTAGTTATTTTACCCGTTCTATCCATTTTTAAAAAGCACATATGGCTTGACCGATATTCTTATAATAAGGTATGTTTTAAAGTTCTTACGATAAGATGCGAAGGAAATCAAACAAAGAAGATGATCCTTACGTTCTTCAGCTTAAAACCTTAAAATTTGTACCAAAATATCTGCAAGCTAGTATTGTATTTTACTAAATTGAATAAAAATATTATAAGTAAAGTATTGAAAAAAAATTGATTCGAAATATAAAAAATCAACGATTATGCCGAGAATATACTTGGACAATTAAGTATTAAAACACTTCTAATAATTTTGGAATTATAATATTTGTTTTCCGTAAGGTTTTTCTCCAGAATTCATCCATATTAATGTTGAAAACATTAATATGGATGTTTAAAATACAGAGCTATATCCATATTTGTGAGGTGTATCCTTGAGAATGGGGATACGCATCGAGACTATGTGACGAAGCAATATTGCGGAGCTACGCAAACCATTTTGTTAGAGATATGTTCAAATTCAATAGTAACAATGAGGAGCCAGTCAGTGGTGGAAGTTTCGCAACATCACAACTTCTAAACAAAATAAAGCCGGGGGAAAACTAGTCAAGTTTTTAATAAAGTAATTAGCTCCGTCTAGAAATAATGAATATTAGTGAAAAATTTTAAACAAGAGATATTTTCGAGAAAGTTTATTTTGCTGTCTGACTATTTGAAGATGTTTAGTCCATTTAAATAAATTATAAACGATCACTTATAGCTAGAAAAGTTTAAAACTCAATGACTTAAATTGAAAAAAATTTCTCGTCAAAAGAAAAAAAATAACATTACAGCATAGTTAATGGTTACCACCATTTGTTTCTAGTGCATACGGTATTTAACTTTCCGAACTATAATATGACGGTGGATTTCGAATAAATAGCTCTCGCTCTACTTATACATCACCATCAACACAGACAAATTAAAAAAAAAATGAATTTTTTTTAAAATTCCGTGTTTTTTTTTATAAATCCATCACGATTCATTCACTTAACGAATTTAAAATTTACTTTTTAAAATTTCGCAGTGTTCTAATCGATCTCAAAAAAGTACTTGATTTACTTATATACCACGTCGACATTCTAGACAACAATGTAAATGTGATTGATTATTATGTTTGATGCAATTGTGGACGTGCGGAGAGAGGATAACAAATTAAAATGATAAAAAAATATTAGTTTGATAATAAAATATTGTAATAGTGGCGCCGACTATTTGTTTCAGTGCTTATGTAATGCAATGGTTATTTTTTTCCAATTTCAAAAGTAATTCAATTATTACATAAGTTTCTTGAAATAAATTGATATTCGCAGGTGAGTTCTTAAGTCGGAAGAGACGTGTTCTTTGAATTAGATCTTTTTGAATATTAATCATATTAAATGTTTGTGTAAGGGGGGTAACTAATACCATGACTGCTGGTGTCATATGTTTCTATGCCAGTTACATCTGTTTCTATGGTGCACAGAGTATCTTTTGGCGATCTAGGTTATAATCGTCGTAACTTTTTGAGGTACACTAATAAAAAGTGCAAACAATGAATCTCATTTTCTCTTCAACTAATTTGAAATGAAATGAAATTGAATTATTTGTAGACGAGTAAATATTTATTTTGTAAGTAGTTTTGAAGGACTAGTATCGTCAATTTCTTATTTCCAATCCATTAAGTGGCTATTGCAATTCCATTGAGTGGGCATCATGTCTGTAATAAAAAGGAAAAATTACATCAGACACATTTCGAGTATTAGGATATAGATGGTTCACACACATTTCGGGTATTAAGAGAATAGGGCTTTAAATCTAATTGTTATTACTTGATACTTGACAACAGGATACAGCTTTTAGAATTCAAACATATGTCTGAACGCAATTATCCTATTATAAAAAGTATAACCCATACCATAAGAAGTATAACGACGTGCAACGAATTGGAAAGTGAGTGTACACCTGCGCTAAGCGAAAAGAATTTTCCTGATATAGCTGATCGATTTAAAAGATATCCCAAATATCCCAATTTTTTGTTTAAGTGTACATATCTTCTTAATGGACCTAATATTAAGTGAATCTTTTTATCTTAATTACAAGGCCTACTCTTTCAAAGTGCTCTTTAGGTTTAAAGATGTTGACGCCTGTGACCAGTTTTTTGATTTGAAAATATACAAAGAAAGTAAATTTAAAAAAAAAATTATGTGTGGCTGTGTCATGGACACGGCTCCGTGTTGACATGAATACATCTATGTAACGGGTTATATTACGGGATATTTTAAATAAAATATTTTTATTTATGGATTTAGGATAAAAGCAAGTAAATAAATAATTATCGTGTTACAATAGCGTATAGGCCGACATTATTTCTTTTTGATAATATTTTTTATTCTAACCCCTTATTTTATTCACTGTCACTACTTTAAACTAATGTTTTATTATAATATGAACTGCAAACAGTTTATTGTTTCAACAACTCGGAGCAATAAAAATGCTGAAAAAGACTTAAGAAAATCGAAAATGCAATTTTGAATATCAAGCAGCTTTTAGCAAGGAATAATATTTTTATTGATATAATGAAGAATATCATGTGATTCATAGAATACCACATAATATATTTCAATAAATTTACCAAATAGTATATTCCAATAATAAATAATAGCCGGAATGATTTAATTAATGTACATTAAGGCTGACGAGTCATTTTATGTAAGCTTTGTAGAGCTGTCTTTAACTCAGTTTTGTTTTTACTGAACTTCGGTTTCAAATCTGGCAGGTGGCAGCCCTAAATAACAATACTAAAGACGAATATATATATATATATATATATATATATATATATATATATATATATAATAATTTATATTTTAAATGTGGTAATATATAATTCGGATTGACTTAAATTTTCTCAAATTGTTATTAACAATCATTTATCCATTTAATTCAGAATAAAGTAAATAAATGAAAGTGATCATAAATAGCGATGAAAATATGCTACGCTTTATTCGCAATGCTTTTATTGAGCGAATTTTTCCTTGATGGGAAATTTTTGGAGGGACGAACGAAACACTGCCTGTCGGCCAAAATAGTGAAATTAGAATTCCTAATAAAATTTAATTATAATATGAACTGTAAAGAGTTGGTTTATTATTTAAAAAACCGGGAGTTTTTTAAATAATAAACCAACAATGCAATCAAAATAACAATCAAAAATGCTGAAAAAGTTATAAGAAAATGAAAAATATAATTTTAAATACCAGGCAGGTTCCAGCAAAGAATGATATTTTTATTGTATAATCAAAAATTATATGTGATTCATAGAGTACCAAATAATATATTTCAATATTTATTAAAACTCGTCGAAATATCTAAATATATAGTAGATTAGTTATAATAACTGTAATTATTTAACTAATATATAACACATTATAGGTGATTAAATAAACGCTATAAGGTCATTTTATGTAAGCTTTATAGAACTGTCTCTATCTTATTTTTGTTTTGCTGATATCCGAGTTTCGAGTCTTGCAAAAGTGGCAAACTTAGTTGGTAATCGAAATTGTAAATTGGTAAAAAATTACTCGTAATGCTAAATCGCTACGTTGGCCGAACGCCTTAATGTATTTCAACCTGTCCATAACAGAACATGTTTTTCTTTATGGAACAGTACTCGATTGATCTCCACGTGGTTATAAAACGAGGTTATGTAAACGCGTGTACTTTGTAACCTTTGCATTTATTTCTAAATAGAATGAAACCTGTTTCTGAAATTTTTATTTTGAACAGAAATAGTATCAAAAATAATCGTACAATAAGTTTTGTCACTCAAATACCAAAAAAAAAAATATATATATATACACTCACACACACACATATATATATATATATATATATATATACATATATGTATATATATATATATATATATATATATACATATATATATGTATATATATATATATATATATATATATATATATAAATATATATTTACACACATACATACACATACACATATACTTATAAAGTATTGTAACCTTAAATGTTTATTTCAATAAAAAATCTTAAATGAATAAAAATAACATTTCTTGATGAATAATTTTTTCATCGAAATCACAATTATTTTTGACAAAGATACGTATATCTTAAATATTTTCAAAGCACTCTACTTAACAACAAAAGAACTAGATGTATTTATAAATGTATCCCAAAAAATGTTGTAAACCCAACTTATGGTATATAATTCGTAAAACCTGTGATTTGCATTAAAGGACTGTCACGTTTCTTAACTAAATACGCGCGGCTTGTTATTAACTTTCTGATATATTAGAAAAAAAAAACAATTAAATCGCTTGCTTTTACATACGTCCAGAAATTGTTTTCCGATTTTTAAAAATAATCATAGGTTTGATACCTATCAAAATACGAAAAGTTGACAATTTATCTGATTAAAATCAGTTTTTCTTCAGTTTTTGCAGGACATAGTACAACATGCAAAAATGTTCAGCAACATAACTCAAATGAGGAAGGGATTTCTATGTTCGGATAAATATCGTTTTATTCGTTGTCCCCAGCAATATAAAATAAGATGATTCGTAATAAATCAAACACTTTGTTTAGATTTTATAAACCTTTGAAAATACACATTAGTACGCATCAGCATATATAAATACCCATAGACTCTTATGCGAGTCGTGCTGGTCTATTAACGTTTCATTCAAAAACATCTTTTTTTCATTACATTTCAGCAAAGCGGATTCAATATTTTTGTCAATTTGACGAAAGGACAACCATTTGCGACTTTCACATCCACTTTTATTTTACTGGTATATCTCATATTTAATTTCAAATCTAGATTATTTCTTTTTCAAAATTAAACAATTTTCCAATATCCAAATTATGTGAGTTAATAGACTGTCACAGATGAATAATTGGAGGACAGGGTTACAAGATGTCTATTCCCAATATTTACATGTTGTTAAATCTGTTGACAAAAACAGATTAGAAGTCTTTGAACATAATTTCCGCTTCGGATAAAGTAGTGTTGTGAATTTTCTCCAAAACTTTAAACGAGAAGCTTTGCGCTGACTTTTCAAAAATTGTGATTTAGCCAGAGTAAGTTTCGCCTCGACGAAAGCTTATTTTTTTTCCTTGTTAATGGAAAAACTTTCCCAAGTTGAAATGCGAATATTGGAATGTGCCTTCTTGTTATGTGCACATTTTTTATGTTTCATTTGACCGTATTGGGAAAGAGGTTATGTAGTTGCTTTATAGTTCACAATTAATGTTTTTTTGCTTTTATGTTTAATTCCCATTAATTGATGTTTTGGATAATTTACTAATTATTATTTATATATGACTTAAAACTCTGGCAAATAAAAAATAAAATAATGCCACATTTCATCAGCATTGGGGCCATGCAGATATCGGTTTTTTAAATAAAAAATCAGAAGTTTTGTACTCGTGAAAGCCTTAACATCACTATAAATGATCATATCATATCATAATTATATAAATGTATCAGATAAGACAAAATCTGAAATTTCTCTCCTAATAAAAATGTATATATATAAATATATATTTTTATTTTCAAATGAACATTTAATTCTTTAAAACGTAGAGTAGCCAAGTTGTGAAAACGTATGTATTATGCCCATTATATCCTTCGATCTATCTACATATTACAGTATATTTATGCACAATATCACAAGACGTAATTACATTAAAGAAGTGAAGAAAAAAAAATTATTTTTAGAGTACCATAAATAATCTGGGAACCAAACAATTTTTTACACTACGGACCCCGTCACATCGTAATCGAAAACATGAATTAATGTTTGTTCATCTCGATAAGAACCTCCAAAGCCCTAGGCAGTCTATGCCTCTCATGTTTTTCACCACTTGTGTTGTAATATTTAACGATGTCTGTGCGAATAAATTTTAAAAAAATTTTATTTTTGGAGATAATTTGTGAAAATTTTTTAAATGAATTTTAAATGTTTCTGTTGAACTATTTTCAAAAGTAACCATTGTTTTCCACCACGTCAATGTATCGTCATGTCTAATGAAATATCGTGAATATTACAAAAATTTTAAAATTCGAAATTATTTCCAAAATTGTTCGATAAATTTAAGGTGAAGTTGCATTTTTTCATAATATTAACTTAACTCGTTTTGGAGCTCGGAGACAGGGATTATCAATGATACCTCTAGCACTATCTTAAATAAATTTCCTAAACAAATAGTTTCGAGATCTTTATAATTTACGCTTTAAAACTATACCTATCAAATTATATACACGATAATTGAAATTAAAAATAAAAGGAGATATTTCATTCGACTTATAAAAATTACCAACCGAATATTCTTTGGTAAGCTTTTAAAAATATTCTTGTTATTATGCTTTATTAGTGTGGTGAATTTCATGTTTCTGTATAAAATATTTTTTAAAAAAAAAAAGGCTCTGACCTGTAAACAGATGGATACATGAGTTTCAATTTCTTTCCTATGAAGGAACGAAATTCTAAAAACAACCAAGCGCTGGCAAAATATCTAGTTAACAAGGTTTCCATCTGTATTATTTATAATCACGTGCACTGATGCAAAAATATTAAATTAAAGAATAAATTCCATGTCAAATTTATATATTAACTCAAAATGTTCATATCTACGAACATGCATCAACAATACCGTTATTGGATAACAAAAAAAACATGAGTAATACGGGAAAACAAACATGAAATTAAATTATTTATGACGAATTATCAAATGTGAACTACTTGAACGACGAATTATTAAATGTGAACGACTCTACGATCACATTTAAAATCAGCCAATGGAGTAGAAAAAGTATCTAAAAGATTGCACGGTTCTCACAATACTGTTTCGATTAATGTAAGTCCGCGAGGAAAAAAGCGACTGCAGTAGTTCAATGGCACGAACGAGGCAGTCTTCCATAATTATACCGAAATCCCACACGAGTTGTTATACTCTTACGAGCGAAATTCTATTTAGTTTATAACTGTGTATAGACAAGAGGGAATATAAGTGATTTACTTTAAAGGTTGTGTATGCGTATATATAACCTTTTAAGCTACAAGCTACTTGAATGTAACTTTAAAATTTTGTTGTTTAAATATAGTGTATCCAAAATATAAAATTGAACTCTTAACAATTGGGAAAAAAGTGCATTTACTAGGATTTTACTACAATTATTAATTATTAAAATATATAAACAACTAAGAAATTCTACTTTTTGCTTACATTTTTAGGTTTGTAATATTCTCAATCTCTTTTAAGTCTACAATGTAAAAGTTTATTCAAGAAAACATATTGAAAAACGTGATTAATCAACTTACGATTAAACCGTAATATGTTTATTTGATACTTCCGATTACGTATGACAATGTACACGCTCGTAAATATTATAAGAGTGCATATTTTTTGTTTATTTACAATACATGAATTAAAATCTATATATTGAATAAAAAACGACAAATAAAAATGGAAACCTAATTTAAAATAGGGTCAGAGAAAGAAGTTATAAATTATTCCACATGACTCAATCAAAAAGCATTCGTAAAAAGAAGAATATTTTTTAATTCCTTTAAAATGAAATAATAAACAGACTATTAATGGTTCCAAATAAAGGAGGAAGATTGAATTTTATTAAAAATTCAGAGTAGTAATTTGAATAATTCACAAAGTTACAATGCCCCCTCTTTGATTTTATAAAATGAAAGCGGAGTCTCCTTGCGCAATTCTACATTTACAATTCTACATTTATTAAGTCAAAAATTGGAGAAGGGACGTATTAGATATTATATGGAAGTGAAATATTTCGAAAATAAGGCTTAAAATGAAAAATGGTAAATAAAACTTCAATTTAAATAGAATTCAATCGGTGAGAAGCGTAAAGAACAATTTTTACTCCCCTTTACATGAGTGAGAAAATTAATTTAAAAAAACCGTTTTTATCATTGTAAAAAATATTAATGACGTAATGTAAACTATATAAAGCGTAAGACCGTGACGGATGTAAGAACGAATGGACATGACGAAAGTATGGGGTTTCCTTATTTCAGTGCGAAACACTAAAAATTTAATTTTTATGTGTTTAATACAGAAAACTATTCGTTGTATTTTATATTAAACACTTTTATGAATTTGCATAAATGCAAATTACTTTCTTCGCGAATCGAAATATAATTGTCACTTCTATCCCGAATTATATTGGTTTAATTGCTGATGAAGTTATGAAACATACTAACAGATATGTGTGAAACTCAGTGCATGTGAATGACGAGTGAGATAAAATATTAATTTCATAAAAATATTAATTTGAAAACATTTGTAAAATATTAATTTGATTACAATAGTGATTATACTCGTATGGTTAGAGCACGTAAGACGATGACTGTGTATAACAGTTTGACTTAGCTTGTTATCGTCCCTCCTTCTGAAGTAATCGGTTTGTTGTCTGAACAAAATACATTCTATAAGTTTCTTTAAATTGCATAATTTCCGGAAGTTTAACGTATTCTTTATTTAAATCTATTTAAGCATTTCGTTTTATCCATTACTTATAATACAATTTTCAAATTTGTATGGATAAATATTTCGTGTTTATATTATGTGAATTTTGTTTATTTACAATAATACAAGTGTCATGATCGTATTTGAAAAGTTTTATAAAATAAATTTGGAATGGAAATGTTTGACCACTTGGGAATTTTATGATTACTATTCATGCATTAAATTGTTGATCGCGTAGATAGAGTAGTTGTTAGCGTAATATACTATGATGTTTATTCTATTTAAAAGGATACTATCTTTCAATTCAGGAAATGAATATAAATCACTATATATATGATTATCTACGTTTTATATGAAGATTACTCTTACAAAATATTATTTAGATTTTTAAGATTATCAGTTCGCTTAAATACCGAATTTGCTTTATTATGTGACTCTGCACATTTTATTAAATGTTTTTTTACGAAAAACAAAATCATCGTTGTTTTGATTTCATATCTTTGAATAAATTTATTCTTAAAAAATCGTTGAACATGAATCTTTATCCCGCGAACTTTAAAAATTCATCATAAAATTCGGTAATTTGTGGGAAAAAAAGCACCGATTACATAAAATCGGTTACCTTTCTAACATGAATTGACTTCTAATATATTGTTATTATCATCCAAAATTTTAAAATTTTAGTTACCCCTCTAGTTTTATTACCCACCGATCATTCCCCAATCATTTTCGTTAATTTGTTCCTAAACGTCTGGAAATGTGATAGCTCTATTTATTTAATTAAATCTCAGCAATATATACTAGAAAATAAATTATTATTACAATAACGCATTTACAAGTAATAAAAGTGGATATTTGTGATAATTCGTTAGTTTAATGAAAAGTTTTACGAAAGAGCAATAAGCTTTGCATTCAATAAATATTACAATTGATTAATCGGCTGTTTAAAATTATAAACTGTGTCCCTGGTGGTGGAAAATTTAGACGGTTTAAGGTTTTATGCGTAATCACTTAATTAGTGTTCATCTTTATGGACAATATAAGTTATTATCGCCAAAGATGAAAACTAATTTAATACCATTTTGGGAATATATACCGTTTTGAATACATACCAATTTATAATACTATTTTGGGAATATATTTTGTTATTGTTAGGTAAAATAAATACGTTTTTATTGCGTGCATCCTTAATTTCAAAGTTACTTTTAACGCCACTAATATAATCTTGTTATTATACAATTTTTATTTTTTAAATTATTAGCTTCTTCTAAAAGATTTAAAGTATTTATCTTTCTACACCAGGTTTAGCTATCCTGTACTTAAATCAAAATCAGCATTTTACTTTTTAAAAGGGTGCGTATTTACCATATGCAAATCAAGCTGCTACAGTTTTATAGTCCATTGATGATTACTAACGGGTAAATCGACAGGTACTATCTACGAGTATATCTCGTACTAAGTACCGTGTTCCCAGTTTCGGTACGCAATACTAATAATTGACTAATAAATCGTGACAAGTTGAATTTATTTCCGTAATTTAGATAATACATCAATAAGCTGAACACAATTCAATCCGAATCGATCTGGCATATTTTACGCTTATAATTAATTTTAGCGTATCTTAACTCTATATTACTGTGAACGAATATTGTATCGAATTGATCTTCTTAATGGAAACGGAAAATCAGTTACTAGTAAAACTAATTTTCCGTTTCCAAGACGGATAAATAACATGTTATATTAAATTAATATTTCTGTATTAAACGTAATATGCAAGCGAAAATTGATGCGATCACAAAAAGGAATTGCAAATATCCTGTTCTATCCTCTGGTGCTTAAGTGTTATTTTTTTTAATAGGTAACTCACGTGTTATTACGAATCGAGTGGTTTAAAATATGATAATATTTTTTTCCAATGTTTGTTTGAACTTTTTAACCGTTGTAGGGAATACATTAAATTGAATGTCTTATTCTTTCAAGATAGCTGTTTTATCGCTTCTGAGCCAATGTAACTAAACAATAGGAGATTTTTATACTTTTTGTTTTTTTCCTATAAAGCATATTTTTTCATTCAGTAAATTTTTTGCATTTATTTTTCAGGACATTTATTAACTAATAAGTTTCAGATTGTGGTAATTTTCAGCTGGTGGTTTATGAAATTTTGTTTTATGATTTTTTTTATAAAATGCAATGTGTTAAATTTATTATCCCCATTTGTTCCAAAATATGAGAAAAAGTCAAATATAATATGCGCTCTCTCATTCTCTCTCTCTCTCTCTCTCTCTCTCCTTTCTCTTTTCCTTCCTCTATTTTCGTATACAATACTTAAACCATAACAATCGCTATGCGGTTATGGTAGGAAATCGGGGGCGCGAGTCACTAACATTTTATCTAAAGAACGGCTGCCAACGTTCAAAAGGAATTAACGCAAGTCTGAAATGTGCTTAGATATTTTTCAAATTCATATTTAGACATTTAATGAAATGGGATACCATATTTCCACAGAGATATTAAAAATGTAAATATATATATATATATATATATATATATATATATATATATATATATATATATATTTATACATATATATATATATATATATATATATATATATATACTACAAATTACGGGAAAAGGTATTCTTATAAATTTTTTAATGTTTGTATTCCGTTTTCGATATTTACATTCAGTTTTTTTTATGATAATCTTTAAAGGCTGTGGTGCGTAGTATTCTTTTAGTTTTGTTCATCTGTGAGGCGAACATCAGGGCGCTGGATTATTTTTAAAATTAATAAATACAAAATCTTTGCTATTTCATAGATCTTGTAACATTCGTATTCTAATCTAATTAAATAATAAAATTCTAAACTTTCTAAACCATTCTTAATCACATCTTGAATTCATTAAGTGGAAATAAAATTATTTTATTCTTTACAAAATGTCAAATTTAATGAAAAAAAGGAAATTAAAAATTGGTTTAGAAAAATATTTTGTAAGTAAATATCTTATCCATAAAAGATGAAGCAATATACCAATAACAATTTATTTTCAGTTCTGTTCATTTATGTATCTGTATAGTCTCGCTACCGATTTTTGGCCTGTTAAAAGTTTATAGATTCGATATATTGTAAGACGTACCAAACAAAATACGTCAAATAATATAGTACTTATATAGTATAGAAGAAGATAAAAATATAAGTGGCTTGATAGCCAAACAGGAAGAAATGATGTTAAAATAGAAGCCGAATGATATTCTCATGGCACAGGTTTTGCATGGCATTTAAAGTGAAAATATAATTTTTTCTTATTATAAAGAAAACATCTTTTATTTTTCCCTAAACATTTACACATACATAACTTTATTTGTGATTGTTTACCTGTTTGTGTTACTTTCTAAAATTGTATTTGTGCTCTGAGAGATCTTATTAGAATAAATATGTAATAAATCACTCCGTTCTTTTTATCCTCCGATGACTTTCTTAGCATCCAAAAAAAAACTTGTAATATTATTATATTTTTTTAGTGTGAAAACTTAATAATGTGCATAGGTTAAAACTAAGTAAAATTTTTTGCTGTCTGGCAATAAGCACTGGCTTCGTTTGTTTGTCATCATCAATCATGAATTTCTAATTTCTGAACAGCATTTTAAATTCAAACATAATATGTAACTCCTTGGCACAAAAGTACAAATGGTGTTGAAAATTATATAAAATTGTATTTTGATTGGGTTTCTGTGTAAGTAAGTGGTAATGATTAATTTTTTGCCGTGTGTGATATTATTGAAAAAAGCACTTTGAGTAGAGTAACAAATCAGTATTTAGTTTTTTGTTTCACTAAAGAATAACAATTCGTTTAAAGTTTAGTTTTTTTTTCAAATTTATTTAAAAAATTATAGTTGCTTAAATTTCCTAATTTGGTTCTAATATTTCTCATATATTGTGTGATATTTCTCATATATGTGTTCTACAAGTCTAAATGTATATAATAGGGATTTTTACAAATTTACATTCATTTCTTTTGTTTAAATTTCAATTTTCTCATTCATTACAATAATGACGATTTAGATTTATTCAAAAATATATGTAGTAAAAAAATCTGCTTATTTTATACCAATCGCAAGCGCCTGTTATAGTTCATATTATATTTTACTGTAATATTTTTTAGGTTGGTAAAAGTTCTAATTGTAATAGATAACAGAATACAATATTATAATAATCTTTATTTATTTGGAAACCGTAAAATAACCATATCAGTTGTTAAATTTAGTTTAAAACATTTGGGCTATCAGCCTTGTTTTCGAATGTAATCTCTGCACAAGATAATATTTTTAAGAAAATAATCATCCAAAGTTTGAACGGAAAGCTGTACGGTGACTTTTAAGGATTTTTTTTCTTTTGGGCGTAGTAAATTCTATGTCGATGAAAGCTTATACTTTCCTTTGTTAATGGAAAAACTTTCTAACTCCAAATTTTTAATGGTGGCACGTGCCTTGTTGTTATACACCTATTACCAAGACACTTCTTATTTGTAAATAGAAGTATATAATTACGAGAAAGACCTTAACTACTTTATTAATTTATACGTGCGCTTAAATATAAATTATAATATACATTAGGGAAGCAGATGCGTAATTGTTTTCAATAAATTGAAGCATTAACTTGTTTGCCTTTGTCACAGAAATCAAGTGGAATATCCTTGTCAGTATCATATTTTCAATTTAATTTTAAAGATTCCTTTAAACTTCATTGGAAAACATCTAGTAACATTTTTTGATACAAAAATTCCTTAATGAAAAATGAGTGTGTGCCATCTAAGTTTTTAACAATCTACGTAAAAAATATCAAAATTATGAAAACGGTGTTTACTTCAAAACAAATTATTTCAAACAACATGCATTTATAAATTAAAAATACATTTAATCGGCGACTGAATTTTTTCCTTACGTTTATAAAACGTACAATACGTACTATGTTTACATCGTAAACAGAATTCTCAATATTTTTTATTAGTTTTAGAGAAATATTATATACTTTTCAATATTTACACTTATATATACATGAAGGTGCACAGATTCGTTGTAATTAGAGTTTGGCTCCTAATTAACAGTTTACAAAAAATTTGATTTTTCACTGAATGCTTTATTTTCATTGATACTAATGTCAAAAATCCTCTTCTGCAATGTTTTTGAATATGCATGTTCTGTAGCACATGCATACGCGTTCAAAAATTAGTTTTACAGAAATGAGTTTTTGGAAAGCGACAAGTAATATTTTACAGATTAGAGTCTGTGAGTAAGCCACTAATTTAATGTCTCATCTAAATAGTATAGCATTTATTTTCAGTCTTAGGCAGTAACTATCCCTCGAATATAATTAAAATTTACCGCAAAAATGCTTTGATATGCCTTATTTTTTCTTATCGCTCTCATATATTAAGTAAGGTGCTTCAATGACAAACTAAATTAAATTCAAATTTTCATTGTAAAATAAGTTTCATTTCATTGAGAAAAATATCACAATGTAATGTCCAAAAATATCCGCAGCGGTGTACACTTGGAATGACACGGCTTATCCTGTTCTTTATCCTGAAATATTAAAATGCAACGGCCAAACTTTACTCATATGTTTCTATATATAGTCGCTTAAGGATATATTCACAAAACTCTCATGACGTAACGTCCAAAAAGATCCGCGGTGGTGTAGATGACACGGCTTATCCTGTTCTTTTTCCTGGAATATTAAGATGTAACGGGCCAAGCTTTATTCATACGTTTCAATGTATAGTCACTTAAGGACACATTCACAAAATGCCGTGGCTTTAAAAGTGATACCTGCGAGTTATAAGTCTAAGTGACTTATCGCACGGAAAAGCGATGCCACTTGTTAATGTTTTGCAGTTTAAAAACCGTGTAGCCAAAAAAAGTAAATTGCATTCATTAAGCAATCTTTGCTCTATAACCATTCAGGCGGCAATGTCTAAAATTATAGAAGGTTATTTTCTGTAAGCAGCTCATAAGAATTTTATAATTTGCAAAGTTCTTCCCCTTACCCAATCAGGCTTCCGCCATCAAGGCAGTACATCTATAGCGCTTCTATCTATTACTAATGATATCCTATGTGCGGATGATAATAGTAAAGTGACTGCTATCATTCTTCTAGATTAGTCGCATACTTTTGACAGTCTAACTTTGCTAATTTTATTGGCTAAATTACAATACTTAGGCTTGTAATTTAGACATTAAAATTGGCACACTTAGACCGTCAAAACTGCGCAAAGGCGCATGATTGGTTCAAAAGCTATTTTAAGCGATGATACAAATACATCAAAGTATTCGATTGTAATCAAAGTAGTAATCAAAGATGGTAATTATTTGATGGTGATAAAATTTTTGAAGGTAACACCTACAAAGATCACGTAATTTCATGAGGTGTACGGTAAGGGTCAATTCTCGGGCCGTTGCTTTTCACTCTGTACACATCAGACATTGTGAATAATTTAAAGCACATTATAATTCATTTTTATGTTGATTATATACATTTGTAGACATATTTTTGTGTGGGAGATAAAGGCAGAGTGAGCAACCAGATTAACAATAATTTGAACATATGTGGAATTAACTGTGTAAACATATTGAAAGAAATACACCAAAATGACTTGGTCTGTCTTGGAAGAGGTACTTCAAAGTGTGTATTAACATTTTTAATGTCCTAGGATTCAAGAAAATCGTTTAGATCTGTATGGAAGGAATAAAGGCATGAAATTGCAAGAGTTGCCAGGAAAGCAAAGAATTATTGAAAAAAATATTAATGAGACATTGTTCTTAGCTGAATTAAAAAAGCTTAACTACATAAGATACTGTGAAAAACTGCGACTTTATTAACATTGCTTTTTCACTCCGCCACCCATTTAAACTTCATCTAATCAGCCACATGCTCAAATCTTTTCCACTCAGCCACACATTCAAACTTCAACTAATTAGCCACAAGCTCAAACATTTTCCACTCAGCCACACATTCAAACTTCATCTAATCAGACACAAGCTCAAACTTTTTCACTCGCCCACACATTCAAACTTCATCTCAGCTAAATGTTCAGACTCAATAACAAATACCTCACCATTCTCCACTCAATTTTCCATCAAATTCACAATTTTGGACGTTACGGCTCCTTCTTTTATAAATAGTTTTAGATATAATAATTGAATGTTGATGTCCATTGTTACCTACTTGATTGTTTGAAAAAGATTTTATAAATAAAAATATCAAGATTAAAACTGTATTTTCAATGCTTCATGGTTTTTTGTACGCTTGCGTTTGTAAAGTTAACTTTTATACATAGCACTGATTGCTCGATTTTTCTAATTTTGAATCTGTCACTACTCATAATGACAGAGTAGGATAGAGATATGAAGTGTTAACAATGATAAATTCAAAGTTACAATAATCGAGCAATGCAACATATTAAGCAGATAATTGTTAAGTTAACTTGAACAAATTATATTACATGTAAAACTTATCCTTAAATAATCTTTCTGTAGAACTTTGTACAAAATATCACAGGTTTCAAAAATAATTCGACTGAGAGTCTGCGGTGATATTATCGTAGAAAACTTTATACGTTCGTAGGAGCGACCTGCATTATTTCTTAAAAGCCTTTGTAAAAGCCAGTCCTTACACCACATACTACGTGATTTTCTTCTCTTTTTGCACAACATCAAGGTCTGGATCACAACATGACATGTTTCTTGTCGGAGTTTCTGGTGACAACTGACGATCGACGCAAATATCCCACACGTTCGATAAAACTACGGAAATTGAATGTACAGTTTATTGAAATTGTTACGTGTATAGCCGCCATTAGGGAATATAGAAGAGCGTACGTTCATATAATTGTAACAATAGAGGAAAGAAGTAGATGTGCATGCATACATAAATATATATATATATATATATATATATAGATGTGTGTGTGTATATATTTATTTATATATCCACATGTATTCATTATTGAATACCAATCTTGCGTCTTTATGATTTACTCAATATAGTATATCTACTTATATATATCTACTTACTCTGCTCATTGATCTGCCTGTGTGTTTATTTGTTCGGGTATCAGGTAAAAATTATTAGACTAATGTAAATGAAACTTTCACTGAAATCATTCTATGGTTTGAAATAAAATTTATTCTCTATGTAGTCTCTTTTGTATATTTTATAAAGTTTTGACGTATTTTCTGTTTGCGTTTATGTATTTGCTTGTTTGTCTATGCGTTACTTAAAACTTCTAAACCAATTTGAATTAAACCTCATAGATGTAATGTTTCAGATATAAATTAAAACTGGAAGTACTTTTTTTTCAAATATTTATATCTCTTTATAAATAATTTTTGCGTATCAGGCGACTGTGTTTGGTACATTTCTTAAACAATATTTTCATAGCAATAAATTTGACGCGCTTAAAAATTAAAATTTTCTACATTTTTATATTTTCATGTATTTACCTTTAATAACGAAATTACGTGAAATCATTGAAAATCTTAACTAATAAAACGTTCTGATATATTTAAATACCTGTAGTGTCGAAATAAAGCGGATAAGATACCAGACTTCTAAGCTAATAATTGAGGTTTCTCTGAAAATGTTTAAAATAAATATTTACATTAAAAAAACAGTAACTTTCGTTGTTTCATTGCGCGTAGCAATTATGTTATTCTATAGTTTATTAAAACAAAAGCGCTCCCCCTTCGTGACGCCTAAGTGATTCTTGTTGCAGTTGTAGGCAGTGAGGTTGGAATAGTTTTATTCCGAGCGTAGTCCTAAATGTGTCAAAGATAATACATTTTATGAACCATACATTTTGATTCTTTTAGTCTTTAAATTCGAACTGTTTGGTATGATGATTTTCTCCGAAAAATCCGTTTTCTTTCCTTTCTTCGCTTTTGAAATATATACTTTTTTTCATAATAATACTTCTTTTCAGAAAAAAATTATCACTTATAAATGTTTCTATTACGTCAAGAAAAGTGTAAGAAAATTAGATTTTACGGAGCAATATGATATATAATTGTTTATTAAGAGTAAAAAACTTTGGGACTATAAATTAGACATACGTAATTCGTTTTTGTATTGTTTTGCTATTGAATATAATGTTGCAGGCAATTCAAAAAATTGTGACTTTCAACGAATCGATGGCGGTTAAGTCTTAACGTGTTTATTATTACTTTACTAATAAACTCAATTATACTCAATTATAACATTATTAAATAAAAGTTGGGTTATAATCACATTTTTCAATATTTAATATGAAAGAAAACATTTAGAGTTTATTCAAATTATCTCTTGGTTTGTTACCATGATTTCAAGTAACCTTGTTGAGATTGTCAAGAAACGTCATTTGCATTAAATGGAGAGGAAATTGATAATGATTCAAGTGAAAATAATTGATCTCTTTCATTTCAATATAATGAATAAGTAAACAGGTAATATTTCCGCATACAGCGAAAATTATTTGTTTTCCGAAGCTCGCCATTGCTGCGCTTCCGGGAATATTTCCACTTTATCCCGAAGAGTTGCAAAACAAATTTATTGTTTAATTAACAATACCGTACTTTTTAACCTATAGTTCATATTTGTTATTAGCAGTCTTTTGTACTGCGATGTATTTAGGTAAATTAATTTCATATTATGGATTACAGACTTTTTAAACCTTTGTTTTAAATAGTTTAAAATTAAAGATATTACCGGATATGAATTTCTAATATTTAATTTTAAATTCGTAAAATATTTAAGTTCATTAAATATTTTGTGTCGTTTAAAATATGTACTTTACGAACGCAGAAAATTAGTATTTGCAGTAACCGTTATTGTTAGTCAAACAGTGAAGTGAAAATTTATTAAATGTATTAATATTCTAGTTATATAATTTAATACTTACAACGAAAGAGCGGTGTTCGTTTACTTTTACATTAGATATGAAAAGATTATCATGACATTACGTCATTCCTGTATTTACTTAAAAATGTCGCTGTAACGGTTATATTAAGATATTATATAGTAACCTTATTACCATCGAGGTTTTTTTCGCACAATTTAAATAAATATATTTTACTAACAAACTAAATTACTATCCTTATGGTCTCCTCGCAACCCGCTTAGAAATTTTCTTGAGAGAATAATATATTATTAATTTTGTTCCAATTGTTTATTTTATCAATTATTCGAACATAATGCATTAAAAAATGTTTTGTATTTTTTTCGTCTTCGTTTCGCGGTCGTTAAAAAAAATACAAAAAATGTTTTGTATTTTTTAACGACCTTGTTTGTCATCGATGCAGATCGCTTGTTGTTAGGTTTACAAAAGAACAAGAAAGAGCCATTGATACATTCAGCGAAGGATAATAGAATATTATTTTTCAGGTTGACAATTCCAAGGTATTACACGAATTGTCCGTGAGCAATTCAAAAGAAGATTTGTAATAAATGTATGTTAAAAGTAAATTTTGTATGTAATTAATAAAATGCATAAATATCTGACGGCAATATGACGCGTGCGCGACCAATGAATATCCCAAAAAGTACCATTTTTAGCTAACAGACATCTGTCTCGTGGTCTACGATTCATTCCAATCTGTAGGAGAAATAATCTTTCTTACTTCGCACAAATTAAGATGGGACTTGATTCGCTTGCGGAAACGACAAATAGACACGAAGAATTGACGGCCATGCTGGCCGTCAAATAACGCGGATTTCTTTTATTGTTTCCAATTCTTTATTTATCTCCGGAGGATAGAATACATTTTATTTCCTTATATGAAAAGTTAATTTTTTTTTCTAGTTTTTAACTTTGGAATGATAGTCATTGTTGGATTAAGTTACCCGTCATTATGTAGGATATTACTCAAATATGTGATTATCTAAATACATATATCTGGACTTATTTCCCTATTCTTCGAAGGCTTGCGCTGACGAGTCGTTAGTTGAGTTAATAAACTTTGTGCAATCAAATTATCAGATACGAGTATATGGACATAAATTTTTTCAACCTGCCAATTTCAGTGGTATGTAGCGGACCGCAAAAATTGATATTGCATATAATAATTTGTAATTTAATAATGTAGCCCATATTTTCTTCGTCTTTAATGGTTCCGTAAGTACGAGCGGATAGGTGATTAATAATTTTACTGCAATCGAATTATTTTGTAAAATTTTCACATAAACCTATTCGTTTGTTTATCCATCATAATTACATAATTTATTCATTTTAAGAATTTACAATATGTCAGTTTTAGTGGTATGTAGTGGACCGCAAATACTTAACAACTTGTAAGTTAATATTACTGTCTATATTTTCTTCATCGTAACGAGTTCCATAGGTGAGAGTCGATAGGCAATTAGTAATTTAACTTAATAAATAAATTTTCCCATAGATCTATTATCATAACTTCATAATTTGTTAATAACTAAAGCCAACAACGTGTAGTTAACAACTAAATAAACAAAAAGAGTTCAAGATTAGAAAAATTGTTTGGTTTTTCTTTAATAACACAATAATTTCGTAATGTAGGAAAACTAAACATTTTTCATACAAAAACAGAAAGCAAAATTACATCACGCTCATCGAGTTTGACTACTAAATAAATAAACGTACCTAGTAAAATAATTTAACATGAACTATTTTAAAATAATTTTACTTATACTTAGAAGGATGGAAGTTTTAATTAGTGTTGCATTGTTTAAGTGCATGGATCAACGCAAATTTGTATAAATATATTTGAGTATCCTTGATATGTTCTACTTCCTACATTTAATATCAGAAGAAATCAACAAGTTTAGGGCATTGATTAATAAAAGAAGTGGACAAATATGACTGTTAACTTGCCAAATATTCTAAAATTAAATTTTTCTTTATTTTAAAATCAGCCGTTTAATTAATTTAGTAATGTCATCGCAGTCCGGTTTTAGCAACTTTATGGAATAATTACATTAAAATTAACTTTTATCTCAGATGAAAGACAGTAGTCTTACGTCAACGTACAGTAGTCCATAATAATGTATATGGATAAAGCAAAGGCAGCTAAGAGGGGAGGTGAAGTTAACGGGGAGCGAAAAAAGTTAGCGAGGTGGTGAAGTTTTCCCTTCTGAATGATTTTATTTGTACGCACGTATATAAAAAACAGCTGCACAAGAATTATTCCTGTTTCATATTATTTATATTTTATCCAGCAAAGTGATAAAAAATATAATTTTCCCTGCCCACCGTCAAAGTTGTTTTGGCTTCCCCTTAGAGGTGGGTTGGTAACTCCATAGCTTTCATTCTTCAAATTTATAATTTCTAGTAACAATACATCTTCTGCTTGTATTACATTTTCACTGTCACAACATTTATATTTTTAATTGGAATGAATTCATTTCCCTACTTATTATTTGTATTTCACTTTTGTTTAAATGCAAGCTTCTGACACCAGTTTTTATTTTTTTTTCAATTTGTCAATCATACAATTAATCGTTTTCATATCGAAAAAATTAGGATCAAATTCAAAAGTTTAGTTTTTTTTTAATTATATTACTAAATACCTCAAAACAGTATAAATGTTATAAACTGTTATCGGGGAGAGAAAAATTGCTTGTCAATTTTTTTTTTAATCTATCATCAAGTCCAAATATGATTCAAAAGAAATGTAGACTAATATATTGAATGTTTCTTTCAATGAATATGAAATATTATTGTATTGAAACAGAAAAGAGCCAAGCAAAAATAGTCAATTTAATGTAAGTCAGGTGAAAAAGGAGAGAATATTTATATTTCAGCACGATATTTAAAATCTTACGCGCAGATAAAAAGATGTCAATTACTATTTGCTTAGCACGGGTACTTCATGAAGTTAAGAAAAGTTTTTACCACATTTGGTTGACATTCATTCATAGTTAAAACTATTTTGATAGAAAACGTTAATATTCTGGACGGCAGTGTACGATACGACGTATATAAATCTTCTGCGTAGTTGTAAATATCGTCTATAAAGGTATATCGGAGATCAGTTTAGATTTAAAATATTTTTACAATGTTTACATTTAAAATAATTTGAATAAATATATTCCGAATTGTGAGTATACGTTAAAATACTCCAATCAATTAAAAGAAAATTAATTAACAAAACTCTACTTTAAATACATTTTGCATAATGCAGAAAATGAAAGTAAAACTTAAATGAAAAAAAGTCAAAATATAAAGCAGAATACAATTTTTTAGTATAAGGAAACCTTGTTTTAATTATTCTAAATCATCAGACAATCCGAGCATTTAAGAGAAAGTTTGAACAATGGAGCAAAGGAATGCTAAACGAATGTGAAGATGCATCTTATAGGACTCCCACTGGGTTATAACATGCGATTAAATAATTTTGACGAAGGTTGATGCCTGAAGAGAACTTCAAACGAATGCTAACCGGAAGGCTATTAATTTCAGTAGTTTTAGTCCACCTCTAAATTTTTATAATTTCTGACCTTGAAATGCTTTCATTGCCGAAATATGCAATATTAGGTCGAATTAAGGAACAATAAGCAAGAAGTAATCTAATGTCAGCATTTTCTATAGATTTAAAGGACAAAATTTGAAAGTTATTATTTGAAGAGTTAAATTTGAAACAAAAATATGAAAAAAGGAGGAAAAGACAGGTAAATTGTCTTTTAGGAAATATTAGAAAGATAAAAGGAACATACAATTCAAATAAATTCAGTATTTGCGTACTACTCATTAATGTACAGATAAACAGACGCAAGACAAAGATTCTAAAGAATGCGTTTAAGGCTCAAAGAAGCCAATATATATATATATATATATATATATATATATATATATATATATATATATATATATATAAATATATATATATATATATATATAAATATATACATATATATATATATATATATATATATATATAAATATATACATATATATATATATATATATATATATATATATATATATATATATATGTATATATATTTATATATAGATTAAATGTTTTCCCCTATTTTCTAAGTTCTAAGTATGAAAGGATTGTCGGTGTTCAGTAAATTTGTTTTTATAATTTTAAATTGTGTGTAAACACAAGAATTAAATTTTGTTCTAAATAATACTTGTAAAACTGTTTTGAATGCGCAAATCGAAGTAGATTTTGAAATGAATGGAGACGATGTAATTTCTTGTGTATTTTATATCATCATAAAGAACATGTTTTCCCCAATTTCGCCAAGCGAACCTCTCAATGTAGGACATGATAACATGATCCTGGTAACGTAAGAAATAAACATAAACATAAGAAATAAACATAGAAATGACATACTATGTTGTAAATATTTTTTGAGAAGCCTAAAAAATTTTTATTTTTAAAAGATAGATAAAAGATATTGCAAATACCTTAAATACAAATTCTCAAACATATGTTTAACAACTTAAGCCCTTAATTTTTCTAACGGATAATTTAAAAAACGAATGATTTTAGAAATAGGGATTAAAAAAGCTAAATTCAATCTTAACATCAATCAATAGAAATAATTTGTTATGTAAATCGAAATATGACTAGAAATATTTTTTCATGCTTGGTAAAGATAAAACAAAATACATATATTTAATGAAATTGAAGAAGCGTGATAATCATAACAACATTATATTGATTAAATCATAATCAGTTTAAGCGACTTTAATCTACATAGAAGAAAATACTTTGAATATTTGTTGTGTATTAAGTAGAAAATAAACTTTAAGAATAAATGAAAAAAAATATGTGCAAATGTACTTGAAAATAAATATATTAGCAAGGATTTACGTAAACGTTGAAAATAATTGAACATTTTCAAAATTCGTCTTTGGCGTTTAAAATTCAAGAACATAATACGAAATACATTTCTACATCTAATCAGAATATAAACACTTGATTATGAAAATTAATATAAAATGCAGTATTCAAAATACATACCCCCCATATAGAATTGAAATTTCTAGAAAAAAGAAACAAAACAAAAAGAAATCCAGTAAATATATTTACGGTAGTACGCAATTATTTTTCTCGGACGATAAAGTGAACGCGCCAAACAACCCTTGCAAGGAAAGAGACCTCGAGCGATGACCTATATAAATTATACACCGATAAAAATATATAAATTATACACCGATAAAAATCCGAATTCTTTTTCTGCAGTTATATAACTGCAGAAAAAGAATCCGGATTTTTATCGGTGTATAATTTATAACCAGATTAAAGAATATTATTCATTAAGTACATGAAGGCTAATTTAGAGACAAATAATTACTTTCAGCTTATCCATCAGTTCCACTATAATAAAATAATATTTCCGATAAGTTCATACTTGACTATCTAAAATACAAAAACTTGAGCTAAATTACTCTTAGTTTTAGTTTTTATACATCACAACACTTAATTTGTTTTAAATAAATTTTTAAAACAATTATTACGAAACATTTGTTATATTTCATCGCAGTCATTTGCATAAACGTAGTCGTTGGAATTTTTGTCCTCGGAAAATTCATAAATGGACAATCAAAAATATTCCCTAATGTTTCCCGAAAAATTATACTTTTCTTTTATATAGGACGCTAGCCTTTATTTAAATAATTAATTATTTATATATGTTATAAAAACAATTGTTCTCAGTTATGTTTATTCAGGTTGTTGCAATTTACGTCGCATGTTAATAGTCAATACTACAGAAATTGTTTATAATAAATTACTTTCTCTAAAATTTGAAATTGTTTTAAATATACAATATTTAAAGAACGAGTTGAGAGTAATTTGTCAATATTATTGGGAAAACTGTGATTATTCAGTAAATAACATAATTTTATCGCAAACTAAGAAATGTGCTTAATATTAATTTGAAGTAAATAAAACTTGGAAAATTCACTTTCTTCTCACGTGTGTCTGTAATTTGAAAAATACCTGAATAGACGAAATTAATTAGATTTATTCCATTGCGTAATCCACTTCGAAATATAAAACAATAACTTCAGAATGGTTAATAATTTGGTGTATAACAAAAGGTTCAAAGAGTCCTCAATTATACTCACCTTGAGTTATTTAGTCAATTTGGGTGGTCTCAGGAATAGGTATCTGCAGATGATTATCTGTAAATCTGCGAATAATAAGAAATAAATTTATTGGATATTGTCTAGATTTTTGGAAGTTTGTCAGACAGAAGAAAATGTTTAATCTATGTATGGCATAAAAGAAAAGGAGTTATACCTCTACTTCGAATATATTTTTTAATAAATCAGTGAAATATAATATTTAAGTTTCTTCTGGTTTAAAACACATTGTGTTTAGAATATTTTTATCTCTCTCTCTGTCTACCTATCTCTCTGTCTATCTGTTAATTTGCTCGAATATCACGCAAAAATTACTGGATTAATTTGAATGGGAATTCCATTGAAAAAGTTAATTTGATTTTTATCTTAATTTGCTAGATTCTGTCGACCCTGCTTATGAACGTTTATTTCTATATAAACAAAATTCATGTACAAATTTTAAGACATATCCGATTTTTAAATATTTTCTTTCAAAATGTAACTAGGTTTCAATTCTTTCAGAGAACATGTGCCCATACTATGTCGTGGACGTTTTCTGCGTGATTGATATATGATGACTATTTACTGTTATTTATATTTTTTATTAGTGTGTTATGCGTTTCTTCTTTATGTATTATAAATTATAGAAAATTACAATTTTTTTTACTTCAATTGTTCATGAAACCTAAACATTTTATATACAAACAATTGGATAAAAGATAATAAATCTTTAACAGAGGTGAAGTATGCATTAAATAGCTATAAATGTTTCAACAAAAGATGCAAAAAGGCAAAATCTGCTGATTTTAAAATTTGATAAATACAAAAGACTCGCGCAAAAAAAAATTAAAGAAAATTCTCGTTTTCTATAAAAAAAGTTCTCGTTTACGTCCCACTAATTAACATAAAGACTACTTTATCAATTGTTTCGACTAACAAAACATTTAATTACGTATGTCTGTCAAATAATTTTTTTTCTCCTAGATAATAATTTACTCAACATTTTGAATAACCGCTTATATTATTGCTTTTGTAACTAATATGTTACAAAATATGGCTAGTGATTTAAGAATCAAACTAATGGCTTAGAATGAATAAAGTATGAAGTTGAAACGATTAAATCTTCAAAATAATTTGTTACATATGTTTTCAAACTCTATGTACGGGCAAAACAGCCCTTTTTATCTAAAGAAATATTTTTTTCACTTCGTACTCTTGTTGTATTGTAATTTTATATTTCTCTTTGTGCTGTACAGGATAAAAGTGTTTTAGGTTTTACGCATTTTATTTCAGATAAATTTATTTAAATTCAATTTTTTCCGAAATGCAGTGCGGTATTTGTAAGTAATAACTTTTAGTCGTTAATATTTACCATTTATATTACTTAGTATTATGTATAGACTTAGTATTTTTTTTATTAAACAAAACACATTTTTGTAAAAATCCCTTCAGTAAATTTTTATTGAGAAATTTACTTTTTTAAATACTTCTATATTTAATATCAATCCTAAAATATACTCACATCAATTTCCACCTGATGAGAAATACTTCGAAACAAATACTCACTCAAATAAAATTTAGTGTACTTCATTCAGGGCAAATAATACTGCATACTTAATTTTTATAGTCAAGGGAGCAGTAAGCGTGCACCATCGTCCTCTGGAGCGTCCGTTAAACGAGTGTCAGAGCTGCGTTAGTGCATATGCTTAATAAAATAATAAAAACAACTGTGTGATTAAAACTTAAAGAATAGAATGTTTATTTCCTTCAATCACAAAATATCGACCTAACGTACTTCATTGAAATTTAAAGTGCATAGATATCCTGGATATTTAGTCCCCCCTTATAAAATCTTTCATTGTTTCGCTATAATTTTACCAAACGTTACACAAAACTCACAAATATTTAAAATCTTGGTAAAACATGAATCTTTACCTATTTACTGAATCTCTTCGACTAATCCCGTAGATAGTACTAGCATGTACGCAATAACGTAGAAGGCACGCATTAAATAAGACGCTAGATGAAGTAAGTGAGAAACACATGGAAGTACCGACGGATGGAAATAACGACCGACGAAGTAAGGCAAGCTTCAAAATTATGATGAAACCACGCTGGAATTTTGGAAGTTTCCCGAGAATTTAAATATATGCTATATCACGAAAAAGTTTAATGAAGGAGTTTACATAACATATACCCAACTCAAGTAAAATCTTATATCTGCCTTCATGTAAGCTGCAAACATGTCTAACTATGTTAGTGGATTAATCTAAATAGTTTGAATTAGAACATTGACACTTAATATCTCCTTTTCGTTAATTTTACCTGCCAGCTTTTTCAGATAGGTAAATTTTAATCAAATAATTGAAATGTAAAATTAAGGTGGTTTCTTTTTAATAACGTCTTGTATATACTGAATTTGAAATTTAAATTCTTTAGCCAAAAAGAAAAGATATATTTCGTTTGACAAAAAGCTAATTAAGAATATTAAGGACAAGTGCCTTGAAATTGAGGCGCATCTGTTAACACGAAATTTTAATGATTTTGACAGAATGACTCATAGATTTAAATTATCTAGAATAGAATATTGAATTTCATAATATGGAAACATTTTTAAACGACATAATTTCTGTTTAGTTTCGAACTTGAGCTCAAACTTCATTACGATACACCATGTGATCACTGCTACGATTGGAATAAGCAAATTGGGTGAAAATGTTTATTTCAATATTTAGCGTACAAAATTTACGTCAATAAATATTAAGGATATTTTTTATTCTAAAGGACATTTTAAAAAAATAAGGAAGTTTTATTACATTAATAATCCTATATTTATTGCAAAAAGTAAAAAATATGTTCAAATACTTTAATAAAAATTATGGAATTGTAAAATTTTAAACCATAAATTAAAATTATATAATAATTAAACTTATTTCCACATTATGAACAATAATATCATTTTAAGTATATTAAACAAAAAATTTAATTAAATTATGATTTAAGTTTGTCATCGTCCTTTATATGCAACATAATCCGTTTAATAAGTTCAAAATTTTGAGAAATATTTTTTGTGGAATTTCTATAAATTTCTTAATTACAAGATAACAGCTGATAAATATATCACATTTCTATACACAGCAATATTTAACCTTGTTCAGGTGTTAAGATCTCGTAAGGTTTTTGATACTTCCAAAAAAGTAAATTCGTAGGTAAAAGAGCCAATTCTGTTCTGTGGGATTTTATGTGCATTATCAAGCATATAATACAGAGAAGATAGAGCATATAATACAGAGGGTCTCTTCCAATCTAAACTTCTCTTCCTCCCTTCTGGTTCCTTTACAACCTTCCTAAATCAAATCATGTTATCAAACCATATCTTATTATTAACTCAGTTCAGAATCGTATAATATTTATTTTATCAGAGAAAATGATATGTAGTGCAGTAGAGATAAACCAATTAAAAGAAACAGCGCTTTGGCAATCTGCGGGTTTTATTTCTACTACTTATATTACTAGATGGAAAATGATACGGAGTGCAGTAGAGATAAACCAAGAAAGAAAAAATTACAACTAATATGATTTTTCTTCTAAATTAAAAATTTTATAAATTTTGGGGGCTCCACGTATTTAGTTATTTGGCGAAGAAGTTTCAGTGAAATCGTTGCAATCTAAACGTCAATAATTATGTGAAGTAATTTCTGTTTAAGTGTAATCTTACTTACATATTGTTGAGAGTAACTTGCGTACTATACTTTTTGAGACTTTTTTACATCAATCTTACGTTTTATTCAATTTTACAATTGAAGAATAGAAATTTATACTAATTATACACTTCGTAGTTTTTAGTAAGCGTGATGCCTTGTGTCTAAACTTTATTCAAAAAGCATTTTTCTTATTGCATTATTTAACTATTGAAATAGTCTAACTTTTATAAACTCTCTCTTAATGACCTAGTCCTTAAGTCGAAAACTATACGTCCTCTATATCTCAATCACGAATTTATATTACAAATTACCTGTGGCTCTGAGAATTACGATAAACACTCATAAAGCCCCATTCAATAAAATAATATGGCTTAAATAGCAAAACGTACGAACCTATTAAATATATCATAACTTCGACTAACGTTTAACACGTCGCTGGCACTTTTCCTTTTGAATATGTGAAAACATATACCATGCATCTCCTACTAAAAACACATACTTGTCGCTTGTGCATTCTAAAAGTTTTCGATCTATTTTTATTCCTCCATTTCTATGAACCATTTTTGAACGTTGTCCAAACTCAATGCATGCAAAGCGATTCGGTGACAGTTCGATTTACATTTAAAATCTTGTCACAGTAAATACCGATAGCTATGAAAACATTCAATTTTCTATATTTGTGTTTATTGATTCCAGCATTGGAATGAACTTTGTCAACTATTTGTCAACTATATAACAATAATCCTATTGACATGTTTTAAACCTATTAATAAATCTTATCGTTCATTGTAGTGATTCAGCTCGTAACTGTAAAATATCTGTGAACCTTTATATACGTTTTCGTGTTCTACATCTGCGTAGAACCTGATTGAAATGGCTATGTATATTATGTTTAAATTACGAATCCAGCAATTCCATGTTACATTCCAAAAATAAATAATTACAAATATAAATTCAATAACACGTAATCGGTTTAATTATACTTTCTTCATTTATTTTTCACTTATTTGTTAGACTTTATAACCTTATAAACCATGAGCAATATCCAGATAATTATTAAATTAGGAATAGTATTCGAAATAATATATTCGGAATTTTTAAGTACATATCCTCTTAAAATCTAAGTAAAATTGATATAAGTATAGAAATCAGAATGCAACATAAAATGACTTTTTCATATTTCTTCATAGCATCAGTGACTGTAACAAAACAAATCCATAGAAATGTCTGTTTTTTTTCTCGTAATTTTGAATGATATCTTGTAAATGAAAAAGGAATGTTTGATATAAAAAAACATTTATTTTATAAAACCATGTTCTTATTAATTAAAAAATAGAAGTACTATTAAAATTAATCAAAAGTAAAAATATTTCTTGCTCCTTCAATTATTATAATCTTAAATATAGTACAACAAATACCTGCTTATTGTTCATAAAATTGTTCCGTGCATCAAACTAAGTAAGAAATATTAAGAAAACGTATGAAAATTCTTAAAGGTTCTGAAAAAATTAAAATGGTAAAATTTGCGATTTAATTAAGAAAAAATTACATTACTTATGGAAACGCGTGTCAATATAGTTTAGCACTATCTTTGTTACAAATATGTTTAATGAAAGCACGCCATCCTATGTAACACAGTATCCCCAATTCAGCTCGACTAAAATAAATAAAGTTAATTGTTAAAAATTTTTAAATATTTTACTAATTAAACTTTACCTATTTTGGTTACACAAACTCCTATTTTTTATTAAAACAGTTATTCTACGGCTTGGTATCATGAGGAAGCGTTAGGAAGGAACGTTGAAACAAGTGTTTCAGAAATTTTTCTGATCGTGAAGTTATGAAAATTGTGTAGACTGCACTTCAGTCAATTCTTTCTAAGTAAGACGGATATTTTTTTTTATAACTTTCTTATGCATATATAGTGACAAATTATTAATATAATTAAGCGTCACAAAATGGTAAAGATTCTAATTAGCAGTAATCATGAAGACGGAAATGGTTTCAACTTAAACAAAACAACGGAACTACAAAAAATACAAATTTTTTCCAAAATCCCGAACTTCATTGGAAATTGTTGTTAGTTATAAGAACTAACTAAAAATGAAGGTAACCTATTTTTTTAATTAATTGAAGTTAAATCACATTTATATTTTTATACCATTGAATTAATTTTACACAATGTAGTCTCGTTCGATGGAAAGTTAATAAAATACTAACACAAAACTGGATCTCAGGTTCTGAAAACGGTACGATCCCATATAGGCACTAGATTGATTTTCTTAGATCCATATTGATATTCTCAAGGCAAATTGAAGGGTAGAATGCTTAAAGAGTGACAGAATAACATGTAAACAGGAAACAAACAAATTATTGTATAAGAGTCAAGCGGGAGGTTTTGAATGAAAATATAAATTACTTGTGACAATATAAACTTAAGTGTGCTGAATTGTATATCTATTAAGTGTTTCGGTCAAGAAAGATGAAAATAACATAGACTTAAAGAAGTGTTTATGAACGCTTAAAGCCTGAAACCGTAATACTATCCTATAAATAACTTGTTAAATGGTGCGATGAAAATTATACTGGCAAGTTCCACTGAACATCTGATGTTGCGAGGGTTAAAGCTTTGCATTTATAATACTAACACATTACTTCGTGCCATAGAAAGAATACAATGGATTTGCACAATTGGACTCACTCTTCCGGCGGGAAGTGGACTTTTCGTAATAACCAATTTCCTGCTCGCATTTGTTATCACGGTTAAATCGGGTAACCTATTCAAAGATTATTGAATTATGTAAGAAGAAAGTCAAAAGTGTTCACGTTTGGTTCGTCTTAGTGTTCTTTCCTTAAAGCAAAAGCATTCGGTTACAAATGTACACATGCAAAATAAAAACCCTTATACGTTACACGTGGGTTATACGCAAAGCACTGTTGAGAAAGAGCTATGAAATCAGCGTAGCGAAATCCGGAGCTAGTTTTATATCTATAAAGTGAGTATTGTACTGAGTCAGTTTTTAAGAAACAAACGGATGCAATGTATAATCAGAAACATAAATTATTTGACTGGAAAGAAGTTATTGAACTAAAAATAGAATTGTATATTTGTTTAAATATTTTGTTATTACTAATTACTCAATTTATTTTTAACCTGGTTTCCATTCATGCCATAACCAGCAGCTGTCCATAGCTTCCCCTGGTATTAAGTTAATTTTTCTCGAGATAATGAGTATTTTATATTCATTGTCATAATATAGGCTACACGTTTGGCAAATGTTATGAAAACTTATTAAAATCTCGAGCTGTGAAAGCGGAACAGAAAAACAAGAAGGAACCCGCTTTCGTATTAATTATATTAGGATACGAAGTACTCTCACAAAAATCTAAGTTAGAAATATATAAAAGTAATTCAGATATTTTAAATAATATGGAGTTGAGGCAACCTAATTTGAAAAAAATTATAATACGTGGATAACAAAAACTGCGGTACTCTAAGTTATACGTGGGTTATACGCAAAGCACTGTTAAGGAGGAGCTATGGAAACAGCGTAGCGAAAACCTGAGCTAGTTTTATATCTATAAATCGAGGTTTTCATATTTTGTCTTCTTAAGATTAAACCATATTCCTTATATGTGTATAAATATTAATAATAACATTTAATAAAATATAGCAGTAAGTGGCCAACAACACATTACCATCGATTTGTTTGTATATCATAGTGGAAATAGACTTAGGGCGTAGACATATTATGATATTTTTATTTATATTGACTTTACGCGTTAATATAAACAAGATACGATATTGTGAACGATTTGTTTACATGTGAAGAGTGCATTTCTTTTATAATAATATTATATTTTGATCATATAAACATCACTTCCAAACTATTTTTTGGAATTAAATTAAAAAGAATTTTTAATTTTAACGTAATATCTAATGTAAATCCAAAACTAAATAAAATATTTGAGAAAAAAGAAGATAAAAAAATTAAAAATAAGAAAAAGTCAGTCATGGGGACTGCCGACAGAAGTGAAAAGTTAAACTATTAAATAGCAGTGATATTATAAACGTTTTAGAATTTTTACAAATATTATCGAATTTCTAAGCCGCTAATGAAATACTCATTATAGAGGTCAAATGATAAAAAATAAAAAAATAAATAAAAACAAAAAAATCAAATTTTCAAATGCAAATGTTGATACGAATATTGGAAATACTTGAAAACAAATGCTTGCTTTTTGTTATTCATTTTTCTATATAAAATATTAATATATTTAGTACTCACTGTTGTATTGTACAATTGTCCTACCATCAAACAATTAAATTAAAAATCAAACTAAAACACAATTTAAACAATGCGCAGTATGCACACGTTGAACTTTCCACGTATATATATATATATATATATATATATATATATATATATATATATATATATATATATATGCTTTCACTGCTGGCCAAGCGCAACACGTCATACTCATAGCTATAGATATACTGTTAATATTAGCATGTCGGTGATGCGAGCCCACTCATAAGATTTTTTCCCCTACCCCTTTTTCCCCTACCAAAAATCGCTCAACGCGCCTAAAGAAGTTTTCACTTTTAGAATCCAGTTTTTAGAATCCGTTTCAATAAGGCTTTTTAATAACTCTTTATTTCATATGAGTATTATCAGAGAGATCATAATTTTCTTCTTTGAAATTTTGGAACCAATTTGCATATGTCATAAAATATAGAATATATCTTCACTAATAGCTGTGCGTATATGTTTGCTTAGCTTGTTTTTCACTCCACATGAATTTTATAAAACAAAAAATGTCTGAGTTATCTTTGTCCCAAATTTTGTTTTTGTTCTGAATAAAAGATCCAAAGCTGTGCGTTTTAAATAAAAAAAAATTACTGGAAAAATTATTAATTAATTTTGTTCTTACTATTATGTTCATTACACTGAAACTGTGGATAATAATACCATATAAAGAATATTCTCGAAAAACGTAAATGTTGATTACAATAATGTATTGTCATTGCTTTTTGTTATCAATAAATTGAAATATGGCTTTAATGATTTTTTATCATAAATAATTTACCTGTTTCCCTTTGCTGTTTTGATCTCAATCTGAAATAAATAACATATTTTTTATCAAAACTTAACGGATATACATTTTTGTGTAAGTGAACAAAGTAAAAGTTTTTTCACAAACATTGATTCAAATCAGAAAATTTATATATAATCGTTATTTGTACAGAATATTAACTTTAAATTGGAAAATGACAATTTAAAATAAGTCTTAAATTATGTAATGAACAAGAAAGCGTATGTTCTTATGAATAATAAGGTTATTCATAGGAACAAAATTCTTAACATTTGTCTCCTGCAAACTCCTACAAAATGTATCAATATAGTTCGATTTAAATATTTAAAACTAGATAAAAATTAGGCGATACATCACTCGCGTAAGTAGAAAATATTTACCTTAACAATTTTATAGTTCAAAGACTTCAACTGTACGTAAAATATTCGACCTACATACCAATCATGCCAAGTCTAACAGAACCAGTTTTGGATATATTATGCGAAATGCCGTAAAGCAAACTTTGAATGTGTCAGACATACGGACAAAAACGATCTTACAAGGATTCCTTACTAAAATAACTTGCCTTTCAAATATATTGGAGTCCCTACGCATACTTCATATAAAATTTCTGACATATATTCTACAGCGACTTGAAAATATAACTTCGGAGGATGAGCCGTGTGCCTGCTGCTATGTGGGCTACCGAATAGTAGCAGCTAAATTATACATTTATATATATATATATATATATATATATATATATGTGTGTGTGTGTGTGTGTGTGTGTGTGTGTGCGTGCGTGTGCGTGTGTGTATATGCACACATACATACATGTGTATAAATATAAATATTTGTAGGCCCGCTGGCCTATCAGGACCAAATTTATCCTCATGTAAATATAAATATATAATTGCAATAATATTCCTTTGAACTTACAAACCATTTTAAGACATACAATACTAAGTTTGAGTGCGCTTTTTTAGTTTCAGTATTTATGTCGCCAATCTGTAGGTTTCAAAAATATAATTATTCCTTAGATTCGCATCGAACTATGAAGAAATTTAAAATATTATATCACGAACTTCGAAAATTGATACATTTGAAAAATAAAGTAACAAAGTATATAATGAATTGACATAAATTTTATTCAGAAATTCGTCGCCCAGTGAAAAATGTGGTGCCTTGTTTCATGGGTCACGACTAATCTCGGGCAAAAATGGGGTTGGATTACGTTTCTAGTTTTTAATGTCGGCTCAAAGATTTGCTAGTTTAATTGTAAGTTTGATTTTTCTTACCCCCTTTCACATCTGTGATAATTTCAGGTCTTTTAAACTGAAGCTATGTTGAATGTGTTAGAGAAATTTGGAAACACAGCAAAATCTTAACGTTACTGATTGTGACTTTTTTTATTATTTTGTTTAAAAGGGAATGTTGCTTCTGTCATAATGATTTAGTTCCAAAATAATGTTTTTAATTAAAACGCGCAACGTTAGATCTTTTATTCAGCAAAAAAAAACAAAAAACACAGCTATTACTGAGTATATACTCTATCTTTTGACACATGCAAATTAGTTCCAACATTTTCTAAGAAGCAAATTGTGGTCACTCTGATAACTCTCATCTGCGACGAGAGCTTTTAGTAAATAAAGAGTAATTAAAAAGCCTCATTGAAATGGATTCTAGGTTAATTTGCCGTTTTTTTATAGAACTGTACTCATGGAATGGAAAAACAACCTCATACTTTGGGTAAAAGTGGGAGTAAGAGAGATTACCTATTTGCTTAATGGCACCCTATACATAACACATTTTCAACTATGATTAGCGTCATGTGAAGAGAGCAGTATAAAGATTTCTTCTTTAATACCGTAATTTCATTTTTATTACACATTACCGGACATACATGGTTTAACATATCCAACTGATTCAGTACATATAGATTTATGTAATATTACCTAGTGGTATTTCACTGCGAATGCCAAAGTGAAGGGTCAGACACAAACTATTTTAGTTATCCGTTAACATGCCAGATATTACGGACAACCTTTTATATCAAAAGATCACATGTACTTGTAAAGTTTGAAAAGTTAGTTGAATAATTTATTTTACTATTTTCCTAATTAACCGAATTTCATAATGAAAGAAGTAAATTTCTTGCTAGATAATTTAAAAAAAATGTAACCAGGGATATTTAATATCTGTAAGTTCTGTAGCTCAGCCGTGAAAGTAAATATTGATATTTTTGGAGTAAAAAAATATTTATCTACGAAAGTATAATTAGATACCAATGCGACAAATTATTTTATGCGTCTATAATAGACTTGTATTGTAATATTAATTATTGAATGAAATATTGATATCTGGATATTGTAAGATAAGTAATTGGATATAAAAATAAAAAAATTATAACTGTTGTGTATCCAATTAACTCTTTATATATATTTTACATATATTATTTACAAACAACTTTTATAATGGAATACTCTCACATACATTCTAGGTACAAAATATTTCTTTGGCCTTAACTCGATCGGTTGAAAATCATGCATTATGTTTTTTTTTTAATTTTCATTATATGTATTCTATTATTTTTTATAATGAGACAAAATTAAAAAATGGATGAAAAGTTAAGAAGTATATAAAATATTCGCAACCAAAGTTAAATAAAATATAACTTCAAAATGCTTAATAAATGATTAAGCTTCTGGCTACACAAAATATAGATAAGTATTCACTTAAGGAAAGGAAGACGAGGTGGCCTCCCATTTGTTAAAATATGCATATATTTACTAGGACTGCATCCCTGGAGCTGAGCTTAAATATATCCTGCATTTTCTTGTTTCTGGCATAAAAGTAACATGATTGGACGGAAATGGTTTAAAAACTTATGTGTAAAATTCTTCAACTACCACTAACAATACCAGAAAAGACTTTACTGAGTTCTTAGAGCAAAGAAAAGTTGCAATCATAAGTCGTCAACTTATTGCATCAATAATTGTGAATTGCCCTCTTCATTATTATAGTTCAATTTGTTTGAACTAGAGAAGCAATCAATTAAAGAGAGTTAAAGATCATTATTTTCATTCCAAAATGAAAGATTAATTAGGGTTTAAGAAAAAACGTCGATTGAACTTATTACATACTAATCATTAAAATAAATTAAAACCGCTATGCTACTTCTAGAATTTTTAGTGTGGCCACCTACCTGCTCTAGGATTTGACATAATGAATTGTTACTAGTTGCCCCATGTTCGAGGCTAGTTGCAGGCAACAATCCATTTCTTTAGTAAAGTATATTTTCTCAGCAGGAAAATTGTTGATGTGGTATAACGAATAGTAAGTCTAGCAGGAAATGATACCTTATTGAAAGATATTAGTGAATGCTCCCACTTTGCTTGTTATTTTTGCTTCAGTTCTTTTGTTTTCTCATTGCAACTGGAAGAAAACCAACTCATTAACCCCTTTTTAAATGTTTTTTTTACTTAAGGTAGGCATTTTCTTACACGAATTGAAAATGATTTGCGACATCACTCAACATCTACCAACACCGCATCATGTTACACTGAACTGCAAGAAGATGAAAAAAAATAATCAATGGAAATAACCAGTGGTCATGAAAACCCAACGAAAGCTCGTGTTCTATCTATAATTTGGCTTTACGATAATGGTAGGCAGTCTAAATACGTGCAAGTGTACCAAATTACGTTCCTATTTATTGCTACTTTATTTAATATATTTATTTTCAAATGTATAAATACTCGTTTCACGATAAATAGAACATTTTTTAATATTTTTATTTTACATTATGTGTAAATGAATTGGCAAAGATGCTATTGATTTACTTATTAACATTTCTTCATCCAGAGCTGGGGAGCTTTTTGTTACATGGATAAATAGCAAAAGCGAATTTTTGCTGGAAATATTAATTTTATATCCAATTCAACTTTATTTTTACAAAGTTCTCAAATATAATAAGTAATGTACTTAATTAGAAAAGAACTATATCTTCAATTTTTGAGAAAATATTGCCTTCGAGTATTTAAAAAGAGCATGCCGCTTTCTTAAACCCCATTTGTAATTTAAATAATAAAAATCCAATATTGATAAAACATAGAAGTCTTTAAAACCAATGTGTACCAATGCTTGCTTTATAAATTGTGGTCATTTTGCAATAAAAGCCGTAGGCACCGGTGGTTAAGTGAAAGCATATGGTCAAACCGATACCAAACATGAATTACCTCAGAAAGAGTCACCTTTGAGTGTTTGATGTGACATTCATAAAAACCTATATTGAAAAATACTTTATAATAATTTAACTATTACCGCATAATTGCAACGCAGAAAGTAGCTATATAATATTCAGATCATAGCAATACATAAGATGTCACGTAATTCACATTTTAAAATTATATCTATGTTTCAATCAACAAACTCGCTGTCTCATTTTACAGTTAAATAACTATTTATTTCAAATTAGAAAAATTAATTTTCAATTAAATAAACACCATTATTATCTGTCAGTTGTCACTTGTTGTATAACTCTTTTCAGTTGAAGGATGTCATCTCATATGCTAGTTAAATGTACTATGAGAATATTCAGAATAGAATTGTCAGTAATCTGCTCTTTGTTTCAAAGTTTTTAAGTTTGATATAGGATGTCGCCCAGATAAGTGTTATTAAAGAGTTCTTTGGAACCAATGCTTAGCTTTCAAGAAGATATAGTTATAAGTAATAAGAAAATATATTGTTATTCATCATTGTGCATTTATTGTATTTATTTCGTTGGCTTTTCGCTTTAAATTAAATACAGAAGTAAGAATATTCTAAGGTCTCTTCGTGAAATTTCTATGTTTCTTTTGTTCTTGACTCACCCAAGCTCAGTTGATACTAATTATACAAGTTAATACTAATTATATGAGATTTCCCTTTAAGAGCAGTTTGGCTTTATTCTCATCTAATTATTGTTTAGTTTCAAGGAATATTTGTTTATTTCTTATTACAAATCATCGCACGTTTTTCCCAAATATTAAACTACCGATATCATCTATTTAGTTACCTGCTCACATAAAGAGATAAACCAGTATTTTAATATGGAATCAGTTTTGCAACATTCGAGACTTCACTGTGGATATTAAAAATGTAATGCTTATAAATTCAAACGAAATGTTCCAAACAATTTTATATTTGTTACATACACGGGTTATAAGGTAAATATTATTAAAGATTTTATCCGGAAACTTGTTATACACTTTTTAACAACTAAAGGAATAGTTAATGTAAAAATATTGACTGATTTGGAGATATGTACACATTAGTTTAGATTTTTATGGTCCCGGAATTCGTCGGTCCGTCATTCTATCTCAAGTTCACAATTTCTACAGTTTTAGACCAATATGTATGAAATTTGACCAATGTGTAAGGCGATACTTTGTATTGTATCTGAATTAACATGTGCGAAATATTTTAAAACAGCTTTAACGTATTCCAAACTTGTGTGTTACAGGCTCTTGGCGGTGATTTATTAAATACTGAACTAAAAAAAAAAAATAATTGAATTCAAATGCACTCAGATAAAAAAATTAGCTGGGCCAACACAGACTAATTTTAAATGCGTAATATGTATATATATATATATATATATATATATATATATATATGTATATATATATATATATATATTTATATACATATATATATATATATATATATATATATATATATTCTATATATATATATATTAAAGATATTCTATATGTTGACAAATAAGGTTGGTAAGACTAATTTGCTAATTTTTTTGATTTTAAATGCTGTAAATATTAACTAGAGTTTCCAATCGCAACTCGAGAATGCATATTTTATGTATTCTAATCTATTTAATCTATGTTTTCTTATTTATATAGGATATTCTACGACGAGTACATGCATTACTGATTGCCATATTTTCCATTTAATAAAGTAATACCTATTGAAGCACAGTATTGTGAAAGGTTCCAATATACCGTTATTGAAATCTATTAATATATAAAACACGGAAACTATATTTTAATTAAAACATAACTTAGGCATGTATTTGGGTAAGGAGAAACGTTATAGAGTAAGATAAGACATTCTCTGCAAACAATTCGGCAATAAAAACTTTTGGTAAATCAAAAATATGTACGAACGTCGGTAGAGATTGAGAATGTGGCATATTTCAAAAATGTTTACAAAATATGTACTATAATTTAATACTCATCAGTCACAAAGTATGAAAAAGTGTGTTACAAATGTTTAATTATATCAAAAATGCTATTTTTTTATCGTTTTCCAAATGATACAAAAAATATATTTTATTTCGTTTTATGAATTATGGATCAATTTTGGCATTAAAGTTTTATTTTTGGCTAACAAAAATTATGTAAATTACGCTATTAATAGTTTCATGGCAATCAACTGTAAATCGAAAGTGTCTTGTAATTTTCAATTAAGTGTATTTTTTATTTTAGTTTTCTGATATTGACACGCATCACAAAATAAAAGCACTGCACTAAACTTAGATGAGTAAAGCGGTGTTCATTTTTTTTGTTAAGTTTTTTTAAAGGTAGATTATGATTCATCTTAAAAAACTTGAAATTTATACTTCGTACTCGGTGTTATTTTGTTTATTTCGCTACTACATCTTTAATTAATTAAATTCGTTTCTATGGTGAACACTCGGACTAGAATTTGCAATATGTTCCTATGCTGTATATTCGGACTGGAATTTGCTTAAAAAATTAAATTATGGGCAGAATAATTCTGACAATTTGACATCTTTGTAGATACTTAACGCTTTACAATTTAAGATTGGTGAAATAAATTTGGTTCCAGTACTTTAACATTGTAAACATGACTAGAGAATTATATTAAATTTTCAAATAAATTATTAGTAAAAGAAAATAATGATAACGTTGATAACAATAAAATGTCCAAAATTTAAAAACTGATAGAACTTGAAAACCATCAGTGATTATTGAGATGACGTACACATTATATATATTGTGATGACGTATACTTTAGAAATTATAAGTTATTTTTATGTTAAGTAGCTTTTTGTTTTATTATGAACAACACGATTATTTTTATTTAAATCACGATATCATTACTAATTATATGTTGCACACATTACAAGCATAAAAAAATATATATATAATATATGCATATATATATATATATATATATATATATATATGTATATATATATATATATATATATATTTATTTATTTATAGGAACTTAGGTTGGTAGCTAAGGCCTCCGTCTTTTATTTCACATTTCATATACTTACGCTTGGATATTTAAATTTATTAATAATTTTTTAAAATTTTCTAAAAAAATTATAATTTTATTGTAAATTGTACACAAAATATTATTTTAACATCGGTGTGCGGAAAATTTTAAGTTTGAGGAGATGAAAAAAATGAGTGGGATAGTAGGTTTTCATTTAACACATTTAATTATTTTAACTCATTTTAGGATATTCCGAGAGAAATTAGATATGTGATGCTCAAAGTGAAGTTGTTTTAATGAACAATCCATCAGAAAATAATGTTCAATAAAAATGTTTGTTAAACATGAGTTATTATTTTAGTTGTATACAGCTGGTCCTTTATATTCAATCGTCACAAAAATAGTAGTTTTTGAGGAATATAGATATTTTACATGAGTTAAATCTTTAGAGCAATAAATATGACATTGGAAAGCTTTGCTATTTGCGGCCACATGATGATACAAAATCATTTCACCTCCTTTTTGGGTATCGTTTCGTTTTTTAACGCTATTTTCCTGATATATCTTTTTCCATCAAAATTAAAATCAAACTACTATTACTTTGCGATTCTATTATTTAAAAATTGTTAATGTAAACTCATAACGAAAAGCTTAAGCCATGGTTGAATATCAACGGGATTAGACGAGTCTTTACAACTGTGTTATTGTTGTTTTTATTCAAATCTTCGTGATCACTTCTTTTCTTCGCATCTTCGTATCTTCGTCATCACTGCAGTAGTGGTAATAAAGCTATAGATTATTGTGGCGAGCGTACACGTTTTTCTTATGGGATGCAGAAAGGCTGACAATTGACGGCACGCAATCGGAATAGAGTGTACAAAATATTTTAAATAGAGTGACTGATTTAGCGCATGGAATGTTCGTTGACCTTTAGATCTTATTTAAGAATCTTGGTCTCTCTGTCTATCCGTGTGCTCATTGGTTCTTCAATCACACAAAATCGACTGCAAGGATTTTAATAAAATTGTGTATGGTAGTAGGTCATACTCTCGGGTAACATATTAGATACTTTTACAAGATACTTTTTATCTGTATATTACAGATTTTAAAAAAATACCTGACTTGGTGAATGTCACAATATTGGCACTGCCAACCATATCTATTAACGTTTTTCGTAAACTTTATTTTCACAGGATTCTTAGAGAAAAAAATAACTTTTTCTAACTAAAAATTACAAAAAAATAACTTCACTCGACGAAATCGCCTCGGCACAGTTGTGACTAAATAAAAAGTGACAAGTAAAATTCGAAATAATTTTTGTTCAAGCCACGGAAGGTTATACTCTTCCTATGATATGGTAAACACGACAAACATGTCATTAAGATGTGGGTACATTAGTTCAACAAATAAATGATAAATATTTTGGCGATAGACACAGATAAAAAAAATCAAAATAAAAAACAAAAGATTTTTGTATAGGATATAATACACAGTTTTATAACAAGTAAATCCATTTTACTTTCGATATTGCCCGTTTTGGAAACTATGATAAAAGAAAATCCATACCTTCTGAGGGTTAAAAACATTTCCTACCAATTTAATTATTTTGGGCGACGAACTTTAAATTAAATGGTGTGAAATAAAAAGTTCAGCATTGGTTTATTTTTTAATTTAATTTTATTTTCTTAATTATTAAACTATTTTTATTCCTTTTAACATGGTAATTACTTTTTAAATACAGTTCTCAAGAAATTTCTGTGTTGAATGATATTTAATTCGCACATGTCTTAATATCGGTTACGTCGTTATATTCGTCGCCAGAATAATGTACTCCCTCATGTGTTATGCAAGGAAATCAATTATTTACTAATTTATTAACTAATTATTAATGTTAAATAAATTAACAAAGAACGAAATAATTCCGTTATTTCATTATATTTAAAGGTGAGTCTTTTTCCCTAAAGTTTTTATTTTTGTTTTTTTTTATTCAAGAGTCTTTCCTTTTTTGTGTCCAATCATAATACAATCTTTTACAGCCCTTATCGGAACTAATCACATTCTATCCTGTATTTTCATGGAGATTACTTTTATCTCTTTTTATCTTTTGTTTTATAGCAATAAGTTTGCCATATGTATAAGTGTTGCTTCGAAGACTAAATGAATGAAACAAATAAATGTATGCTTTGTAGAGAATATGCATTATAATGGTCTATCATAAACTTTTGGTTTTAAGTTTGTAAACATAAATTATATGTGTAGACACATTTAAATCATATACTATTTTTTTAGTTTCATGTGTTTAAAATGTTTCACTGAATATTTGTTCCTATGTCTCGTCGTATATTTTAACTTTCAATTTTGAATCGATTTTTTTTTCAATGTTACCTCCATAGGTGTTAATTCAATTTTATATCTACAACTTTGTCGCCAAGTATTATTAGAATATTTTTAACAGCCGACATTTGTAATATTATATGTATAATTACTTTTTAAATTGTCCGTGTAAACGCTTTGACAATTTAATTAACTAAAAATGCGTTTGTTTGAATGTTCAACTACTGGCATATGGTATTTGATTGTAGTTTTTTTTAAAGCGAACACACAAAAATACTTTATAAAGAGTATTTATGCTTGTCGGCATAGAAAGATTTTCCATGAGTATACTAGCAGTATAAGTGTTTTGAAAAGGGCGAAAACACAATATATATAATATATTAAGGAAAGGCTTAAACAAAAATCAGTTTTTAGAATAATTTGTTCACAAAGTTAAGAATACGTTTAACAACTTTTGAGAATTGTTTTTAATTCATTTTAGGAAAATCTTTTCAGCCAGAGTTATCAATTTATTTGTTTATTAAATCTTATTCATAGAAATACATTATACCTTAAATCACCTCACGAAACTTTTATATTCTCCAGCATGCAAACACAAGTATATCGTTTTGCGATTTTTCCAACAACTCTTCAAAAAATAAACGTCTCTTTTTATAACGGAAGCTATCTTTCATAACTTTAACCGACCGTAACTGTGCCGCCATAAAATATATTAAATTTACAAAGTTAGAAAATTTTTTTTCCGAGCAAAGATTCCGGAAAATATGGAGGAAATATCTACGGTGCATAATGTATTGCTCTCATTCGTCACATCATGCGACTACTCAAGTGCCGCACCGTCTTCAGGTCTCCACTTGCATTTTTCATGAATGTGGGCGAAGATATAGTGCTTCCTGTCGTTCATTTGAAAATGCAGGATATTACCGTACTTTTTTCGTTATTTATGCATTTCATGTATTTTCTTGTGTGAATGATTTTGTTTAGTAAAACGCTTACAAATACTTCAATCTTCACATAGAGCTCACTTTGTTTGAACCACTTGTTCTTATTTCTACTTACGGGTATATATTTGTTACATAATCTTTGCATGCCCTTTATTTTTGTTCGTTCCTTTATTGAGGTCGATGTCAATCCCTGTGTGCATGTTTTAGGAAGATCTTAGTGCAGAGTTAGATGAGTAGTAATAATAATTTGTTTTTGGTAGTAACTGGCTAATGAAATATACGAAAAACATATAAAATGGGAAATCCATGATAGTTGACTTGATTAGATTTGGCGAATTGAGTGATATTTCAATTTGGTGGTAAATTTTGTTTTTTTTTAAATTAAATAACATAAAATTAAATACACATGAGTTTCATTTTAATACTTTTTTCATTGTGTAAATAACATTCTTTACAAGATTCTCATGAAATATTTAGTTGTAAACAAACCACAATCACAAGAATTCGAAGCGAACCCCCTAATGTAATACTCCATTTGCTATCCCTTCATCTATCTTAAGTTTAAAATATTTAAACAATCGTAGTTCAGTCTTGAATCTCATGCATTTATTTCGATGTAATAATGCATTAATTTCGAGTAAGTAAATTTAAGAAGTCTACAGAAAATCATTCTTCAATAGCTTTTTTTATAAATTCACGTATGGAGTTTATACCTGAAATTATTTGGTTGAGCATTTTTCAAATTACATAGTTTATAATTAAGCAGATAATCAGGTAAATAAATAAACAAAGTAGCTTTGATCTTGCCCATTTTTAAAGGTATTCATTGTTTACCCATTTATTGCTGACTGGTTTGCTTTTATTTTTGTCTCTATGAAAGATAAATTAAAAGTAATGGTGATTTCATTATTAAGGGATTGGAGTTTTAATTATTTAAAAAATGTAAATGATATTATGAATTAATATAAATCATAAAATCAATTATTTATTTTTACACAGGTACAAGTGGTAAACGAAGATAAATTTCGAAGCTTCCATTTGTTAATCGGCAGGGCAAGATTAATAAAATTTTGATCCTCTTAGCCTTGGAAAACAAAAGTTATTGACTCTTCCAATTAATTTTCAATTACACAAAACAAATTAATTTTTGGTAAAAAACCTGTTGAGTAAAACCGCAATACATATTCTCATTGTTCGAACGATAGTGAATTTATTATGTGTCTAATATTTTACTCCATTACATCTTTTGTACATTATTTGCTGCCTCTAAATTGAATTCAAAGAACCTGTCAGGTACGAGTAGAATCTTTTTTTAAAATTCCAATAGGTGCAATAAACAAAATTCTATTAAATTATTTAGAAATATTTAAAGATAATTTTTCACTTTATAACTATGAAACAAAGCATGTCTTTTACAAGCTTAAATATGGTAATTATCTCAAAAATTATGAAGTTCAAAATTAGCGCCATAAATTTTCCAGTAATCTCACATTCACATTTATTAATCGTGGTTTTTTTTTAATTTTTGGATTACCCGTTTTGGACGAGTGTTTTTGCTGTAACTTTGAGCTTTTTTCACTCTTGCGATCAGAGACAGCCACTTAAAAATTTAAAAAAAAGTTCAATAAAATCTAGCCCTTCAAAAGATACCCCGCAATGTAATTAAAATTAAAAAGAAATTTGGAATTAAATGTGGCCTCCCTTACATTTTAAGTATGTTATCGAAAGTTTGGAGAAAACTTTTAGGTCTCGAGTTTCCTTCTTTCTGTAGAAATTAAAAGGAAGTGCTCATCCATATACATAAACCCACAGTCAATTCAAAATTTATTGCAAAGTTAATGAATAAATAATAAAGCATTTTAAAAAGAATTTCATAAATAATACAAAACATAAAATAAATAGGTGTATTGATCAACCAAACATTTAATATGAGTAGTTATAAATTTAAAGTCAGCAGTGCGGAGTAATTTTTTTTTCAAACGATGGAATTCAATGGAAGTCGAACTGTTTTAAAAAATCTATGTTTCATGTATTCTGTTTTCATGCTAGCACTTATCCAAGTTAATCTGGATATGCAAGTCCTGAACCATACCAGCGAACACTGTGTCCTTTATCCGAAGCGCTTTGCAGGTATTTCTTTATAAGGCAGTAATTTAACTTACAGCTATGTAGATGACTACCTTATTATAATAATTACTTTTAAGTGCGGTATTTATAACAATTTTTAAATTATTTATCGTGAAATACTCGTACTAATAACCGCATTTACTTACTGACTCAACTTATAAGTTATTTCCAGAAGAGTTAGAAATTTGAAATTTGGTGCATACACAGTATTTTGGTCGTAAGTAAAGAATTTAAATAAAATATATTTGTGTGCTTACCAAGTTTCATACATACATGGGAAGATTTACGTCTAGCAACAAAACAGTTGATACGAAGAAATATCGTTTTAAAGTAAGCACATTTATTACATAGTTCGGAGCAAACGCAAAACCATATGAAGAAACAAAAATCAAACCTTACACCTATTAACAATCTTTTTATTATCCAGTTTTTTATATTACTGTATTTGAAACAGGCTAAAAATGTATACCCTGGTATAATAAATTATTTATAAATATATATAAAAATATTATTATGTTTTTAATGCTTGTAATTAAGGTATATTGAGCTACACGAGCTACTGTCGAATATGATACTAATTCATATCAAATGGATTACCCCAAATTTATGTTTATATTAACATAGTAATAGCTATATGTTGAACTCATGTACAAATTGTGGCCAACCTAATATAACGGTCTGATGATTCTGTTATTTGTCTGTTTTGTATACTCGTATACTCCAATGAATTTTCGTCTTTTGTTGTGAGTTTCCGGGGCAAAGTCGCATAATATTTGTTCATTTTTCGTATTAAACTAAAAAAATAATAAAGCATCGTGTTCAGGCTGTAGAATGAATTACGTTCATCTTATTGCAAAAATTATTCACAACAATTAAATAAAAACTGTTTAAATATTGCAATTGTTTAGTTAATTTTTATTATTGTGAACCAAATTTGTAAAAACAGAGCGCAATGTCGTAACATTTTCAACCTTAATAAATACAAATTAATTGATATCCTCGTTTGCATTTATTTTAGCCTATACTCATAAATATTATAAATAACATCATTAAGGTAAAACTGATGTAAAAACTGAGTGAAATGTTAATTTTTGACAGAAGGAGTTTCAATTTTTTCCAAATAATTGAAAAATGGACGAGAATCAAGACGCTTTTTTCTAATAAAGAACTGATGAACATCCGATAGTCTAAACGACAATTGTCCGGTCTGAATGAAAAGTATGTAGTTCAAAGTTATCGTTCAGACTCAGAGTCTAGTCGAAATAAAGACGTGCAAGTTTATTGTTTTACCAATATCAATTCGAGGCAAACTGAAATCGATCTTTCAGCTAGCATCATCTTTTTAGGGCATAATAATGATATGGCATTTATATTTATATGATCCAGTCAAATTTAATAAACACACTTTTTGACTTTTTGCAGTGCTAGCTACACGATGTCATTGTAATCGGTATATATTATGACACAAAACATTACTCTTAAGTTAATTATACCGCACAGTAGTTAATCAACCATTATGGCACTCTGAATCATTTTGTTGTAATGCACGCTATCACCGCCTATCTGTCACTGGGAAAATTAGCTGCAGCCAAGCAATCGAATTTCTTGATGAGATTAATGGTGTAGCAAGCTCATTTTTAGGAAAGGAAAGCAAATTTTCATCTATTCGTATTACGTCTTGTGTCATCAATAATTCTTTTACGTATTTTTTACTGTTTTCGCTTTTATCTGTTAAATGTCATGACAATAGACTTACTATTTAGTGTATAAGATTTAAAATTATATCAACATTCTATATGGATAAACAACTTAGCGTAGTGAAACGCTATGATATTAAAATATTACATTATTAGAGAAAGACGGAGTAATAGTTATAATAAAAAATAAAAGCAAGAGTATTAAAAAGAGCATGTTTTTTATAAAAATTAATTTAAATAAAATAAAATAATAAAATAGGTAATTAGTTATATTTATAAACATTTACGGGTCGTTGAGATAATTAAACATGGAATCAATCCTTTTAATTTATTTTCCCATAAATTTAAATAAAAAAAATTGACTTTTGTACTTCGGTCTATCTTTTTAGTTATAGGTAAGTAATATTTTGAACATAATTCACCAGACCTCACTTTTACATTTGTTGCAGTATAGAGCGGCGCGTCGCGCGCATTATGCGATGATAGTCTGGACTAAAATACCATCTAGTACCTTTTATGTTTCCTCTTCTATTGTGCCGACACCTGTGCTATGACTGACTGGTGTCAATGCCGTTTAATATAAAAATACAGAATATTTATCGATGAAAATATCTTCTTCTCTTGAGGATGCCTCAACAACTAGTGAAGGTTGGCAGTCAGCATTTCGAATTCGATCGCGTCCTTGGAAAGTGAAAGAATTCGGCGGCACTCGTAATCTCTGTCCTTTCTCGGATGGTACGCTACCGTGACTTACTTTTACTTCAGGGTTTCCTTTTCTCATAAATTTTTCCCATCATTATTAGTTGCAAGAGCTCATCTGTTATTCCTGAGCGCATGTCCTAGATATGCAACTTTACTTTGTTTAATGGTTTGCAAAAATTTTGTTTCTATCCAACCCGTCGCTAAACTTTCTCATTGGTAACTTTCTGAGTCAAGGATGTAAATATCATACGTCCGTAGGCCTAGAGTTTGAGCATTTCTATATGTTTCCTGGGGTATTCTTTAATAGCAGCGCAACATTCGTATAGATGTAAAGCACTGGAAAAGACGGATTTGAAGTGGAATTTGAAGGCTTTGATTGCATTTTACCAAAAGATTTAATTTTTCCAAAGGCATTGTACGCAGTTTTAATGAAAGTTTTGAATTCCACCTCACGGTATTAATTTGTGAGCTAGGTTCCGAGATATTAATATATATTTGGCCTGTTCTAGTTTTTGACCCGCCATATATATGCTTAGTTGGAAACTTGAGATATTTAGGAAGAAAAAATACAAAAAAAACCGACTTACACTGATTAGAAACTATTTTAAATAACGCCATTGCAATATTATGAAAAAAATAGAAGATGACGTATACTTTTTTTAGAAACATCTCTTCCAATGTTATTTAGGATTAAAGTATTAATATTTACACTACGAGCATATTTAGCTTTTCTCGGCGATCTCAAAACTAAAAGGAAAGAAAATGATTTAAAAGAAAATAGTTCACTTGATTTTCAAGATCGTATGTAATATTTTTTTGGTGCTCGAGTTTCCCATGTTGTTCTTAACAGTTTTAATGTCAATATCACATTTTTTCCAAAGTTTCAAGAACATCACTATTTATTTTGTCGTTGCAAAATTTGTGTTTAGGGCATATAAAAATTACTTGGCCTATGAAACCTATCTTCTATATTCTACAAACATGAAATTTATTCGTTTTATTCCTCCATATTTTTTCAGAAATTACAAGCACAAATAACGTCGAACAGATGACGCACAAAAGGCGCGTATACTTACAAAACTAAATAGCCTTTTTCTTTGCAATTACATAAAAAATAAACTAAATTATAAATCTTGCGACATACAAAATTACAATTAATTTTCACATTTTTTTTTCACATTTCAAAAAATAATATAAATTAATAGAATTACGAAAAATACATCGATATAGGAACCCTCCTAGGAGGGTGGTCTGAAAAGTTTCCGACCTCAACGTGAAGATGGCAACAGTCGTAAATAAAAGCTAGTGAATTTTGTTGTTCATCTGTTGACAGTTAGTCACCAAAGTTCGAGCCATTTTGGACACGCAGTTGTTATGTAACAGTCGTTTGAGTGAGTTGATGTGAGTGTTTTTATGAAAATGGACAAAATCGAGTGTCAAGCTTCTATTAAATATTTGTTTTTGAAAGGCAATACGCCTGAGCAAATCAAAGATGAGTTGGATTCTGTATATGGGGACTCTGCACCATCATTTACCACGGTGAAATTTTGGGCAGCTGACTTTAAACGTGGCCGTAAGAGCTTGGGAGACGATGAACGTTCGGGACGTCCAAAAACTGCAACTACCGACGAAAATATCGCCATAGTTCACCAAATAGTGCTAGACGACCGCCGAATTAAAGTGAGAGAGATAGCAGAGGTTATGAACATGTCAAAAGAATGGATTTGTCACATATTAAATGAACATTTAGGCATGAGAAAGCTGTCCGCGCGTTGGGTGCCGCGTTTGCTCACGTTAGACCAAAAACGTGTTCGAATGAATATTTCCAACGCTCTGTTGACGCAGTTTAGGCGCAATAAATCCGAGTTTTAGTGCCGACTAATTACTGTAGATGAAACTTGGATACTCCATTATACACCGAAAACAAAAATACAGTCCAAACAGTGGACTGCAAAGGGGGAACCGGCCACAAAAAAAGCCAAAACTGTTTTTTCGGCTAGGAAAGTGATGGCAACTGTTTTTTGGGATAGTCATGGAGTTATTTTAATCGATTATCTTCAAAAAGGAAAAACCATTACAGGAGCATACTACGCATCATTACTTGACAAGGCAGAACTTGCGGAAAAACGGATACATTTGCAGAAAAAGAAAATCCTGTTTCACCAAGACAAAGCACCGTCTCATACCTCAGCGGTTGACATGGCGAAAATCCACGAATTATGGTTTGAACTGCTTGGCCATCTTCCTTACTCACCAGATCTAGCTCCAAGCGACTTCTTTTTGTTCCCTCATCTAAAAATTGCGCTCGGAGGACAGAGATTTTCGTCTAATGAAGAGGCAATTATTTTGCAGAGAAAAACGCCGAGTACTATTTGGACATGTTATAAAGATGGGAGCATCGCTGGGAGAAGTGTGTAGACTTACAAGGAGACTATGTTGAAAAATTTTAAAAAAATTTCAGAATAAATGTCTTTTATTTTTATTAGGTCGGAAACTTTTCAGACCTCGTAAAATGCAATGAGGAAAGGAAATGGCAAAAAGGAAGAATAGCTCCAGGTGAAGAAAAAAAGAGAAAGAAATCCTTTTTTCATGATAGTGGCTGCAAACCTTTATTGGAAGTTTTCAGTTAATTTTCTTTGCTTCTAAAAGATTTGCAGCTTCTAAAAAAATTGGATTCTTAAACACATATCTAGGTTTATTAAATGATGCAAATTTTTAAGTTAATTCCATCACTTTTCATGAAATCACATATAATTCACCATAACTTCAAGGCTTTATAATTCCCCTTTTTTCTAAAGGCAAAAGAAACAATAACTTCTTTGACGCATGTCTTGTAATCGAATAGATAAATTATTTCCCTGACCATAAAATATTTTATGGGAATAACGGTGGCAAAATTTAATTTAAGGTTATTAAATTATAAGCAATTATTGGATTAAAAACATAATCACAGGAATGCATTAAATAGATTCATATATAATAAAAATGCATATTTAAAGGATATGGCAAACAATTATTGTAGTAAATTTTACAATACCTTAGAAATATCGAATCTAAAATGGCGACCGATAATACAATGCGCGAGTTTATTAAATGTGGTCAATTCTTAAACGGTAATCATGGGAATAATATCTACCATTAAAATTAAATAATTTGGTGTTATATCTTTACGTTGAGTTCTTATAAATACGGAAACTAACGAAGGAGAAATGAGAAAAAAATATCTAAAAAGCAAATGAAGCTTTGAAAACTCTTGTTTTGACACTCCTTCCGTAACGTTTCCCCGTGATGGCAGGCCGTGGAATAATGATATTTCGATATAAAAATATAAATGTAAATACGTGAGCATTGTAACCAAGATAGCTCCTTGTTGTGGCTACAGTATTTTATTAATCATTTAACCATTAAACACTTAAACAATAATTAACAATTACTGTTAATCATTTTAAACGAGGCAAACTGAGAGAGGTACATATATTGTATGAAATGTCGTGCGTATATGTTACACAGTTTTATAATAAAAGTTTTAGGGTGAATTTTTTAGACATGGTGATATGATTTTAGTACTATTTTAACACATATATTTATTCTATGTATTAAATGTAATATTTTATAACTGTAGAGTAAGTTATTCGCGATTAAAAAGAGATCTCGAAGGGTCAACAAACTTATCAAGCAGAATTATGAGTCAAGGAAGGAACAATTTTATAATGAGTCGATTTAATAATATTGAAATGAAGATATTTCTACCATATCATCTCGATTATTGAAAGTACCTGTTAGTTTATGTTGTGGTAATTTTGTAAATTTTATATATTTTTGAAAGAATAAATTGCTTTACACCAGAAGATATAAAAGATGTTACTTCTTTTGAAACAGGCGATTCAAGTAATTTAAATATCTTCAATTGAAAACTAGTATTAATTTAACGTAATCTCACTAATTTATTAGCAAGTCTAAAAGGTTTTTATTATTGTTTTGTGGAAAGGTTTGCATTAAATTTAAAAATACAATTATTTTTGTTAAAAAGTTTGTACGAACAATGTTGAATAAATCAGCATTTATGATGCGTTTTCATCAGTTGTCTTAGTCAATACATTTTAAGTTAATCGTTTTCAGAAAAAAATTAATGGCCAGCTATCAGGAAAATTGTTACAAACTCGTATTAAGTTACAAAACGTATTAAGTAACAATTGTTACAAACTCGTATAAACTTTATTCGTATTCCTATCTACAGTTTGCCATACAATTTTCATTCTTTTCGCACCTCGCGGTTTTTAACGTTAACATGTAGAATTTGTGGACAGGAACGACCATAAGGGATTATACAAGAAGAAATACATTCTTAAATGTTTAAAATATTTGTTGTTAATGGCTTTTTCTCCCTCCTTCCATATATCATTTTGAACATACATATTTACGCATATACGAAGAAAAGAAAAATCACTCTATAATAGGGAACTTCTTCTAGCTTATATTTAGGACATTAAAATTATAAAGTTTTTTTTAATCTCGTCAACATATTAAATAAAAGAAAGAATAAGGGAAAACGAAATCATAAGTATGGTGTTCAATATTTTCCTAGAGTGTCCATGTGAATTCCCTTCATGAAAAAGGTGGGTTAAATTAAGAACACCTAAAAGTTCTGAGATATTGATTTTATGAAGTCAGTCATCAGATTAGAAAATTTTATAACTTTATTTTTTATCAACCAATAGCTAATAAACCAAGGCAGTGTAACCGATTCTTAGTCACAAAAAGCCAAAACAATAGTTGTCTTGAAAATCACTACTAAGGAATTAAAATGCTGAATGAAGTAACAAACTACGGCTACAGTACTGAAATGGTAAATTGCAAACATGGAAATTAAAAAGAATTTAATAAACTGAAACAGACAAAAGTAATAAGGAGTAAATTTTCATGAAATTTATCACTAAACTGATTCGTTAACAATTCGAACTTATATGAAAATTTCATAAGCTAACTCATAGAAAAGCAATGGGGAGAAAATGCACGTGAATTATTTCAGAAGAAACTGATTATACATAAAAAAAGTCAGAACTTATCTTACATTTTAAAATGTTGATTTGATAGATCCAAAAATGTTTAAATGAAAAAAGTTTCACCTGAAAACTTTCATTTAAACTATAATTATAATCCTATAACAAAATAGTATGTCGAGAGGGAAGCAAGTGATTATAAGGCTGTGTCGGTAAGAGACTGTAATGATTTATAATTTTATTCATTTTATGTATCACAACTAAAAATTTTATTTAGCAGGCAGCATTGAGGTTGGCCCTGAAAAATAAGGAAATAAGTGATGTGTATATATATATATATATATATATATATATATGTATATATATATATATATGTATATATATGTATGTATGTATATATATATATATATATATATATATATATATATATATATATATATATATATATATAATACATATACATATTCATTATTTATATATTTTGTACCAATAAATTATAAATCAGATTTGTTATGCAGATGTTTTTTAAATGGTAGTATTTTACCCTTGCTTTATTCTTTAAAGGACTCTATTAAAATAATCAACAAAATTGTTTATATTATAGCGTAATACGCCTTTAAAGTAATCAAACTTTGAATCAATTTCTCGCATACTACAAAAGTCATAAATGATAGGCACACTTCACTGGCACAGAATACATGCCATGAAGGCGCTTTTTATCATTTGTATATGTTTTGTTGAAGAAATTTTCTTTCCAAGCAAATTGTCCAAAAATTTAAAAAAAAATAGAACATTATGCGACCTCTCAAGAGTCTCGCCGTCTTCAGCTCCCTACTTGCGTTTTTAATATATGTGGCCGAAAGTAGAGCGCTTAATGTCATTCATATCTTTTATTCATGCACTATGAAAATGCAGTGTCGAGGTGGACTTTTTTCTTATTTATAAATTTCATGTAGATTCTCGTGTGAATATGTTCATTCACTAGAATACTTTCAAATTTTGGTCTTCAAATAGAGTTTATTTCTTTTGTAGCACTTGTTCTTATAATACGAGTATTTATTCATTGCGGGTATTTCTTTGTTACCTGAGTTCTATAGGCCTATTGGTTCTTCTACTAAGGTTTAATATCAATCTTTGTATTTATGTGAGATAATTAGTAATATATTTTTGTAAATGTTTACACCCATTTCGACAATGTGTTCTATAAAAAAATTATTAAAATAGGCAATGATTAACATTACCTTGATACGATTTTGTCAGTTGAGGTTTACTTCGAAAAAATAATTATGTTGGTTGCATCAAAATTTAATAGAAGTACAGTTTTATTTTAAATTTAAATAACGCCAATGGATTTTATTTTAACTTTTTCACTATTTTTATAGCTTAAGTTATATTCTCTACAAAGATTTTCATTACATATTGGGCCATAAAAAATTACAATTATATTGATTTGAATACTCAATTACCATTCCTTTTACTTATTTCATCTAAAGTTTAAAACGTTCAAACTGGCTAAAATTTTAAACTAATACATGAAGTATAGATTTTGAGTAAGTAAATTTAAAATCCCCTCAAAAGCATTATTGTTTAATAATGATTATTTCTACATTTATATAGAGACTCTAGATTTGAACTCATTCGACTAAGTATATTTAAAGTTATCTTGCAAGAATTTAACCGTAAATGTCCATAAAAATCTGTAGTTTCTATTGTATATGATCATCATTTTTGACCACTTTATTAAAAGCTCCATTACCGATTTATTAAAAATAAAATGATGCATCAATTATTTAAATAGATCTAGATTAATTTGATAAACAAAGTACATTTTGAAACATCAATTTGTTTAGGTGTTTGGAAAATCGACAGATAGATGGCAAAGGTTAATAGAAGTTGGTTTTCAAATCCACAGATAGCGAAAGTTACTGGTACTTTTAAATGGTTTGCAATAAAATGAAATATTCATCATGCAAACATAAGAGAAAACCAATCTTTGATAAAAAAGCCTTTTAATTAAAATCACAATAAAATTTTCCTTTTGTTTTAAGAGTACTGAAATCATTATACATATATATTTACTCCACTGTACCTTTCGTACCTTATTTGCCAACTTTAAGATTGTGTCATAAATTGTTTTATGAGTATATACTTACGGAAGCATAATTTTTTATCTTGTTATTATATAGCTTGTAATTATATAGCTATTTCACAGACATGAAATTTAAACATAATGCTACAATTTTCCAATAATGCCATAGTCAGATTTTACCAATCCGAGTTTGTTTTATTTTTGGATCAGTACTTTTGAACGTAAAGGTAAATGAGTAGGAGCATTTTGCATATCTAGATTTTAAAAGTATGCCACTTAACAATTTAAAAAAATATTTCTTGGTTCAGTATAACTGCTTTTCCAAACTAAATTTCACTAAAAAAAGGAAATTAAGAAAAAAAATCTAGCATTTCATTTGTGCCTCTAATATTTTAAAGTGTAAGTTGTAATAAATATTTTAAAGCGTTAGCTACTTACATGTGATTTAATGTAATGTATTACTGTGCTAAATGTCAAGTTTCTACGTAAATTTTTTTCTGAGAAATTAGCTGTAACAGATATACAAATGTTTGGTTGAACTTTCAGATGTGTGATTTTTTCTTCTGAAGTACGGAAACTTTGGAGAGAGCACGAAGTTTTTAGGAAATATTTAAGCTTGGAGTTTTTAAGCTTTAGATTCAGTCAGTTCTCGTAACTTCAAATTTATAGAGTCACGATCAGTTCAAAATTTAATGAGGAAATGATGGATTAACTATAGAATAAATATGAAAGAAAGGTAATGAATAATATAAAACGAATAAAAATAATGAACGGATAAGTAAATAAACATTTCATTTCCTGTGGTTATTCATTTCAATGATGGAATCTCGGACAACTACATTATTTTTTAAGACTGAGTTTAATGGAAATAAACGGAGAAAAGTCTATACCTCAAGTATTCTGTTTTTATGCTGACACTTAACGAAATTGATCTAGATGCTTGATATAGCACTATCAAGTCCAAACAGCACCACCGAACTTTACTCTTTATCCGAAGAACTTCACACTTATTTTAACATCCACACAATTCAGCATCGGGAAAAGATAAAAGTCTGACTTATTATGATAACCTGACTATAACGAACTCTTTGAAGTTTGTATCTGTACCATTTTTCGGGATATTTAATTTAAAAAACTTGTAACTCGCTTACTAGCAAGTAAGCAAAACCTATTTAAAACTCACTTCCAAAACTAGGAACTTCTCTGGTAAAGATGTATGTAATATTTAAGATATAAATAATACAAAATTCAGGAATTGTTGACCATACCAGAAGTAACATTTATATTAGAATTTGATGCAAATTTTTAGATATACGTGATAGGGTTCTACAGCTGGTCATATGAATGATCTACAATTACTACAAAGTTTTCAAGAAACGTAAAACCTTCTTATTCCAACGTCGGTATGTATTAATATGATCAGGCTTTCATTATTTTGTCTCCCTCTTCTTTAGTGTCTGAGAAAGCTACGCATGGCTTTGATGTTAGATCAGTAAAATGAGCGATTGAAGAAAAATTATGTGTTTTAAACAAACTCACTTTTTAATGGCATCATATAAAACTAAAAAAAATTCTAGCTAAACTATGGTACTTATTGCATGTAACTTGTGAATGTTGAGCATCAATTAGTTAATTAGTATTTCGTAAATGAAAATAAATTTGTAATCTAGTACTATTTATCTTTAAGGTCGTGTTAACAAAATTCTGCTGCTCGAGAAGGACATTTCCTTGTGTAAAATCAATAATATATTCGTAACGCCGCTGCTTGTTGGCGTGCAACAAGTTTTTGACCCATGCAGATTATTATGATTGCTTATATTATGACTAAAATGAAAATATGTGTTTTATACATATTTAGCAACAAGTTTAATTTATTTTGTGTTATATCAACATTAACCAATTTTTGTATTAATTGACAGTGTTGATAGTGTTCCACCACCAAAAACAAAAATACAAAAGAATAGGATATTCGTAGGGAAAATATATTCAGACTCATTGAAATCTTTCATGCTTTGAGCCTTAAGGAAACCTCAAATGATTGAAACTTGTCTTCTCGTAATCGTTATAAAACACAACTTAATTATATGGAAGATAAATGAAAAAAAAAAAACAAAAAATGATATTACATAAATGCGTGAACAAAAATATGAGATTACTAATTATAAAAATTAAGAAATACACTAATCACTGGAGATATCCGGTTTCCTCCTGACTCTTTTCCTTTCAGATCTACATTTGTGCAATGTCATTTTTAGCTCCCAAACTAATAGCATCAATTTCTAACAATGATTTGCTCGGTGAAAAGCAAACATTTATAATTAAAATTATATACATTTACTTAAATATTACCTCCAAAAATACCTATTTTATATTCAGGTTTGTTATTACAATGAAACATTTCATTTAGTATTAACTTTAGTATATGAAGCAATTAACAATGTTTTTTTTTTAATTTGTAAATACAAAAATTCAGAATTGGCTATAAACTTTGGATGCATCAGAGCCCTAACTCGGAAATCAAAATTTTATTTCGGTCGTTTTTTGTTTTAAATATCTTTACAGTAGTGGAATGTAATGAATGATCTTTAAATTTCATTAATCCCGATTTTCGAAGATTTACTAATAATAGAATTTATTTTGGAAAAATTTCACTAAACATAAAAGGATTTCATGTTTTTATGACAAAATTTTTCAAAACAAAATCATATTTAAATTTATTACCTGCAACCCAAACCGCCAATGGGCGTAGTTCACGGCCAGTGCCTTTTCACTATACCTTTTATTTGATTTAATTTGCCCAATTGATATCAATTTTACCAAAATCATATTTCCAAAACGTAATTTTTGTTTACGTTATTGCTTCTTCCCTGGGCAGCTAAGTGGTGGATATTTAATTTTTTCGGTGCTGTCTGTGTATGAGCTGTATACTATATATTAGATTATATATACCATGAGCTCCTAACACTCCTAAGCTCCTAACACTCCTCAATTTAAATATCTAAAAGTGTGACTGAATAGTGACTGCAGTGCGTTCATTATTTTTTCCATGTTTGTAAATGGCGCATAGTTCAAGTAATTCCACTAAAAATACGATCTACTAATGAAATGAAATTCATGTTTACGTGGCTCTTGGATATTTTGGCAAACCAAAAAGCTGAAAATAACTTCCGCCTATGCATTAACTAAAGCTGACTATGACTTTGTACGAATGTACAGCGCCGTATATCTAGTAATTAGAGGCCAATATCAAGTCTTTCAAAAAGTTTTTTTTTTATACTTCAAACATATTCGGTTTCTGAGAGCACTTATTATTTTATTAAATGTTTTAAATTTCGTCCATTATGACATGATATATAAATGAATACACAAAATATTATAAACCGTCTATATTAAAGGACACTACTGCAGCTGCATATCGTCCACTATAAGAACATGGGCAAGAGAAGTTAACTCTGTTTCCTCCTATAATATTAGCAATGCGCGAATTTAAGTTTTCCACTAAATTATTAATTTAAATGCAAATTGAACTATAATTTGTTTTATTGTAATTACTATTTATTTCCAAATAAGACGGGTTGGCTTTTATTTAGTATACTAACTTTGAAGAAATTATTGTTAGCCGGGAATATTATTTAAATTTGAAATTTAAATCAAATTGAAAAAAGAATGAACAAAAAAGGAATGGACTGTTTAATTTTACTCATTGCAAAACTTAATGAAAGAAATATTGAAATGTATTAAATAGTGACATAAGTGGAATGAAATTGAAACTAATTACGAATAGAATGAGATTAATTTGATTGTCGATATGACGCTTGAATGATTAGAGTTGAGACCCTTTGAAATTATAACATATACACGTACTTACATAAAGTATATAAAAACATGTCAAACGTGAGTAGGACTCACGAGTTCCGTACATATTTATGTAGTTATAAATAATTAGGGATATATGCTACTGAACTATTTGTTAATATTAATCAAAAATATGTATATGTATTTTATGCAAACAATATGAACATTACACATATCTAAGGAAAAAAGAAAAATAAATATATTACTTAAATTTTAGAGCAGTTTGAAAGGAAAACGCCAGCAAAACTATAAAAGTAATATATATATATATATATATATATATATATATATATATATATATATATATATATATATATATAAACCTTCAGCTGTACAAAGGTAAAATAAAAGAGAAGACTGATTTTATTTTTAGTTTTATATTTATGTTTTCTCTGCTAAGCACCACTGTAGACGACGGCGCGCCGCTTGCAATTGGTTGCGAACGACCGTTATATTTGTCGGGCGGCACAGGAAGTTGGCCATTGGAGACCTTTTTATACGCCTAGTACTCGGCTTCCCTTCGCTGCTGTAACCGACAATAATTGGATACTATACTGAATTATAATTGAGTAAGGCGACGCATTAGGTACAACAACAGCTCTGTATAACCGCTTTGAAAAGGTAAATTGCGGATGTACAGACATACTCGTAGAAAAATAATTAAATGACTTAATTATTATTACAGAAACTGCACTGCGCATAGTGTCTATACTCTTTCATTATTGTCATATCTTCCGTTGCTATTATATTTTAAATTTATTTATTACTTACCAACTTACTTAGCAGCCGGTTATGCCAGATCTCACGTAGTCTCCTTACCCAACTTTTTGTTAAATATAACTAAACATTTTCAGATTTCCGCTACATTTTAGAAAAAAATCAACATAGTATTTTTATTCCTTTTTTCAATGACGTAATTGTAATCCATTTTATGTTTTTTCAATATACCAATAAACAGGAAAAAAATCTACTAAATTCAAATTTCTACGTCAATCTGTTTTTAAAAAACCGACTGTGAAATATACATGAGTTTTCTTATAAGAATACCGTTTTTTTTTCTGAAGCACAGAACCTTAAAAAGTAAGTTGGATTTTATGCTGCGTGTAATTTAATTTAGATTTTATTATTGAAAAATAGAATTAAATTTTTGAACCATGAACTTCTACTGGAGATTTGCTCTATGAACTTCGCCCATATATTTATAATGCACACCACTTAGTTCCGTATCTAGTCTGCAATATCTTAATTTGTTATAAAAAATAAAACTTTCTTTTTAACATGAGGCTGCAATAATAAAAACTCCCAACACGGCAGTTGTCGACAATTTTGCTGTCGATTTATCTATAAACGTTTAATTAAGTGAAGTACGAATCTGGCGTACCCAAACCTCATTTGGAGTGAATTTTTTATCAAAACTCGTTACTAATATGGATTTTATAGCGAAAAAGGCCTTAATATAGTATAATTAGGTATAGGTTATGTATATATTTATTTTCAGTATATAGTTATTTACAATCATCCTGGTCAATTTTCTATAACATTTGCGTGGACAGTTAAAACCTTCTAACGTATTTCAGCCATTATGTTCTAAGAAAAATACTAATAATTTGTGAAATGTATTCGGTAATTTAAATGGCCCCCTACAATCAAATTCATAACTTAGTAGTTATTTATCGATAAATTAAATCTTTATGGAAGACTTGTTTTTATTGAGAAAAGGATTACCTTTAAAATATGCAGGATCGAGTAAGAATTCAAAATTAATAGATGGTTGCTCACCAAAATAGAGCCGCGTTTGAAAAAATAGCAACGGTTGGTTTCACAACACAGTAATATTACCGTTACCAATCACTAGATTTTACTTCAAAAGAATCTATTTTTAATTCTTTATTCCCTTGATTGTTGTTCGACCTAGCTCAAAGTATAATTTATTTATTAAACAGGCCTGCTGCTAAGGAAAATTATTTTTTCAACCTAGGGGAAGAAATTAAAACTACAAAAGCAGTTATATGCTTCACACAAGTAAAAAAGTTATGTCAAATCTAGTTTCGCGTCTAACTCGAGTAAATAATAGAAAATAGCAGCTAAATTATCAACAAGCTAAAATAAAGAAATTCCTGAAGAGCCATCACAATTAGATGAATTACTTATGTTTAACCCATCAATTCCCAAGGGTAAAAATAAAGACATATTTATTGGTTTAATTGTTTATTACGTTTATAAATACATCCAAAAAGAGCAAATTATAGTAAAAAAAATATTGATTAATTATTTTACATTCCGCAACATGTTGCGTCTAAGGAACGTTGGGGTTACTGAACTTTAATTTTACTGGCAAGTCTAACAACGCTAGAGTATCAGCGTGAGTGAAATATTTTAAAACAATCAGCATGAAGATGTACTTGACATTTTTTACATATATAAATTGTTGTACTTCTACACTGTCGACATCTCCTTCGACGTTTACTTTCGTGCTCTTCTATGACATGACCAATATTAACGAAGCGAATATTGGAAGGTAACGCGTTTTTGGATGATAATCTTCCTAGATTTATATTTGAATTACCCAAAAAATGCGAATTATCTGCAAGTTGGGCTTCTTCGGTTTTCATCAAAGTTACAGCAACGTAAGATTTGAATTCCAATTGATTCAAAGATCACTCATTCGCCGTATTGTAAATTATCCACGAGTTTTACCAATACACTGTCTATCAAATTGATGAATCATCACCACTTTTTTCCTCTTGCTCGAATCTTATAATTGGCTATTCCATTATCATGGATCTACACCTCCCATATTTTTATTATAATCTGCTATAACCTGAGGCTGTGGCACATTCACCATCTTTTTTATTTTTCTATCATAACGTTTTGCTGTAACCAATGGTTCGATTTTGTAGTTTTGCGTTGTTAGTAGCCACAGTCACCACAGAATTGTCATTCCATCGAACCAACAGTACTTCATGATTTTGGTCAAAGCGATAATCAAATGATCCTCTCTCTTTTTTCCGATGTTTTTTCGTATTTATCAAGGTTTTATTCATTGTTCTATTTTCTCTAATAGTACCAGTGGAAAAATAACCTTTCTCTTTCAGAATGCAAAACTATTTATGTGAAGAAAACAAATTATCAAATTAAAATGCGATGTTTGCTTGGGTCTTCAATAATGGATAATAGATCCAGTACAGTATTTTCTCCCAGACCTAAGTCATTTCTAGCAACGTTACTATTCTTTCTCTATTCACATGGAATAAACTGGTACAGATAACCATTTGAACTACACAAGCACCATAACTTGAATCCAAATCTTACAGGCTTTCCTTTGATGAACATCTTGCAACCATGACGTCCAAAATATGGCACCATTTTTTCGTCAATTGACAAGTTGTGTGAAAATATTACAAACTGCATATTTTTTTGGTTTATTATATTGAAAATAGGACGTAATTTAGTGAATTTATCATTTTGATCCAGGTCAGCATTATCACATAAATGTTTTTCTTTATAGAGTCGAATTTGTTACGACTCATACAATTTCTTACAATCGATACATTTTTGTCTTCATCTTTTGACCAGTACAATTTCGCAGCAGGCAATGAATGATATCCAGTCAGTAATAATTTACCAAAAAATCTTTTGAGTTCTGCTACCGTGAGGGTAAATAAATGACGGTTATAAGCATATTTTTTTGAAAAACCTACAATCTGTTCCCAAACTTCATCACTAAAAAATAGAGAAATTCTTCAATAGGTGTTTTTCCACCTACACGTTCTTCAATATTCTGTGTCATTGCTGTTTCGTCACTTGTAGGAAAATGTGTATAAGTTGGATGTTCTATTTTCCAGTCTGGAACACATTTTGTTGTCTTTTTCGGCAGTCTTGGCTTTTTCGAAATTGGAGGACCGGGCTCACCTTGCGTATTTTCAGGCTCGTGGGTAAATCGGTGTGGATTTCATACGTTCCAGCAATATCAGTGGGCACAGTATTGTCATAATCACCTAGCGCGTCATCATCTAGGTTTTCCTCATCTGTAAGATTATCAACCTACGGGGGGATGTACACGGCATCGATTTGATTGGCATCTTCTAAATCCTCTTCTTCTTCTAATATACTCATAATTTCTTGAGAAGATAGTACTTGTTATCAGGCCATAATGTTTTAACTTATTATTTACTGATTTGTATACACTCACTTATCGTTTTTGACGTCACTTTTTGATTGCCGGTCAAAAGAAAAATACGTATACCTACAATATTTTTTAGTAATCTAACTGACGGAATAAAAATATTTTTTTCTAAAAATTACTATGCGACACTATTAGCTTCACGTTCTATAACCGACTAACTAATAAAACAAAAGTGCTTGTACTCTTTGAATACCGAGAACCCATTTTTTGCAATAAATTTCAAACTTCAATGGCAAGCAGTGTAACAATAACAACTGACTATTATTTCTCCCAACGTTGCGCATACGCAACATTTCCTGGAAGTCTAAGATAAACAAGTGTAACTAGTTTTGTCCAGCAAAAGGGATTATATCATAAATAAGATATTGCTTAAGTTTTATACAGTGTAAAAAGTATAGCTTTATTTCAATTTATATTTTTTATGATTGGATGAATCTGTCGATCTTGAGATGACTCAATTAGTAGTTTTTAAAAAATAAAACTACTATGTATTTGTATTTAAAAAAACATTGAAAAAAATTTGAATCCATTTTTTAGTTCTACTTCTTGAGACTGGCTTACATTTCATAGAATTAATTATTTATTTTAAAACAAAAAAAAATCACATTTGAAATGTTGCGCTAGCGCAACGTTGGGTAAAGATGGGTTAAGCCGGGCATTCCCAATTACTGCATGTAGTGCGATTCAAATTATACTGGTGCCATACCATTTAACATAAATTAAAGAAACATCGCTGTCCTATAAACCGTAATATTGGTGAAGAGCTTTGTATGTATTTGTATAAGTAAACTTTCAAAGTGTATTGTACTATGCGTCTTCTGTGGACTTTCACATTTAAAGTATGTTATGATATCACTGTAATTAAACTGTGAAGGAAAGGTGATGGGTATAAATATTTCAAAATAAAAAAGATTTGGACGCGTAATATGTTTCAAATTTCCATGGCATCGTTACAATTAACTTATGAAGAAAATAAAATAAATATCTTATTCTTGCAATTTTTCGAGTAACATAAGTAAGTATCGTTAACATTACGAATAAAAGTTTATCACTGATATAAGATTTAAATGAATATCGGTACATTATTGAAGAAATATCACGGGAGAGTTGTTACTGTTGAATATTTGTTAAGAGTACCAGTAAATATAAATAATAAAGGAATAAATATAAATGGATACTTCATGAACCTATCAGTAGAGATCAGCTGCTGCAATTCCAACGTATAAATATCAGATAAATGAGGCGATGAAAATCTATCGGTTCGACTTAAAATCAGCCATTCTGATGGTTAACGCTACGTAATACAAAAAATAGATTTATTACTTCCTGTTAAGGAAGGAACACAATGGATTTACAATTTTTTATTATAAGTGTTTCTACTTATTTAGTTTTTAAGCCTCGAGAGTTATTAACTAGAGTCGATCGATTAATTAAATTAATTTGTCCCATGTGAAATAAAGAACCTATTAATATAAGCTTTTCAAAAATATTTGAAATTTATAGGTAAAAACTATAGTCAAATTATGAAATTCATTCGTTTTATGGAGCAATTTACTTATACAACATTTCAACGTAACGAGGCTTCTAAAAGATGAAAAAGAAACGATTATTCATTGAATTATTTTAATTTCTTTGTTTGTAATTTATATTTGTATTTCACAAACATTATGCATATTTAGACTGATTATGTAAAAAATGCTAACGAGTTCCCTAATGGTTGCTGAAGAAAAAAAATATTATCTGAACCTCTTAATGACACTGATCCTTTACAATACAATCACCATTTGTCATAAAATATTAGATTTGTATTTATACTAAAGACGTGCTAATACTAATTTATTATATTACATTGAAATATAGTTAAATCAGTAGAGCCAACTACCAGCCATGGAGTTAAATCAGTAGATCGAACATCAGCATTTATTTTGATAACACAATACGTCAAAACATTTCGTTAACATTCAGGTACGGTTCTGGTTTTACATATATCATTTATAATAAACAATGTAGTTTTGAGATACCTTTTCCGTAAATGGTTTTTATTAATATTATTGTAACTTGTACTTATAAAGAGAGTAGCAATTTATTTACATGAGTGGTTTAGTGCGTGTTGTTATCGAAATAAATATTGACGATTAAATGTAGAATTTACTTAATTTATGGTTAATAGTTCTATTTACTTATATAACCAAAAAAAATAGAAAATTAACATGTACATAATTGAAGTGTGGCACAGATATTTGAAACCTTAATTTTATCAAAAAATGTCACTATTATTCAAGGCATTTTTATTTATTAAAAATTTATAGCTTCTTCCAAATTTTTTTTCATAATCGGTCCAAATTTAAATTTTATTTATGTAAACGGACAAGTAAATTGAGAAAAAAATCTTTAAAGGAGTAAATTCCTCTTTTTAATCTCTTAGTAACCTCATTACGTTATAATTATCTGGAATAATTTTCCTCTGAAATTACCATGACTTTCATATATTTATCACTGTTTTAATTACCATTGTCGTCGGCATGATGTGCTGGGTCCAAAAAATGCATACGACCACTGACGGCGCGGTGTAACGAGAGGACATGGTTTCGATTCCCGGCCGCTCGTCTAGCAGGACTAGGCTGGTATTCTGGTTGGTTGTAAAAAAATGCTCGCGTAGCAATAATTATGTTATATGTATCAATTATATACACAAAAGCACTTAAATAAATTAATAAATATATATTTTGTTACAATACAGATAAAAATGCATTGACTTGGTAAATATATTGAGTATAATTCAAAACATGTAAATAAACAAAAGAAAATACAAATTAGGAGTCAAACTAGCCGCGTACATATCAACCGAGGCTTTAAAAATAAATTAGTCATATTTATAAAAAATATACGTAAATCTGTCAAATTGAACCTTCGTCAAGAGTATCTGTAAATAATACTAGTATAAATGTAAATCCATAATCTATGAAAATTTTCAAAAATATTTGCTACCGCAATACCTACGTATTAATATCTTAAACAATGAGATAGAAATTTACTGGTAAATTTCACTGAAAATCCTTCATTGTGATGGTTAAGGCTACCTAATTCGCAAATTGCTTCTTGTTAAGGAAGGAAAACAATGGACGTGTGAGATGAATGTATTCTTCCCCGAAAAAAGAAACTTGTCGAACGCAGCCTATTTCTACGTCTTATTTACTGTTGTGGCCAAAAAAGGAATTTCCGGTGTTTACCTTATTTGTAAGTAGTTATATTGTATTAGAAAATGGAAAAATATAGTAGCCTTTTTTTCAAAACGCTTTAGTCGTTATCATAGATTTTGCAAAGAGATATATTGCCTTTAATAGGTCAAGGGGCTATTAAATTCTACATTCGTACATTACAATTTATGTTTGTATGTACTTCACAAGTTATCGAACTCGGTTATCATTGAAATAGATACAAACATACATTACACTTTCCTTTTTCGTTAATATATACTGAATTATAAAATTATAAAAACGTTATAAAAATAGGTTTAGATTTTCCAGTGTTACGATACTTTATAATTAACCGGGTCCAGCACTTTAATAAAATATCATTTTCTTAGAAAGAAGAAAAAATAAAACAACGATAACGTAACTTGTATCTTCTTAAAAATTTGTTGCCCATATTAAGTACTGTAATATTGTAAATAATAAAAAAATGTTTATATATATATATATATATATATATGTATATATACATATATATATATATATATATATATATATATAACAATGTGAAAAAATTTTTTTTTTTTAAATTTTTGGTTTCTAAATAATTTTACTTACATGATATAACATTTACTACAGTATCCGTCAAACTGATATTCCTGCATTTGTTTCTAATCCAAATGCCTTAATTGATACGGAATTTACAAAGAGTTCAGAATTCTCTTGGTAACTGTGATTATCTTATAATTGTTTTATTTATCGGTCTTTCCTTTCTGGGACACTTTCAGTTATTTTACGCCTTTTGAGACGTGTTACTAAATCACGAAACCAATATTGAAAATATTTGGCTTTAATTTTGTAGGAATTCATATTCACAATAAATGAAACTACGTGATGTAGTATTATTTCTACTTTCTTTAAGTTCTTTACCACGACCTAGGTTTCGTTGAATTAAAACATCTTCAGATGGGTTATTAGCAAGCATCTTTGCTAATAGCCCACCTGAAGATAGCGAAACCTAGGTCATGGTAAAGAACTTAAAGAAAGTAGAAATAATACTATATCACTTAGTTACATTTATTTGTCACAAAACCAAATTTAGAATTATCCAAATGTTTTTAGAATAAAGATAAAATTTGGAATTTAGATTTAGCTTTTTATTGCATTTAATATAATTAACAATTCAGATGTTAGATCATCTGCTAACTACTGTAAATGTGAGGGAAGATGGGGATACTGAACTTCACAATTAGAACTAACAAACTCATGAGATAAGATAAGTAAATGAAAAAGGAGCATCGCTATTGTTACCAGTTAACCTGATTTACTAGACCAGCTACAATATTTCCTTTAGGCAACAAAATTACTAAATATATATACATACGTATATATAAATATATAAATATATATATATATGTATATATATGTGTGTGTGTGTGTGTGTATATATAAATATATTTTTTTATTTTGTTATTTCTAAATAATTTTACGTACATGATATAACATGACACAACGAGAGTCTTTTCTGTATTACATATATTACAAATTGTTTTTATACTCTACATACAATAGCTATTACTACAACTTACTACCAAAACTATTTGATGCAACCGGGTCAATATAAGCTCGAAAATAACATTTTGATACCTCTAAAACCATTGGCTGAGCCATACGAATTATGATCAAAGAAGTTTTAATTATTTTTAATAAAAAAAACCAGCAAAAAGTGATATTTGTGAAGCACGAAATTCGCAGAAATTTGGGTTTTTCTTTCAAAAAAACATGAATACAATGTATTTTTGTCACTTTTATTCTACATTATGTAAATAGGTTAGTTATTTATATTTATAGTCCCTGAGTTGCAACAATATAATTTATTAATGGGGTAAGTGTTTTTAATATTACAACTCATTCTTAATATATTCTTGGTTACAATATACTATACCTAATGGTCAAAGTACATTTTCCCGTTCTTTCTCCGCAATGTAAGTTTTAAAACTTTTCAAAAAATATAGTCTTAATGTGATATCGTTATATTGTATAATGAATAAGTAAATTGGGTAAAACACTGAAAAACAATGCAATATCTACAAACGAAATCCACTGAAAAATTGGAGAAAACATGGCCGGTAACAGAGACCTATTTATCAGAATTGCTTAGAGGGTTATTTTTCAGCAAAAGCTAGGTAGAACTTACTGCAACCCATGCGTGCATCAACAATCGTACAATGATGAACGCCCCTGAGAGATTCTGTAAAGGGATATGAAAGACAATTGTAACCAAAAATATATTGCAATGTTACACTGGTAATAAAAATACATTTTATTTAGAAATAAAAAATATGTACAATGTTTTCGTTTTAAAATGATTTATTCTTATTTTTTTATGTCAAACTAAATGTAATCAAACTAAAATAATTAAATTGATTTATAGGCTTCAAAAAAATATATGTGCCTATACTGGGACAACTGAAAATGATCAATTCCTTTTTGTGTCCCTCTCCCTCATTTTTAAAACTACCGAGTTTTTATTGAAGAAAGGAAGGGAATCCGATGAGAGACGGCTTTTGAACAATCATGGTAAATATTAAAGAAAAATGTAATATTTCCCCTTCACCTTCATCTTTATTAAAATTTTAATTATCGTAATATTAAATTGTATGCGGTCTTTGAAATTACGTTAGTTTGCATTCCTCAAGGGAAGATAAACAACAACACCAAAGATAAGTTGCTTGATCTTCTCAACGTCATATTAGTTTGCCGTAAATCATCAGAGGGCTGAGAAGTAACAAAATATGTTAAATAAGGCATATTTTTTATAAAAGAAATTTATATAATATGCGGTAGATGATCCTTATATAAATAAACGGACTTACGTATTTTTCCAGGTCTGGTGAAATAAAAGAAATCAAGCAGATTATATTCCGATAAGTACTAACAAACACTTTCCTTTATTCAACAATATAAAACGGCTTATTTAAATATTAATAAAACCTATTCATGTTAAAGAGCAAAATTACATTAAGCAACAAGTGCTTCCGAATAAAAAATATGTTACTCATTCTGTGAAAGGAGTCACGGACGAAACAGCTTTTGCGTAATCTTGTCAGCGAAATACACTAGTAAAAAGAATGCAGCGTTCGTATTGTCATTCGTCGATTTTCGTGTCCTAATTGTTTTCATTAATGAATTTTTGCTGTGAAAATTACGGAAATGGAAAATTTCAAAATCCTGCAGAGGTCAAACTCGAAAAATTCTTAAATGAAATATGCAATTTAATTTTTTTAACGCGTGTTTCTACGATTCCATATAGGTTTGCCAATAATATTGACGTTTTTTATCTTATTTCCCTATGCACCAAAGAATATAGAATGTAAATTGATATTTTATAACACAAACACTCTTCATAAAAATTCAGACAGTAATCAGTATAAAACAATTTTGTGCCAATTATTGCTGTCAATTTGTTTTGTTTGTATTTTTAGGGATTCACGCAAAAGCTTCTAATTTGATTGACATACAATTTTTTGATGTAAAAAGATAACTTATAATTTCTAGACTGCATTGATAATAATGAATCTATAATATATATTGTGTATTTACCGAGATATAGTAAATAATAAAAACAAAGTTGGAGAAGGAATCTCTGGTCTGGGACATGAACTTTAGATTGACTAATTTATGTATATCAAAATAAGTAACATAGTTTTTTACCCTCTTTCTACAGATAACTATTATACCATAAACTATCATTTAGGTCAGTTTTTTTAAGAGAAATTAAAATTGCTCATTTTGATGACATTCGGTGCGATGTATTCGCGTACGGACATAATAAAAGCGCTGCGCACAACTACGCACAGCGGTGCGTTGTGTGGTCGATTATCCAGCGAAATGCCCGATCATTTATACCGGAAGATTTATACCAGAAGGTTTACTACCGGAAGATAGTGGACTTTCCGGTATAAATCGACCGAATGAATCTTGGGGGTTTTTCGTCAATTTTCTAATTTAGATACCCAATATATTTACTTGGATTCTCATTATTTACAGACGTCACAAGGGCTACATATTTATTAATTTGTTGAAATTTGATTATTACTTTTAACGAGAATGTCAACCCTTGTTATATGTGTATCTCCCAACATTTAGTGAATATATAACCACTGCAATATTGAGATATTACACTTCTTTACGTTTAGAGAAATCTATAGAAAAAATCTACTTTATAATGAAAAAGACATTGAAGTTAAATAAAAACGATTTCACCTCCTATCTTAATCAGATTTCGTTTTAATTTTTTTGTAGCCTTACATCATACCAACAGATGTTCTTGGTAAATTTAAGATTGTATATCCCATAAATCTCTTTTACAGAGGTCAATTCCATTTCCAACCAGCCGATATTAGTTTATGGAAACTGTATCCAGCATTCGATTAATGCGGTCTGCTACGCAAAAACCGTTCGGTATAGAATTTTAATGTAGATTAGGCTTTCAGTATCATTAGTCTATTGAAATATTGAAACTACGCGCTAAAAAATCGATCTCTCCCCGATGTTAGAAAAAAAATATTTTCAAAATGATAGTACGATGGATGGTATAAATAAATAAATTAAGGGTTTATTTTCTTTTGGAAATAACAAATATGTATGTGTGATAATGAATCAATTCAATCTTGTCATGTTTATCGAATTTGTTGACAGTAAGTGTTAAATAACTTATTTAATAAAAATATTAGCAATATAATCTGATAATTCTTTATACGAGGATTAACTAGAATAATTGTGTTAGAAATGATTAAAATAGTGCTTCAGTTTTGTTAAACCTTAATAAACCGTTTTCAATATTTCGGCCATCTTTCGTTTATGTAGAATAAAAATAATAAATTAATAAAAAAATACGTAAAAAGTAAAATTATTTTACTAAATATTTCATTAAAAATTTCTTGTAATTTTTTCACATAAGTGACCGTTTTCAATGAAAAAAAATGCGTAATTAAAAGTTTGCAATGTGTACTGCGACAGTATATCGCATGAATTTCATTTTAATTCTATATCTATTTGAATATCTGTGAGAATGGTGGGATGACCAATAAATCACATATATTTATTAGGGTCAACTAATTTAGAAATTTGCGTTCAACACACATTGACGCATTGGGCTTCATGCTGCAATGCGAATTTGTTGTCCTAAAATATACAAATGTTTCAGACTTGTTCAAACATTACATCAAGACTTAAGGACCCCAAAGAAATTTCAATGCTTTAAAAAGAACTATTTCAAAAATATAGTAAATATGTCGTAACCATTTTAAAAACTTATTTTGATTAAACGGAACTCGGTGACTGTAGAACCTAAACCAGAAAAGATATTTCATCAGTGAAGCTTAGTAGGTCATTTTAAGTAATTTTTACTTAAATCGTTTTTATAAAATATAACAATTTGGAGGAATATTAACTTAACCTAATTATTTTGGTATTATTCCTCACTCCAATTTTCGAAACTTTTTATTGTGAGTTGCAAACCTGTAATATGAAAATTGCTATATGAAAGTACGCAGCGTTCATGATTGTTATGTAACTTACCTAACCTAAGATTGTAGTTAGTCCAAACACTGCCCTAAGTTAGTACGAGGACTTAAATTAAATAACACACTTTTTTAACTTTTAAAATAAACTTTTAAACATTTAAGATGTCTTATATGCCTAGGCTAGCAATAAATATTCATGTCTAGAATTATATATTATCATGTGAATAATGTTTGTATGCTATTAATTGCTATATTGCTACGCATAAATTTTGAACATTATATTAAAGGTTCAAAATAGTGGAAGATCTATTACCATTAGCATACAGGACATAAACAAATATTTGAGATTTGAATTTTTATTTTGAAACTCCGTATATATTAAGAGCTTTTTGAATATCACGATTTATATCTTAACCCATACGGATTACCTACATATTAAATAACGAATTATCCACTATACTTCGTGAAGATATTCTATTTCTGGTAGAATTCAGTAAAGTTCTTAAATTATAAATATATTTTAGGGCGCAGACAACTGAATTATTCATATTCACTAGCTAGAGTGTACTGTTATAAACATGAAGCAATTTGATGATTCGAACTTATTTTATCTCGACAGCACTCTATCCAATTATTTTGTTATAATACATTATTCTCTGTAATCTTCGTATACTAAGACTTACAGTCAGATAAAGGTTATTCTAAGAAAAGTATAGACATGTTAGTAATGTGTGCAAATAATGTACAAGAATTAATTTTTGACTTCACGGGAAGACACAGAAGAAAATATTTAATCTTTTAAGTGATTTGGGAGAAATCGTATATTTCGAATTCGATTAGAACTCTTCAGGTATTTTGTGGAATCGTCTGTCTTTTATCGCTTCCAGCTTATTTTCAATATAGATTGGTTTCATGTTATCAATGTAAGCAAATTTATTTCTTTGCCCAAACCCACAGAAATTAAATATCGAATCTAATTAGCTTAAAACTAGAAAACTTATTTTAAATGACAAATATTTAAAAAGTTCATTTTTTTTCAAAAATACTGTAACTAAATTGGAAAATATCAATAAAATTTCTGCAACAAACTTTTCAAAAAATATTTATTTGCTCAAATACATATTTTTTTTTCATTTTGGGTAAAGAGTGAAAGATTTAATTGGATTAGTTACGGTGAATATTAGTGATTACTAATAGTAAGGAATTTAAAATATTACACATAAGTAATCAATATTTTATAATTATTATTTACATAATAACGTAAAACATGAAAATTAGCACAGGCATGCAAAGTCTGAGCTCCATATAATCAGTTTGAGTTTATTGCTTTTCTCAGAGGTTATTTCTGTCATGACTGCTGAATGATTGTACCAAATAGGATGAATAAAATAAAAAGCAAAACTATAAACCTGACATAGGTACAAGACTCTAGGTCAAAAGTGTAAAATTATGAAATAGTTCGATTTATTTACATTTCAAGAAATCGTACTTCGTAGCTCTTTAAGCCGAAAGTTACTTTTACCAGCCACGAGAACGCTTTTGAGCTAACGCTTTGATCGACTATTTCTATGAATGGGAACAAGATTGAATATTAATAAAGTTGTTAATATTATATTGTTGACTTTATAAAGATATATATTTTCACAACTTTGCAAATTTTAATAGGCGGGATGTGACAAAAGTGTAATAAGTGTTATTTTTAAAACGATTCAAAATGCTAATCATGAAGATTGGAGTTTAATGTCACAAATGTAAAATTTGTTTATTTATTTTAAGTTTTTTATAAACTAAGGATATTTATGCTGAAACATATTTGAAATTATATGTACAATGGAAATTGGTAATTAAAATTTAAAAATTCTAATACTTATCACATGTAAGTTCCAATATATTGTTAATTACATTTACACAATATGTCAACTTGAATTTTTTGTGGAAGTCAAATTTTAAATAATTTCTTCATCCATTTTTATGACAAAGAATGATTATTATCAAATATTTAAAAAAATGTTCCCGGATTATTAAATATAGATTATGAAAAAGACTAAAAAATCCACTTCGTCAAATTCGCCTTAAATATTGTATGTACTAAAGATAGTCAAAAATTATTCTGAAATCGATCAGTTATAAGATTTTAAAAAGCTGTCTTCAACGAATTGATATATGTACACCCATTTGCATATATTTAATTATCTAGGTTACGAATACAGAACATTCGCATTTCTAAAGATATTTGCAATATACTATTTTTTGGCAAGGCTATGAATATCGTGGGATAATTGACACTAAACCGATTTCTACATTTTAATTCAGTATTGATGTTCTAACTGTAATTCTACTTAAGAAAAACTATTGAAACTATGGAATAGGACGAAATACGAACGAAATATCGTTTGTAACAAAATAATAAATTCATAATAACTGTAATTCCACTTAAGAAAAACTATTGAAACTATGGAATAGGACGAAATACGAACGAAATATCGTTTGTAACATCGTTTGTAACAAAATAAAAATTTATATTTGACGATAATCGTCAAACATACTTGACGATTAATAAAAAAGACCGATTTGTGAGAAAGTTTATTTTCTCCGATGTTTGTGGGAAGAAATTTCAGTTTTACAAAATTACAAACCCCCGAAAGCACATATCTTTTAGTTATTATTTTTTTTAGTTACTAATTCATTGTTTTGAATAAAAGATACAAATATTGATAAATGTTTTATTAATTAATTGCAACTGATGAATATATGAAGGACATAATCATAAAAATCATTTTTTGCGTATCAAATTCTAAAATAGTCGTATTTGTGTTAAGTTTCCTTTCAAAAATTAGGGCAGCAATACAATTTTTAAAAATAAACTCCGCTCCAGATAAATTTGTTATAAAAATAACGTAAAATTTAAGCGAAAAATTTTACGCTAACTTTTCAAGAATTGTCGTTTAGCCGAAGTTAGCTCGACGTCAACGAAAGCTTATTTTTTGCCTTTTTAATGGAAAAACTTCCTTGAGCCGAAATATGATTATTGGAGCGTGCCTTCATATTATACGCCTTATAGCAAGGAACTTTTTAATCGTAACTAAAAGTGTATAATTTCCTTTTCGACAAAGGTCTTAACTACGCTATAGATCGGTATATTTACTTTGAATGATAATTAAAAAAAAAATTCTTTCAGTAAATAAATACATACGTTGTTTTTCTCACAACAAATGAGCATTTATTTTTTTCAATATTTCGTAGTCCACTTGTGAAAATGGAGAGTTCATAATTTAGTCATAGTCATCTCTGTTCGTCCTGCATATTAAAACATATGTGTGTAACCACAAGTAGTGGTAGAATTAAACTTATATATAGAATTAGAAAAAAAAAATTTTAGAGTATCTCCTTATACGTCGAACTTATGAGTAGCTTTCCTCCTACGAACCCCATCAGTGGACCGTAGATAATTTTTTGAAAGTTAATTGAAAACGTCTAACAATATTTTTTTAAGCGTAACCTCCTTCTTAAAAAAAACATTGTAATCTCTACAGTGGACTTCTTATGCGTATATATGAGAAATGAGAAAAAAATACGATAAAAGAGAATATATTAAATAATTTCTTGAGTGTAAATTACTTCTAGAAGCTTGCTTTATTAAATTAAATGCGCAGATAGTAGGTAACAAATTATTGTTTACACCTGTAAACGCGAATATATTTATATAGTAAGAAAAATGTCAATATTTATACCCAGTGAACACTTGACCTAAAACTGACGTCAAAACGAGATCATATTAATGTCACGATAATTTAAATAAATTTGACGTAAAACTGGTTTGTATTTTTTGATATAATTGTAACATGACATTGATGTAAAACTTGACTGTAAAATGATATATTTTGCGTTAATGATATATGTCACGTACACCATATATAACTATTTATATCGTATCATGACAATGTTAAGGTGATTATTTTACGTACATAATTGATAAATTCATTATTATTTTATGTAGATTTGACATAACAAAACACTCCCACTATTAGTGATAAGTTATAAGTAAATATCTTACGTAGATTTGACGTAACAAATTACAATTTGTTCTAATTGTTTCGATGCATCCTCGACTTTGTTCTTTATATGCGACATATAATTTTCAAGTTTAAACTTAAAGTCCAAGCTTTACTACATAATTATGAAAATTGTATGATATCGCATTGACTCCGTATAAAATTACTATTTAATAACAATTACAATAAATTATGTATTTACGAGGGTCGCATAAAATTTTCATTGCAACACTAAAAGCCATAAATAAATTATAGTATTTTGATGTTAAATTAGTTTTCAATATTCCGAGGTCTTATTGTAGTTGTCACTAGGACATTTACTCTCCAGTGACTAGATAGATGGCGCTCCATGCCGATTTGCATGATGATATCGAAGTGGTTTCCTGTCTGTATATGTACTAACAGGAATCCGTTAGTTTTAGTACTACGTAGGTAGTGGAAAGCGCACTCACCTGGCGGGGGGATACTCAGGGCGAGGCTCTTCCATTGCAATGCGAACTAGAAATACTCCGTTATATTCAGCTAATATTTTCATAAATAACTTTATATAATTTTGATATCAAAGAGGTGTTGTCGCCGTGGTGTGTTGGGTTGATCACAAGGCATACGGCCTTTGACGATGCGGTGCACCGCGGGGATCCGGGTTCGATTCACGGCCATTCGTCGAATGGAGCTGGACTAGTGTTATGGTTGGCTGTGAGAAATTTGTCTCGTGGCAATAAATCTGCCATATGTATCAATTAGATACACTAGAGTAGATAAATAAGATTATGCCACATGGATGCTATACTTAGTCATTCATTAGGTCAGACTAGACTTGGGCGATAGGAGTACTTTGAGACACTGAGTACGAGTATTATAAAATATCAGTGACAACATACTCGACGAGTATGAGCGGCGAAATTCCGTTGTGAGAGGACCGTATTACAAACCGCCATAGACGTACGATCAAAGGAGACGTGCAATAAAGAAGGTGAATAGTTTAGTTCTCATATTCCTTATTTCTTACAGCTGAAACTGGCGGGAATTGCTGTCGTTTCTAAATGAGACTTTTTTTAAATAAAATACAGTGTTTATTGTACTATGAAGGAAAAATTATTCCTTCATACTACCATAAATATTTATGGCTTCAGGCTTAGGACTGGTAACTAAATGATTCATTTGGTTTATTCATGTAGAGATTTAAAAAATGAATTACCTTATTTACTATAATTTTCTTTTATTTAAAAATGGATCATGTTAATAAAACAAAAATTTTCTTTATTTTTTCCATTTTGGTTTTAGCTTAATTGTTTTTGAAATAATGAAGTAACATGTTCGGAAAAAACAACTTATTCCGTATTAATTATCTTTAGATTCGGAAGTTTTTTACTCAAATATTTCCTTTAATTAGATGTAGCTGTTTTAAATAAAAATTTCGTTTTGTAAATATTACAAGAAGCAAAATAATCATTCAAGTCTGTGAAATACTCCAATACAACACTGAATTTTCCTGTGAATATAATGGCGAAGTTAGAATTTAACCTAAATAACGGTTAGTTTTTATATGCACAATTAATTTACAATGTTTACACTCCAAAGTAATAACAATCAACTCTTATAATAGAAAAACGGAGAATCATTTGACGAAAAGAGCACCGAACTTAAAACTCTTATTTTAAAATACTTCCATTACATAATTTAAAAATATTACGACTTACGAGTACTTAGATATTCTATTTATCCCTTATTTTATACACGTTTTAAATAGGAAAGAGCGAGATAACCTAATTAGGAGATGCGCGAGTGAAACACAGTGCGCGAGTGTACAGCTAGCTAGACATAGGTAGGGTTATGCCGCAATCCGACCATGAAGTAACCATTGTACGAACGTCCGACCGGCCATACCATACAGGTATTTACGATACCAATACCATTACTATAATAATAATACCATTTTTGTATTTTGCGTACCAAATAAGTATTTTGGTCTGTGATATTGAGTATTTTTATCGGTGACTATAAATACGCCTCACCTCTAGGTCAGACGCTCACCTAAAAAGAGTGAAATAACGTTTCTCCTACGACTCAGAATCACATAAGACATAATTATGTAATTTGTGATCTGACATAACGTTATTCTAATGTAAGTCTTAACTGGGAAATCTAATCTAATCGAAGTGTTAACTGGGACGTAACTACGCAGTCATATTCAGGTAGCATTTAAATAAATAAGTTTTAACGTCATTGTTACATCGTTATTATATAACATTGATATCAATGAGGTTAAGATGATGTCACATGGACTTTATATTTATTGTTATGTTCATTACGTCAGAATCAGTTAAAAATTATGAAGTGATGATACTCCTATTATCAAAAACATGTAATTTTTGAGCTAGCACGACGTCATTATGATATCACCTTTATGTCAATGTGTTCATTGGGTAATTATGTTTCTAGAAATACTATGTACTTTTGCAAAAATTTCAGGTAGAAGATTAAATCAGGAAAAATTTTAAATATCTTCATAAATGCTCTCGAAGGGCACAAAATGATCGAATTAAAGATGATCGAATTGATGACTTTATTAAGAAAAGACTAATATATACTTATATCGCTAAGAAACCAATTTAATACTTACTTTTCTTTTATAATAACACAAATAAAATAATAATATTTACCCCATGTAACCTCTCTTGTTATTAAAATATTCTATGAAAATTATTTGTAAAATTACTAAATAATTTACAGTTAGTAAATAAAATATTTTAAAAAGGAGAAATGTATATATGCTTTTCGGCATTTTATTTTGTCTTCGTTTCTATACTTTAATACAATTTAAACATTTGATGTGACGAAGTCTCACTTAATACAGTAAGCATGCATGCTCAAAAAGTTAGTGCTAGATAAGTATTCGAGATATAGGTGTGATTCAACGACTCAAATTCTCAGCTAAATGTTACAATTCTTTCTCATAAAACTTTTCTCTTATAATTTTCCACCATAATTTGCTATTCTCTGCGCTGTATCGGGCATTATTTAGCGCAGTAACAAATGTTTCTCGAATATGGTCTGTCCAACGCTTAGGATAGTACATTTTCGGTATTTGTGTATAAAATATGCTGGTAACAATGAGGTTCTCCATACTGCTGGCAGGTTTTAGTGCAATGTATCTAAAGCATTTGGAAACTCTGTGGAGACTGATGGAGGTCAATCTTGTAAAAACGCTTTCAAAATCAAGGCGTTGATTCTATATTCGGTCCATGAGACGCAGAGCATGTTTCTCTAATAGGATATTTCAAAGGAGTTGATTATTTTTCAATTGGCCATTTTTGGTGTTCATGACCGTACAGAAAGATGGATAATATCAGAGTTTTGGTTAAACACGAATTGTTGTGTCTGGAGATTTTCCTGTACTTCCATACTTTTTTGAGTGAGTATTTGCACCATGTCTATGCGACATCGTGATTTCTCTTTTATTTATCTATCTTTGTTGATGATGTTAGAACCCAGCATCTGCAAATTCAGTAATAACCAAGTGTCTCTGAAAATACAATTAAAAATAACACACACAAACCTATATATATATATATATATGTGTGTGTGTGTGTGTGTGTGTGTATATATATATATATATATATATATATACACACACTGTTGGTGAGATCTTTATATGTGCATGAAAGATCGTTAATATTAACTTAGATGTTAGAAAAGTAATCATTTTGGTCAGTTTATTTTTTCATATTTTGCATAATGAAAACATATCAAGGTTATTAATTAAATATATTGAAAGGATTTAAATATAATCAAAAAACAATTTTGTGTCATACTGTTTCCGATAAAAGTAATTACAAATATGTTTTAATATATTTTCTTTTAGAAAATTTTAATATATTTTCTTTTCAATTTATGGATACATTGACATTAAATTGTCTTTGTATTCCTATACCTAAAGTTTTCGTACTTGATTACTTATTTAAATCTATTCATTTATAAAGCTCTAAATCAAATACAAATATTCATTTTTAATTTCAGATAACCACAACAATTTTAAAATTTTACGGCATTATATATTATATTATCGACTTAGTTTCCGATCTATGGCTTTATAGGATGTGACTGTGATAGACACAGTCACGTCCTATAAAAAGGTAATCCAATTATTATATTATTTTTATATAAAAATTAGTTAAATATGGCAACTAGTTACGCTTTCAAGGATAATATGAATTGTTAGTTGTCTTTATTTTCTTTTTGACTTAGAGAAAGTTTCAAAGATGTTTGGTTATTTATAAACGAGGTCTCAAATGTAATACATATAAATGTTCGTTCATTGAAAAAAATAATATTTGCTTTCCTATCGTTATATAAAATTAAGTCAGTAATAATATATAAAAATTTGAAAAATAAGTAACGTTTGCTCTATAAAAAACCTAAGCATGGTCCAAATCGCTTCACCGTATGTTGATTAATATATATTATTATATTCAGATTACTATAGCAAAAATATCTATAATAATCTATAATGTCCAAATAAATGGTACCCTGTTAATCTCACGAGTGTGGAATTTTTATAATTATCTGTTTGAAAATTTGTACATTGATACCGAAATGAATGCAGGTTTAACTTTCTTAAATTAAATAAAATCGAACAAACGACAACTCTTTTCTTAGATAAGTAATAATATATTAAAAGGCAGAGAAAATCAATAATTTTTTTATAAAATGCGGAAATATATTTGTTTCTAGCTGATGCTTCTTAAAAATACGTTAAATAAAATTTATATGAAATTAAAGAAAAAAACCAATAAACGAAAGAGGCGTAAATTAAGAATTATTTGTTACTTTTTAAATTTTAATTTTTCAAAGCACAGGCTTTAAAAATCAATTATAATGTTAAGCTTATCTACGAAAAATATATTTGACGTAAATTTAATAAATTAGTTCACTCGAAATGTTAGTTTAAATTTCACATGTAATATAAAACTAATGAACAGTAGAAACTGAAATTAAGTCAAATGATAATATCTTATACAGATATTTAGTGGGTAAAATGCGCTGGTGTAAGTTTAAATAAAAACAAATGAATAAAATATTAGGAAGAGGCAAGGTTAATCCATTCAAATCAATCCAGTCATTTTTACGTTGCACTTGAACACAGAGACGGATAGAGAGACAAACAGACAACGACTCTAAAAAAAAAGTTTCTTGCAAAAATTGTTGATGAAGAGATACACCTCTTTTATAGTTATGTTATTGTTTAGATATAATAAATATTTTCCTTCTTCCAACTAATTTTGAAAAACCTTTGACCTTCGTTCTACTATATTGACTATACAATAAATGTATTTTGAACGTGAAAAAATACTGTCAGATTTCAATTACTACCAACAACGAGATTAATAAAGCGTTATTATAGCTAAGCCTACAATGTATAGAACATATCTGTCCGTATTTGTTGTATGGTATTTATTTAGCTTGTGACTATCGAACTAGTGTCGGTACGTGCCGGTGATTGTTGCGAATTAGCGCTGTGTAAAGTTATAAATTAGTGTAGCTTAAAAACAAGTTTAGCCAGGATATTTATTTAAGTATCATTGTGAAAAGCTATTAGGAACCAAAGTAGAGCAATAAAAACATTAGCCAAAATATAAGTAAAAATTGGGATTAAAAAGATTACAAAAAAGTAAAAATGTTTTCACATATCAATCATAAATATGCTTAAAATTATAGAAAACGCAAATCAGAGGAAAATTCGCGTCAAAAGAAATTCAAGAAACTTAAAAAGTCGAGGGCCGAACAAATGCCAGAGCTACGATAGCCTCGAAATGAAAATGAAAAAACGACGCAAAGCATTTACATAGCTGGCCAAATGCATACGTTAATGGTATGCAATGATGTTATTGAGCACGAAACCGTACGTTCAACCGTCGTTCGTGCTACAACTCTGCTGGACTCCCATTGAAAGATAGCTATTATATATACATATATAAATATAGTACATAGTTTGCGGAGAGGTTGGTATTTAATATATGTGTTTCAAAATAAAATGTATTACTTAGAGTTTTATTATGTAAATTAAAATATAATATAGTAGTATTTAAAATATTTAGCCACAAATGCAGCGTTGAAATTTCCAGACAAAAAGAAACCAAATTGAAGTAGAAATCCAGTACAAATTATCTTGGACATTCCTAATGACTGTATTTTGCTGTTGATCTTCTTAGGCCACAATAAAGTGAAAGTGCCAAGCATTTGAAAGGGAGGAGACACCGAGCTGATGGCTTAAAGTAAGCCTAGACGAATGCAAGAAAACCTAACAGGAATTTTTGAATCTTGGGTCGGTATATAGGTTTTATCAATATTGATATATATTAATAATTTGGCTGATAGGCACATGAAGGTTTATTTATTACCGATAATTACTTTTAGCTCAGTATTGCCGTTATAAAATGAAAAATGGCCCCTAAGGCTGAAAAAAATCAAGCCTCTAAGTTTGTAATTTGAAAGGTGTTGTCAATTAATAAACTCAATTCATTGACGTCATTAAAAGGAAGAAAAGGAACGCACCATAAAGAGGTTTTTTTTATTTTATTGTGAATAAAGTATCGTCGTTCCTTTATTTTATGAATGATGTGACATAATCACAAATACGTATGATTTTTTCAATTATATCATTAGAAGACGAAATATAATATTATGAACACAACATAACATCAACAAAAGTACCCCAATTTTATATTCTGACTCCAATCATTCTATTTGAGTCTAATTACAATATTATCTGTACGATATATTTATTAAAGTCGAATTTAATCTTCATATTGTCATTATTCTTAATATTGTTGAATTATTATTAATATGAATCAAAAATATTTCTGTGTATTTCCCGATGAATTAAGTTTAAAATCTATATCATTTTTAATTGTTCGCAAGGTTTTATTCACATTCAATTTCTTTATACATGGATGTATTTATGTAATATTCACATATATTATAAAAATATTTCTTTCTCAAGTATGTATATTGGGCATGGTTATAATTTCGGCCGCATTGTGATAATTGAAAATGCAGACAAGGTTTGTTCATAACATGCCATTTTCAACAAAAATTAAAATTTATTTTAATGTAAATTATTTGTAAATACTACTGGAAAATCAGTAAATTACATTCTTTTTGGCTTAACAAGATTTTATCAGAAACTAGAAAGTTAGTTTAATTTCCGTTTAAAGAAAATAAAGTCAATCAACTTCATCTTCTTCACACGTGAATTAATATTTTTGAGAGTGTATGGAAAATTTAAATTATTACAATTTAAACCATTTAGCGATCTGTTTCCAAATCTGAGACGACGGTTCATAGCAGTTAATAATTTTTCATGTGACATAATTTAATTAAGTACTTAGTTAATTACATGGATATTGAGTTATTTAGTCAACTTGAGTAAAACCTGCGTGGCATTTACTCGTACTTCCAGAAATAGATATCTATTTGTTGACTCCATACACACATATATATATATATATATATATATATATATATATATATATATATACATAAATGAGCGTCATTATTCGATCAAAATCTATACATTAATATACGTCTCTAAAAATTATATACGGGAAAAATATTTTTATCTAAAAAAAGGTTTTTTTAATTCGTAACTCAATTTATTGTATTGTAATTTTATATGTTTCTTCATCACGTACGGTCACAAGTATATTATAAGGTATCTTGCTGTGCGTTTTTCATTAGATAAATGATTTACACTAAGTGACATATAGTTCTCATTTAGTGTAAATAATATTTAGAAGTAAAATGCATACAATAATCAAACGAGTTTGGTTTTATTTACTCGTGTATTACGTAAATAACCAAATAATATACCAAACTAAATCTACAATCAATAATTGTGTTCAATAAAATAAATTATAACATACTTCGTTCAGGTCCAACAATACTGCACAATTATTATTTAATTAAAGAAGCTGTACGCACGCCCCGCCTTCCTCTTGGACATCCATCAATCGAGTGTAAACACTGTGTTAGTGCATATGCTAGTTAAAAAAAGTAAAAGCCACTGTATGATTACGTTTTAAAAAATTAATTCTAATTTATTATAATCACAAAAGGGATATAAAGTGGATATTAAGTCCTTTTATTATATAATCTTTCATTACTTTGCTATAACTACCAAATATTATATAAAATGCACAAATATTTTCATTCTTGGTAATATATCAATGGGTAGCTAATCAACGAAACTCTGCGACTTATACAGCGGATTGTACTGGATGTAATCAACAAATACATAAGACAAACACTCAACAAGACGATAGACGAAGGAAGTGAGAAGCGCGGGGAACTAATAACGAAGAGAAAAAATGAGCGACGGAGTAAAGTAAACCTCGAGAATTTACTGAAACCACCTCGAAAACTTGCAAGTTACTGGAGAATAATATAAGCATATAAGTATATAAGCTCATATGCCGCATATCATGAACCAATTTAACGAAGGAACGTACGTAATATGTTCTCGTCTCGTGTAAATGCCTATATTTGGCTCCATGTGAGATCTTCAAAGATCTAGCAATATCAGCGAAGTAATCTAAATAGTTTGAATCTGAAGTTTAGCATTTAAAGTGGAGTACTTTTGGTTAAAATCTACCTGTCTGTTTCTCAAATAGATAAATGTTAACCAAGCCATTTTCATATGAAATTAAATGTTTTGTAATTAGTAATATTTAATATATTCAATGTCAATTTAAAATTCTTTGGCCAAAAAGCTAGTAGTTTTTATTTTGTACAAGAAATAGGTAGTTTAGAATAAACTTTATGGATAAGCATTTTGAAACTGAAGCAAAAAGGCAAAATTTTTCATTTTATAATTTTAGAATACGGAGATATTTTTATATTCATAAGAATTTGTGTAAAATTTCAAACTTGACCTCAGACTTCGTCGTGGTACACCGTGCGAAAACTATTTTAATTAGAATAAGCACAACGGATAAAAATATTGATTTCAAGGTTCATTGTCTAAAACTTACGTTAACAAATATTAAGGACATTTTTTATTCTCAGGGGCATCTTTCAAAAATTAGAGAAATTTTATTATATTAATAAATATTTACTGTAAAAAATTCAAAAATATAATGTATTTTATTTTACTGCATCTAACAAATTTACAGCAGTGTATATTAAAATTATAAATTATAAAGAAAAGTAATGTGTTTTATTCAACAAAAACTCTAAATTGAATCATATTATATGTATAAAGTTCAGCGTCGTATACTAAAATTCTTTATCAGAGTCACATCTTATAATTTCATTCGGTTCGGAAGTTTGCGAGGTTTATTTCCATTGTTTATATTCAATATAAAATTATGGAAATTGCAGTAGATATAAATCAAGTAAACGAACGGACTAAGGTAATCCTCATTATATATTTTCTCTATTTTCCATTTTTACATTTTGGGGTGGCTCCAAAAATACAAGTCGTTTATGCAAAAGTTTCTATTAATGCATTACTTGCCTTAAGGTCAATAATTATGGGAAGTAATATATGGTTAAGTATCATCTCACTTATGTATTATTGATAGAAACCCGAGCATTAACTTTTTGGGAGTTTTGTGTATCAGTCTGTTTTCTCGAGTGTTTTAGTGGTAATCCTATCAATTTTGTATAAAAGATATTTCACTGTTCCAAGAATTAGGTAATTTTTTTAATTAATCTACGAGTTTCTGTAAAATCCGATAAGCCTAAATTGAAATAGTATCTAATGATACTGTGACAAACAACGGTGGTGTAATATGATTGAAGTTTAATTTTATTGATTACATATAAAAATAAGAAAATATTGTAAACTCAGAAGACAGGTTTATTAGTTTCCAGTCTAGTATAAAATGATGATTGACAAATGTTATAAAAGCTGTATATGTTTGACTGCTAAAATTTTTATAACAATTGCTTTCGCATTTGTTATATATATATATATATATATATATATATATATATATATATATATATATATATATATATATATATATATATATATATATATATATATATATATATATATATATATATATACATATATTTATTTATTTAACGCTTGTTTTTGCAACTTAATTATAACATAAAATTAAATAGCTATTCCTATTAGCAAAATTAACGGAAAGATAAAAGAATAATTAAATTTTTCACGTAGTGTGATTATTATCGCACCCTTTTCACCTGATGCTGAGATTTAATTAATATCTGAAGAAAAATTTTGTTTCCATCGTGATTGGTTATATCTTCAAATCAATACAATCTTCAACAGATTGTCGTACTACGTCGTGATCTTATTATGATCCAATGTAGTGTAAAATAATTAATGGTCTGTTTCATTCAATATTATAAATATTGACTTTATGGCTTAACATTTTTCTCTTAATTGTTTTTTTTTCTTAATTTTGTATAATACAAAAATATTGCTTACCTATAATATCATCGTCCGCCTATTGTAGGCTACATCATTTTAAGGATTTCGTAATTTAAAAGGGAATAAACCTAACCTATATATGATTATTTGGTTATCCGTACTTTATTTGTCTGTTATAATGTTAAAACCAATTTGAGACCTTGATTATAGATGTAAGAAAATTAACATAAATAATTTTTCCTTAACCGTGGGTAGCTCTTATTGTTAGGATTTCAATTTTGGAAAAGCGTTAAATAAATTGAATTGTCTGTTTTTAGGGTGAAATTAGAATACAATATTATTTTGGTGTGCTTAATATTATGAACAGATTTTAGGATAGTCAATTTCAAAATAATACAACCCGTTAATTTTAAAATAACGCAAACAATAATTCGGTTTAAAAAAATAAAATATCTATTTTTAATGTGAAAACAATGTGCTTAGACACGAAATTTTTACTATGATATATAGGACGTAAAATTATAGGTAAAATAATATAATTAATTGTTTTTAACTATTAGGCTCTAAGGTTTGTTATGAACGTAAATAAAATTTAGTTCCCATTATTGGCTAGAAAAATTTTAAAAAAAATTAATTCAGAATGCTTTACAATTTTTTAATTAGTAATTGCAAATAGAATCAAAATATGTTTAATTTGAGGTAAATATTAGCATTATCTATAATATAAATATATAAAAATATATAAAAATATCCCGATTGACTGACATATCAACGCCCAGTCCAAACAAATAATGATAGAAATTTGAGATTTGGAGAGGGTGTTGATTTTTTACCGGACGCATCATTTAAGAAGGGATTTCTCTGAAATTTATCCCCTAAGAGAGTAAAAAGGGGTAGACAAGCTTATCGTATACTTAATCCTTTCAATAAGTGCCATATAAAACGTGCTAAAGAACGGAAACTTCAAATGAAAATTGCAAGCTCCCTCAATAATTCTTTTGAAGAAATTACTATTTTTCAAATACTTTTTTTATTATTAAAACAACTAATTTAGTTAATTTTAAATTTTATCTAATAAGTAATGACTTTCCATTAAATTAAAGTGATAATTTTTGAGAATTTTCAATTCGCTGACAAATGTGATATAAATGGGCCTTCACATATCGTTTGCCATTGTTGCACGTCTGGGCATGATAAGTTCAGTCGCTCATCGATATTATAATCGACTGTGGTTAGATAATCATCATGCTGTGGTCGACGAACACTAACATTTTCCTTTTTTTTTATGCGAGTGTACCGATTAATGCGAAGTAATAAAATTTAACGCATCATTACAATTTCTCTTATTTCCTTAGAAATTGTGCTCACACTAATATATATATATATATATATATATATATATATATATATATATTATATATAAATAAAAATTATTTTGAAAATGTCCTGTAGGTTTTTTCATTAAATTCTGCTATAAATAAATTGACAAAGGTCTGTATGATTAATTCAAAACAGGATGGAGCCCTTATTACTGAATTGAGATTCGAAAAAATGCGTCACATACTCGTAAAAACGCCCCAAGATATTGAGGAACCGTTGAAGTCGGGGATTTAAAATGAAACGAAACTCAAAACGGAAGAGTTATCGATGTAAATGTTTAATTTTTTAATAAAATGAATTGTTAGGAGTAACTCCGTCCATCGAGCAAACGATGTCCAAGTTATGATGAAAGGAAAATAATATTACCTAACAAAAATTATACCATATACGCACGTCGTTAAATCTAATGAAATACAATTTGTTATTTTTACTTCAACATTAAAATATTAATTTTGTTTTAGGTATATTAAATTGCTGTTGCGTATTCATTATCGTATCGTTGCGTAATGCGTATGATTAGTTGCGTTATGACATAATTGTGATTTAATACGTATGTATATGTCTACACTAACATTCGATAAAAGGAAAGTTCGTCAGTTTGCTGATTTGTGAAATTTATTGTTTATTAAAACTAAGCTCGGAAATTATTGAACCGATCCTAATAAAATTCGGTACTTCCATCTTCTTTTATTGTTTTAAAGGTCAGAGTTTCTCTTCACACGTAGTTTACATTTAATAATATAAACGAAGAAGTTTTTTGAATTTGTATGTTTAGATCTAATACCAGAAACTATTGAATCTCTTCTAAAAATATTTACTTTGTTTAAAAAATCATATTTCTCGCCACGTATACATTAAATTTTATTCAGCGTATATACAAAAGGCAATATCTATCTATGTATTAAAATTAGAATAAGGGCCTTCTATATATTTTTAAACTATCAAACATCTTTCTGTTGGGCATTTGAAACGTTTGAAATATCCTTCAATTCTGCTTGTCATATATCCCGTTCATCCACATTTATGTATATTTTTATTAAGTCTGTGATCTGGTATACGTAATAAATTTCCTCGTGAACATTTTTACTATTTTTTATTAACATAATCAGTAATTTTGATCTTTATTAACATGATTTAATATTAAACTAGTTATTAACTGGTGTTCGCCCCTAGCTGTATGAAAAGGAATTTTGCTTTCCGATAAAAATTCTATATCGAGAATTTCGCCGAACGCTAAATTGTTGGAAAAGGGTTGGCGTCAGAATTTCATTGTCTGCATGCCGTTCTGTTTCACTTAAAGTTACAAATGTAAATTAAATAGTTATACTATTATTCGAGGTGTTTGATAATTCATGTTATTGCTTTAAAATTTAGTGAATAATTAATTAAAAAGGGAATCAAGTTCCCGATTCTATTCATTAATAATTTGTTAGTTGCGTAAGGAATTATATCCATGAGATCGAAAGAATAGATGTTTACTGATGTTTTGTAAGGAAAACATTTTTGGTCAAGCTGGTGTTTTCGATCATCTGTTTATTATGGCCCTCAAACGTTTAGTGCTGAATGTCATAATTCTAACATTTGAAAAAACTTTATGAGTTGGCGAAATTATAAGTAACTTTTTTAAAATCATGTTTATACGGAAACATATATACACATGCACGCATGCACGCGCGTGCGCACTCATACACATACATAAACATATAAAAGAGTGGTTTAAAAAATAGTTCTTCTGTGTCTGATTTGTGCCTGCCAGAAAAATCGGTTTTTAACAAACCTATTGGTAATTAAATGTATAATATGTTCATATTAGTTTATTAAAATTATTTCGTAAATTTATATTTTGATTTATTGGCAATGGAAAAATAGTTTCAATTGATCATCGTCTCCATTTTAAATATCTGTAGATCGATATTGCAGCGGGGTTTTCTAAAGTGTGTGTCGATGGTGGAATTATCCTACAATACCATTGCAAGAATAGCCTGATAAAGAATTTAAATCTACGCTGGTTTCAATAATATTACGCTCTCGAAAATTGTTTAGGGTATTCATACTACATTAAAATTACAACAGTTGGTTCTAACTCAATGCCACGATCGAATATGGAGGTTGCTTGAAATATTGCATATCGGATCAATAAAGATGTAATGTGTGTCTCGGTGAAATAGACCAAATATATTTGGAAATATTTATTTTTTACGAATTGTATTTCTTTGCATTTTTTTCCACTGAGTTAAGTACACGTGGCTAGATCTTACAATTCAGTTAAGCATAAGGCTTGTTCTTGAATTCCATTATATAGAGTATCATTGAATGGATTTTTTGGAAGGAACGTCACGAACACAAATGTTTGTTTTTTTAATTTGGTATTTTTAAGCATTTTAAGTATTATTATTTGGTTAGCTTTAAATTGGTATTTTTCCCTAGAATTATGTGTCTCCACCAGCCTCAAGTTAAACCGCTATTTTTAAATATCGGAAAAGTACTTGAAATAGCAGCACATACAAAGAAATTAAGAGGAAAATTGACAAAACTAAGTAGGCTCTACTAGTTTACGAGTAATTGTGGATCATCTTATGACATACAGTTGGGTCTCTAAAATTTCATGGAAACTCCATACAATTCACTTAATTAACTACAATAACTTAACAACTGTATGAACTTCGCATTTTCAAATATATTTATTAATATGTTTGTGGAAGCTATACCAAGTATTAGATTTTTGTATGGTGAAAAATTATATTATTTAAATACACACCACACTTTTACGTCTATAAAACATATGCCGGCCAATATATTCATGTTGTGATAAAATACTTACAAGTACCTAAATATATATAGAATTTTCGTAGTGCAAATTCTATTCAGACTTGGTAGGTTTTTAAATGTGAAGGAGCTGGATGATCAAAAATTCGCTGTTTGGATAAACTTCAAAATACAGTAAAGCTATAAATTAGCCGATCGATGACGATTAAACGGCGAAAAGATCAATCGTTTAAATTTCAAATATTCTTTTTAATTATTTGAAATAAACTTTATTATTGGTTTAATCCGTGGAGGTAAAAATCCATAGAGTCCCTATCAAACACAGAGAATAAAACAAGCTAGAAATGGTTTGTTTACTGAATTATAGAGAATAAAACAAACTAGAAATGGTACGTTTACTGAAACGTGTCGCTAGTTCGGAAATGAATTCTAAATACGTTAATTACAATGTGACGCGGCCTGCGTTTCCGCCTCGTTCCCGCACGCTTGAGTCATATGTTCTTATCTTGCTTGCAACAAATATTCTAAAATTTTAGAGTTGTTCACGTATTTATACTCCACTCACTGCGATATCGAGTAGTAACAATTAGTCGATATATCTAAATTTAAGTTTTTAAGGAAACTTACGTCATACGAAACTGTATTTTTTACGTACGTACAAAAATATATATTTATTTATTATCTATAAAAATTAAAATACGGTGGCTGTTGAAACTTTGTCGGTTTCAGAGCATTGTAATTAAACATTGTAAGAAAATGTTTGCGCTTGCGATTAATTTGACATATTACATTTCCCTTATGTACAAACAAAATCGCATTTCATTTTTAAATGGACGTTAAACCATGACATGTGCAATAGTCCCAGTAAGTGACGTGGCTTCGTTAATGTAATGAGAGAAATGTATCTGCATGATCTAATGAGTAAATATGCTGAAACAAAAGTAAAAATTAATAAAATAACAGTTTAATTACAAAATTTAGTATAATAACAAAATGTATAAACTAAAAAAAAACATCACGATAATTTGAATGTCGAAATTTTAAATTAAAATCAATTTTTTTCAAAATGATTTTGGTTTTAGTTTGATTTGATCAAACTGATTTTAATTTTAGTTCCCAAAATTTCGTTGTGCCTTCAAAAATTCTACAACAATGAATCTATTGATTACTTTGCAAGTATAATAAATAGCTGCTTCGATGCCTAAAGTTTCAGACACACAGGTTTTTTCATTTATAAGATATTAATAAAGAAGAAATATTTCCATTGTTGCATTTAACATTTTTAAAGTGTCTTCACTTTACTTAGTAATGTACCAAGAAAAGAATTCATCGGATTGTTTGATAAAATATTTTAGAAAATATTAATCCCGAGAATCAATAAATATTTACTAAATAATGTACGTTTTGTCAAAGTGGTATTAAAGTATATTGTTAAATAATATAAACGTTGTTAAATAATATTTTCATTAAATCGAGTACAAGATTAACATTCACACTACAACTAAATCATACATCACTGCGCAGAAAATAAAATCTGACACATGGATCACATACGCGGGGCGTGTGCGACGCCAACTTACCATCTCTAGTTATGTTATATGCTCTGTGATGTTGAACACATTTTATATGGAAACCCTACTCGGCGCTAAAACTTATGAGGAAGAAGGGAAATTCAAAGACGTACAAAAAAATTAATTACATTAGCGTATAAACAAGCTGAATAAGAAAGATGGAAATACAATATTTTGTAGTAGTTGTGCTATCGCGTTATTTTTGGTAAATTGCAAAAATAACGCATATTCCTTAACGCATTGGTAGGATCTCATAAACAAAAGCTGTTATGCTCTTTTGATTTCAAAATGCCTACATAGAGTGAGATCAGAAATGTATGTGCTAAAATGATTACGATTTTCAGTAAACAATTTTCTTTTGTTCGGGCAAAAAATTTACCAAAATTCTTTATTATTATACATTCTACTGCGTTAAGTGACATACATTTGTATTGTCATACTTCAATAAATATCTCATATTCCTATTTTTGCGAAAATATGAGAAATAAAGAAGTATCCATGTAATTTCATCGGGTAAATATCTACTCATCCATCCTAATTGTAGAAAAGATGAACAATTTTAAATATTGTAATTACCGGGATTAAATATTCCACAAGATTAATAGTTATGCAATTTTAGATAATACACAATAAAACAGCTTATATTAATGAAACCCTAGAAAAATGGGTGTTTCATAGGCATTAAAATAAATGTATTCGAAAGTATTTATGTCAAATGCAGTTAAATTGTTTAAATTTAATTATGGCAAAGAATAATATTTGTTATCTATAATTGATATATATATGTGTATATATATATATATATATATATATATATATATATATATATATATATACATATATATATATATACATATACATATATAAGTTTAAGTGTAAACAGAGTTAATTTAAAAAAAACTTATAATTGCACTATTTTTCATAATATCTATCTATTGCCAATATTTATAATCAAATATTCGTTTATTGCCATTAAACTCTCTGAATAGGATCTATTTAGATCACAGAAGAAATATAATTTTTGAATTAATATAATTTTCAGAATGGACTAAACTTTTCCTCTATAGCTATTAAAATTATCGATAACTTTAGAAACAATTTACAGTACTTTGGAAGCCATTTGTACGGTCCTAACATTTAGGCACAAGCATTTTATGTGGGTATAATAACTCTTCATTTAATTCCTGACCACAGCATTGTTTAAAAATAAAACGACATATATATTGAGTATATATATGTGTGTGTGTGTGTGTGCGTGTGCGTGTGCGTGTGTGCGCGCAGCCGTGGGCTCGTATGCGTGCGCGTGCAGGTGCGCGTGCGCAGGCCCGGGCGCAGGCGCGGGCGCGGAAATGTGAGATATCAGTATTATTGATATATAATAAAAATAAGCATTTAATGCCACTAACACGTAGGAAAAAAATAGAATTTGGCAAAAAATGGAATAAAATTTAAAATTAGAAAAATAATTAAAGCACTGAAAGCTTGGTACAAAACGGAAGATATCTTATATATTTTCAGCAATATTCGCATAGAATTACGCTATCAAATACCGAAACTATTTCCTTGAGCTATATTTTTATAAAAAAGTGTTCACTGGTATATAAGAACTATATTTCTTGTCAAAATATTTTATCAGAATTGAACTGAGTGTTTTTTTTTGCAATCAAATTAATTACGATTAAGAAAAAATATTCATTACATTGAATAAATTACAATAATTTAGGATATAGTAATAAGTAAATAATAATAAAGAGGAAACATTTGTTCTTAACTCGACTGACGTTAAAATATGACTAAAACTGAGTTTGGTTCGTGCGTTAGCTTACAACAATTGTGAAATTGATTAGCTTCCTTCACGCAAAATATGGGCTCTTTCCTTAGATATACACCTAGATTATTTAATCAGCTTCAATTTAACTGTATTTTAATCGTCCCTTACCTATGCTGTCAAAGACTGAAACAACTTTTTAGCCAAAGATGTCTGTCCATAAATATAAATTCGAAGCCTTTTTGATGAAATTTGTATTTATATACATGAAACATTTAACATTTTCCTAAGTTTTAAAATTGGATAAGGTAAAATATTTAGTGTGTTTTTTCAAGCTTGCTTCAACAAATAATAAAATATTTGATAGAAAAAAAACATCCCTTAGCATTTCGAATTAAAATTGTAATTCGAACGCGATAATTATCAATTGAAAATATTAGAAAGAATCGAATACAATCCTGAATTATAAGTAACCTATTTTAATAAATATGACTTCGTACAAATTATTGCATTTGGTTAGGAACGATACATATTTTTCACGCAATAGTCACGGTACAAATTTGGAACTAATAAATAAACTATATTATAAAGTAATACTATTTTGTAAACGCTATGTACTTATAAATTAAACAAATTTATAAATACATAGCGTTTGCCATTTGCTACCGTTACTACTATATCAATAAATGTACCACTTCCCCATTTCGCGCACTGCGTCATCGTGGTATAGTCGCGCTAGAGTCACGCCAGACCGCACGCTTAGTTGCAATCGAAATGCGCGTGCCACCGAAATGCGAAAATTGCTTTACAGCGCAATCACGTAAATTACGTTGCTCGCTTTAAGATTGTGTGACGACCAAAATTAAATGGAAGAACACTGACTAATTACACCGTATCGCCCAACTTTAGTGGGATACACAACAGGAAAGCTTAAGCGTGATAAGGATTTCGTGATAATGCCATTTAATTTCGTTTGCCTCTGTGAATGGTTTTCAGGAAGTAGAGCTAAAGCGGGTACGGATGGTTTCTAATATTTTTGGTTTTACTTTATTATATTTATCTTGTTATCCTGATATTTTTAGAATATTGAACAAATTTTAATGTACATTTTTGTATATTAAAAAAATATTTTATTTAATAAATGCATTATTGGTGATTTTTCTATTCATTTTTTATTTGACGGGTTTCTACTATTTTCCCATTTTTAAATCAAATTCCGCTTAAAATTAGCAGACATACAATTTTGGGAAAATTAAAAATAATTATTTCAATCTAGTGAAAGCAAAAAGATTACCTAAGGGTTCTATCCGCCAACAATCAAGTTATATCGAAATATTCTGGAAATATATTCTGAAAATTTTCAGGCTTTATCGGGATATTTCTGTATCGTATCGGAATATTTCTAGATATGTTATCATAAATCACAAAATATTTCAATATAACCTATAAATAATTTGCAATAGCCTCGGTTAGTGGCAGTAACCGTTAAGTCTTCGAACGAATCAACAACCATTATGGACTTTTCTTTTTAAGGGTTAATGTAGAGGAAACAAATTTGAAATGAAAAAGTTTTTTGGTTTAAGAAATTAGTAACTGGTAACTAGAAGAGGGTTTCGTGCACCACTCACAAACACAAACGACAATGGCTTAGTAAATGGTAAACTGGAGTTCCAAAACTTATATTTGAATAAAACACCAGAAACGTAAAGCTGAGCTCCTGGTCGAATATTAATGCTTTAATCAGGTTTTCGAAAATATTCATTATTAATGCAAAGATTTACTGTTCGAAATTATATGGACTAGATAATAAATTAAGTAGTCAGAATGACCGAGCATATTTTCTCCATGACCACACAAGACAACAAATTTATAAAACTTACAAGATTGAGCTGGTTTCTGTCAAGTACACTTAGGTTATTCACCCCACATTGAACCATCTAACTTGTTCATTCTAACCAAACATTTAGAAAATAAAAGTATCGACATTAAGGAAGAACTTCAAAAAGACTTTTTAATCTGAAAGCAGACTTTTGCGCTGAAAACATATTTTTATTACCTACTTTCTAGTATGGGGTAAATTATAAACAAAGATGATTCATATATAGTTTGATTTCATTGGGATGTTTATATAATAAAATATACATTTTAAGAAAAGAATTTAGGGTCAAAAACTTATCAGCCCTTGCAAAAAATTATATTAAGGATATTTTAAACAAAAAAATGGAAAATATTATTTCGTAATAAGATTTAAAAAAAAAGGTTTTCAAGAAATAAACACAAAATTAAAAATTTATGGAGGGAGATTTTAGTAGTTTCATAATGTCAATAATGAAAACTATAGTTATACCATCCGTGACTTGATTTAAATAACTCTCTTAATCATTTTAGAAACTCATTCTACAATTAAATTTGTAATAATAATCTCAAGACATCGGATCGGATAAAAGACAACTTAAATATTTTGAAGACAATATTTGTCAAGATAATTTTACAGTTTTTTATCTTCATTAATTAATCAATCACTTATCTTCTGAGCATCATATTGTATTTCAAACGACTCTCCAAACTACAAATTACGATTCTGAATCGTAATGCGGTTTCAAGAAAGTGAAGTGAATAAGATATACCGTTAAAATTTACATCCAGTAATATAGTTGTAACATATCAATAACATTTGCAGTAACGTTAAATATTTTAACTTACGTGTTAATGGGATAACGATGATTTTCGTTGGTATACTATTCAGCTTTCTGAAACTCGAATATTTGTTTATTTGTTTGTCGCACAATTTGCGGGTTACTCAGCTTTCATTCAATTAATTACTAACAAATTTTCCCACTATATTTTCTTTTCTTATGCGTCTTTACGTAGCACCGTAAAAGTCCGTGCTGTCCTTATGTAGCACCGTAAAAGGCCTGTGTATCTACTTAATTTTTTCTTCCTTGTGGTAGTTGTAACTTGATTCCGTTTGTTTGCTCTTTGAACTTTGTTTTTTCTCTTTATGTTTGGAACGTCGTTGAATCCATCATGACGGTGAAATTATTAGTGTGAAGTACATTTTAAGAAATGGCCGACTTGATGTAATTGGTTGATTGGTATTATAAACTTTGGATCAAATATTGATTTCTTCCGTCTTGTTTTGACATTTTACTTATCTTTTTAATGTATAGTAGATTAAACCAGTGAGCAGTAGCGCATTACACAGGTCAACAAAAAAAAAATTTTTCAGTCTGTTATTTAGTAAATATTTTATGTTTGTATACATCGAAAATGATGCAGAAACTCCATAAATAATGAAGTTTGTTTTTGTACCTTTATATAAAGAAAAATAAATACCCGGTGTTTTGGCAGATTTTTTGAGGAGCAAAAATGCATTTAAAATGAAAGAGAGGGGCGAGGGGGACTGTGGGTGTGAAGCGGGAAGTGGCAGACTGACACGGTAGTGCGCGCATGAGCATTGCAAACGAATAACGTATTTTATGTGTTGCGAGGCCTAAACATGTCTTCCAAAATGTGTAAAAATAACGTGGACTCTTTTTACTATATTTACAGCGATTTCATTAAAGTGTGAGCCAACAAATTTTGTTTGACATCAAATGTAAAACTTTATGAAGCCTATGAAGCTTATTTTAACTTACCCGTACGAACTCAAGATAAAATATAGGTACCTCATTTCTCATGTAATAACTGCAAAAACACTTTAGAAGGTAAGAAAACACATCATATTAGTTCAAAGCTGAAGGCACAAGAGCAACCACTACCGCTATCACAAATATCTAGTAATAGCGAAGGCAGCGATTTTGCTATCGCATCACCGTCTGTTGAACCACATCTCATTAATTCAGAAGAGTTTAATGACTTAGTAAAAGATTTAAACCTACCTAAACTTAAAGCAGAAATATTAGCTTTATGGCTAAAACAGTGGAATTTGCTCAAGAACGATGTTAAAATAAGTGAGCTAACAAAGCGACATGAATACAAAAGAAATACCAAAACTGTTAATTTTTAAAGTTTTTTTTGTATTCTTTTTTGTATTTTTGGTATGTGTCATCTTTTATAATTAAAGTTAATAAAAATATTTAATTCAAAATTGTTTCTTTCAAATATAATTTAAATTAAAAAATAGAGCTTTTTCTTAAAATTTTAAATTTCATTCTGGTAAGTACAAAAGCAAACGTTATTAGATAAATATATTTTTTCTTTCTTTAGTTAGGCATAAGTAATCAAAATCAGAGGTACAGAACTCAGACTCAAAATTCACGTTGACCTGTGTTATTTAAGTGTATAGTAGGAATTATTTTGCGTACAATATATTTATTTTACGTAAATTTTACGTGAATTGAAACATATTCATTAACTTCCCAATTTTTAATCATCAATTTTGAGTACTACATGCTTGAGTTCCGTGGGCCTACTAAGGAAGTTGGAGAATAACTTTTAGCATAAAATTTGTGCGTTATTGACGTGCACAAAATGTATGGTACATTTATGGGAGTATCGATCTTAAAGAGTATTTAACGTGGTGATTATGTTCTCGTTTTTCATTTATGCGCGAAATATGAAAGTACGACACTTTTATCTCTGCCTCTTTCTGTGTTATTAATCTTTGCAATTCAATTATAAAGCCCTGATATTGGTATCGTAATATATTATATTTGTTTGTTGGAATATAATTTAATTTTGTTTATATTCTAAACTCAGCCTAAATTATTATACAGCGTGGGTGCATAATACATAAGGTAGGCAGTGTTATTCTGGTTCGATACTAGCTATGATATGATTAGTTCACCAACCTTTAATGGAATCGTACTAAAAGAACTGTTGAATTTAATTTACACAACGCGGTAGAATGTATATATTATATGTTACTGTATATATTATTGGGTAATGCGTAGACCTCTTAACAATTTTTCCCAGCTTCTTCCGGGCTTAGTGTTAGAGGAATAGAATACATAAATTATTAAATAATTTGAATGATGAACCCTCCATACTGGGTATAGTAGTTACTATATACTCTTGTCTGTTAAATATTGGTATAAAATCATATCTTATATATAGCACTGCTGCACTTATTTGTGTTTTGCATGCTAATTTTGATGAAAGTAGTGAAATGTGTCTGATCTCGACATTTTATTCTTTCTAACCTACTTCAGCAAAGGGGGGAAATTTTAAATTCATCTTCATTTGTTTTATGTATGTTATGTAATATCTCCAGTATTTTTTCAAATAATATCAACCATTCTTTTTCTTTGGAAGAGTGTGCCCCAGTATAGTCGTAGAATATTTTGTTAAAGTCTGTCCGTAGAAAAAATATACCGTAATATTGTTCAAAATTGAACGGCACAAGTGCCATAATCGAATTTCAATGATACACATCCAATCAATTTGGTACTTTTTTTTATTTCGAAAAGTATACTTTTGGTATGTTCTCATAAAAATTTGATTAGAACCTGACTATGAATTGAAGATACACCATTGGATTCTTCACCATTGAACAGCATAAGCGCTGTGATCGAATTTCGATGATGTAGATCCATCAAATTTGGAAAACTATTTTTTATTTTATACGACTTACTCCCAGTAGACATACTCCATGAAAACTTGGTTAGAATCTAACCATAGAAATTGAAGGTATATTATAGAATTCCTCAACATTAAAACAACACAAAGCTCGTGATCGAGTTTCGGTGATATCGGTCTAATGATAATCTAATAATATATGATTAAGGGTGACATAAATAGGCTACGTATAAAAAATTACGATACAACGAGGAGAAAACTCATCGAGTTTCGACTCGTTTGTCTTACCCCGACAAGACAAGAAAGTAAAAGGGTAAATAAGTATACAAGTATATACGGATAACTACAATATAATTTCAACTTTTGATCCATAAATCCCAATGCTGCAGGTGTACTCCCTGCCTAAACCGTGACACTAGACAATTTATTATAATTATACGTAACGAAGTTAAATTAGTTTTCTATCGAGAATCATTTTACATGTATTAAAGGTGATAAATTTCAAAATCGAAGTAGTTTTGATTGCTTTAGTCTTTAAATAAAACTGTTTAACATAATATTTTCCGTTACTGTTTTTGCTCTCTCTAGTGGCACAAAATTGGTAGTACATTTAAAAAATACGAATAACAATCCACTGTGCCCTTTAGATAAGTTTATTTATAATTGTTTTCAGTTTAATAATATATATTGTTTTTTTTATGAAAAAACAGAAATACTTTTATATTGAAATAAACAACAAATGTACTGAAAATTCTTTCACATATTTGCTTTTTTTATTAAACAAAATTTGACTTTAGAAATGATATTGAACAATAAATATAGTTAGACAAATTTATTTCGAGTTATTTTTATTCAAATATCTTTTTATTTCATAGTCTGGAATAAAATAAAGAAATCAATGAAAATTTTCTGATTTGGTTGAACTACGGGAATCGTGCTTAATATCATTTACAGTAAGTATCGGTGAACGAAAGTAAAAAAAATCACTTATATTAACTTCACAACCTTTTTCGTTATATTCATATTACATTCCAAAGCAATGCGTATCTCATTCCAAGTAAAACAAAGCACTCTCTCATACTAAAAAATTGACCATTTTCTTGACTTGAAGTATAGTCTTAAATACCAATGGATATTTAAGACATATTTAAGACTATCCATGACAGAATTTTGAAAATACCGTTATAAAGAAATAAATTCAGTATCAAAACCTATTAAAAATATTTAGTAAGAGAATACACTCTATTGAAGAAGTACAGGTTACGCTGAATTTAAATGAATATAGCCAGGAAACATTTTTAAATATCTAAATGATTAGAATGTTAAATTATTCTGAAAGTCTAGGCTTTGAAATCAAGTGAAAAGGACTATTTACATTTTTTTAAATTCAAGGGTTTTTTGATGGTGATTGCCCTTTAAAGAAAATTTGTCTTAATTATCAAATAATTTTTTAAAAATGTGAAGTAGAAATCGGATTTGTCCTAAATTTTCTTCTTTTTTTTTAAAAAGCAACAAGAATGGTTCAAATTGATTTTAAAATTATCACCTTATTAACAAATTTTGAATATCTAGTGAATTCTGTAATAAAAAAATTAAGAGCATTTCTCGTCATTAAATTTTAAGGATGTATATTAAGTTATAAAATACAAATCAGTTGAAAAATAACAACTACTTTAGACCCCAGTTCCATTATTCACTCTGCTAAACAAGTCGCATAATGTCGATAATTTTTCTCGTGAGTTGGATTTTTGCAGTCAATCGTCCCTCTTCCATGAACGTCATAAACGCTAAAGAGAGTTTGTTATTTATTTTGATTTCACACCGTACCTGAATAATCTTTGTGAAATCTTGCATTTTCTTCTCCTTTCTTGTTAAAATACGTGTACGAACCTTTTTAACTCTGAACAGAAGTAAGTTTTTTAGTAATTGAAAAAGTCTGTTTTCCACTCGAACAAAGCCACAGCTAAAAATTAATAACAATATATCGTCAATAATCTTTCCTTCACACATAAGTGTTGCATAGATGGTAAGAATCTACTCCGTAATTTTTATAAAATTTTAATAAACCGTGTTATGTTGCAGATAGGAATAAGCATATTCAGTCCACAAACTCACAAGGAGTATAGATATTAGTAGAAACATAATATTAATTAAATACATAATGATATACTATAATCAAGAAACTTTGTGGAAAAGTGGGATTTAGTTTGTGTGTTCAAATCTATAATGTTGATTCATCTTTATAAATTACATATAGTATTTAAAAAATATCCTTTAATAGTAAAGCACACGTATGGATTCAAATAGTAGAGAATACGTAGATGTACTTTAATTTGACAGTATTTTTGTGTCTATCACGAACTATCACGTAAGAAAATTAGTGCACTGATAATTATCGCCTTCCTAAGTTCACTAGCTTTTTTTACTTAATTCATTATAATCTTAAAGTCCCTTTACATTCTGTGCGACTTATTAGGAACGTAGAAATAATAAAATTATGGGGTGAATACTTCTTTGATTTTGAAACGTCAAATTTGAAAAATGAATTTAATTAACGATACAATATCCCCTACAACAAAATTTTGCGAAGATAATACGGCTCATTATTTTAAATAATAAAAAGTGACATTGCATGTTAAAAAAAAAGAAAAAATTTGAATAAATTAATTTTTTTCTCTTTCTCTTTTCAGAATAATGTAACGAATAACATTTGTAATGAAAATTATGAAAAAATCACCCAATCGTATTATAAAAGGTAAAAAAAATCACTATGATATATTACATAAAAATCACTATGATATATTACATAAAAATCACTATGATATATTACATAAAAATCACTATGATATATTACATAAAAATCACTATGATATATTAGATAAAAATCACTATGATATATTACATAAAAGACGGGATTTTCTCGCTATTTTATCACATTAATTATTTGGCTCTATAACATTGTAAGACATTTTTTATTTAAAATTTTTATTCTAACGTATCACATAAATTTTGGGAGAAGTTTGATTATGTGTACATCAACTCCATTGACGATTTAAATATTTATTTTTTAAATGTAATAAGATTTTTGATTCCGAAATATTTAATACGTGAACCGAGTACTTATTAGAGCAGCTCCAGAAAGAATCAATAAATATTTTTAAATAAACATCTTATGGCCATTTTGGATGTGCTTAACTTATAACTACTTCAGATAAATCTTTCTTAAAATAAAATGCTGTGCAAAAATAGTAATGCGTGGGTCAAAATTAAATCAATTCTACATGTAAACATGTGAAGGGCGGGAGAACTACGGCAGACGTAACGTGCGCGACCAATAAACGTCATCTAATGCTAGTTGCAATACTTCGCCACGCACGTCTACCTCGTGATTTACGATTCATGCCAAGTCTTCAGAAAATGTCATCTTTTTCCTCCGCATAAATTTAGGTGGGAATTATTTGCTTGCGCAAACGACAGGTTATCACGAAGATGTATGCTGTTTATGATTTATTTTTATTCCTAAAGAATATTTAATTCAAGTATTGTAACATTTCAGTGAACTTTGGCAAATATTTTTTCAAATGCCCGTATTTATAAGGAATGAAAATATAAATTTCAATAATAAGAAACTTCATCCTTTCTTAAGCCCTTTTAACAAAAAAATTAAAAACAATTAATGCTAATCTAAGTCTTTATTATACCTGATCCACGATCTCCATTCTTTGCTTGAAAATATTGTGTAAGAGATTCATATAATTATTTAAAAAAACAAGTACGTACAAAAATTCGAAAAAAAATAAAAAGATTTTTCTGATGTAACCAATCATCACATAATATAAAAAAGTGAAAAAAATACGTGTGTCTAATATAATCATTATTTTCATTTAGTCTGGGTCTTAAATGAACATTCACATTAACTGTCACAAGACCACTGACAGATGTAAAGATTCCGTATACTTCCACACTACGCCACTGGCAATGTTTATTTCATCAATTTGTGACAGGGGTAACAAAAAGTGCCTTCTGTAAATATGCCTAAGCACACTATATACTAGTGTATTTACTACGTATCCAGTAACAAGACACTTCTTTCTATTGTGGTATTGTTTAAGTAGTAAATAAAATTATCATCACAAACTTAACTGAAGACATTTCGATGTTTTTAATACCTTCATGCTCCTCATATCTTTGATTATTAACATCAGCCTATAATGCTGACACGAAAAAACTGAGTATCTCTGTATATTAGTTTTCAAAGGTGTTTATAATCTAAACAGCCTCATCTATTGACCATCAATTTAACTAAATATTACTTATTTTTTGCCTTACATAATTATTTTAGATATTATTAACTATGTATCTCTATCTATAAAGTTTATATTTGCTACGATTTGAGACAAATAAAACAATTTTGCTTGAAATAGGGCACGGAACCCTCGATGCACGAGCTTACTACATATAAACTAATTAACTAAATAAAATACGTTTAACTTACTTATTTTCACATTATTTTTCGGTAACTGTCGAATTATTCGCCCGCGCCAATTAGTAGCTGTCGTTTATTTTAAAACCAGCGTTAATTCGATAATATCATTGCTTTGAGTTTTGATAACTTCGTATAAAATTTACCTTAAAATTATGTTATTCTTTAAATTGCTAATATTATCATATAACAAATCTAACTTTCTTCTTTGCCTCCATAACTTTTTACCAATTCTACATTTTGAGACACAAAAATATTTACCTACCTCTGCATTTTGAAACACTCTTATATAATTATTTACCGGCTTGATTTCACTTCTTTTTGTATTTTAATTACGCAATTGAACTGCAAACGTTTTATATGTGTTTCTATTAATTTTAATTTTATTAATAATTTTTTTTCATTTGGTTCACCATGAAAAAGACCTAAAAAGTTACGAACGAATTGAAAATTTTAGTTTATCTTAAAAAAATTAAACTAACCCAAAATAGAATAAGTTATTTAAATATAAGACAAAAAATTAATTATGCTTACTTTTATGAAATCTATTTTCGGGCTCAGTTTGAATTCAAAAGAAACGTAGATTGAAGTACAGAACATAAATTTGTTTTTGTATTCATTTAAACACAGTGAAAGTGAGCAATCCAGGTAAAAAAACAGAATCTTTACTTTCTAAATACTGCATATATTTCTATGTCCCGTACTTGTAGTGCGTAAAATGGTATGCTTGTATGCAAGTTCTTAAAATCGGCCATAGTTTATATATATTTCTGATGGATAGCATGCACTTTTCGAACAAATTATTAAATATTATTTGAATTATAATTTATTTACTCAGCACAGGTACTTAATGAAATTTTACCCAACATTTAGTTTACGTTAATATCATAAAAGTTAAAATCATATTAATGGGAATAAATCAAGAGCTTAGGGCCCGGAATATACAGTCTCTGGTTTATTTGTTTATGACACAAAATAATTTATTATGCATACTTAAAACTCAATGGACCCTGTTATTTATTACGGAATACATCTGGATAAAATCGACCATTATTTGCAAGTAATATTATAAATAGGAAAACCGATTCATGTAAGCCACGCGTTTATTAGCAAATTTTCAAAATTAATTTGTAAAAGTTGTTAATAAATACGTTGCCTAAAATAATGCAAGTTTTGTATAATTATTCAACTCCAAACGTAAAAAGAAGATAAATTTTTGGGCGGAACTTTGATTATTCATTAACAAAAAACATAAAATTTTACTTTTTGAAAGTAAACTTTCGACAAAGACGGTCTATAATATTTGTCTTACTTTAAAATCTCCAACTATGTTATTTTTTTTTTACTTTAAGGCCCTCTAATTTGTAACACAGCACAAGCGCGTACAGTAGACAAAACACTTTTCTACCCGTTTCATCTTTTTCTCACCTTTTTCTCGTTATGTACTCGTACTATCTAATAGATTACTTCGCAGCATAAACATAAAATGCATTGAAAATATACATAAAAAAATGTGTGTTCCAAAATTGTATACCGTAGAAGATAAAATCCTGAGTGAGTGGAAGGAAAGGCAACAGAATTATTTAAGACTTCTAATCAAAATAAGTCATTAAATAGTTTGAAAAGCATGGATGCTTAAGGAGACGTTCGGATGAAGGTTAGTCTGAAGGCAAGTAATTTCACTGGTTAGGACTTTCACTTGTGCAAGGGTTGTCAACTTTGATATTTTAATATAAATCAACTTGTTCATTCCGTTATTTTAATTGCGTATGAATTTTAATTTTTTTTGACGTTTTCATTGCTTTTATTACTTGAATGACTAACATTATGTCGAATTCTGAATAATAGACAAGAAATATACAAGGGTAACGTCAGTTTTCTTTGACGTTTTCATTGCTTTTATTACTTGAATGACTAACAATATGTTGAATTATGAATAATAAACAAGAAATATACAAGGGTAACGTCAGTTTTTTTTTGTAGATTCGAAAGAAAAACGTAGTAAGAAACTTATTTATATTTATAGGAAATCTTATATATTCTTATGCTCTTATTTTTTTCATTGTTACAAAAACGTGCACAATTAAATAGGCATAAATAGCAATTTCAATCAATATGTTTGCGCATTTTTACGCTGGTTACGTGGTCGCAAAACTAGATGCAGAATATGTGTTTTGCGCCTGCGGTTTTCCGGTTATTTTGTATGTATCTGTATGATGCTTGGTAGGAACGTGCGGTGTCTGTGACTCCGATAATTACCTTGTAACGCTTTACAGTTACTAACAATATTGATTAAGTTTATTAATTTGATAGATAGGCATTTCGTATGCTAATTTATCGACATATTTTCATATTTTCCATCATTATCGCTATTATAAAGGGAATAATTCCGATAATTCCAAATTTTTTCACATTTAATACGTACGAGGAACTTAACCGTGAAATTCAGTGTTGTCTGTGAAATTACGCACTGCCGAAACTTAATTTTTATATGATATTATAATAAGCGAAATAATTTTCTCAGGAGTAAATTCAGAAACTTAAAACAAAATCAGGAATATTTTTAGTATTCCCCGAAAATTAATTCTACATTATATATACTTTTTTTTTAAATCGCTTGTAAGTAATTATAAGGATTAAATATCAATCTATTTTATAAAATTATTTACACGTCTTATAAAAACATTATTTTTTTAATATGCTGGTAAAAATTTACATCTCATTTTATTTAATAAAAGTGCAGACACTATATTCATATTAGATGATTTTCTATAGTTTAAAATTGTTATAAATGAGATATGAATTAATATTACTTGTAAATAAAATTTATAAAACTGTTGTCAATACATCAAATACTTTCATCTCGATATAAATTTGTTATAAAATATGAAGTTTACTTAATATCACTTCAAGGAACATAAAGCCGATCAAATTCATCTTCCTTACAAGTATATCTACGGTTTGAAAGGCATATGAAAATATTCAATCAATTGGATAAATCTCTTTAAAATGTGAAACCTTAACTTGAAGATCATAAGTATACATTCGTGTGACAAAAGTTTTAAGGAATCCTTAAATATCATTAAAACTTTTGTCATAGAAATTAAAATTAACTAAATATTGAGTCATTTAGCTGATTTTGAGTGAGTTCTGCAGGGTACTTATCTCCAGAATTATGTACTACAGTAAAAATACTTGAAAAAAGTTAGTCTCAGTGTTAATCGAAACATGCTATTGAATAATTTAAGACAGAGTTAACATTCCAATTACTAATATTATTATTTAAGATATTAGTCTGTCAGCAGACCCTCGTCTTCTCACTTGCAGAGGAAACCAAGCCCTTATTCAATTTAACATCACTTTGATATGTCTAGCAGATAAATTTTAGAAAGGATCTACTGACTATTAATCGTAAAGCTTGAGATTAGCTTAGACTATTTTGAACGTTGAACCTGCTAATCAATTACACAGACATTTATATTAATATTAGTTGAGATAAGAAATGTTCATTCTACATTAGTTTCTATATTTCCATCCCGTCAATATAGACTTCTACTCGTAGGTAACCGAAATTAATACAATGATTTTTAAAGTGTTCTGAGTTTTAACTATTTTCTGTCTAAAATTAAATAAGTTTTAATATTTTCACTGAACTCAGTACTTCTAGAGTATTAATAGATTACTGAGTAGTAATTAAATGTCGAAAAGGTTGAAATATATAAAATTATAAACGTGAAATAAAGAAGAAATAGGTCCGGATAAGATATTTGGCATTACCTGATCGTTGCTTAGTTCATTTAATTGAAAGAATAAAGTTTTATGATATTAATTGTATTTAACTTCCATTCCATTCCATTCCACTCCACTAATAACGTGAAAAAAAAATTCATATAACTTACCTTAAAGTCAGACCACACGTTAAAATATTCGTCGAGTACTGTCATTTAGGCAAACTTTCCTATTTGCCTTGGTCGATTTACAATTAAAGTATTTTAAATGATTATTTAGGTAATTTATTTTATTAAATACTAAGTCAGGATATATATTTTAAAGTCTGTAGTAACAGACGTTCAAAGAGACGCATAAAAACACTAACCGATTCACATGTTTGTGTATACTTTCAAGTTGTAAAGACAATTAAAGTTTGTTTTTTGGGAAGTATTCTATAAACACTGCAAACAACAAATATACATAAAACGATTACGAAATTAATAAAAAAATTACAACTAAAAACCCCAACATCGTTTTTCACATTTTTATAAAGAGGTATGTACATATGACGATAATAAAGTGTATGTAAGACATTGAATTCAAACAAATGATGGATGGCAAGATTCCGCCGAGGGATATAATTCGTGTGTGGTCAATAAAGGTCACATATATTTATATGATACGTGTTTCAAACCAATTTAATATAATATTTATATGATATGTGTTTCAAATCAAATTATTATAATATAAATTAATAAATTATACTTTTCTAATCTTCATTTTTTTGTATAACGTTAACCGTGACTTTCATTACCAGTATTGGCCGGTAACACGAAACAATATTTAGACCATTGCAGCGGCTCACAATTTCGAGTAAGGATGATTTGTGTATTGGCAAAATGAAAGTTTCATATTTTGTTTTATTCATCGTCATTAATTTTGAAATAAGTCTTCTCGATTTTGTTTTTTGTGGAGATCATAATATCATTATGTGATATTCGACTATTTTTTTTCTTAACTTAACAGATAATCATTGAGCTTACAAAACGTACATAATAGGAAATCTATGTGTTCGTCATTGCCACTCCGTCTCCCTCACATTCAGGACGTGCTTTACATCTACAGCTTTATTACATTATATATGTTAATAAAGTAATTTGGTACAAAAGCTATTTACATAATTATTTATATTTAGAGTAGGAAAATCAGTAGAAATATGAAATAATCACATTACAACAAAAAGAATTTTCACTTTTGTGACAATAATTAATACAAAGGATATTTTTATTAACTTTTACATTAAAGAAGAAAATATTTAGTGACCAATATCTTAAAACGAAATATTTCCTTGTTGGGAAATATGTTTGATCAATGTGATTTTATTACAAAATACGTTTAGCAATTCGAATTTTGAACTACTAATTGAATGAGAAGAGAAAAATGAAACTGATGCAATTAAAAATTCAACATAAAATGTATATTTAATGAATTATTTTATCCATTCTTTATACTTTTTTTTATCCTTTTTTGTTTTTATCTTTTTTACTTTTGCCTCTCCTACTCTGAGTATAATTAATATGCCATTTTTTTTGTTAACTCAAACTTAAAAGTACTAAAACTTAAAAGATCCACTGACAAAATATCTAATAATTTTAAATATACAACGATATGTTGTCGGAAAAATAAGTCTTGACACTTATAAAAACGATGAAAAACATTGTATTTTCTATCAAATTGTTTTTCAAACGAATAAAAAAGTATTGAAATGAAGTGGTGTTGGAAAATGTTGATATTCAAATATTATTTGAAAATCGCAATTTATATCTTCAAAATTGAAAACGAACTTTTGGCCATGCAGTTCAAAATTCCTTGTGTTGTAATAATTTATAAACTTGGTAGTAACATTTAATATTATTTATATCTTAAAATTAATATTTATTTACACAAAAAATTAAAAATACAGTTTTTTACTTAATTAGTTCTTTACATACAAGAAAACACCCGTAATACCTAATTTTAAACGCAATTTTTTCAAAATTAATTTTGAGAACACTAAGGTAAATAATTACGACTTAGTTACAGATGTGAAACACACACACAGTCGACTTACTGATGTCTATTTTACATAGAAAGTGTCAACCCGAGGCGCTGTCGTAGGGTTCGTTCATCATTCCCACCTCCCTTCATTAGATTCTCAAGCATTTAAAATTTACTAGTACCTAAAACTAGAACTTAAGAATTTAGTACGATTAACCTAGGGCTTCTGAGGCTTAAATGTATTTAATAAGATATGTTTAGTGCTATTGAATTAAATTTATTTCGCAATCACATGAGCAAGTAGGAAGTAGACAAAAAGTCAAAAATATATTATGGTTCCCTAGTAACAATAATAACTGGCCTGGAGCAAGTATAATGGATCTAAATGTTCTTGTTAAATAATTATAAAAAATATTCTACTTATAGTTCAATTTTATTTTTAAAATGTAAAATATATTATTAAATTTATTCACTTAAAACGAGATAGTAGCATTATTACGTGGAAATTATATAATTATGTTAAAACCAGGCTTCGAAAAGATGGATTGATTTTAGAAAAGATTTATGATGATTTTTTCTTCAACTTCTTTAAAAATCTACTTCACTTTTATATTCATAAACTATATAAACCCTTTTCAATAAGAATTAGTTTTCTCCTAATAAAACTGATCTAGAAATTAATTATGATCATCTTCTTTTATGTAAATTTGATGAAAATATGATACATATTTTTTACGAAATGATTAAGTCTAAATAATAAATTAACTGTTGTTTTATTATATACAACACGAAGGCTAATTTCAAGATTTCTTAAAATTTTGCCTGATGACGAGAAAGGAAGATGTATTTTTACTTCCATTTGTTTAGTTCTCTTTCTCTGCTGTGGCTATTTTTTTAAATTCCCTCTTCGTCTTCCTTAGTTGGTATTTCTTCATTAGATTATTTCTCCTGTCTATTTTTAACATTTTTTTTTCATTTGCATGTTTCACACAAAACACTTGTATAGAATAATCCACGTATAGTTCTGTCTGTCGGTCTCTCATTGATCCAATTCTCGGAAACTATTTAATAGAGAAATTTGAATTTTTATATAATAAAAAAATATTAATCCGTATTTATCTCAAATTAACACTTTAAACAAATGTAATAATTGTAACGCGGAAATATAAAAATATTTGCAAATTGATATATTTTGTACATATATACATTAAAACTTTCAAATGTAATATTTATATTTTTTTAAATGTAATATTTAATTTTTATATGTACAATTTTATATGTAAAATTTTTAAAAATAATTTTCTAACGACATGGATATTATATAATGTGATATTTCGTTTAAACTAAAATCGTATTCGGAAATTTTCTGAAATAACTGATTTCAGAAAATTTCCGAATACGATTTTAGTATAATTCCGTTTTTTTTAATCCTTGAAATAATATAGTTTTATTTCAATGACTGATCTGCTGGGTTATGTACGAGTGGGGTAGAATTAAATTTATTTGATTGTTGAGTCAGGTGAATGATAATTGGTTTGCATTAAAATTAATTCTCAAATTTTTGAAATATTTTCATTTTATGGCGCTTTGCAAATTTATACACATTTTTCAGATCTTTGGGCATTAGAACTTTTCCAGTTTTCTGGTTAATATTAAAGCACATATTGTCGGTATTAAATATTTGGCTCGAACCTTTCGCAATTATTTTTAAATTGATTTATTTATTTATTTATTTATCTACTTTAATGTATCTGATGAATACATATGGCGGACTTATTGCTACGAGAGCAATCTCTTATAGCCAAACATAAAACCAATCCAGCCCCGTTCAACGAACGGCCGGGAATCAAACCCGGGTCCCGCGGTGCACCGCATCGTCATAGGCGATGCCTTGTGATCAATCCAACACACTACGGTGATGACAACTGTCCATTGTGGGAAGAAATTAATTGATTTTGGATGGCATCTTTACTAATCCAGACACTTGCATGTGTTACATGTTCAAAAGATCTTTTACTGGAAGTCTTTCAAGTAAGTAGTCTTTCAAATTAAAAAAAAATAATTGGTTGAGAAATGACGGAGTTATTAAATTATATTCACGAAAATACAGTTTATTTGATAACCTCCTCCTCTTTTGAATTTGGTTAAAAACTTATCGAAAATTTGTAATTTTTTTTAAGTAAATGCAACACTTTTATAATATTTCCATCTTAGAAAAATCGTTTCACTTTTTCGTTCCTAACCTTGTTCAGTTGATCACAAACTTTTTAGCAGAAAACAATTTCTTATGTAAATAAACCGCAAAACAAATTTTCTAAAACAAACTTACTGAATTCAAAGTCTACTCGAGAACATAAACTTACTGAAGTCAAAGTTTTCTGGAGAACATACAAATAAGAGCCGCAAGTACGTACAAATAACAACTTCAAACAAACGTCTACAGGCCCTTCAAGACCGTTCTTGAGACGGCGATTATATTCAAAACCACTTTCATTGCCGATAATTTGAAAAGTTTTGTATTCTCTATTTGTCTCAAGTATCTGATGATACTAGTGAAAGTACTTATATATTTGGCTAAAAATGTTTTAATATAAATTTGACTTCAGTATTCCGTCGCGTTCTAATGAATTTTCAAATATATACATGCTTACGTTTTATCTGAAGGTATATTTAGTGATAGTTGCTAAAAAAGTTGAAAGTTTGATTATTTAAAATTCATTTACGATTATGGGCAATTCAAATGGTTATAGATTAATCTTACATTAGGTTTTATTTCTTTGAATTGCACCTTCGTTTCTATAACATAGAGTATATGTATATGATCGCATAGCGAGGTGTACATGATCGCATAATAACATGGATCTGAAATATTTTGATTTACAAATTAAACACAGAGATACTTTTTGTATGATGTATGTCACTAAGTATTTGCTGGAAGTTTTAATCAAAATAGTGTGTTGGCAGTATTTTATGTGAATGATTTATTTATATATTCAGATTTCATATTATTTAAATTCATTTGTATGCAGTTTTAAAAATAATGAGAATAAAAAACTTTTGCGGCATGATTTCTTTACACAATTTCATATCATTTTATGTTTTATTTCTTATTAACAGTGCAAATATCGAAATATAAGAAATCATGAGTGCGCCATATTTAAATTTAATTTAAAAAGATTAATTTTATTTTGGTCTTACTGTTTTAATAAATTCATTATTTAATTGAAAGTTTGAATAATTTCATTATTCCAATAAAGTGAAAATTGTGAGAAAGGAATTCTCCTTCAAAAAGGCAAATGTTCATACTTATAAATGTACATTAATTTTTAGACGTTTAGGTAATAACCACTCCATTATGTTTTTAAATTAACATGTGATTTAGAAAGTGTTTAATTTATTAATGAACATAAAACGTCACAACTTAAAACTAATCAGGTTTAATACATTCTATTTGCTGTAAAGTGAAAACTGTGAACGTGGCACTTTGTGATTTAAAGAAATATATATTTGAATACGTTGAAAAAAAGAACTTTCAAACCAAATGCGCAAAAGTAATATTTTTTATTCACTTGTGAATATTTATATTTATTTTTTTCTTACAAAAGCGTCCCAAAAAGAAATTTGGTTTTAAAAGAAATCATTCAAAATTGAAAAGATACTGAAAATGGGACACAGTCTGTCTAAATTATTTTACTCGCCTATTAAACTGATTAATAATCAAAATTACTTAAATTGAGGTATTCAATATGTACGATGATATATTTTGTACATATAATGTCAGTATGTGTTGTCATTATGTGTCAGTAGTGTTTTTAATGTCAGTATTACTTGTTTCATTTATGTTTAGCATTTTATATGAACTAACAACATATCGTTGTCGAGAAAATACTTCTTTTTAGAGTTAAAGTGAAATATATAAAACTTCGCGTTTCATATTTTATGTAACATCAGGAGTCGCATTTTCTGTGTAACGATTATTTTACAGTAAATTATATAGTTAAAATAAACCTACTCAATATATTGAGTAAATATTCGTATTTGTAAATGACTTGCCAATAACATGTTTATAAATATTCATGCATTTAAAAAATTTCTCATCTTTTTAATTGTTTCAGTAGGGCTTAGAAATATTAGGAATGAAAATGACTCAATATTTAAATTTTAATGAAACAGATGGCTATTTCACTAATTACCTTTAAATAGATTATTTACGAGAGGAAGGAACTAATCGTTTATTTGTCGAAATAAATCGATTTCCCGTGCAATATGTACTATAGCAATGCCAATGGAAATTGAACGGTGCCCGACGAGAGTTTAATTAATTTGAGGATTGCCGAGAACTTGACATTAATTTTTTGACGTTAGTAGACACAGTATAAAACTATTTTGATTTGAATCATGTAAAAATGAAATTTTGAGTTCCCAAATTATGGAAGAAGCCGGGATACCTTTTAGTTTGAATTGTTTCTGACTTTTTTGCGGAATTCAACATATGACGATTAAATTGCAGTAGGGAATTGATCATATTCCACAGAACATGCACTTTTTTCAACCTCCAACTTTGTTTATATATTTCTTCCATATCTTACATTTTAATTTCTTTTTTTAAATATTATAATTTTTCATTTAAAAAGAAAGGTTATTTCAATTTTTCTGACCATTTCTTTTGTTACGTTTAATTAATTACGGCAGATTATTGTTACATGCAGTTACTCATCTATTAATTACGGCAGATTATTGTTACATACATTTACTCATCTATTAATACACTTACTGTTGACATAAGCATAAGTTTACTGATTATTCCACTTATTTCAAGTGTTAGGAAACAAATCGGTTAGAAATTAAACCTTTAGTTTTTTAGTATAATTATCTGTATAATTAATCTCATTTCAATGATATATATATATATATATATATGTGTGTGTATATATATATATATATATATATATATATATATTAATATACTATTAACATAATTTCAATTACCGCCACGAAAGCTTACAAACTTTAAAATCCTGAGATGTCTTGATTGAAAAATGTTTGATGTTGATATGAAGATTAGAAAAATAGCTTAATTTAAATTCGAAAATAAAGTATTCAAAGCGGTGTATTTATTACTATAAAGAGAAGCATATGAATTAATTCAAATAATGTGGAAACGAAGATGAGCTATCCTTTGGATTTACTATAGACAAAGATTAATTAATTATAGCAAAAATATTGCAACAATATAAAATCCCCTCCATCTCAGTTTTATTGATACGGCTTTAGGAACAATTTCTTAATTTAACAATAAATATGTCAAAACTGTAGAACTTAAAATATCCTAAATGTTATATTTATTTATTTTAATAATGTCCGTAAACCAACAGGTTACAAATATTTATGAAATATTGAATAATGACATTTTGAATATTTCTTGTATTATTTGGTTATCATTCAGTAGGCTTTCCATCTTCGTGAGAGAATAAATTAGCATTAAATAGAGTAATGTTTTGTATCATGGTTTCACATACATTACATCACATCTTTTTATATGGAAATATATATATATATATATATATATATATATATATATATATATATATATATATATATATATATATATGTGTGTGTATGTATATATATATATATATATATGCATATGTATGTATATTTTTTTGGTTCGCTCTTACCATGCAAAGTACGTAATTAAATTAAGCTTTTATTTGCGTTCTACTATTTTCATACTAGCTCTTTTGAATTGTACTTCCACTAAGTTTCTCTTTAGTTTTAAAATACACTTTTAAAACTTTACATTTTTACAAAAAAAATAAAAATTAATTTATAATTCCTCAGTAATAAACTTTCAATATGTCCCTAAGCAGCTTGCAAATATCGCATTCTTTTAGTTTGTCGATTAGGTATTTTCTTATATATGTTGATTTATAACAGATTAGTAATCCATCACAATAAATTAAAAATATTTATTAAGATTGGTGATTAATTTTAGAATTTTTAGGAAAGTCGTCGAACGTTTAAAATGTTTTATAACACGTTATAAATAGGTTAATGTTCATTAAATAGGCCAATTTCATTAAATAGGCCCTTTAAAGGCGTTACTCAAATAAAATGGATTTTTTTCGGTCAACAACTGCCTAATAAATTTTATTTTCATCAACACGCTATATCATATATTGTAAAATATACTTGTAAAAAATTGTAGGAGTTCGGCTGACATTAATTTTGCAGTCGACATTGTGCCAACTTGTTCAAATCGCTAAACAATCTTTCGCAGAACACAATTGACAGTTTAGAAGAACTTAAATACCTTTTCGATTTTTAATATCACTTAACAAAATTTCACACTGAACGTGTGTCTATCAACCAGATAGAGGCGAGTTGAGGTGTAAATATAGATGATATATATATATATATATATATATATATATATATATATATATATATATAGTGTATATATAGATATTTTGATTCTGGAAACGAGCCTTGGTAAATTTGCTAGATTGGGCTATGAATATATGATCGTCCAATAAACCTAATGTTATTGAACAAAGTAATATTCGAATACATCTCATCTATCATGAATATGTTACATTCAGGTGTTCTGGTGAAGGAACAGTTTACAAGGTACATAATACCACCTCGCAAGGTATGCGAATATATATAAACATATAGCAACTTTTTAAATTACAATGAAAAGCCGATTATCCAGATCTTAATTGCACGAATTTGCGATTAACTAAATTATTAAATACTTACGGTTTCATTATGACGTCAGAGTAAAAAAAGCTTCTTTCGTTAGTAAATGTCACTTTCACATGCTTCTTCACCTTCTCGAAAACCCTCTGTTTTGCCTTTACTATCTCTGTGTTTGTTTTAGTCGTTTATGAATAGCTACGATATCTTGATATGCACTGATATAAAAATATAAAAATATCGAAAAAGTAGCTTCGTTAATTAGTCGTAAAATAGTCGGCGTGTATGGAGTAGACACTATGATATTCCTTGAAATAAAATATAAAGAGTAAAACCTAATAATAATATCCATATATTTTGACACATATTCTTATGTAGTATACATAAGAATAAGTATCCAAGTACCTTTGGGTATATTTACATACCTCCACAAATACCCCCACAAATATTATGCAAGTCCATTTGTTGCGGCGGTGGATATTGCGTTGGGCTGTTTCTACATTATCAGATTTCAATGCTTATTAACTAATCCATGTATAAGAAAGGTACATCTGACATTTGCTGCTTATATCAGATCTTATTTTCAGTGTTATGAGATTTAATAATCAAAATTATATTATGTTGTATATTTTTGCTACAAAAGTATAGTTTTATATCCAATGTAGCGTTACTGAAACTGTATTTTCTCAAGATTATAGATTAACTGTTGGATAATACGCCTTCCACCATAATAGCACAAAAACTAACATTATATCACCATTCAACTTTTCACTGACCGTCCAATTATAAAGTTCGGCAAGTATATTCGTCAATATACATAAATTCTGTAAAAATGTCATCATACTTTAGGACAGTAACTGTAATCTTGTCGTGGTCACATTCAAACTGATATTCTAGGCGATATCAAATGTACTTCAGGCCATATATATTTAACATAACATCTTGTAATGTCAGGTACGAGTTGAACTCCTACTACAAGGATTCCGTACACCCACGTACATACAAAAGCTTAAGCATAATACATATAAACGTGCATATTATATAAATATGTTTACAAATATTTGCATTATTTCTCACCATGTAAACATATTACCTGATTATGTTTTCCCAGGCCTAAAAATGTTACGATTTTTTTTCCAACTATAAGATTTATATTTATTGCTATAGTTTTCTATTGGGAACTCATATGATGGATATAAGTTGATTTTTATATTGCAAATTTTATATTAGAAACATATTGGTATTTTATATTGGAAATTATCTATCTATAAATATCTTCCGAGTATTACATTAAAATTATACAGGATCCATATTTTCTTTCTGTTTCTTCACTCAGGTTATCACATACTTGCAACCAAATGAAAAACAACACTAACCTAGACCATTCATGGCACCTTATATAAGGAATATTTCCCAGAACGATCATCCTTTTACGACCGAGTAGTAAACAATATATCAACAAAACATGTAAAAAATAATTTATCATTGACTAAATCATCACTGAACATAATTATAGGAAAAAGCATAACCACTATAACATTTACGTCGACTATAACGAGGTATATGGTTCACTCTCACATTACTAGCAGATAAATATGTTTAAAAATCTACAAAATACCATTCTAGAATCAAAAACCACTATCTAAGTGGCTATCGTAACAGAACATATAATTAACTATTGTATTATTATAAGATATAATTGACCTGTTAGAAGGTGAAATTCGCTACCCATAAAACCAGAAGTGTACTAGTTAATTAATTGACTGGTTAATTTTAGTTAATTAATTGCATTTTGCGCATCTATGCTAGGAGTGGCATCAAATTCATTCTTTTTTGCACTTCGTTTCCTCTCAGCTATTCTAAACAAAAAGGATAATTTTGTTTTAAAAATAATTTATATCTTCTTGTGTTTTTTTAAAATAATTAAACACTTAAGTCTTAAAGCATTAGCCTATCATAAATGTATATGCACTGTTCCATCTTAGTTACATCATGACATCCAGTTTTTTACATTTACTAAAACCCAAGTAGGATACTTCATCTGTACCACGGAAAAAATAAAAGAGGTATTGGAGTGGAATTAATAATGTAAGAAAAATGGTATGAACTTGAAAGGGAATAAAAGGTTGTATCTTAACAACCAACACTTTACCTGAAGACTGCCCAAAATTTTAAAGTTTCATATAAATCGATTTAAGACATAAGGTGATCGGACTTATTCCTAAATCCATTCATAAAGCCATCAAATAATTACCGTTATTTAAATCCATTAATGTACAGCTCCAAAAGTCAAGAGTATCGCTTCATTACATATCGTTTCCTCACTTATTCCTCTGCAAATTCGGAAAGGCAAAAAAGCGAAATCGATGAATTTTAAATTACTGATAAAGTTAAGAGAGCTGGATTTTTTCTTTAAGAAAAAAAAATTTAGTACCTATAACATTTATCACGCCTTTAAATTGTTTATACCGAAGTATACTACTTTAACTGTCTACATATTTATTAATACGTATAACGTAAAGATTTAACACCATTTTCTATTATCCGAAAGAAAATCACTAAATTTTAATAACCTAAATTCTACTTGGAAGCATTTTTTTAAAGGTGATCTTTCGTTTATGTATGAAATCTCGTGTGGCCCGTATAATATTACTGATTTTATATGTCTTGTGCGAGTTCTTTATCTAAACTTATTTGTGGCGATCAATAGTGAGAAAATACCGATTTTTTTAAATAAGCAACTTACAAAAATAACACCGATTTCCTTAGGAAATATAATCAAACGTCTAATTTTTTTCAATACAATAGAGATAATAGTTACTACGAGTAATAAATAAGCTAAATCCGTAAATTCTTTATAGTTTTTTTACAAAATATAGGTAAAAGACTTTGCATCTTGCTGACTTTTTCATAAAACAATATCTTTTTGCAGAATGTTACCCATGTCAGGTCACAATAGACAATTGTGATTGATACTTGGCTCGTAAAATTTTATTCACAAAATTATATTTACAGATCTAGAAATGATTGTGCATGGTTTTAGATATAGTTTGCTTGTTGTTATGACTTGATCTTTTTTCCTCAACGTTCTTCTTTTAACTCCGAGTCTGCGAAATTGTGGTACTTGATTCTTTGGCTTCCAAGAAAAAATATTTTTTGAAAGATCCACTTATTTACATATTTATCAACTTTCAGATAAGGTGTATATGACAAATTTGCTTTAATGGCAGATTTTTAATGCATATTAATTTCTAAACTTATCGTTAAATCTTTTCCAGATTTAACGATAAGTTTAGAAAAAATGGTTGGTGGATTGCAAGAGTTAACATGGAAAATCGCAATGGTGTACTAAAAAAATTGTAAGCCATTTATATTATTATTTATTGCCACGAGTAAGAATGAAAAAAAAAGGAAAGATAAGAGCATAGAAGAATCGAAGTTCAAAACGGATAGAATTTTTCCTTGAAAAAATATATCCAGGTTATTTTGCTACTTGCTTGCAAAATTAGATAGTCGCATAAAATACTTATAATATATTGCCTATCGTTTAGGTAAGTAATATCGACTGTTCTTGATAAAATTTACCACGTTTTTGAGCATTGAATTATGCGACAACAAAAAATATGATGTATTATAGCACATTCTTGTCTTGAATAAGATCTAAAGACATTCTGTTAGAGGCCGTTAAATGGGTCATGGAATTTTTCAAGTTTAGTCTTATAAATTCTTAAGACCGCTAAACATCGGTATCGCTTAGAAGACATTATAAACTAGTTAATTACTTTAGTTATAATGCAAATATTATTAGTTGAAAAAATAAGTAGATATTTCACTCGTACAAAACAATCAAATTATCATGGTCTATTTAAAGCAATAGAAAAGATTATTGCTTAAATTTGGTATTTATTACAGCTGAAGGGTTTAATAGAATTTTATTACTTGTGAATAGAGACTTAAGTAACCACGTAGTAAAGTCCATCATAGCACGAAGAAAGTAAAAAAATACGCAATTCATTATAACGAATGGCTTAAAATCACTGTTTACTTGTCGAGATAACATCTTAAAGTGCTACCTTTTTAAATGCAAACCTTGTAGTTACGGTCTTATTGATATTAATTTTACATATTAATTATTATATAACTAAGAAATGCTCGTTTTACATTATAAATCAAGTCATATTTATTTAAAGTAGAGATATTAGCAGAGATGCCCTTTGATTAAATTTTGCATATCGTAACTGGTCTCTATGTGTTACGCTTAGAAACAGTATGATTTAAATATTATAAATTACACCTAAATTAAATTTATTTTACTGCAAAATGAAAATTATGATGAAGTTTGGTATTTCCAAAAATTGTTAACAAATGAATAACAGAGTTTTGTTGCTTGCAACATTGATTTGATTAAGGCATGGCTATAATGAAATGAAAAAAATATATTTAAAAGGAAAGAAGAGGAGAGAAGGAGAGAAGTTAAAATAAATTTTAAACATTTAAAGCAAGTATGGAAACAAAATGGTACGTGCTATTAGCAAATACATTATGTCGTTGAAATAAACTTAAAACCATTAAAAAGTGTAATTCATTTAAATATTCTGCAAAAATATTTAGTTAAAATACTAGTAAATATGGCACCACATATCATTTAGAGGAACTCATATTTCGTTTGTGAATCAATACAATTCTTGATGCATCTGACCGGTGGAAGTAATTTATGAAGTCTAATAATTTACAATAAAAATTACGCAGACAAAAATATAATATTCAGTACTTATTATATTCATAGTCTATTTCCGTTTTTTTTCAACATCACCATATTAAAATTATTAACCCTTAATAACAATTCCAATAGTAATGAGTATCTTTATACCTTAACTAAATCATTGGTTTGTTTTTCTACTCTAACTATTCTATTATACTTTAATTATAAATTAGTAAAGCTACTGGTTAGGGTTGTAGTACAAACATTTTTTGTTAAAGACCTTTCACATTTTGTCGTTTTGATCATAACGTCTGCCCAACTCCTAAACAATCTGCCAGAATGTTTCTTATAACTGCTTTTGGCTATCTGGTGTCTCAATAGTGTATGGTAGTCTGATATTCTGGGTACATGATTGGTCTATTTCCATTTAGTACAGGATTGTAGATGAGCGTGTGTTAATTTCCTTTCAAATTAATTAGTTTCTAATTTTTTTATCTTCTTTTTAACAAGACTTTTCTTCTGTATACTCCTATCTGACATCCATAAGTAAAACTAGGAAGAATGCAATTATCTAAAACTGTTCTTATTAGATGGAGCGCAACTGTGCCTTGAAAGTTAATTTTTTAATCCAGAATTTGATCCATGCTAAGACGATTCGCCTATATAATAATTTCTTTGTACTTTTATCACTATATTCTATTTTTTACCTAGGTACTTTTCTATCTACTACAACTCTGCATTAGTATAGTAGAATTTTCCTCTAATGGTATTTGTATTGAAAAATAATTACATAATAGGATATGTATGTAAATGCTTACTATCCCCATACGTAAATGCTTATAGCCTATAACCAAGAGGCTTCTTAAGCAATCTTTAAAGCCATCATTTTATTCAAGAAATGTACAATTTGTTTTAATAAAAATGGCCACTTTATCTTAAGCATTCAGTATATTTAGATAGGATTGGGTATACCGAACCATAAATAATTTAACTAAAACGTGTGTAACATAGTTATTTTTAGGCTCGTTAAAAATACTAATTCTTTATCAGTATTTTAGTTTCCAACAAAAAGAATAAAATTCGAAACAGTGTTTTGAAGAAAAAAATGTAATATCGTGGGAATAAATTTTTGTCACAAAACATAATGGAGTCGGTACGGCAAGAAAATTTCGTTCAAAATATGTTGAAGCAACTTGCAATCAGACTTGGTTTTTTACTAGTCTTAAAATATAAAAGTTCATTAGCTCAAAGTTTATTAAAGGTAAAATTAGACCACAAATACTATTCTGATAAAATAAAATCTATAATACTTTTTATTAAACAAAATTTTTGGTGACAAAATTACGTAAGAAAACAAAAAATGGTCGGAGTCGAAAAAAATAATCCACGTTTGTTTTCTTTTCAAGGTAACGTAAAGCTTTTTTCCCCCAACAACTTTCAATAATGATTAACATTTGAATATGATGCTTTTTTGCAGGTAGCAAACTTCGTAATTTTAACGTAGTAGGCCAGCTTTTCATGTTCAGTAAAGTTGCTTGAAAATGACAATAAAATTTATTTTGCGTTTCAATTGAACTCATGAAATATGAGTGATGATAGCCGTTCAGTCTATGTTATAAATTAAGAGTTGCCTAAAAATATTTTCTCTGTATGGTTGACTTATATGAACGGGAAGAACTTTCATCCACACACGTTCGATACATACAGATAGTAGTGTCATTTAACGTCTTATGATATACAGTATCCACCAATATGGGTACCTTAACTTAGTTTAAAGGGAGATTTGCGTATTATTTCTTCTCGATGTAAAAAGGAAACAATGCGACAGGATTACTTTTTCCTGGTTTGTGTGATATACAGTTAGGTAACACTACAAAGGTAAGGTACTAGGTACACTTACAAAGCAAGTAAGTTAATTTATCGACATATGTTCAGTAAGTTTATTATGAAGAAACTAGATATGAAATGACGAGAATATAGCTAATGTAATTAATATCGATGTCGTAGAATTTGATAAGTAAAAAGTATGTCAAAGTTAGAGTAGCTTTATATTATAACGTGCTAATAATTATGTTTTTGAATAATTTATATTAAAAATTACATAAATAATATTACGAGTTTCAATTTTGTGTGTCTTTTTGCTTATTTTCTCGGAATGTCAAAACGTACACAAATCGGATGTGTCTTTGCTTTTCTTAGCTTATATACTTAAAGTTAACTCACTATACTACATCAAGCAAAATTAAATATTTATAGTATTAAATAAACTACAAGAAAAAGCATATGTGAAAAAATGCGAATGTTTTCATACATTTGTATGGCTAAATTGTATGGATAAATGAATTCATTGCTATTTTAATAGATGCGGCGTTGTAGTGTGGAAAATTTGAATTCTAGCTGGAAGCTAAAAGTATAAAACCGGTACATTAAAATTTAAAAAATGGAAATTCTATGACCAAAAATAAGACTTTTATACCATTCCGCTAGTGCGTATTTGTATTCGTTTATCGTTTTTCAAATCATACAATCAATTGGTGTTGTGAATTATTGTCAAATCGTTTTGCCGAGAATATTGGAAGAGAAAATCAAATGAATTTACTCGATAATGAAGCTATTAATATAATTGCACTGTGTTCAAAAATCTATTTCCAGCGTCGCATCATACTCTTGCGTATTAAATACTGTTCCACTACTGCAGCATTTGCCGAGATTTTCCGTGACCCTTTTAATTTTTACAATTATTGTATCATTCGAGCACATAACTGTCCTCATCGTTTCTTACAAATGGTACCAAAATTGAGGTTTATATTATTTATCATAAGTCATTTCTTCCATGTAACCAGCGCAATAAATTTATCTTGAAGGTCAACATATGATACCGTTTCTCCGCACTGCGCTTAAGCACTCGCATCAAATTTCACTTTCCGCGTCGACGATGAAATGTTTCTCAGGGATCTGCTGATATGGATGAGGGTCTCGTGATTAATATCACGGGATCATTTCAGTGTATCTTTTGCAATTCTTCCAGCGTCTGTCCCTTGCTTACGAAAAAATTATTGGGACGTTTGATATAAATACTTATATTCGGCGCAGGTTAAATTTTCTTGTTACTTTGATTATAACAAGATATGATTGAAAGAAAAAATAGGGGAAATAAAATGTTTTTCACGCTTCTTTACACCAAAAAAAATATTTTGCATATATATTATAGACACATGCGTTTTTTAGATGATTTTTTAAATAAAATTGTAAATAATAATCAAGTATATTAGCCAGAATAAGTTTATACAGTCAACAATCAAAAATATTTATACCAAAAATGTTAGAAGAGCCAATTGAATTACGCTATATTATTTCATTTTGTGTATAAAGTGGAGCATTATTTGAAACAACGATCTATTAATTTCAATACTACAATATTTTTTGTTAGAATTTAATATAAGTAATTTCTGGAGGTCTTTCTAAAAATAGCAGAAAACATATACTATTCAACTCCTTCATCATCTAAGCTATGTTCAAAATTATGTAAAATAAATCTAAAATTTTATCCAAATGTTGCTGACTGTATAATTTTCTGTAGAAATTTACGATAGTTTTATACCTCTGAAGGATTTGGAAAGATATTATTTGAAAATAATTAAAAAAATATACCATATACCCTTCTACTCGTATATAACAGGTTATTATATACTAAAATGAACAAAGTGTTTACTCGCTATATTAGTAATGTCAATTGAATAAAAAAATGTGTTAGCATTTTTTTAAATGTCATTCCTAAACTAAACTTACAATAATTTACCATTTATATTTTCCGAATTTCTATGTTAAAATTATTTATTACCCTAGTTAACCATTTTTAAAACGTTTGACATGACTTTGATATAATGGTATAGTAATAATTTGAATATAGTTCCCGTCTTACAAAAAGGTATATAATAAATTACAATGTATTGTAAAAATATGAGAATGTGAACGATTGTTAGAAATTAGTTCATTGCTAGTTTAATTGTATAATACATTCAATTTTGAACTAAATCGTAAATCCAGGGAAGGGAAAATATCTGCAGCCAAATTACAAATATCCTAATTAAAATTACAAAAAAGGAAATAATAAAAATTAATGCTTTTTAAGATGGCAAACTTAATAAAAATCCATATTGTATTACTGGATATGAGAAATAGTAAGGATTTGTAAGGAAAAAATACCGCAAATATTATGACAACGAAAAGTACTATTGGAAAACTTTTAAAAAATGTCACCCAAAATTTGATGAACTAATTCTAAATTACTTTCGAAAGTAAATTACATTTTAATATTTATAAAATTTGTAAATTATATAAAAGTTGTTTTGAAAATTAAGCCTTTTTTTGTCCTCAAAATCTAAAGAAACAAAATACCTTTCTCGTAAAACGCGAGAGGAGTTCCACGTGTTAAAAAATATTCATGGAATGTCAATTACCATTCACTGCATTAAATATTTTTAATCATTCTTGCATCTTTCAACGTTTTAAATGCGTTTAAACAAAACAAAACACCAAAACTTGCACAACAATGTGTTTGTATAAATGTCACAAATAAATTAGTTGGAGAAATAATTTGGTTAAAAATAAATTCGATACAAAGTTTTTTAGTACAAGCAATATCGATTAATATCGCTGGAAGAAAATATAAATTCTTTTTTAAATAAGTTATGTTTAAGCTATTAAAGGTATTTTGTGACTACTGTGAGTAGATCATGAAACAAGTTCGGACACTTAACGATTATTATACTTGTATTAGTCAATGGTATAAATTGCTTAGCCACTAAATAAGATTGTATCGAGGAACGCACCTAAAAGTAAAATTGCCCTTATATTTAATGGAACGTAGAAATTATTTCTGTAATTCTGACGCACTCATGTCGGCACGTGTTTAAAATTTATTAATAAATGTCAAACTACTCTACTTTTGTAGAAGACAAACAAAATTGTTAAATCGTTAATGCGATTAAAATTTTAGAAATTTTAACATATTTATCCATTTTAAAATTTTCATCAATTTATTCGTCCAATCAAAACAATGGACAAATACTAATACAGTATGTTACGTAGATACCAGAAATGTAAAGTCATAATATCAGTAAGCCAGTTATATTGCTATAGTTAATAACCATTAAATTATATACGTTGGGATGGATCGAAACCTCTTAAATCTTCCAGAAACCGATAGTAAAACAATTGTTGAAATTCAAAAAAAAAATTCAGCAATGAATAGAGCAAAACAGTATTTAAGAAAAAAATCTTATAGAATAATATTACGTAGTCAGCTCAAATTCCCAATCATCCAAATATTGATTTGTTCAAAATTGTTTGAAGAAGTAAATAATTTAACATTGAATTAGAAATATTGATGAGGAGATCGCAATAACGATTTGTTTTTTTTTATTTTATCTGGATTTTTTCGAATGAAGTCTTTATCAGTCTTTACATATTTTTAGTGATGCCGTGTTTTAAGCAAGTTTAGGAATGGTGAAGTACCACAGATATAAAGTTTCGTAATATATTGTACACGAGTTATTGTTGTAAATTGACGTATATATCGTGACATTAATCATTTAGTCACTTGACTCAAGCTGGGCATGTAGAGTAAGGTATTTCTAAATAGATGAAAGAGACATATTTTATTATGACATGTAGAAAATACAATCTACGTATACTATGTGACTTTAAAATTTAAAGATTTTTAGGAATTATTTTGTTTATATAAAAACTCCATATTCTATTAATTGTTGCAAGACCTTATCTCTTCATTCCCAGTTCCTGGACTGAATCGTGCTACGACATGCAGTATTTGCTAACAAAATTGTGGAGATTCCACGTAGTGGACAAATAAAGCAAATTGTTTACATATACAACATTCGGTTTATTATTTTTCTATGTAAAATTCCACAAACGGGAAGCTTAATATACCTTTTAATAAAGATTTCATTAGCATTGTTTTCCGATTGTGAATATTGATGGTAATATTCGAAATATTTTTTTTGTTATATTGTATTAAATAATTCTGATCTTTGGGGATGTATATAATGGGTTATTTAATAATTAATAAAATGTGGAAGACACTTACAAAGTTCTTAATCTATTTATTGATTTAATTAAGTTATACCCTTGTATCTGTATGAAAGTCAGGGAGTAAAGAGACAATACAAATTTGATAGTTAATTAGATTACAATGTTAGAGGGTACGGAAAAAATACAAAATTAAACATTTATGTGACATTATAAAGACAAAGAATACAGAGAAAATACATAGACAGACACTTGTGTTAGCTTCTAACATTTAAATTTCAAGACTTATAAATTTTAATATAATTCTGGTTAAAGCCTTTTGTAAATATACCAGCAAAATTATCCTTAATATCTTTAAGTGTAAGTCACTATTGGAGTTCATCATTTTTTATTTTTTCACAAGGTCTAGAGTTGTAAATCGGGCCTCTTAGTTCCTCCTTCATACGAAATGTCCATTTGCACCCAGGTGCCTTTATATTCTGTGCTTCATCTACTAATGTCCACGTTTTATCATGATGATGAGAATCTCATTCTTTATTAATTAATATTTTCTGCATTTCAGAGTCATCCAACTATATTGCTTCACTGTAATTAGAGGAATAAGATGAAATAGTCTTTTATTAAAACGTAGATAATTGGTTTCTTTTTTTCATATTGTTTTAGAGACATATTTTTTTACATTTCATCAGGTAAACGTAATTTTTTACATATTTTCATTTAATAAAGGGACTTTTACTTTTCTTCTTAATTAAATGGATTCAAGCGTAATAATATTGACACACACACATTATGTTTTTATCGTAATATGCTAGTAATTTGATAGCATTAGTAGATATAGCCGCTCGCCGTAGTTCGTGTCATCGGGAGTTAGTCGAAATCCTTAAGTTCCGTTGATTAAGCAATCAGGCAAATTACATTGCTTAATTTAAAATCGCGTCACGTTAATTAAAGTTTTTATAGCCTGATACATATGTATCAAAAGAATTAAAAAAAAATTGAAATGATATTAAAAATGTCAATTGACGACACGCTTGTATCAAATATGTATTAAATTGAAAAATGTTCTATGACCAAGACGACCAACAACAATGTTTTTCCTCGTGTGTTTTTCAAAAGACTAACAACGTCTTTTTTCGTGCATTCTTCAAATTCCATTTGAAATGTGTGAGTACGTGTAACGTAAAAGGTATACAAAGAAACACACAAGTAAGCAAATAGATAAAAAGGCTGACAATCAGATAAACATAAAAAATCAAAACCAATATTTGTATTATTCTCCATTAATTTTATTAAGTATACATTTTTTTTGTAAATATTTTCAAAGAACAGACAAGACAATTCTACCTTTTTGTTATATGTATATTTTTTATATCAAATTCTACATTCAAAACGCCTTTCAAAGAAAAGCATTTCGTTTCGAGATAGTCTTGTAATCATTTTTTAATGTTTTTATGGAAAATATAAATATTTTTTGCACATATCGTTCAGTACTGAAAATTCATTTGACTCAAATTACTCAGATCACAATCAATTGTGCAATGTACTAATTAATAATTTGCTGACCTATTTCTAAGTAATATTTACATGTTTACTACAATATAAATTCAAGTATTTATTTGCATAATCTGTTTTCCGAAAGAATTTAACCCGTATGATACTAACATTATTACCTGTTACTATGGACAACAATTCCAGCTGCGACAACTAGATGATACATTACAAATAAACTTTTCGGGCACTTTTCAATGCATTATTTTCACAGACATTTTTAATGACATGGATTAATTTTAAAAACTTTTTTAGAAACATACATACATTGCGTATTAACAAATAAAATTTTTGGTAACACTAGTTATTTTTTATAACATAACGAATTGATATGTGGAATCAATTTGCCGTCTATACAGATTGAAAACAACAACAATACAGCCTTTTTCAGAATTCAAGCCTTTAGGAAACAGGATATGTAAAAAGTGCCTTTTCTTCATTAATGTAGTATGAAATAAAGAAAAAAATGTGGGGTACGTAAATGAAAACGAAAGGAATTAATAGCCATATTATAATTTACCCATTATTTCAAAATACTAATTTGCTTCTTTCTTATTTGAATCCTTATTATTAATTCTGTTCAATTGATAAAATAGTCTTTTTGATAAACCAAAGTGCCATAAATTCGATCACGTATGTCTGTAACAGCACACGCGTGCGAACCTATATTCCTTTTTTGCTCTTTACTTTCTTTCGCTCAAGCAGTCAGGTAAAAAGAATTACCCACTCCCTAATTACTTGGCTAGCATCAAAACTGTGGGGAAAGTCAGACTCGTATACTAAATTATTGAAGAAATTTGGCAGAGTTTTTTTTATTAATTATATTATATTTTCCGGTAATTAAACCTGTAACGATTAAATTTTCTCAAATTGAATAGGACTAATAAATATCAAAACCTTCGCCACTCTTTCTTTTACCAGTAATTTATTGTTATGAAAATTGTTTGTGACGTCTGACTAATTTATTATTTTTTACTATTTTTCACATTTCATCTCGTATGCATTGCATATCTTTATCTTTCTCTAAGTGCTTTGATTTATCAATCAAATTGACTAAAATTTACCGCCACCCAAATGTTGATATACAAAATGTAATTTATTGTAAATTTAAAGGAAATTTTATAGATTGTTTCACATATTTCATATTACATAAAGCATAAAATGCTGGACATTATTTTATCCTACCTTTTAGTGACCTGCAGACTATTGACTATGTCAATAGTTGCCGTCGCTCAATGGTGTGAAACAATTTCCACGAGAGCACTGTGCTTATTTAGGACTCCCGGAAATGTACACTTACCAAATATTCATCTTCATCACGGTGACAGTGTTGCGTATATCACGAATCACATGTACCTCTACACGTATATAAATGTATGTGAACCGTACATTCATCTTTTAAGTTTTCACGAAATGCGTGGTGTCGAAATTGAAGTGACTGCAAAAACATGAGCAGATTATTTTCTCCATACTGATATGAGATACAACACACAAAGTGAGAAAAAATTGTCAAAACTTAAGAATTTGCATTGTGAAACTTACCAAATCAAATATAAATGACGTTTAAAATAAAGGCTAAGTGTAAGACAGTCTCTATTCCAAAGTAAGTAAGCCACAGAAGCCAAGTAATTTAATTATTTCTTTATAAGCGTAATTTTATTCTCGATTCTTCTTTTGTGAACTTTTATGACGACTTTTTTTATGCCATACTATTTTTGTTTTAGAATTCTGTGCCGAAAAAACGAAACCCATGGAAGATTACTCACGTATTCGTTTGTTTATCTGCCAGTCCGTTTTGTTACAACCATTTTTTTTGGAAAAGTTTGGCGTAAAAATTTGAATTTATTGTAATACATGTTTACCTACATATATTTCAACAGTTAACATTCAAAAATATTTGTATCGATAATCATAGACTGGGCAAATAAAGTTTATTTCCTATATCGCGTGAAAAGACAAGTGACAAAGATTCCAAAACGATTTTTTTTTACCACAAGCTTGTTTCATTTTTATTTAAGACAGTTAGTAGAGGTATTGTCGAAAATATTCTCACAAATGTGTTTAACCGACCTATCCTATTTGTTAATACTTTAACAGAAGTACAATTATTTGTGTGTATACTCCTTAACATGTAAGAAACTATCATTGTATATGTTTTAGGTTACGTAACATGTTTTTTTTGTTTCTTGTGAGTACACTTGCTGCGATCGTAGTCACCACAAACTTCACTATTAAAAATAAGTTATGGAAAAACGTCTATTACAAATAATTATACAGGCAAATAACATAAACTTTAATCCGTCGGATATATTTTATTATAATTTTATACTTTTTTTCAAGTTCTTCAAATATTTTTTCTTCAATATCTTTGTATTATCAAGGTACTTTACATGGAAACAAATTTAAATATATTTTCTATATGCAAACAAATTTAATTTTTATTACTAGCTAAATTAAATATTATTTTGTAAATAATTTCCCCACACACAATTAAATTAGAATATCTTTCCGTACCATAAATCGATAGTTACTCGTCAGTGCAAACCAATATTCGGCACGTCTTATAGCTGTGATAATATTTAAATACATTTATTTATCTATATTCGAGTAGAGTTTGAAGAACTTTCTAGAACCTTCGAAATACTACCGCTTACTAGAAGATTCTCGAATCTCTTATACACATATGTACACATGTTTATATCGTATCCACATATAACAAACAATTTTTCATATCCAGTTACACGGAAAATAGATTATTACCATGCTTATAAAATTAATGTGTGTGACTATCGACGATTCTAAAAAAATAGCAACTCAGTATAATTACCAGTGTCTCTATGGATGTAAGATAATTTTCGTTTTTAACATCGAAGCGATAACTTAGGAAAAATATTTACCAAACATTCCTCGAGGCCTTTCTGGCTTCTCAAGAAAAGATTATTTTTCGGCGAAATCTCTAGATAGTAGGTTGGTTATTTCTTAGCGACCAGTGCTCGATGAGTCCGACTCCGCAAATCTTCATCCGACATTTAAACCCTTTTACCCGCCAACTTTTGATAAAAACTTCAAAAACTGGCCTAACTTCCAAGATCTTTTTACATTAGTAGTTGGAACCAATATCTGTATACAACTAGGTGTGAATATCCGGTATTTAAAAAACCCATTTATCTAGTACGGCAGTGGATCGTATTTTATCTACACCTGCCACTATAGAATTTCCAAATTTCCAAAGGGCATGAGAGTGCACAGTGGCTCACAATGAAAACAAGGGGATACTCGTAAACGAAGGTGTGGGAAAAACTTTCTCAATTCCAAGTATCCTCAGAGAATCATGAGTTAACTTTAATGCTGCTTCAGCCAAGTTCATTTTTCTCTCGAAGCATTGGGACTTACCGTCACTAAATGAACAGAACAAGCCATCGAACAAGTTACGCACTTTCTCAACAACATGTTACTTCAAATAAAACTACACCAGCTAGTATTTAAAAGCCACTAGCAGCTCTACTGTCACGCTATCACCATCAATCCTTCGAGTTTCATCAAAATGCACTACCCTGCAATGAAAATCATTACGTCATTGCTTTCTCTAAATTCTATGTCAAGTCCGTCGAAAGACGCAAGGTTTTATCAATGGTAAGAAACTGGTAATTGACAAAATTATTTCCAGACCTTTTACGAGTATTCCCTTGTTTTTGTAGTAGGCCACTGTGCACTCTCATATCTTTTCGAAATTTTCTATAGTGGCAGGTATAGACGATTTAAGATCCACTGCTATATGATTATTATTGTTATGCTTTTATAAAAGAGAAGAAATTTTTTTCAAAAATTATGAAAGGTTTTCATTATAATTTTAATAATCATTAACAAGTTTCAATAAAAATCATATGAGCAAGGCATCTACTCGTGTTAATTTTTTTTTAAACTGACGGTTACAAAAATCCTGCTTAGTGACGTAATTTCAAATAATGCAAAAAAATTGTGCCTAGATTTTCAAAAATACCTCGTGCACAAAATTTTGACACTTCAAATAGGAATAAATAAATATTGAGGAAGTTAAGATACTTCATCAAGTAAACGCGGTTAAGATTTATATCGCGATTTTGCGTTTTATGTAATGAATTTAAATATCAAGTTTTATCAAATTTATTCATTGTTATGTCATGAACTTGTAATTAAAGAAAAGGAATTTTCATAAACATTTTTAATATTGTAATATTAATCAAATAACTATTTATAATTTATCGTTTCGTTTAAGTAAAATATTTTATTTATTTTTTAAAGTGATTAAATTAAAAATGTTCATTTACAGTTCCGTAGTTAAACTAAAAATCTTTATAATATCGTCATGTCTATCATTCTATACGTGGATCACAGCCATTTCTCTTAGAGGATACTAGTGCTATAAAGTTGAAATTATGTGGTTGTTATATATATATATTTATAACGCCTACGATGTTATAACACAAAACGTTTTGGATAAAATTTTATGTAAAATTGGGTAATTTATTATTCGCATGCCCCAATTCGCATACCCCAAAACAGGTCTTTCAACAATATTGGGAGTATACTATAAATGCTCTTTCGATGCTGAAAAAGAAAAGTAAGCTCTAAAGTGATCTTTTGGTTAAAGTTACATTTCCTAACTTCTACCAGATTAATCGCTACTTTATAATATCTGAAAAATATTCACAATAGTAGTATGTGTATAACAAAATTAATAAAAATAATATTACTTTATATTTTAAAGTACATATGTGTTGCGTCTCTGAAAGACATAATAGGCAACGTATTTATATATTTACATGGGGATTAACAATATTATTATTTGTAAATAATTGAACAGAAACACTACGTGTGCTTAAGAGTTTATTTGCGCTTTAATGTGTGAACGGATCCTTCGCAATGCGAGTTATACTGGGTACTTAACAAATTCATTCAATTCGTTTTTAAAGAAATCGGTATTACATAATTATAATTTTTGAAGTTTGAACCCTGGATTTTTATACGTGTAACAATTGTGAAGTGCAAAACCGTTGTTATAAGGATCACAATTAATATCAAGCACAGGCACAAACTCGAGAACGAGATTCTCTTTATATTCATATGCAAATGTTACCCGGAAAGCGTCACATAGAACCAATATTTATACAATTGCAAATACGAAGGTCCTGCTTTTCTACAAAGTTGTACATAAATTGAACTAAATTGCATCCTCATTCTCGTTCGAAAACCAATTATTTTACTCTGGTAAATATACCCAATATTATGAAAATTATCAATATTTACTGAATTAAATAATCTTGTAAATTAAAATGTTGCTATAACAATCACATTAGGGTTTCAACCGAGATTTTCATTTGACAATTTTTATTAAAATTTTCATTAAGTTCTCTAAACAACGCAACATGGTGTACTCTGTTGTCACTTAACGTTTGATACCAAAATATATCTGTTAAACAAGCTTCTAAGGGTAAATTGTATCAAGAATATATAGATGCCGTATCTTCACATATATATCACGCTCTTCGCCCATGTTGATCTAGTTAACACAAAGTAATCCAAGAAAATCCAATTGAAATTATTTCTTAAAGTTGCTTATTTTAACTTTTAGATTTATCTATATATCAATGGGCGAAGAGAAAACTTTGCACCCTTTTTTAAGCATATTGCGCGCACTGAGAGGTGTGAGATATGTCAAAGTTAAAGTTTATATGGAGAAGGACCGCAGTAAGTTAAAATGTTATTTAATATATCTTATATATTAATGTGTGAAGAGAAAATTTTGTACACTTTCTCAGGCTTATTACGTGCACGGGAGAGTAAAAGATTTGGCATATTTAAGTCTATATGGAGAGGAGTGCAGAAAACTAAAATTTATGTATGTATGTACATTAAATCGTACAATACAAATACATTAAAGATTCATTGTTTACGTTCTTACTCTTAATATCAAATACATCGGTCTGTGGTCGAAAATTCGCACAGAGCACTTGTCACCAAAAGAATTACTGAAAATGTCAGATTGACCGAATGTGTTTCGGGCCTTGAATTTTGTAGGATTTTAAATGTGCCCTTTTCTATAGTCTTTGAAGTGTATATCAACGCAAAATTTATTTAAAACTTTGTGTAACAGATATATATATATATATATATATATATATATATATATGTATATGTATGTATATATATATATATATATATATATGTATATACATATATATATATATATATATATTAGTGAAAAGCAAGCTGACTTAAAGTAGTTGTAGTGCAAAAAGCGTTATTGATGAAACCCACTTTTTTTTTTAAATATTATTCAAACTTTAAACATTTTAAAGTTTTTATTTTAACTTACTTTCAAAGTTTAACAATTATTTACGTTTTAATTTTGATAAAAATAGCTCTCAAAAATTATGCAATTAATAATACAGAAATATTTCACCATAACTTTCATTTTATTTAAAAACCCGACGAGCTATTTGCTTAAAAAACAATTAATATAATATGATGTTAACTTGACATTTTTAGAAAAACAAATTTTACCGTTTAGTTTTGGTAAAAATCCTTCTCAAAAATTGTAAAATCAACACTACATGTACGTACAAAATTAGTAATTTCATCACAATTCATTTTATTTAAAAAGGCGTCGAATGATTTTTCTAAAAAAACTATGTCAATGTAAAATGATGTTATATTAACATATTCAAAAGAAAGAAAATATTTACCGTCAAGTTTTGGTAAAATTCTCTCTCAACAATTATAGAAATATCATTATTGGTAAAGTAGTAATTTCACCTCACTTAATTTTTTTTTAAAAACGCATCGAGCGATTTGTCTAAAAAATTATGTCAAAGTAAATATCATATTAAAATTTTAAAACAGAAGAGAAAAATAATTACCATTTAGTTATGGCAAAATCGCTCCCAAAAAGTATACAATTAACATTACAGGAAAAGCAAGTATTTAACTCACTTTAATTAAAATTAATTATAATAAATATATATATATATATATAATATATATATATAAATTAATTATATTATATATATAAAATTTATTAAAATTAAATCATTTTAATTAAAAAACCCAAAATAATTTTTTTTTTCTTACAAACCTTTAAAATGTTGTTCTATTAACAGTTTGGAAACAAAATTTAATAAAAAACTGTATAATAATTTTTGGATCTGACTGTTACATTACTATTTTAATATACACTATTTTAATACACACCAGTTGCAAAAGGAAAAATTTGTAGTAATAATCTGAACTCACTCGCATACCTATTAATATTTTCAACAAAGTGAGTAGGTAAGTACATTTTATTATTTAAATTAATGAATGTACCTTATCTTCTATGAATGTAAAGTCAAACTTTTATTATCGTGTATTTGATTCAATAATAACATGAAAAAATTAAAACTAATCATGAATTTTATCCAAAAATGTATACAAATACAAGCTTCATTTTAATTTTTTAAACTGTTATGAAAAATTAAATTTTAAATTTCATAGGTATTGCAGAAAATGAAGGCAAAAAACATACGTTAAGGACGTATTTTTACATGTTCCCAGCTGACGTAACAGAACAAAATACAAAAACAAATTGTGCAATGATTATAGAGGTACACACTCTGGCAAAAGAACGTCGGTAACATTGAAACTTAAAAATTTAACAAATTGCGGTTTTATTTCGACCACTGCGCCACCACCATCATCACCACCAGGGTCGCCTAATAGTCGAAATTCGAATAATAAATAAAATGCAAAGTGACAGTTTGAATTTAATATCATTTTTGTTACAATATTAAATATACTTAATGAAGTTTACTGTATCCTATGAATATAAGGGTTTCAATTTAGTATTAATACTAATTAATGTTAAAATGAAACACTGGTTTAGCGTAAAATGGCTTGTTTTCATTGACGTAGTTTCGTTCTAAGTTATTTAATAAAATAAATGTTTCTTTATTGTAAGCCTATGCTGAAAGTTGGAACATGCAGCTTAACCTCGTTTCTTAATTTCCAACTTTCCCATCTTAGACGGCGAGTTTTGCAATTATAAATATATGGGAAATGTGTTGTTCAAAATTTACTTTCACATTATATTTCGCAATTCGATTTGATTTGGGCCATTGGCCTTACACCTGCTTTGATGAAAAAAAAATATTAAAAATACTTATTTAGCATTATTCTAAACACTTTAACCATGAAATATTTCTGCTCACTGTAATCATAAAATATAGAGAAAAATTAAATATAAACGGTGTTCAGGTTCGCCGCCTTTACTTTTTTGAGTCTATTTCCATCAAATATATGAAATATGAGCATATAGCTTATAGGCTAATAGAATTAACTAAAAACGAAGGGAGATTAAAAATGGTTTACGGTATATTTATTTATGTACATTAAAATGAATATTTTATCATACAAGGCGCAATGCAAAGCAAATATTTCATATTATTTTGTACAAATGGTCCCACACCGTGATATATGGTACATATTTCAAGGCAACTCAAGGTTATTCTTATTCAATAATTTTGAAAGTATTCGGTTACAAAGATTTGAAGATGCGATACGCACGTGTAATTGAAAGGCCACAATATATTTTCACAATTGCTAACCGTACTTAACAAAATTTCTGTCAAAATAAATTTACAAATTGCATCCATTTCAACTAAATTTAAAGTCTTTTCTAAAATGTTCGAAACAAGCCGTTTAAATAAATTGTTTTCCTCGCGTTCAAATGTAAAAAATATTTATTACTTAATGAACTATTCTCCACTTCAACGTTCGATTCTCAAATTTAATTTTATTTCAAACATTCATAAGATTCAAGAATCTTTGAGCTTAATGAAAATGACGGTATATCCGCAAGTCATTAGTCATCTTTGAACTTTTAGTTTCGTGTATATGAAATCAGAAGAATTACGAACATGAGGAAATATTCATTTATATCTCTGTTGATTAGACGATAAAATATATCAAGAGGTTTTGTGGTACTGAATTAGCGAATTAAACTTGTAAAAATTAGCATGTTACCAGAATATTAACAGTTGCTTTTGTTATTATTTTTTGTCCACAGTTAAATGGAACTACGTAATGTAGTATTAATTCTACTTTCTTTAATTTTTTTACCACGACCTAGGTTTCGTTGTATTACAACATCTTCAGGTGGGATATTAGCAAAGAATGACTCTTAGAAATATCCAACAGCATTTATATGTTTCAAATACAATAGCGGAAGCCGGATCTGTGTGGATTTTCGGACTGCTTGTGTTAGTGAGTTTATTGTAAGGAAGCGGTGTAGGTTTTATTATATTTGCGAGAGTTATACGATATACCAGTATTTTAGTAAGGATAATAAGTTCAATTGTTGTTATTCTATGAGGTTGTACAATGCAAATGTTCCGGTGTATGTAATAAAATTAACTGGAAGTTATCTTCGGTAATATATTTAAACAAAAGCAAGGGTATCTGAAAGTTAGAACAAGGTTATACCACTAATTCTGCATATCTCCGGTTTTATTTATTCATATATTTATTTCTTTATTTATTTATATATTTATTTGTTTTAATTTTTATATACTTATATTTATATGTGTATGTGGGCGGAAACAATTTGAAAAGTACTCTAGTATCAATGTTGTCTAATTGTATTATGTTTAGAATATGTTAAGTATGGGTGATGATATTATATTTAGTTGTTCATTTAATATATTAACGTTGGTGTCTTTTTTATGTCTGTTTATTTCTAATGTTTCTAGGATATTAAGTTTTTTGCCTTTTGTATTTATTTGTAATATGTAGGGGGTATTGTCATACTGACAATACCCCCTACATATTATAATTAATTATATTGTCAGTATGACAAAAAATAAATTAAAGAAAGTAGAAATAATATCACATCACGTAGTTTCATTTAATTGTGAATAATTAATTTCTACAAAATTAACGCCAAATATATTCAATATTATTTTTGTATTAACTACAAAAAACAATCACGCTTTAACTATGCAAGTACAGAAGTCACGTAAGACTCTAACAGCCCATTGTGTAAGCACGGCGCGATGTGTAACTATCAAACCATTATAAATACTCAAATACCTAAATCGCAACTTATTTTATGAATGACAGCCGGACAGGAAAATATACGTCTCATGATATCAACGCAAAATTTTAAATTAATATACTTAAGAAAATTGTTAAAAACAATCAGTTTGTACTTTCTGCAAGGTCTATCCTGACATCTTCTTAATAATAGCAATATGGTAACAAAAATACTGGCTCAGTTCTAAAGTAGGAATTCGTTATTTCTATATTTTTGAAATCGTTGACTCAACGTGTCAATAATTTTAAAAATATTAAAAATTCTGATTAAATGCTAGTGCCCAGAATTTTTCAGGTTTTTTTCACTAGTATATAACGCAGAAATCATTAAAACAAATAGGTTTAGCTATGAATAAAATATGGGTACATTAAAACCATTCTCAATCAAATCCGAAATAACATCGTATCCAAAAGTGAAAAACCGATATATCTAAAAAAAAAACAAATTAGGACCGCCAATAGTTCTGCTAATTTAGTTTTAAAATTTATTTTCGTTGTAAATCGGTAATTTTTTAAATAGTTATGAAATAAAAATAAAATTACCGCAAATGTAACAAAAAATAGAATTATAACGTAATAGTCTTTGAGTAAGAAGTTGTTAGAAATAGTTTCATGCTCGTAACCCTTCACTCAAAACCTAATTTAGACTTGAGAGTTTTTCTAAATATATTGTACTTTTTTTAAATTCTTCTTTTTTCTTTCACTCTTATATTTAAAATTTTACATGACAAAAATAATCGTGAAAATTATCAGATGATGTCGATCAAATACTTCACCCTCGACACTTCTGTTCTTTCAAACTGCGTTTGAATATTTACATAAACTCCACTCTCGAAATAAAGCACTTTGTTAAAAGCTCGTACCTTCGTGATGCAGATCAATGTAAGGGTCCGCGCACGGCTTGCGTTGTGTCATGTTCAGCACACTCTTGTCGTGACGAAGATGAATGTTTGGCAAGTTTATATATTTGAAACCCAAACAAGCACGGTATTCTCGTGAAAAGTGTTTGTCCTTATGAAGCGACGGCCAATATTGATCTAGAGTGCGTCACAGAGATGTTCCTTGGAAGATAGAAAAACATTTTTTTCTAAAGTCCATAATCAAATTGGAAATCTAAGAAACGACTGGTAAACATGTTATTATATTTATAATATTTTACTTTTCCTATATTGGCAAATAGGTAGTGTCACGAACATGAAAATATAATAACTGATTAAATGTAAGCACAGGTTACATGTACGTTTTCTTATTATATTATTTAAATATATATATATATATATATATATATATATATATATATATATATATAGCTATATATAGCTTATTTATTTATTATTATATTATTTAAAGTTATTAAATTAGAAAGGTATTGCTCTCAAAAATAAATCATATAATTTGTTATGTTAATATTAAGGGGATGATAATCATTAGGATTTTAGTCAGATTAGAAAAAAACATCCCACGCTTTCACACTCAAATATTATACTCAATAAAAAACATGGCTTACACTTAAGTTCTGGCTAAGTAGACAGATAGATTAAGTTTGATAATATTTTTTTGCTTTTTTGTGCACTAATTATGAAAGCGTGTTTTTTAGTTGTTGAAACTATTGTTTTGATTATATTACTTTCATTTGCTACTAGCTATGACCTGTAATATAATCAAGGGATTTAATAATTGAAAATCTGTAAACCGGACGATATATTTTTCTTTGACGTTATAGTAATAAAGCTTACTCACTTTTTATGGTCAGAGGTTAAAAGAGAAAAAAAGCGATAAGCTACTAACGTCATCTTTTAGAGTTACACATTTATTTCTTACTGAGGTGATTACTGAGGTAATGATTGTGTCTGAGAACATCTTAATTAACCTGACTTTAAACGAGTGAAAGATATTTTGACTACAATATAAAGGAAAATTAGTGAAAAGAAATACAAACAACTATGAATAGAAAAAAAAAGCTATCATCTACCATTTAATTCTTTTCCTTATTTACACAATCATGATTGTAGTTTTAAGAATAATTTCTCATAATTAAGAAACAATTAGACTTATTTCATTTATAATTATGAGATATATTTTTTTTAAATTATGTTAACCCTAATATATCACAATAGTTAACATTCAACAATATTGTTTCAAAATATTACAAGAGTTACACTAATATTTAATTTTTCGAACGTCAAATGCCATTGATTTCCGATGGCAGGTAAGAAAAGAAGAGTTCCGAAACTACCATCTTAATCAAAATTAAAATAATTTTAGAGATATTCAAGATAATACAAAGTTCCAGAGTGATATTAAAAGATCATTGTTTCTTGTTTCAAACCAAATCGGTTTCTCAGCCGTATTATATTAGTATTTTTAGTGAAGTTCCATTACAGAGGTAAATGTAAACTAAGGCAATCGATTATTTACGCGATTATAAAAAATAAAGTATCGTATAATATTTCTAGCTTGTTTACATTTTTGTGCACAAAACTATGGCCTTGTTATCCTCAGGAATTTAATGAATGTTGTGATCATTATATTCGAGTAGCTAAAATTTCTCAAATATTTATTGTTTTCATGTTACAGGAAATATTAATATTCATCTGTTTTTGTTATTTACAAACAATAACAATGAAATAACTATTGAAATCGTACAGTTTAAAATTTGGTGAACTATTTCAGCCTTTGCTTAAGCAAAGAATAGAAAAAAGTATTAATTCATAATTATGGTAGGCAGGACAAGAAAATAAAATACCTTATTTTGTAGTTGAGTCAAAAGTAAATATTAGGCTCCTTGCGAACAGCTAGGTTTGTTTAAAAATATGTTCTAGTAATCAATGCAACACACTGCCACATTTAAATTGCCATCAATAGGATGTGATATTATACATTAATTCATAAAAAAATTCTAATATGTTTCTTATTAAAATTAACATCTTGAAATCACATCGTGGAAAATCTCGAAAAATATAATTTAGATAATTGTGTAAAATTACCAAAAATGTCTATGGTTCCTGAGATTCATAACTAAAAGCCATAAATTTCCAAAACACAGCTATTTTTTTTATTCATAAAATACTTTCATTTTTATAATACACATAGGTATGTTTATATTTTTTTTTAAACCAGCACCGTTCTGTTTCTTCAGAAATTTTTATTTATTTTATTGCCGTGCTGTCACGTCTAGTTTAAGTCTCTTGTGCTGTTAGCCTTAAATTGAGTAACCTTATTTTAAATAAATGAAACATTTCTTAATTCTCTATAAGAGTAAAATCCAGGCCAGAAGCTATATATAATTTGAAAAGTTCCAAAGTCTAATAAAAAGATATTTTTATAAACTTTAGTTAGACATTACTTATAAACTTTAATTCAAAATTAAAGTAAACCAAAATAATCAAACTTATTTTTACAAAACAAGCTCTTCTCATACTTAATATTTATTAGATATATATTTAAAGACTCCCTGTTTTGCAAAGTAGCACTTAGGTTATAAATAGGAAACATTGCAGCCAAATGTATACGCAAACGCCGAAAGTTCTTGCCACTGGATAAGAATAAATTATCATATTCTAGGGAAAGGGCGAGGAAAAACGACAGAATTGATAACTAAAATAGGATGTTCAAATTAATGTTACGTTGTTCTATTTGCTGTCAGGTTTTTTTATTTGTGTCTAGTCTCCGAGAGTTTTACCTATTTTTTTCATCTGTTTTGCCCTATTTGAAGCGGCTTGTTCGTACGCCAAGCGCAATTAAGAATAGATATTTAAAATTAATATTTAAGGGAATATTAAATAAATTAATCAAACTTACATAACACTTTGCTTATTTTTACTTTACGTGTGAAAACAAACGTAACACTATCTTTGTATAAAAGTTAAACAATGTTATTAAAAGTATAACAACATACAAGGCGGGAAAAAAATTGCCGCTCGAAGTTTGAAATATGTCAGAAGATTATTGTAATATTATATTAAAGATATAGTGTACCGAATCATTTATTCAGAAATATTTTGTAATTAAATTTTACAATTTTACATTTTTCGTGAAAAAATGTATTTAATGTAAACAGCATAAATACTTTATTTCTGTTCATTCAAAAATTTAAGTGTTTTGGGCGTGTAGAATGTACCATTTTTCTTTTCGCCGTTACGAATAAACTCTAACATCGAATAGTTAATGTAACAATAATAAAAAATATTGTTTTTCTTGTATCTAAGAAACAGAAGATAATTTTTGTATATGTTATAAATTTTATTTTTTTTTAATATTTAACAACCAATTAAAGGTGCTGGAGTATATATAAACCTTTAAATTAAAATATATTAATTATACATTTTATTTGTATATAATTCTACTAAACCACATACATCTTATATTTTTTAAAACAAGAACGGGAGAATTTTCTAATCAGCAAACATTTATTATTTTTTCTTTACGTTTCGTATCTTGCTAGTTATTTTATTTGCTTCCATCAACAAAATAGTAAAACATAGAGATGACTTATTGTCATTGACTTTCACGTGAAATAACATGACATCAGAGAAAATATTCAAAACAAATATTTCTCAGGTTACTTAATACTACGATAAAATATTTGAATTTAATAAAATATTACGTATCAAATACAAGCGTGGGCGCAACATTTGTTTCACTCCCTTGTCGTCGAAATATGCATCTGTCTTTAAGTACTACGGAACAACTTATATCGGTGAATTCAGAACGCTCAAAACTATCTGTATTCCCAGCACAGACAATTGGTAGCAGTTTTTAAGTTACCTCCCAATTTATATTAGCCCTTATGTTAAATGTTCTTCTTTTACGAACTGTACAAGTATAAAAAAAAGGTAGGTACAAGTATAAAAAAAAGGTAGGTATAAACATAACTATCTTCTTTTTAGAATTCCCTATTTCAAAAAGGAAAAAAGGACCCCGATAAGATTCATCACATGTCACAGCCGTTTTTCTAAAAATTTCTCGACGTGAAAATTTTAAATTTAACGTAGTAATGAAGCAAGAAATTATACAGCGACAAATTAATTATTCATAAACAAATTAAACTTTTTTTTGTGAGAACTAATTAGAAGGCCCCCATTAATATAAATTGTTTCGTAATGTTATATGCATTCAAATTTTTTATAATTTTTTCATCATTTTAGGTAGAACGTTTTCAGAGATATGGGGAAAAATATATGTAAACATTTGTTGCCCCTTCTAATTTCTGAAATCACTGAACTTAAAATTACGAAAATAATAGAGTTTTTAGAAGCCTGCACAAAGGTTATAGGTACAATGACTCCACATGTCACAGCATTGGAGATATCTAAGATTATATATATGTCCCCCTCAATTAATTGTGTTGGGTTTTAATAAATACTAAAACTTTTATTCGAGGACGACTTGTAATAAATATAGTAATTTCTTTCAGTATTACATACAGAACCCACTATGTGCAAACCAGGCCCGTACTGGGCCGGCTTTACTGATTTCGATAGTTCTAATGTTAAGGGTAATTTTAGAATGTCTAACCATAATATAAAAATATTATAAAAGCAAAACACATAAGACTTGAAAAAGCTGCAAAGTGTGGGGTGAATTATTTTAATATCCAAAAAATATTTTGATATATCTAGTAGAAATGCTAAGAAAATACAACAAAGCGGGCTAATAGTAATTGCTAAAAAAATAAATTATTTGTCCTGTGGTATAATATTACGTCAAACGCAGAAGTTTTGCCAGTTATATCACATTGAAAATATTTTGCTGATCTGATTTAGATAAATGATTTTTGTCAAGATATTAATACCATAACGAGATTGTACATACGTTCCAAATGTTTCAAGTATTTTGATCTTCTGTACTGTTATATATCCGTATTCTGGAAAATATTCATTTTTTTAATCCGTGAGTATTTTGGGGATAACGATGTTGTTGACTTGTGTGCGGTGTGGCTGATGTTCGAGTAATAAGTTCTCAGGTCTGCATAACAATGCGAGGAAATAAGAGACCATGAAAGTGTGAAATTTTGTTATATTTATATTTCCTTCTTTGAAGGAATACCCATTTTCAAAGAGAATATAACATAAGTTATCTTCTAGTATAGGATTCTACAAAGCAAAATTTAGCACTTGAAACCATTAAGTACTAAATTTCAACTGATAAAATGATTCTATAAATTTACCATAATTGTCACCCTCCTGTAGTTATTGACCTGTATCGCCGAACCCAATCGAGCAGATAAACTTTTATCGTCCTTACATATAGGCCAGCAATTTTACCCAAATACTTTGCAAATGAGAATTCATTTGTTAAAGTGAACTAATAAAATAAAATTGTTCGCAGAAGTTAAGGATGTAAATAAATTAAGTTGCTATGTTATTGAAATATACGTTATGTGAGTTTCAATTTATCCGAAAGTAATTATGTATATCCTTGAATGAAATGTCCTTTTTATTACCTAAAACAAGAATCTCGGTTATAAATAATTTAGTTCGTTAGTAGTGCCGATAGTCACTGCAAACTTCATTAATTTGAGGACTTTTTAATCTATATTGATCGCTTTTCTTTTAGTTTTCGCTGATGTCTTCAAACTACTGGGTCAATTTATTATGGAATATAAAGTCAACCAGTAGAATGTACAAAATCTACACCCCAACGAATATTCCCATTCGATTACTACTTTATTGACTACTCCCTGTCAACAACCCTGGTACTTGATTTATAATACAATAAACTTTAAGAAAAACTGTAGTTCTTTTATTTGAAAAAGTACTCCCGCGATATAAATCACATACATAATATAAACACCGATTTTTCTCGTATGCAGTCATAAATACTGTATTTTCCATAAAATTTCTCCAGTGGGCTTTTACATTTAGTCTAATATCAATGGAAAGTTTGAGTGTCTTATGTATGTATAGAAATATTAGTGGAAAACCGATATTAAATATAAAAAATTTTGGACGGAAAATCAAGGTGAATAAAGGTACTAGGAAATACTATATAATTCCAAATTACATCATCCGTTTACGTTACCATTACTGTTTCAGCAAACCCTTTCGTTCCATTACGTCTTTTTAGAACGTCATAATTAAATTATTATTTATGATGGAGCTATCGAATTCTAGTACCTTTATTCGCCTTAACTTTCTCGTTCACAATTTTTTAACCTTAAATTTGGTTTTCTACAGATATTGTTTTACATATATAAGTCGATCAAACTTTCCAATGACATCAGATTAAGTTTGAAAGCCCACTAGAAAAATGTCAATGAAGGTACAGTATTTATGACTGCATTCGAGGAAAATCGGTGTTCATAACACGTATATGATTCACACGATGGGAGTACTTTTTCAAATTACAGGACTACAATTTTTTTAAGATCTATTTTAATGTCAAACGAGTACCAGGAAATAGTCAACGAAGTTGCAATTAATGGGAAACTATTCTTTGGAGTGTAAATTTTGTGAGTTTATATTCCAAAATAAACTGCCCCAATAATTTGATGACATCAACGATCAAAGGAAAAGCCATCAATATAGATTAAAACGTCCTCAACTTAATGTAGTTTGCAGTGCAGATCTTGATAATGAACTTTATTATTCATAATCGAGATTCTTGTTTCACATTATAAAAAGAGCATTTCATTCAAAAAACATTCATAATTTCGTTTGGATGACTTGGAATTCAAATAAGGGAAAATTCAATAAAGTAGCGACTTTATTGGCATCCATAATTTCTGTAAGATATTTTCTTTTAATAGTTCACTTTAACGAAAACACGTTCATTTGCCGAATTATTTGAATTGAAATCGCTGGCCCGTATAAAACGACAATAAAAAATTATCTGTGCGATTGGGTTCGGCGGTACAAGCCAGTATACAACTATAGATATATATATGGCAGCTATAGAGAGGTCGATAATTACTCTAAATTTAGAGAATAATTTTATAGGCTTGTTTTGATTCTCACGTATATATAAATTAAACAAATTTTCCAAGCCATTTTACACACGGTATATTAATGTATAACTGAATGAAATGGTAAAGTATAATACATTTTTTGAATAATGTAAATACATTTTTACTTTATTTAGATGCTTTCACAAGCCCTTTCCTTTATCCAGTTCCAAAAATTATTAAAAAACTTTATTTTAGGTTAATTGCTGAAAAATCGGTAACACATATATACATACTTTTTTATTTTGATCTAAGCCACAATACTACAGCGTAATTTTTCATAAATTGAAAGCTTGGTGATTTTTGCTTTTGATGGACTTTGATATTATTTGCTATCACCTATGCTTTATGATATTTTTTGTTATGTTCTAAATTTCAAAGTCATCCACATCACAAAATGTTTGTATTCAATCAATGTGGTTGACTGGAAGAGATTGCTCTTGCAGCAATAAGTCCGCCAAATGTATATATTATATGTCCGTAAAAGTATAAATAAATAAATTAATTTAAGCTCATTTTCAATTATTTATCTGAGAAAGACTATTACCCATCCATTTCCAGTTAAATGGTGAAAAACAGATCGCTTAAATAAAGATGGCTCATACCACCATATCAATATCAAATAATCTTATAAATTAATCACTTATAATATGAAACCGTTAGGTGCAAAAGGTTAGCTTTGTCGAATCCTATACTTGAAAAAAACTTATCAACAGAACGTCCGATACGGGATTCATCATCAAGATCGTAGTCCTCATTCCTGAAGTTTCAGAACCAAATAGTTGCCGTCGCGTAAGACACCGTGAACTCGCTCCATCGCATGACATATATTATTTGTGGCAGTCTTTGCATCGTGACCCAGACGAAATTCATAAATTAATAGGATCCGCATTTGATATCGATTTAAATCCATTATCTTTAATGTAATTTACTTAAAGTTTCGGCGCAGACTGTTGGCAATTGACCGTACTTTGGTCTATTTATACCTTGAGGTGAAACCTTCTAGAAGTTTTGAGAATCTTTCTAGGAAAGTTCCGAAGGTGTAGCTAAAAACTTACTAGCCAACCTAACATATAATTTTGTTAAGCCAAGCTAGTACATAGCTAACTTAGAATATATGGTGACAAACATCGCGTGTTCGATCAAGGGCAATTCTTGTTCTCTGGTTCAATTCTCACTCAGGTTAATTAGTACCGCACTAAATGTCAGGCAGCACCTGACAACTGATTTACATCCAAGTGAAATGTAATTCGATTTAGGATATATGTAACATATATAACACTAAGTTATGTGCGAAATAGTTTCTGATACATTTTAGCAAATTATATAGTGATGATGTAGTAGATACTAGGAGCTGAAAGCAATATGGCCACTTGTAAATACACTGAACTTTTTTTTTAAATTGAGGAAGGAAATAACGTCGAACGTACGGTAAGTAAGTAGTGACGTTAGCTAAAATTAATAAATTTGCCATATTTTGTCGTAGTCTCGCATCATCAATAATTTTTTTTTCATTTATGATTATAATTAGTTGAGAAACTAAATACTCTGTTACTTCGATTTAATTTTTTTTATAAAAACTATAAAATGTTAATTTATTTCACAAGGAATTAAAAATTTATTTATAATCGTAGTTGATATAATAAATACGAAAGTGAGGATGTGCAAATTATATTATCATATTTAGCCACTTTTAAATCCAAGATTCAATATTTTTGCAGTAAAAATATTGAATCTTGAATTAAAAATAAAAATAAAAATATAACACCATTTCACACTTTCATAGTAACTTATTTCCTCGCATTGTCATTTAGACCTGAGAACTTATTATCCGATTTCTGAATAAATGATTCGATACACTATATCTACAACACAATGTTACAATAATATTCAGAGCTGTGTGAAATTTTGGGCAGCAATTTTTTGAAGCATTGTATATTATTATACTTTTAATAACATTCTTCCACTGATTTACAAAAATAATGTTGCGTTTGTTCGCACATCTAAAGTAACAACAAAAAAAGTATTATGTAAGCTTCGTCAATTTTTTTTTATTTTCCTTTAAGTATTAATTTATTCTTATACCGATTCTTTATTACGCTCGACGTACGAACCCCTTGGAAAAGGGCAAAACAAGTGAAGAAATAAATAAAACTTACGGAATGAAACCGATGAAAAATATATCGATATTTTAATTGTTCATAGAGCAGACACACACGACATGACTTGACAGCAAACAAAACAGCATGATATTAACTTTACCATTCTATTTTAGTAAACAATTTTGTCATGTTCTCATACCATTTTCACTACTTAAAATATGGTAATTTATTTTTGCCCTTCGCCAAATGTATATTCAAAAGCCCGAAGTGATATTAAAGCACTTCGGGCATTTGCATATACATTTGGCTTCATTATTTCTTACTAATAACCTAAATGCTACTTTGCAAACCGGGGAGTATTTAAATATAGTACATATTTACTTGCGACACAAATTCGAGTCAAGTATGTGAAGAGCTTCTTTTGTGAAAATAAGTTTAATTATTTTCGTTTAATTTTGAATTGAAGTTTGTCCGTGACTTACCATTAGTCTGATGTTCACATCTATAGACACTCTGAGCAACAATTATACACATTTTATATAGTTTATTAATTTTTCTATATAAAAATATTAACCTATTTAGTACTCACTGTTGTATTGCAAGGTGATGATACGAATAAAATAATAATCAACCTAAAAGACAATTTAAATAATTTGCAGTACATACACATTGAACGTTCTACCTACTAAAATTAACTTCTTGTATAGATATTCAGAACACTAACTTTGTACAATACGTCACCCTTATCTACAAGTTTCATACAAGAATCAAAGAAATCTTGCCGATACCGTTTTAAAAGCAACAATTATAGTAAATAACCTTAAGGAGCGAACAAATTAGACGAATCTTGAATATACTCTCTAATAATTTCAAGTTGATCGCAGTAAATGTTATATCTGTTATACACTCTTTTGCATAAAAACGGGCGGTTTTGATTTTGGCATATTATTAACAAAATATTATTTATTAAGAGGTCGTATTAATTGTAATTGTTACTGGCAGGTATAGTGTATTCTGGCACATAAAAACGAACGTTCTAAATTTAAAATTTATTCTTTTTGAATGAAAATTCTCTTTCACTGACAAAAACGTATTTTTTGGAAGTAAATTAAATTCAACTCTTATTAAGTTCTTTTTCATTTGTTACGTTTTTTATTTTAACGAATAAATATTAATTAAATTTCTGTTGTTTGCTGCATAAGTTCACTTCTGTTTGCTGTTCTCAGTATGGTTGAAAAAACTATAAGGGCTAGTAAAATTATTGCGTTGCTTGAAGAAGGCTGTAACCAATGTTATGTGTCTCAGCAGTATAATGTGAGCCGTTTCACCATCCAAATGACCTGGCAACGATACCAAAAAATAGTTTCCGTCAGTAGAAGGCCCGGTTCTGGAAGAAAACGGTGCACCGAGCCACGGGACGACCGCTTCATAACCAGTCAAGCGCAACGAAATCGTCAAGTTACGTACGTGTATCTCAAACAGAACCTCGAGGACATCTGAGGTACACGAGTAAGCCTATGGACAGTCAGAATGAGACTTCAGGCCGTCAATATACGTAGCTATCGTCCAGCTCGGGGCCCTACATTGCTTCGTGAGCACCGAGTTGCCAGATTGAAATTCGCTCAAAATTTTTCGTCATGGACTCAACAAGACTAGAATAGTGTTTTATTCTCCGATGATGCTCGTATATCGATTAGTGGTGAGGATCGACGTCGGCGAGTCTTACGAAGACCCGGAGAATGCTTCGCAGAAGTGTGCTTTGAGGAAATAACCGCTTACGGTAGAGGATCCGTAATGTTTTGACTGGTATTGACTCAGATGACCGTACCGAGTTAGTTTTTATTAAAAATGGCACACTTAATGCGCAAAGGTACATAACAGAGGTTATTATTCCTCATGCCCAACCCGCATTAACAGCAGTTGGAAGCGAGTCTATTTTTATGGATGACTACGCTCGCACCCACCGCTCTAGAGACGTTGATGCGTATATCCAGGAGGTCGGAATTCGTCTGTTAGACTGGCCAGCTAAAAGTCTCGACCTCAATCCGATAGAAAACATATGGAATAATCTCAAACGAGGCGTCAGAGCCGTAAAACCAGCTCCAGAAAACATTCAGGCCCTTAAAAATGTGATCGTCGCTGAATGGGAATGTACTCCTCAGGAAATGATAAAAAACGTCGTCGAAAGCATGCCTAGCAGATTAAGCGCATTAATTTCAGCTATAGGAGGCCATACTTGTTACTAAATTTTCAAATTTTATGTTAAATTAATAAAAAATATTCAAAAGTAAACTTTAACCATTTTTAAAGTACCTGTATGAAAACGCTCGTCTGTGGAATTTACATCGTTTTTTATTTATTCCCATTTTTAATGACTGAAGTAGGTAAAAACGATATCTCAATAATAAATAACAATATTCTCATCATATCGCCATATAAAATGCATCAAATAATAATAAAATAACTCTGACATTGTTTATTCCTACAAGTGCCCCTTTTTTTTGCAAAAAAGTATATTTGTTTTTTAGTAATTTTCACATAGAAATTTTTATGATTATATAGGAACGATTGGTTAATTACTCGTCTCGCAAAATATTATTTTTGTACACGCTATCCTCTCATACAGGCAAAATATATTTTACTACATTAAAGATTCTGTCACCTTCCCCTTTATTTATTTAGACAACACTTTAAACGATTTTCAAAACATTTTTTTCTTAAATTTAATGATTTTATTTTTGTCTACCGTAACCTAGAAAGCTAATCACTAGGCGTACTAATACAACTTAAAATTTGATGTAAAAAACATTTTCGACATTTCTTTCTACACTAATTTATGTTAAACATTTTTAAAGCTTTTGTTTATTGTTTACATCTATATTGTAACTCTTATTTGGATAACAGCGCCTTTCAATGCCATTCTGAGCCAAAAATAGTGTTGTAAAATTATTATCTGAACAAAAATCGAAACATGTTAATTGACTTTTTGTATTTAGAAAATGGTTAACGTTTATTCGCAGTATTAATAGTTTTAATAAGTATTATATATATATATATATATATATGTATATATATATATATATATATATATATATATATATATATACATATATATATATATATATATATATATATATATATATATATATATATATCGGTTCACTGCGAAAAATGTTTCGATATTGCGATGACAAGAATAATGTAGTCAAAAATAAAACTCTGATTGAAGAACTATCCTCACCTATAAAAGTCTCAAGTTATCATCATTGGTAGTCAAAGACTGATTTCGAAAGTAAACCTACCTAGTTTACCAAAATTAGTGTTAAGTAGTACCATATACGTCAATTGTTAAAAACCTGGGTCTACTGATCAATCAAAATCTCAGTTGAGTTTTTGAAAGGTCTTCAAAATTTTCTTTTTCAAAAATCTCCCTTTTGTCAAATATTCCTAGTACCACTAATTGATTATGGAGATGTATGCTATTCTGATCTTAATGAAGAATATTTGTACAATTTAGGGCATCTTCAAAATATATATCCGGTATATCTTCGGCTTCAAAAAATATCTTCATATTTCTGAATACAGGTCACTTCTCAAATAGCTGAAGATCCGTGATCGACGCCAACTTCATATACTTACACTTCCTTTTAAAGTATTAAAAATCCTCGGAGCCCAAATTATCTTACTGGCAAATTTAAAGATTTGTCTGCTCACGGCCTTTGGCTACGATCTGAAAATTCGTAGCCAAGGCCGCTACGATCTCACCCTACTTATTCCTAAACATATTTCTACCTCTTACGAAAAATCCTTCATTGTCCAAGCTGCAAAAATTTTGAATCACTTAAGTCCTGACACCAGGAAAATCATGTCCCTAAATATATTCAAAGAACGAGCGCAAAAGTCCTGCTTCTCCTGAATCTTTTGCCTCTGTTTCCTTGTCCTTTCCCGTCTTTCCCATCCCAAATCATGTCAATAGTTTGTATTAATTATACTTTTGTATTTTTTAAATTTTTATTTGTCTGACTTGTGGTACATTTATATTATTTTCATTGTAAAATTTCTTACATTCTCTACCAGCTAAATTTCAATATCAATTGTTATCATTAAGTACTACTGGAAGAGATTGTTCATGTAGAAATAAGTCCACTATATGTACTAGATGAAAAAAATATTCGTATTTTATAAAATATATGTAATATTTGCAGCTTTTTATAATTTCCTTAAGTTCATAGTCTGTATACAAAATTTCTAAATTTTATTGAATTTGTGTTTAAATGTACCGCTTATATGTACTTATATACTTGACTTTGTATCGAAAGATGCCGGTCAAAATGTTAAAGTGTACAATGTAATTTTAAGGAAGCCTGTATTTCTGGAATACCAACAATAAAAAAGATGGCGATTCACATTTAGAAAAGAGCAAGAAATTAAATAGTATAGCGAATAATATAGGATACACAATTTTACTAAAAATGTAGTATGGAAAATTACTGGAAACATTTATTTATTTTATTACAGAACTATGAACTTTAGAACTGTCGCTAAAGTTTTCGGTAAACTTTAAATAAACCTGTGGCAAATTTGTTTCTTCCACAAATTCGATTTGATTGGTATGGGAATGTGATTCGTAGTTCTTGACATTTTCAATAAAATCTCCAAAATCATCTAACGTACAACTTTACCAAAATTTGTTTCAATGTCTTTGAAACCAGAAAATATTCCTACCAAAAAAATTTTTTCATAATTGTTTTTTACTTGGATATGTAATAAATTTTTTTTTGTTTATTTTGTTCCTTTTATGTATTGCCAGAAAATTGCTTCAAATATTATCTGAACTTATGGCGGAATTTAGAATTATATCGTTGTCTCATGCAGTAGCATTAAAATAAGAACGAAAAATGAAACGTACACATTTCTCATATATATCGAATTGATATTTTCATGCATTTCGTTGGTCGAATTGTTTTAATTAAAATAAATTGCACTTAATTTTCAAGCAAATATTTTAAATTAATATCTTTTCTCTTTGTATTATTTAAGTAAATAATTATATATAATTTTCAGGCAATATACTCTTCATATTCATAACAAAATTATTGTAATTCTCTGAAAAATCGTTGTCAAAATATTCATTTAATCATTATAACTTCGAGTTCGGAAAAGTTTCAAAGTTGAAATGTCACAAAATTTACTACGAAATTGGCAGCTAATAAACCCGCATTTCAATTCATCCATGTTAGCTTACTTGATAGCCAAACTGAATATTATTCTTCCTTAGAGCATGAAATTGATTTTCTATTAAAACAAGAGAGCAAAAAATTAGCTCTTCCTGAAAAGGCTAACTTAACCAAAAATAAAAAATATTATAGAAACTACCGTTGAGTGGAAATTTGTTACATTTCACCCAAAGTGCCAATTCTAATCACTCTAAACAGATTCATTACTTTTCTACATCCAGAGATAATCTTATTTTATCTGCTTTCTTTTATTTTGTTTTTCTTGCTTTGTGAAATCCAATTCTCGGTTTCTTACATAGTTTTTGGTGCTAATATGCCATTTTCTACAAATAGTATTGCTTTCTTTCATAAAGATATTTAAATATGTCGCGCAATGTTGGATAAAAAAAGGAGTTGATCTGTAATTATATTTATGTTTGCCATAGGCCTACTTGATTTGTACATCATTATATATAAATATTTCCTAACAATTTCATTCCATTTGATTTTTAAATATATTTTTATCTCGATACTCTTCTGAGTTACACTGTTCAATGCCTAACTTTAAGTCTGTTAAACCAGTTTCTACTCTATTTTTGCATATTCGATTCTATTTTTTCATATCTCTTTTTGCATAGGCAATTCCTGTACTTAGTATAAATCAAGTGTTTTTTTTTGCTTCTCTAGTAAATTTATTTATATTTATGTAACCAGGTGTTTCGACGTATTCTTTAGTACAGTAAATAAAATAAAATAAAAATGAAATAAGCCATTGGTGCATTTTGCTCAGTTGACAAAACAAATCTATGATCGAATTTGAAATATTTATATTATTTCATTAAATTAAAACTTCATTTAAATAGTTATATTTTTATACCGAACATTTTTTGGCTCTATATAAAAAGTTGAAAATTCACATCAGTAAGTTTAGGACGGCACGTATCACGTTATTAAACCTCCATTACTTTGGAGACTAATTGTACAATAATATGATTATGTGAAATATTTATAGGGATACTAGGAAAACCGCCAAAGTCCGATATCAAACGGTGTAGCCAAATATAAAGCGTTAGTATAGCCCGTATGCGTCAGGACGATTTTGTTCACTTTAATTCATATTTCAATAAAAACACATTTTTATCTCCAAATAAAGAAACATCCATTCTAAAAAATTATGTAAGGTAAGTGTCTGAAAATTTAAAAAAAAATAATCAGGGTTTGTTTTAATATATTTAAAGAAAAATTATAAATCGCATATCAGTTTTAAAGTATCAATTTCCTATTTCAAAATTCCAAAAGACATTTATCCAATTTTTTAAAGGTATAAAAGAAATTATTGATACCTTTTATCAACTTTCTGATACCTGGAAAAAAAAAATTAAAGGTATTTGAAACGTCTATGAAATCAAATTTTGTCCCTTTAACAAGCCGATAACAATTTGATTGTTACTTAATTTTATTTCTGGTTGACATTTCCATTCTACATATTTTTCATTTCCTCCATAAATGTGTCTTCAAAAAATACACAACACGTGTTTATATAAATAAAATTTAGCAAATATAAATCGTTTTCCTCACAATCAGTAGGGCATTGAGGGTTAATAAAGTAGGAAAATTATCTTTATTTTATTACAGACAGAAATGTAAAAAATGCCCTGTACCATTCCTCTGTACTTTTTATCTGGTTAAGGCACCTGCTTGAACAAATAATTTTGCTTAATATATTTATGAAAGTAGTTCTACTTTCCATCCTGTATATATGTTTCAATTGATTGCGTAGTAAATGGAGTAAAGGCAGAGCGCGTGTTTGTAGATATTTCTCTTTGTTGATAAATATATATCCCACAAGTGACAAGCGTTGGTCATTTTTAAACGTATTTATATACACAATTAAATGAAATTACGTGATATAGTATTAATTCTAATCTTTCTCTTTCTTTTTAAATTTAATTCTTTCTGTTTCTTTAAGTTCTTTACCACGACCTAGGTTTCGTTGTATTGCATCATCTTCAGGTGGGCTAGTAGCAAAGAAATGTAATAGCCCACCTGAAGATTTTACAATACAACGAAACCTAGGTCGTGGTTAAGAACTTAAATAAAATAGAAATAATACTACATCACGTAGTTTCATTTAATTGTGAATAATGAATTTCTACTAAATTAACGCCTAATATATTCAACGTATTTATATTTCAAGTCAACTAGTTGCTTATAACGTACAGTGCGACATTCCATTTATAGTTCTCAAATTTATATGAAGGTGAGCCTAACTCGGGGGCAGGTTTTTGATAATATGCTCTACTTTTGGAAAAAATAGGCATATACAGCTAGAACTATCTAGCTGTATATGCCTATTTTTTCCAAAAGTAGAGCATATTATATATATTTAATACCATATATATTTAATACCATGTTACGTGTTATGACATTGCTAGATCATTATTCAATAGCACTAATAAGTTTGAGTTGAATTGGTAAGGTGAGAAATCCATTCATGCCTGTATGAATTAAAGTTCCTTGATTGGAAACCTCATTTCTTTCGCTAATTCAGTTTTCCACTTGAAATATTTATTGACGTGAAACCTTTCTAATTCAAAGTAAGATGCATTTAACACAAATGCTCTTTCTTAAAATAGAGTAAATAAAATTTAAACGTTTATATCTCAAGAGCACATCATGCAAGTGAAAATGATTTATACCGAGTTATCAAGAACAAAAATATACATTTTGATTCCTTTTAATGCATTTTCAATTTGTTACTAAAATAATGAAGCAGCTATTTTCTGTACTCAATTGATTATATCTTGTACATATAACCTACTCTCGGAAAAACACATCTCTCATTTATATAACTTTATTCAACATATATTTCGTGTATCTTAATCCTAAAAAGTCCTAAATAATACGTATATTATGAATGACAGCATAGTATGGTTGATAGTCTATTCAACAACTTTCCGCAAAATTGTACACACATGTAGCCTGTATTATGGAGATCGTTTTGATTCTTATTAAAATGTGGAAAATATTTTAAAGTTTTTACATCTATTTATTCATTTCGAAACATGCACAAATAGCCCTCGCAGCCGGTGATATCAGTGAGTAGAAAACAGAAGAGCATATAAAAAATCAAAGGTGAGTAGCAGACTATATATCTTCGGTCATAGTAACGAGGACAACAAAAGGAAGATGCGTAATTTACTTATCAAATACTACGCCAGTAGTATTTGATAAGTAAATTACGCCTCTTCCTTCTATTAAATTAGAAACTTTCTGAAAAAAAAATTCAGAAAAAAAAATTCGAAAGTTTCTGAAACATTACAAAAATAAACAGCACAAACCCTTAAACAAAACAATTGGTTAGTTAATCATAAATTTACTATTTCTCATGAAAATATAAGTTAATTAAAAATCGATAGAGAAGAAAATATGAAAATTTATTAAAAAAATAAAAGATTTATGGTGTACTAAATTATCTTATATGGTTATTGTGTAATTATAGGGACAGAGTAGTAATATAGATTTGTCTTACGCAGACACGTATTATTAAAGAAGCAATATTAGAAACAACATCGACAGTACTGCCGTATTAATCCAAACATTAAGTTTAAACCTTTTTACCTCCGTCATTTATTCAAATTAGTAATTTTTTTTTAAACCACGTCTGCTTGTACTCTCAAAATTTTGAACTGTGAAATCAAAGTAAATAGTAAAATAAAAAATACAGTTAGGCCAAGTTTGACAATCCAATTTCATGTTTCACAGACCTGAATTAATATTTAGGTAAATCTTTTGTCAATATATCAGCGTACTGACTGTAAGTTCATAAATCAAATTAGTAACATTTTCATGAAACTTATCTTTCACTAAATTGTACTTAATGTATATTCTTGTAAAATTTACTATTGTTAATGACGATTATAGTAGTTTGATTGTGAATAATTAAACACAAAAACATTTTTATTAAATACCTATATCACATAATTGTTTTTGTTCACAGTAAAAGTTTTGGTAAAATCTGTCGTGAATTCTGTTTCCGTTTCTTTGTTTCTTAGCCTCAGAATTACATCTAAATATGTCGGTGTCCCAATACCCATATATGATAAACACGTACTTTAAATTGGTGAGTACTTACTTTCATAGGGGTTGTCTTGGTCACAGATATAGTTAATGGTAGTATGGAAATTAATGTATCTTGGAGTTCTTAAAACTGTAAATTTCATGTGTTTTAGATATACATTCACATTTAGACTCTTTCAAGTCATCCTCGTTTTGGAGATAAATGGGAACACTGGATTGCACACACAAACAAAGTCTCACCCAAAAAAACAAATTCTCACCCTAAACGCACATACCTCCTCCGTTCCGTCGTGGGTAAAAATGGAATATATTCATGACATTAAGTAAAGACTGTTAATTTCCATAATATACTCATTTATCAGAACAAAATAAAGGTTAATTTTCGAACGAGACTGAAAAGATAATTTTGTTCAGTTTATGTGCAACTTGGTAGAAAGAGCCAAGACCTTCGTATTAGCAATTGTATAAATATTTGTGCTACGTGACGCGTTAGGTTACATTTGCATATGAATACAAAGAGAATCTCGTTCTCATGGAGGTGCGTGTGCTCGATATTAAATCCGATCCTCGACTTTTTATACAGGAGAAAATTACGAGGGTCTCCACCCTCGAGATTAATAAAAATAGATTCTGACATTTTGACGGGTAATATCTTAATTTGAATAAGTATATCAATAAGATATGACGAGCTTCATATTGTATTAATATTACCACGATGAGAAGATGAAAATTTCACTAGTCGTGTTTAATGTGTCCTACAATATTTTGCATGAATTACATGGAACCACTTTGTTTCACATTACTTAAGAGAGTGTATTAGCTTAATTGAATCTGAGACAAAAATTTGTCTGAAAATATTCATTATCCTGATAAAAATAATAAGAAATGCAATAATAATATTTTTAGAGCATAAATTAAAATAGTAATTCCTAATTCGTCGTTTTTTCCGTACTTTTTTCTCTCAATTTTGAATTACCAACTCGGAACAAAACACTAAAATAACATTTTAAATTTTGATTTCACATTAACAGGAAGTTAAATATAAGAGCAACAATTGATTTTGCAGTACCCATTGTTTATACGCATATAACCCCAGAAGTTATAATTAAAAAATTAATAAAACACTGGCTACAATAAAAACAAATAAAATAAATTGTCAAGTAAATATATATTAAATCGCATTACGACGAATCCGTACACGCTAAAGTGCATATAAACACTAATCAAACAAAGTGTTCCTATTGAATTATTTACAAATATTAATATAATTTATCACCATGTAATAGATAAATATGTTGTCTAGTATATCTTTCACAAACCTAATTAATATACGTTTTAATATACAAACTCATTTAAATTATTTATTTGGAGTCTCTATGCACTTTTTATAGATCCAACCACGTATTTTAAATTGTTAGAGTATTAATCTTTAACTGGAGAAGCCTACTTAATTGTGATAATTTTCTTATTAGTTTCCTCATATACATAGTACTATTGTAAATACTTTTCATATATTGAAAAAATAGCGTTTAATCTGATACCAAAACATTTAATTTAATCTCTATATTCAAGAAATAAAAAATTACATTTGAATGAAATAGTAAATTATAAAGAGTTGGTCAAAGTTCAACGTTATTTTTTTCACAAAACATACTTCTTATTATATAATGCTTTGTCCACATTAGACAAGATACTTCAATATTGGTTTAATTTAGTTGATATAATAGCTTTCAATTTTTAAAGAAAAACCTGTGAACAGAAAACGTACTCATGTGCACAAAAATTTCCTATAGTTTTATTTAAAATATGCGTATTCCATTACTTAATCCTGAGAATATATTCAATAAGGTATAGGTATAAATCGTAAAATTTATAAAATTTTCAAGAGATATAAATATTACCTTAAACACGTAATTAGCATTGTGCAGGTGAGGATATGCTATTTCAATTGCTGATAGGATGTTTCATATTTTTAATGCCATCGATTGAATTACCGAAGCGTTTTGTAAACATGCTAGTGTTATTTAAAAATGCTATCTCAATAACTATTGTCGATTCATTTACGGTTACAGGTTTTTAAATATAAAAAATAACTATTTGTTTCATTTTTTCACCTTTAATACTTCTTTCTTTCAATAAATTAAATTTAAAAAAAATTCTAATCCATATTTATGTAAATGTATTTCCACTGCATAATTGCACGTTATGGTCGTGATTTTCTCCATTAGTAACTGCAAAGATAATTAATAAAAATACTCTATATTACATACGTTCGTCTTAATAATAACGCAGAAACGCTCAAACCCTCTATCGAATACACATTCATGTGTTTCAATAGGTCAAGTGTACAGTACAGTAGCCTCGGTACGGAGGGAGGAATCCGCTAGCGAGTATCATAAGCACATATTTTTTGTACGAACACAATGACAATAGACCGGATGCGTAGAACGGCAAAGAAACGAGCGGGTGACGTAACTTTTTCCACCGAGAGTCTAATTAGTGCCTTGTTGATACGACCGCCATTGTGGAATTCTCCTGATTCAAATCTCTCTCCTGATTCAATTAATTAACGAATTAGCAATATATCTGTCAGGAAACTAGAGAGTTTCCTACGGTCATTTAATTTTGTTTATTATCGAAGTTAGCAATGTAGCCCGCAATGTAGAACTGTTGTTTTATCTTTGTCTTTAGACTGACCTTTTATTTATTGAGGAACTTTGATTTTTATAGATTTCAAAATTTGTACCCACAACGATATTACCTGGAATACATATAATTTGTATTATGAAACGTGCCCGTTTAACATGTTTTTTTCCTAGGTTTATAGTGAAGAATTTTGAACGCATATCTGACGCATTTTCTTATTTCCAAAGGTCTCTTATTAAATGTTTGTTTGCTGTTTTCCAGTCTTCTTTCTACACGTCGGCGCAATAAGGTATTCCTTTAATGGGTAGGCTTCGTCACAAATCAAGACTATGGGCAAGTCTTTGTCAGTACGTAGAAGATTAATTTTTTATCATGTTCATCTATGAAATACCATAGGTAAATATACTTGCGGTAGTTGAAGAACAAAAAAGAAAAAGTTGAAGAAGTAAGTCCGTCGAAAAACGCAGGTATTTTATCAATGGTAAGAAATTCTGTCACAATTTTCTCGGTCCTCATCAGTTGAAAAATTCGTCAAACAATTGAATCTAACATATACGTTATCTACATGGTTACAAAGTATATGTAAAGTATTTAGACCTATCGAGTTAGTGTACTTAGTAAGTAGTTATTACAGGCATGCGGCAACCACTTACTAGAATATTATATGTATGTTTATACCGTTTACATATGTAAAAAGAATTTACATCTGTAGAGTTACGCAGTGACTAAATTATATATATATATATATATATATATATATATATATATATATATATATATGTATATATATATATATAAATATATATATATATATATATATATATATATATATGTATGTATATATATATATATATCTATTCCATAAGTATTTTGTTTGAAATTGTTCATACATAAAAGTTATGAAATGGATATCTATTCCATCAAAGATATTCAGAAACCGGCCATAAGTCAGATACATTTTTAACAACGAGACGATCGCTCGAGTCTCTATAAAGAATAAATTACTCCACTGGATTTAATCTTCATAATTTGACGACACGCTTGACCTCTCACCGTTTATCTACATACAGTGTGGGAGATAATCAGTCAACTACTTCAGTGGACATCATCTTCACCATTTCGTGACCTGCTCAATCTTTCTTCGTATATCAACAATTATCAAAGTCGTACCCAAGTTTTCGAATGTTCTGTCGTCTCTTCTCATATACAAATTACATATAAAAATAACGCAAACTGCGTGTACATATACAGCGAGGGTGTGATGAGGAGCAGGGTGCCCGACACTCCGTAAATTATTGTTAAGCGACTTCAAAAAAATAACGAAATTCTCTTCGTCGGAATTTTTTTTTATGTATGTTCAACGAAGAGGGTACTTCAGGGGTAGTCCCATATAAATATGATGATAATCTGATGATGAGGTTCGGAAATGAAAGGTGAAACTCCTTAACAAATGGTAGTAAATTAATTATGTTTCAAGATATTTTTACGGGCAGTTGTTACTTTGCAAAATAACTACACAATTTATCAAGTAAGGATCTCATGATAAATTCCGGAGTTGAATATGGAACTCCTTAGAGGGTGTGAGTAAATCAAGCGTTGTTACTTCGAAATATAACTACATCGTCGACCAGGTCAGGTTTGATGAAGAGTTCTAGAGATGGTATGGGTGGTAGTAAATCAATCATGATTCAATATAATTGCTATTGGTTAGTTATTACTAAGTTATAACAAAACCTGATATTTAATTTAGGATATGGAAAACGGAACTCCTGAAGTGGTAGTTATTATTTTGCAAAATCTGATACAGGACTTCGGATGTAGAGAACGAAACAACATTTAAAAGTGTTGTTGTCATCCAACTTTAGATAAATGGGAAATTATCTATATACTAGCTTTTGCCCGTGACTTTTAATAATTGTACAATATGCTAAGAAAAGAAAAATGTTAGTTGTAGTCTGATGATTAATATTATTAATCAATAAAAATTCTAAAATAAAATATCTTTTAAAAAACCTTCAAAAAAAGTAAGTCCTAAAAAGTAAAAAATAATTAACTGAAAATAAGTATTGAATATATTTGGCGTTAATTTTGTAGAAATTCATTATTGATAATTAAATGCAACTACGCGATGTAGTATTATGTCTACTTTCTTTAAGTTATTAACCACGACCTAGGTTTCGTTATATTAGAACATCTTCAGGTGGGCTATTAGCAAAGATTTTTCAAAAACGTTATCTTTGCTAATAGCCCACCTGAAGATGTAATACTACGAAACATAGGTCGTGATAATAAACTTAAAGAAAGTAGAAATATTACTACATCACGTAGTTTCGTTTAATTATCAAAATAAGTACCTATTATTCGCAATAAATAAATAACTTATTTTTGAAGTTGATGACAGCATCACAGAACAACTTAAACAAATATAAAATATTGTATTATAAATACGCCATTTATGAATCTTTTTCGTATTGTGTGAACATTAGAAGTTAAGGTTTTAAACTTAAGTTATGAATTAATTGTAAATTTGTTTAAATTTGGTCGACAGTGGTCGACCGACTTCAAAAATAAGTAACTTAATTATTTAGTACGAATAGGTACTTATTTTAAACTACTGAACCTGAAGTCGGGAAAAAATAGTTTTGGTAGACTCTGACTAGGAGATTACGACAAACTGTAGTCCTAATTATATATCTTAATTTTTTGAGAAATTCATAATATCTTTTAATCTATGAATAATGTACCAGACAATATATTCATGTGGTCGAAAATACTATTAATATTTATAAATCGCTAACAAGTGCTGCATACACGCGGTGCGGTTTTTATTCGTACTTAATAGGTTTTGTCAATTTTAAACATGTACGTGCGTTTGTGTATGGACAACCAACCTATATCATCATATGGTAATTAATATAAACATGCTTTTCTTTAATATGTTTTTTTACAAACTCTTTTACATCATAATTTTACATAATATCGATTGTTTCTCTAAATACAAATTTGTTTGTGTAGATAGTGACTTTTGGATTAGGACATTTGTAATTTTTTTATAAATCATTTCAATTGTTTGCCTAAATAGTTTAAAAAATTCGAGGTTCAGCTCGGCAGATTCTTTACTAGCATTTCCATTCCTTGTCTTTTAGTGGGAAACGTGCTTCACTATGAAACACCCTTTTAGAAGACGAGTCTTATTGTGTAGCTTTAGAGTTGGTCTTGTTGCCTTCAATAAAGTTAAATTTAACGTCGTTACACCGTATATATGTGCCTGGACGGAACGATGAATGTAACGGATTGTGTTTGTCAAATGAGCATTTATTCGAATATACTCTAATAAAATAAAATTGCTTTAGACTGATTTTCAAACATTATTTTCAAAAACTAACATTTTCCTTCTTGACTTTCATTCAATAATTTAAGATTATTACAATGTCATAAAATTAGGAATATGTATAGACATATTACATAAAAATAAAAGAATTATCTATGACAACCTATAATTAATTTAATCCGCTTCTCCATATATTATGGATGCATCAAAATTTCACGTATAAATTATGTTCATAGAAAAACTTCGTTTGTTTCATTGTTCTAAAAGATTCTTTAATTATTTAATTTTTTTATTAAATTGAATCGTAATTTTTGTTTTATTATAATCAAAAATTATAGTTTTGAATGAGTGTACATAAAATGGTATGAAATATTTTTACAGACTGATATTTCCTTCTGTCAGATAATGTCTAAAACATCTTAGTTATAAAACTTAGGCTTGTAGATTTTTTAAAAAAGTGACGAAAAAAGTACAAAATTAAAAAAGAACAATCGTGCTTGGAGCACCATTCTATGTAACATGAATATTATTATAGTCCCTAAATTATGAATACCTAATATCTAAATATTTCATCTACGTCGCTCATAATAACTTCAAACGCAATACAATAGCTCGGTTTTTATTAAGCACAGGGCCTTGATGATTTTAAAGCCACGTCTTCTTATGCCGCTTTATCATCGAAATATTACTTACTGACTTGAAACCTAATAATTTCAAATCGTGGTAAAATTTAAAATTTACGAAATAAATGTATACAATGAAAAACTTTGAAGGTTTTTAAGAAAAAGTTATATTTTAGTTTATTGTAAGCTCTACTCCAGTTTATTGTAACCAATCATAAGTTATATATGAACAATCATTATTGATAAAATATCCCCATCTAGTTGGGAAAGGATGGCTAGCATCAAAATAGAACCGACAGATTTTAAATTGGAAAATTGGTGAAACAATACTTAGAGATTAATCTCACCATTAAATTTTTTTCACATAAAAAATTATTTAATCTTATGAATTGACAAAAGGCAGACGGTGGCAGATCTGGTGAATGGAGGATGAGAAATAATTTCTCATCCCGGCTCTAACAATTTTAATCGAGTAATCCTTATAGTATTCAGGCAAACATTGTCGTGCAAAAGGAAAATTTGTAGTATTGTAGACATTTCCTCGTTCAAAAAAGCTAAAGTTCTGGGTATAAATTGTGTTGAAGAATATACCAAAGTCCAGAGTAGTGCCAATCTCAAATTGAAAGACAAATACGACGAAAAGCGCTTCCGAATATTAGACAACTGTTAACCGCTTTCCCTATGCTATAACTCGGAGATATGAACAAAACCAAACCCAATACGGAAAGATTATCGATATAATTTAAACTATTTTATATAAACCTTGTCAATATTAACCTGCTTAACGAATTGGAAGCTACGATCCAGAATAATAAAGTTGAAATTAGTGGAATATTGATAAGCAAAATAACAATACATTTTTGTAATTGAATTGTTTCGACATTCTTCTGAAATAAATTTGTACAGAGTAAAAAAAATTATCTATTCTAATGTTTTTTTAATTATCCCTTAAAATCATAGACTTGCACCTTTTACATTGTATCAATATTTCGAAATTCAATAATTATTCTTAAGTATTTTTTTTAATAATACCATAGCGTTTTAAGAATCTAATATACTATACGTTTTAAGAATCAAATAAATAAAAAATATTTAAATAATTTACAGAGAATCTGTTAAGCTGGCGCCATAATACGAGAAGAAATGTAAAATGGAATTTGTCATTATTTCCACTTTGGTAAATATAGAATTTAGTCATTATTTCCACTTTGGTAAATATAGGTTTGATATATCAATCATCTTAGCTTTTATCGATAAACGATTAGTTTTTTCTAAGCAAAACGTATATTTAAAAAATTATTGAAAAATAAATATAAAATATGTACTAGAAAAATTATGGATACGTGGCTTACTTTAAAATTCTCTAGGAAACATAGAATCTCACGATATCGAAAATAATAATCTAAGCAATTTATAGCTATAAGAAGAAAATACCTAGATCAAATTTTATGGACATTTTTGTGCTATAGACTACATAAATGATTATATGTTTAAACTTAATTTTATCTTTGTTAAATAAGGTGAAAATATAAAAGGACATTTTAATTACATGAGTTTATTGGTAAAAAAAAGTATGAAAAAAATGTTACATCACATCATAATACGATGACTAAAACATGGATTCGTAGTATAAAGAATGTATAATTTATAAATTACGAAAGTATTATCAACATCCGAGCGTCCACTTCGAACTTCCTTATGCGGGGGTTGGCGCTCGACTTACTAGTTAATGATTATGGCGAATGTGTTATATCAATTTCGTTTAATGTATTTTAGGTGGTTTCAATTCGTTGGTGTGAAATAAATGTAAAATGTATTAAAATCTTGCATTCTAACTTTAAAGTTAACTACTTGTATACTTGATATACTGCATATAATTTTCAGTTCTAAATTAGTATTATATTTGGATTAGCGACACGCCTTTCATAATTCTTCTCACTTTTGTATGTTTTTCATAGATCCATCCATAATTTTAAAAATAATATGTGAATATTTTTAATACGCTCATTTGATACATAATTTATGAATATGCGTTGCATATTTCTGTAGATTTATCATTGCCAATTACGCCCGTAACATTACTATTCGCGTGACGGTCCCTTAATCTAAACTAAAAATATTTTACTCAAAATTTCCATCTTTCATTTCATATTATTGTTGTTTATTTTAATTTTTACTCTCTTTATTAAAATATTTATGTCCTTATATCACTGTCTTGGTCATACATCTGTTAAAAATGTTGTTATTTAATTAGTGATGCCTAGATTCTATTATGTAATGTTATCTATATATCAATTTACGAAATATAAAATATGATATACGTAAACCTACTTCTACAAGCTTTTACACATATTTTTACTTTTATCGAGATACGTGCATAAAAATTGATGGTAATGAACTATATATTTTATTTTTTTATGAGTTCCTGCACGACCAACCATATTTCCATAATTGCGGTCGTTCTTTAAAGGAACTGCAAAATACACTGTTTAAAAATTTACTATATAATTATCGAGTAACAATTAGATACATTCTTTTTTCTTTCTTACATATAAAAGTTACCTGTTAATAATTATCGATGTATACTATAACGATTATAAATAAAGCAGTTGTAAAAGATTCATAGACCAACTAGAAAAAAAAGGATTCGGTCATATGAGCTTCGTTCTTACTATTTAAATTAAAATACAACTTTAACGTATGTTAAACTTATCTTAGTTTTGATTAAACCTCGTCTTTACATAACATTATATTTAGAAGCACAGGTAAATAATTTACGTATTTATGCTCAAAAATGATTCCTCTACAGCAATAAATTCACATATGTCAAAATTGCGCATTAGTATATCCAATCTTTGCTGAATATTAGGATTTTTACATATTTTTAACAGGTATTTGTATTATATTAGTTATAGTTAGTTATATTAGTATTAGTATGTATTTGTAACTGTATATTTATTTACCTAACTATTTTCCTATATCCAGGCGAGGTACAATTCCAAAAGTTATCAGAAACACATAATCTGATTTTAAAAAATATTAATTATTCGGAGCTATTTTCCAGTAAACTGAGCCACAAATTTTCTTTAAATATAATAATTCTCTAAAAAACACATATGTTGGGGAAATTCTTTGTAGTTTTTCGCAAGATGATTAGACGAAAACAATTTTTATTTAATTTGCTTAATAATTTTCGCAGTATATCCCATTTCTAATTGAGATTCTAAAATTTACCAGTTTATTATTTTCAAGTGTGTTCCAATAACTAAGATACCATATAACAGAACACTAAATGGAATTTTTCACTGCCACTGCAATATGCAGCGTAGATAAACTTGAAATACCAACGAGATATCTAATAAGGATGTATCTAATAAACGCACTGTTTCGATAGTTTGAAAATATTCGATTTTGTGATTTTAATCTTCAAAATGAACCCCGTGGGCGACTTGAGGATAAGGTGGATAATGGTGAACTGAAAGCTGCAGTGAAAGCAGATAAATCTCAAACTATGGGTGAATTAGCAACTAGATTTAAGGATACTATCCCAACAATCTTGAACTATTTGAAATATCTCGCTAAGCCTAAGAAGCTGGATAAATGGATTCCGCACGAATTAAAGGAGAGTCAGAAGAAAAATCGTTCTCCACTTCTTCAAGCATCTACATAAATTATGGAAAAAAACTACTATTACAAAATGGAAAAATAGGGTTTTTGAACCTTTTATTTTATATATTCACTTATTGAGTACTAAATTCTCAATGTATTATATTAAAAAAAATTGGAGAAAAGAAGACTTTTTGGAAAAACGGAAAAATAATTTCAAGTACAATTAAAGTTTTACATACCAAGTAAAATAGTCTAAAAATATTTTCGTAGCTGTACCATTTTTGATTCTTTTTAAACTTTACAAGAATATTTTTAGGGTTCCAATGAAGGAAATCCAGCATTGTTTCATTTTCGAATTAAAATATTCATTCCTCAACATAAAAAAACGTCATTTCTACACTTAAATATTTTTAGATGTTAATATTTTTCTATTAAGAGTATCTACACATTTAAGGTCACATTTTAAACTGAGATATAGTAATTTTGTGTGCAAAATTTAAAATTCATTCAATTAATACGCCTGAATAATAACAGGGTGCTGAAAATACATATATTTCCCTGTATTTTCTTAATTTTTAACTGGGTCCAATAGCCTGGTATTCCAATATAAATAGCTAATATTTTTTAGGAATCAAGTACACATATCTTAGAAGAAGTAAAACCCAATCTACTCGTCCGGCCTACCCTTTATAAAAAAAATCTGTTGGAAGTTTTGAAATTTAAAAAAAATTATATTCTGTAATATTAATGTGTTGTCTAGGAGATCAAAATATGAAACATTATATTTAGCTCCCCGCCTTAAACTTCAAAAATCTGTAATTACAGTTTTGTTATTTTCATCTTTCATATTTATGCAGGCGGTTTAAAAGAGAAGTAAAAGCTCAGTCAAATAACATTATTTTTAACATTAAAATTTACTTAGTAAGAAGTATTAGGTGACAAATGATAAAGTTGAACATTATTATGAATAAATAAAATAGCTACATTACTCATCAGATGAGGGGTAATGTTGTTGAGGGGTAATGTTGTTCGCATCCGTAGGAGCTACCTAACCATAACCCTACACGTGCCCCTCGGGTGGTGCCAATTGAACAACAAACGCCGAGTCGTAGGCGGCGGTCAACTAACCTACTAAGCAAGCCTAACAGCTTCTTATGTTGGAGGTAGGAAATGATCTCCGCACCCGTAACCTTGTGGTCATGTCTCGCAAGAACAGAGACCTGGGCTTGGTCGCCTTGGTCGCGAGGAAGACAACCTCTTAACCTGAAAAAATAACCCTAATCCTAAGGTGTGACCGTACCGATAGGATGAATGGCTGCAGGTAGTCAGTCTCTAGCGCAAACCTCGATGAAACTGGCTCACATCGTTGAAAAGTGCCCTCTCACAGGAATGGGCGTTACCCTGTGAGTAACCTATTATATCGACCCTACTCGTGGGAACAATATGAATTCCAAACAAGAAACAATATCACAACCACAACAGAAATTACTTAAACAACAAGTACTTCATCATAGCTACTTCTCTAGGCAAAGATCATCATCCCTCTCTGATATAAGCAGAGGACAGTCAACAACTTAAAAAAAACAACCTGAATCAGACCTGTTGCCTGTTGAAACTAGAGCAATAAAAGATATCTCTCAACATCCTGCCCCACCCATATGGCAACATGTACCACTTCCTCGTGGCAATAAGAAGAGGAAAATGTACGATTCTCCACCACCGTCTAATGGGATTGTATATAAGAACCGGTTTAGTAACTTACCGCTTGATCCAAATGATGACATTGCTCTTTCAAAAACTCAGAAACCCAACAAACCACCACCAATAGTTCTGAGTGGTATAGAAGACGTCAACGAGTTAATAAAACTAATTGAAACAGTTAGCCAAAAAGATAATTATAAGCTCAAAATGATTACCAAAAATATCCTTCACGTGCTAATGAAAACTCCAGAAGAATATAAGAAAATTATCAATCTCCTCAGAGATAACGGGCTTATAGGGTATACTTTTACGCCTAAGGACTCCAAATGCTACCGAATTGTCATTAAGAACTTGCATCACCTCACACCTCATGAAGCTATTGTTGAGGCAGTTCAAGCGACCAACAACAAAGTCAGAGGTGAAATAATTAATGCACGATACGGCCCCGAAAAGAAATCGACTTCAACGTTCTTCGTCAATATCGAGCCTAGCATTAACAATCCTGACGTTAAAAACATTGCATTTATCGCACAGCAAAAAATTAAGATTAAGGATCCCCGGAAATCAAAGTTCATTGTACAATGCCAACGCTGTGAACAATATGGTCATACCAAAAATAACTGCATGAGACCATTTAGATGCGTGAAATGCGGTGAAGACCATAAAACCTCAGAGTGCAAAAAGAATAGGACAACTCCATTCAAGTTTGCTTTATGCTGCTGCGACCACCCTGCTAATTATAAAGGATGCCAAATATACAAAGAAATACTAGCTCGGAGTACCAAAAATCTCTCCTCTCGCGCTAGACTACCCTCTCAAACACCTGTTATCAACATACCAACTACCACCAACTTTGACACTAAGGGTCATAGTAACACCCACAAAACATCTTATGCCGATATTGCCAAAGGTAGGCAACCAACAACACAGCAATTTACTCACCAACAATCTAATAAATTAGAAGATATACTTGCCAAACAAAGTGAGAAAATGGATCTCTTAATTCAACAAATAGGCTCCCTACTATGACTTATAACTACCCTGATATCTAATCTAACAAAATGACTTCTCTACACATCGCCACGTGGAACATAAACGGACTTGTTCCCAACACTAAAGAACTTGAGATGTTTTTGAGAACCAATAAGCTTGACGCCTGCCTTATATCAGAATCTCACACTACATCAAGATCACGCATATGCATTCGTGGATTCTGCGTTTACACAACTTCACACCCCGAAGGGGAAGCTCATGGTGGTGCGGCAATAGTAATTAAGGAGAACATTAAGCATTGCCTACTCGAGTCTTGGGAAACCAAGTACCTGCAAGCTACAACTGTACGGATCGATGATCGTGCCGGACCCCTCATCCTCTCAGCAATATACTGTCCACCGCATCACACCATTAAGGAGAATATGTTTACGGAGTTTTTCAAAGCTTTAGGAAACCGATTCATAGCCGGTGGTGATTGGAACGCTAAGCACACACATTGGGGATCTAGGTTAACAACTACGAGAGGTAGAGAATTAAAATGTAGTACTGAGATCAACAATCTAGCGACCATTTCAACCGGAGAACCTACATATTGGCCTACAGATACCGAGAGAACTCCTGATCTTATAGACTTTTTTATCACAAAAGGCATTTGTCATCAAAATCTCCTAATCGAGTCAAACCTAGATGGATCTTCTGATCACACACCAATACTTCTTACTGTAAGCCTTATTGCGATACCCCGTGATACCCATAGCTCCTATCTAACTAACGCTAAAACCGATTGGAATGGTTTCCGAGAATATCTCGACGAAAATATCACTCTCAAACTTCCGTTAAAAACTACTGAAGATGTAGACGATGCATGTCTATACATTACAAACCTGATCCAAGTGGCAGCGTGGACAAGCACACCCACAATGAAGCATTCATTTGCGAATACACCGCTCCCGTTTGAAATCCGTCAAAATATTTATGAAAAACGCCGCCTTCGTAGAGTTTGGCAACTTTCCCGTAACAGCGAAGACAAAACGCGACTGAACAAAGCAATAAAAGAGCTAAAGATTCTTCTTGCTGATGTCACTAACGCTGCAGTTAAACAAAGACTGGAAAAGATGTCACCCAATGGCCATGGGACCCATTCTTTATAGAAAGCTACCAGGAATATGCCACAGCCCCAACAATGTTCACCGCCAATCTGGAATGGCAATACATGGGCACGGACAGACCCAGAAAAAGCTGAGACCTTCGCCAGTCATCTTGCTAATGTCTTCAAACCTAACGGATCTGACAACCCTGAGGACCCTGAAATAGATCTGATCCTAAATCAGGACCTGCAGCTGTGTCTGCCGATAAGACCTACTTCCCTAAAGGAGCTGTCCAAAGAAATAGCCAGCTTGGACTCGAAGAAAGCTCCAGGATTTGACCTGATCACCCCGAAGGTACTCAAAGAGCTTCCTAGAAAATGTATTGTCTTCCTGGTAACCCTCGTTAATGCAACCTTCAGAACAAAACATGTCCCTGCTATTTGGAAAATATCCGAGGTAGTTATGATCCATAAACCCGGTAAACCAGTCAACGATGCATCCTCACACCGTCCTGTCAGCGTAACTCCAGTTCTAAGCAAATTGTGGGAAAAAATAATCCTTACTAGGATACATGCATACCTAGATATCAATCACGTCATACCAGATCATCAGTTCGGGTTTCGCAAGCAACATTCGACCCTAGAACAAGTACACAGAGTCTATCGTACTATACGAGACTGTTTGGAAAAGAAAGAATATTGTTCTGCTGCTTTCCTGGATATCCAACAGGCATTCGATCGGGTCTGGCACAAAGGGTTACTATGCAAAATAAAGCAAGCACTTCCACACTCTTTCTACCCCTTGATGGATTCTTACCTTAGAGACAGAATGTTTCGAGTAAAACACCGTGACGCCAGGTCTTCCTTGTATAGTTGCCACGCAGGAGTACCCCAGGGATCGGTACTCGGTCCGGTGCTCTACAACATCTTCACGAATGACTTACCCCAGACACCTAATATTACAGAAGCAACCTATGCTGACGATGCTGCATTTCTCGCATGTAATAGCAGTCCAGAAGAGGCAAGTAAATTGCTGCAGGCATAGCTCGATGACACAAATAAATGGTTGAACAAATGGCGTATAAGAGCTAGTGCCCAAAAATCTCACCACATCACGTTCACTCTGAGACGTGCAACTTGTCCTGCAGTCAACTCAGGTACCAACACCTTACCGCAATCGTCCTGCGTCAAATACCTGGGGTTTCATCTGGACCGAAGGATGACATGGCCACATCAAAAATAAGTGTAACGAAATCAATTTTCGATTTAGAAATTTGCTATGTCTTCTAGGAAGACAGTCAGCACTATCCCTAAGCAACAAACTAAGAGTGTACTGCTCCGTAATAAAACCTATTTGGACATATGGGATTCAACTGTGATCATCGGCCAGTAATTCGAACATACTCTGCCTACAAAGAGCCCAAAACAATATACTTAGGGTCATATCAGGTGCACCATGGTACTCCCGCAATTCGGAAATCCACGAATACCTACAAATTTCAACCATCGTAGACGAAGCAAAACGCTACACAGCCACATACAAAGATCGTCTGACATTCCATCCTAACCCATTTTCGCAGATGCTGTTGCAGCCCAACTCGATAAAGAGACTCAAGAGAGCTGACGTGCTTCATAATTAGAGCGATTAAGGGCACTGGCCCTATATTCGCCCAAACAAGATACATACCACAACCTACCTGCTTATAGTTCTAATGACTGATCGCAGGATACAAACAGAAAAAAAAACACATCAGATATTCTTTAATATAAATAATTTAATTACAATAATTAATTATAAATTATAATCACATTATTTACGAAACCCAAAATATAATAACTGACGTAAATTTCACGTTATAATAGCCACGAAAAATTGAACAATCGTTACATTTTTCATGGCTATACTGTAGACGCAAAGGTGGTACGCGCATTATACGCTTTTTATAAACACTTTTTTTAAGGATGAAAGTTTGCTGATTCAGTTATGATAAAAATTCATAACTGGTTTCTTCGCTTTGTGACACTCATATTCAAAGCTTGTTTATTTGGTTATAAATATTGTGCAAGCACTAACGTTCTTGCGTAATGACTTATTTATTTAGTTAAAACAAAGTAACAAAGTCAAGATTATTATGTAGCGCTTTACTAAAAAATCTATACATAGAAATTTTGAATAATACACTCGGAAATTCAATCTGAATTTAATTTAATCTTATTTATTATGGTTATATTCTAAGGCAATAAATAGTCAAGATTTGGAATAATAATTACAATCACATACGATGACAACAAAGCGTTATAAAAATTTTACATCATTGAAAGGATATTTAGTTAAAGTAACACATATATATAGAACAAGAAAACTGGCATTTCTCACCACATAGGAGATAATTATAGAATACAAGGCCTTTGAAGAAGAGCAATGACATCCAAAAAACTTTAGCAGACTGGAAGACGAGCCGCGCGCCGGAAAGTAATTATGAACCCATTCCAAATTTAACAACCCCTATAGACACAAGTTATCTACTTAATTACAAGCTATTAATATACCACGTTTTGGATAATAATTACCCGCATGAATATCCCCCGACTTCATATTCTCTGCTTACAAATTTATTACCATGTCTGCATTCACAAAAACGGCTCGTTAACTAATTTTCCGCAAATTTAACTAAACTCGAACGAAAACTTCTATTTATCAAATTTATGTTTTAAGATCATTTATAGAAGAAGGTTCTTCTTTGAATATGATTACATTTATTCCGTTAAAAATATGAACCATTAAAATCTTACGAAATTATATATATATATATATATATATATATATATATATATATATATATATATATATATATATATATGTTTTGGATATTATAAGAAAATATTCATATTTTGGAAAGATTCTACTTAAGAATTATATGTTTAATTTCAGACAGTAAATTTAAGTCAAACGGTCTCTCAAAAGAAACCAAAATAAATCTTAGTAAAGAAATCTATTTAAGTTTATAAAAATGGCAGGTATCGATAAAGCTGTATTTTCGTCCTATTACTACATAAATTTGTGTATACAAATTAGATTAGAATAGAAAAAAAAAATTACCAGACAAAATATTATTTTGTTAGATTATTCTGATTTAACTTTGAGTTTGAAATTAACCTTCTTACTTGTAGAAAGTTTCAAAAAGGTGAAAATTATTATATTAAATACTTATTTATTTGGTAACGTTTAAATGTTTTGACATTTAACACTTGATAATTGCTACGGGCTTTATTCTCATTATGTAATCCTGCTTCATTAAATTCATCAATAATTTTTTTGTTATATTCGCACGCTACCGCGTCAATATCACTTGTAATTAGATAGCCGGGTCACTGACGCAATGTAAGCACAATAACTAGGCAATCTTACGTCGAGTCGATATCGACTATACGAGTTAATTTCAAAATATCGCTTAATTTTTAAAAAAAATATTTCGTAAAATCTTTCAATAGTCCATTTGTAGTTTCTATAATCCATTTTGCACATGTAATCACATCAGATCCATTTGCTAATTAATAAGATGTTGTTTGCGATCTTCTACAGAATTGAGAATTTTGGCTTCTACATGAAGTTTTTCATACAGAGAATTAAAGTCCTCTAATTTCTAATCTGTTGCTGTAACATAGTTTTCACGAAACCATGGTCACAAGGCGGAAGAATTGTAATTCAATTGCAGATTTATAAAACTTTTTTCAAAAAAGTTGAAAGGACTTCAAATAACCACGGAACGAGAAGTGCACTGAAAATAAAATTACGAAAATAACAATTACTTTTGGGGTGTAATATCATTTTCCAAACCTAATAACTTTTGCGGTACAATATCGTTTCAAAACATATATAAATTCGTTAAATACTGCAACATCTGTAGTAGGTGCCAAGTCAAGGCGTCTCTACTTTCTCACGGACGTGCACAACCATATACACAGATAAGTGTTACATTTTACTTGGCATCTACTCCAAAAGTCTCTAACAATTGTAGTTTTTTCTGTAAATTCATTTACATTTGCAAACGATATTGTACCGCCAATGTTCCAACTAGGTACACGTATTTTCATTGTTTTATACTTTTCGGTGCCTTTTTTATTCGGTGGTTATTTTAAGTCGGTTCAATATTTTGTAGTAGTTTATTTTTTTCCATTTTATTGCTTATGATATATCGCATGATATATTTTAAAAGTAGTTTGAAAGTAGCACAAACTGCTGCTTTTAATTTTACGTATTTTTTACGATTTGTCATAAATCTAACGTTTGAAATAAATAAAAATTATTTCGCTGTTTTTAGAAAAGACTCACTTATTTTATAAAAGAGATTCCTTTGATCAACGCGCAGAAAAACTGATATATTTTGATGAAACTAGGAAAAATCCAGGAAAAATGTGAAATTGTAGTTTTGATATATTCGTTGTAAAAATTTTTTCTAATATCTGACTTATCTGTTACTTTAGAAAATAAATTATTTGATTTTTTAGTTATGTTAGTTTATATCTTTCGTATAAAGTTCTTATGACTTATCTGTAAGCAGTGGCTATATTGCAGCCTAAATAACAATGTTTACTCGTTACTTCCATATCTGAAACTTAGAATTCTAATATCAGGAAGTCAAGTCCTAAATTAAGTTGTTGCAATAGATCTTAAATACCCATAAATTCCTTAATATTTCTTATGTGAGTATCAGTTATGTAAAAATATTAAAAAAAAAAACGGTGAAAGTACTATAGTTTCTGCAACAAAAGAACGTCATAAAATATTGTTACGGCTAAATATTAAATATTGGCTACTTCGTAAATATTGTAATATAAAATGGAGAATAAATTCTTATCGCAACACGAATTCCAAGAAAATTAAACGAAATCAAACCCAACCAAACATCGAAGAGATATCGTTAAATTTAGGCGCGCAAATTTAATATCATTTTAGCCCTCATTGAATACAATAGTGGCTTAAAGGTATATTTATTCGCATATAGCCCATAAGAAGGGAAAAGGTGAAAATATATTATATAGTTAGGTATCCTAAAAAATAAAAATATATATTGTTTAACGTACTATATATGTGTGTGTGTGTTTGTTTGTTTGTGTGTGTGTTCGTGTGTGTGTGTGTGTGTGTGTGTGTTCATGTGTGTGTGTGCGTGCGAGCGTGCGTGCGTGCGTGTGTGTGTGTGTGTGTAATCTATAATATTTTTCTATTCACAATTTATTTAAAGGTGTGGAATATTTGTAAGACTGTTGTTTTTTTTTCTTTTCAAAACTGCGGTTTCGTGATTTTCTCTTGTAACTTTTCTGAGGCTAGTCATATTCCAGCATCTAATTTATATTCCAGTAGTATATTAATATGGTTATATTTAACTTCTTTTAGTATCTACGTTCCATTTTCTTCATATATCTTTGAAATCTGCTACCTTGTCCTTATCTAAATTTTCTAAGTCTTTGGTGCAATTGTCCAAACAAAAATGAACAGTTAATTTGTCAACGTGTTCCAAAACGTAATTCATAATTTAAGTACGAGTATTTCATTTTCGAATTTTTAAAAGTAAACATACTCTTCAATAAATTTTGGATTAATTTTATAAATCTAATAAGTGATAGGGAAATGATAAAATCATTAGCAGTTGAGGTCAAGAAATAATTTAATAGCCAAATATATTCAAAACACACATTTCGTAAGCCATGTGGCTTACGAAATGTGTGTTTTGAATATATTTGGCTATTACCGACCTCATTACTTAGTAATTGTAATTAGTCAATATTAAATCGAAACTTAATTAGGCTAAAATAGTGTTTATGTATGTCTTACATTATTATTTATTTTTAAGTTTTCACAGATGATTTTTGACGGAAAAAATAGGTCATGGAAAAAAAACTACCATTGAATTAATACTTTTAAAACATTTAAAAGATCCTTGGCGAACAGATATACTTGTACGAGTACTGCATTTGATTTAATGGATAACCCATACGTAAAAATCATTCAATCACTTCTATGAATATGTCACTGTACTTATACTTTTCTGTATTTTAATATTCATATTGGAATATTTCCAAAATAACAAATTTTTTAAAATGGAACATTTTTTACCGCGCCCTTTGTCCTTTTACAAATACAGCCCGACTAATTTTGAGGAAAACTTTTTCAAGGCATTTTCGACATAATGATTTGCGTATATACTTTGTACCTTATGGAGAAGGTCTTATCTTCTTATCCTTGTGTAAAATAAGAATTTCATAAGTTATTATTCGCAAAATTAATTTACGTAATACCGTTTTTCACCAATTGAACAATTTTGACTCCTAACAGTTCTTGTTTAACCTAGAATGTTTGTATTAGGAAATCCTAAATATTTAAACACGCTTCTCTGTTGGTTTAAAAAATAATTGTCTAAAACTTTGACTTTATAATATTTTTACTTTCATAATTTCATTAGATTAGCAATTTACCCCAAATGCATACAATAAATTTTTCACTGTGGAAATATTCCAATCATATCAAGATTAATTCTCCGCTGGTGGTTTATTTTAATTGTCATAATATTAGTTGATCTTTTCAGTAATAGGCAAAATTTTAAATTTAATAGCCGAAAATTTCCAGTGAAAACTCTGAAATAGATGAAACGAAAGAAATCGTTTTTTGTCGATATTAAACATGATTAAAAATACCTTTCTTTATATTGTAATTGCGATACCACAGAGACCAGGACAACTAAATATTACCCTTTTTATCTACATATCTAAAAATTATATACTTCCCTAAAGATATAAACTAAACATTTAATTTGTCCTTACTTATACAGCTAACATTTTGCATCAAATTAAAAACATTAAATACATTTCCCCATTAGATATCATAATCACTTTGAATTCAGCAAGTAGCGGAAGTTAAATAATTTCTAAAATGTTGAGCTGTATAATCCAGCAACATTAATCATCAGACCTTCCTTCGTATAAGCAATTCCCCGGGGAACCTCCATTTATTAAGACAGATGTTGAAAAGTAAAACGATTGATCTTCGAGTTAAGTGCTAGACATAGTAATATCTTTATTTTCAAGATGATTTGTTAAGCTCTTTAGATATAGTAGCTGACTTATCGTAGATACTATACACGTAATTTTGATACTGATTATCTATATGGATAACGCCAACTATGTATCCCAGTTTCAAGTGAAATTATAAAAATTAAAGATAAGAGGATTACTTAAAATTTCACTGTCCAGAAAAGGTAAGAAAATAATCGGATAAGCCTCGTATCTTAGTATAATATGAAGCAATCGTGGAAAATGTTGTTTGAAAGCAAATAAAATAAATATTTTTCATGGTATTGTTAGGGATTTTATTGATTTTATTTATCTTAGAGATTTAATTTTTTTCAAAATATTCAATAAAAATTCGACCAACTTTTCAACGTATTTCATTTTCAACAAGGAATTTCTATTTTTCATAATAAAAGATTGCCTATATTTATTTCCAGAAAAAAATAACAGTTGAATTCTAGATAAAAAAATAAATTCCAATTATTGTTGTCAGTACAAAAACAAAAAATGGAGACAAGAAAAGTTAATTAATAGAAAAAGAAAAGCGACTACAAGGAATACAATTACAATATAACAGCATGTATCTCTATACACAATCCTCAAATTAAATTTATTTTCTAATCCTTCAGCTTCGGGTTTTATATATATATATATATATATATATATATATATATATATATATATATATATATATACACACACACGTATGTGTGTGTGAGTGTGTGTGAGTGTGTGTGTGTGTGTGTATGTGTAGTATATATGGCTCTGAATTCTAATAATTTTTGTATGCACACATTGCAACGATTCTGAAAAAAAACAATATGTTTCAACAATATGGCGAATAACGTCTACCGTGATAATGTTTTTAGTCACCTAATCTATATTAAAAAGTGTCCCAACGAATCAAATAGCATACAATTAAAAACTAGTCTACATAAATATATATATATACGCAAAAAATAGGCTCGTTTTTATTCTATTTTGATAGTGTAAAGTGGCGGGTAGATTGCGAGACATTGTTACAACTTATTTAAAAAGGTTAATCATATTTAAAATAAGAAGGGATGAAGAGCTGTTTCAGTATGGATGTGAGAATTCTTTTTATATATCATTACAATAGAAAATATGCCCGAAAACGATTAAATCTGCCATTAGGCTGCACCGAGTAAGATAGTATGAGCAAACCTTAAATGATCCAACACGTTTGTTTCATAGTCCAGTGTGTATGGGACATATACAAACATTTTGAAACTTGAAAATAATTGTTGATAGTCAGGAAATGCAAATTGAAAAATTCCGCAAATTGAGATTTAGGAATTGTCTTTACTCTTCTATAATATACAAGCAGAATAATACACTTAAGCACATGTTTTAAGTTTATGTTTGATTTTTCGTTATATTGGAAAAATCGTACAGGTAAAAAATGTGCATCAGAACAGCTTTGATTTCCATAATATCTATAATATTACTTACTAGTTTTAAATGAACTAAAAGTAACGCTCTTAATCAAAATTTGCAGCCACTTCAAAGTAGCCCTTAAAGTATTATGTAACAGGAAATCCTATATTTGTGGTTAAAGATAACAATTTTCAATATTTACTAGTAAGGTATACAGTGGGATGTTTGGGTGTTGAGTTAGCTGCCGTATATCACGAAACTTTAAAAGAATGTTATACTGCTTAAGCGAAGAAGTCAGTTACTTTAAAAATCTGATAAAATACAAATACAGTTAAAAAAACAATTGAATCATATAATTCTGCTGTATAAAATATTTGATACGTCTTCTTTCTATGAAAAAAAATATAAATCACAATATAAAGAAATAAAATAGTTTGCATTTTCCACATTTAGTAAAACTAAATTAATTTCACACACTCCATAATTTAGCTATCAAAAGAAGTCAATATTTAACTTCTCCTAATTCTGTCATAACCACCACATACACAATGTTTAAATATCTGTGGACTTTTGTTATTTTGGAGGCAATCCGATTTAACTAATACTATGTATTTGGCTTTCTTGGGTCATGAAGATGTTCCCCGAAAGATAACAATTTTACTTTTGTTGAGGTATTTTTCACCGATAGCATGGACGCACGCACGTATATGTTTATGTATGTATATGTTTGTATGTGTATATGGGTGTATACGTTCATGTGTACGCGTGTGTGTGCATAAATCAAAGCATACGGAAAAAACTGAAAAATAAATTACACGTACCGGTACGAACTTCTTCCAGAAAATCGTAAAATCGTGTATGGAATTTTTTGAACATGTTATGGTACTTCAACTCTATGCTAAATTGGATTAGTATCGTCCTAGTACTTTGCTAAAAGTTAGTATATTATTCAAAACCGTATCATTTTTATAGCTCAAGTGTTTAATACATTCTAAAGATTAGTTTACTTTTAAATGGAAAATCTAGTACCAACCTTTCTTTTTAAATGATTTACGTGCAAAAGCTTATGTGCAAAAAATAAGAATCACATATATTCTGTTACAAGGAAAAATATATTATATTTGCGACTATATTATATTTGCGAATATAACTTCACCATTTGTTTTCAGTTATTTCTGAATTGTTTTGAAATTTCTCAAACATATTTTATTGGATAAATCAAGAGACGATATATGACCTTTAAGCAACCAAGTTTTTGCGAATAAAGGACAAATAAAATATGAAAGTCTCGCATCATGAATTCCTTTTCTGACAGAAAGCAACCATAGCAATACCCAATACATTTATAATGACGTGTAGCGGTGAACTCACATTTTTCCTTTGGTTCGAGATTAAAAAAAGGAAAACTTACATTAAATTTACAAAAATAGAAAGCCTTGACAAAACTGATCCCAGGTAAATTATCTCAAAAAGTTGCTTCCAAGCTCTCATACTGACAAAGAAAAGGAATTTCAAGCTTTGGCGAAGGAGTGAAAATATTTTTGTATTGACTGCGTGGGCTAATGCATCTTGAAATTCAGAAACACCCAACATGTGTCTGGAGCAACAAAGTTTCTCCAATTAGCGAATAAATAATTTTATTATAGGAGTATCTTTTTACCCACCCTATTATCTGGATACCTCTTGCTCTCCAAATGTCATGTGATTTTCTCGTTTTATAATTTAAGCAATAAAAAAATGGAACATCGACCATCTTAAGTGTCAACTTACTCAAATTTTCCCAATTTTACCAAGGGAGTTTTGCCTATATACATTTCCGACAAACGATAGTCAATTATTAGAGTCATAGAATTGAAAATGGATTTTTATTTCCATAATAAAAATAATATAAAAACGCGAATTAAGACGCCGAACATATTTTTAACTTGATTTGAAAGTAGGAGGCAGGAAAAGTAACATGAAGCTAGATATTGACGAGTGTTATAGCTTTTAAACAAATGATTTTTTTTGTAAAATTAATTTCTTTTGTAATAATTACGTTTACTATTTACCCATAAATTATATAAAATAAATTAATATTCTCACGAGTAAAAGTTTTCCGCTTCATTAGAGGAACTTTCCATTAAATGGGAAGATAACGAAAATAAATACATTTATTGCGATATGATTATGTATATGGCGTATGAGAGTTTTAATACTTATCGCCGCTCTGTCGACAATTGCTGCTGGAATGAAATTAATAACGGAACAAAATAAAAACGCATATTTGGGTGCAATAGTTAAAGGTCCAATTTAGCAGAATTTTCAACGGAATTTTATAGCCCCCGTAATCGTCACACTCTTTTCAGAGCGGTCGTGATCTCGGCGATTATGTGGTCTTCTTTCTTATTTCTCTTGACTCAGATGTCTGCTATAACAGTGTTTTTATACTCCAGTCGATTAGTAGCGTTTCTAGAACACTCTGTAATGCTTATTTCTGTTGCTATCTTTGTCAGATCCATCCTTTGTCATATCCTTGACCTTGCATTACTAGATGCTCCATTCTTTTTTTTTTCTCGAGATATGTCCGAAGAATTTGAGAATTAGTAATTGCACAGTCGACGAAAGTCTTTCTTTGATTCTAGACTTCTTTATAATGGACATATTGGCGCGGATAGCGGTCTGAAAAATTGTTACTATGTAAATCCGAGACTACATTTCAGGCGCTTTAAAACAGTCTTTTGGGGTGTCTAAGTTTCTGCTCCATATAGAAAAATTGGAAAAACAAAACGTTTCATTATTAGAACTTTGGTATATTATGTTATTTGTATGTCCTTCCAAATCTTACCCAGTTTCCCGACAGCAAATCTTGTGATAGCACAGCACCTTTCGGCACAGCACCACTCGCCAAGATAGGACACGGACGCATGGAAGTAAATATAACTTTCAATTCTTAACCACTTCATAATTGGCAATATTGGAGGAGTTCTTGGTAGTATGCTCTGCTCTGGAAACTTTAATAATTTTCGTCGTTTGTCTTTTACTAAGATGTCCAAAATTGAGACCGGTCGTTTCTAGATGAGGTGAAAAGGCATTAATCTTGTTTTCACTTTAAGCAAGAAGGGTTGCGTCATCAACATGCCTGAAGTTTTTTATCATTTTTCTATCACTATGCATGATGTACTCAGTGCAAATATTAAATAATTAATTAGATAGTATGCATTTCTGTCAAATACCGATCTCCGTTTTAACGCTGCAATAGTCAACTTAATCTATTTGATCATCTACTATTCCATGTGTGTAAAGTGACGTGATAATATTTATGAGATGTTTCGATTCGCCCATCCCAGAGAATATTTGCCTGAGTCTTTACCATTTAATAGCGTTGTACTCAAAGAATTTATTACTTAATTATCGATATTTGCTCTACCTACTTCTTTTTAAAATTATATTAAATTTTATACAATTCTTTTTATCACAGATAACTTTTATTCAACAGTAGGGCATACTTGGGGTTAGAAATCAAACTTAAGAAAAGTCTTAAATAAAAAAATGAGATTTCAGGGTGAAATTAGCTTAAATGTTTCTTTGTTTCTTAAACACGTCGATACCATATTTGGAAAAGAAAGAGCCTAGGTTTTAAGATAAAAATAAAAATTAAAACGCACAAATGTGTCTTTATTCTGAATATTATGCGATTAAACCATACATTTTGAAACAATTATACTTATATTAACAGCTATTTTCCCATAAAGTAATGGTTTAGCAATATTATTTTATATAGAACTTAGAATTTTATTGTATTTTATGTTTTGAATATATTTGGCGTTAATTTTGTAGAAATTCATTATTCACAATTAAATGAAACTACGTGATGTAGTATTATTTCTACTATCTTTAATTTCTTTACCACGACCTAGGTTTCGTTGTATTACAACATCTTCAGGTGGGATATTAGCAAAGATTAATATCCCACCTGAAGATGTTGTAATACAACGAAACCTAGGTCGTGGTAAAGAAATTAAAGATAGTAGAAATAATACTACATCACGTAGTTTCATTTAATTGTGTATTTTATGTTTTTAAATAGTATTTTAATCTGAATAACTAATATTGGCTGCGTACGCGCGGTACCATTTCTCATCCACATATTTCTTCTCAATTATTATTTTCACTCAATTACTATGAAAGAAGATTGAGTGAGATTGAGGTCTTAAGGATACTAAAAACATTGAATTTGACATTTTGGTTGATAATATTACTACGTGGTAATAATAGTAATTATTAATTTCTCTTCTCATAAGATAAACTATGGTATATCTTATAAGAAGAGAAATTAATAATTACTATTATTATCGAGTGGTAATATTATAAACCAAAAAGTCAAATTCAATATTTATATCGATACTACAGTAATAATAGTAATTATTAATTTCTCTTATACGATTACCTTTTTATTACATCGTTATGAACATTGGGAACTAATCTTCGTTTTTGAGATGACAACGATTATTTTAAAATCAGTAGATCGAATCAAGTCGAAACATTATGTTCCTTAGTTTTATTATATTTTTTGGTTTAAATGATTGATATGTACAATTCAAATATAATCACAATTATACAGTGTGAGTGGTAAATATGTACCGAGCTGAGAGAATTTCCGCAACATGATGTCGATACGTAACAGATTGCTAATTAATTTGTAATATAGATATCATTTTGGTGCTATATATCATTTATAGTATTTGTATTCTTCTTTATCATACAGACAAATGCGTATTCATTTAGTACATGGGTGAGGATGAGAAGAAATGAAGTGAGGAAGTTTTTTTTATTTTAAAGTACGTTTTAGTACTCGCAGACTTATTTTAATTTGAGACGATAAAACCTTTAAATAAACAGTAAACATTTTCATTTTTATTAAGTAAGCTAAACTTTAAACGAAACGATTTCTTTTTACTGATAAATCTTTTTCTGTACATCATATATCTTCGTAAAAACAATTATTTTGTCGGAAAAGCAATTATTGCTGTTTATGACTTCTTTAATATTTCTTTAATTGTATATCAAAACTACAATAATTTAAAACCATATTATGCGTATTTCCCACTCACATATTTTTATATTAAATATAATATGAAATATATTTTCCCCAGTAACATTTTAATTTTTTTTCCAAAACAAACAGTTTATGTAATTTAGGTAGGAATAATGATTATAACCTGACTTGCAATAAATTTAAAAAAAAAACTAGGAATGTGTGCATACGCGCAGCCTATAAAATTCAGATGTATTGCAGTACACGTCTATAAAATTATATTTAAATAATAATTTTTATACAAAAATAAACATGATATCGATCAAATACTGGTTTACAAAATTTTGTCAATAAAACTCATTAATTTATCAGGCCTCACACACTAAAAAAAGGTGAAAATAACTCTTTAGTAATTTTGCTCGGACGTAATAACTTACCGGGAGATATACACAAAGAATTTTAGAAATTTTCGTAGTAACGTAACTTTATAATTGTCTATATGCCAAAAAGAGGATTCTTTAAATGAAATTGGTGGACCATTTTATTTTAGAGTTAATTTGGAAATAAATTCTAGAGTTCCACTATTTATCATTCATTATAACGTATTCATCATATTAATTCATGGATTGATTATAATAGCGCAGTTCATGAATTAATCATAATTAGTCAATTTCCCCAGTTGATCTTTGCTTTCAGTTCATTATGAAGGCAACAGACTTGAATGATCATTTCCAACCGCGGTAGCTTTATAGTTCATTGTTAGAACCTAATCGCTAGAATACATAGCGTTAAATATATACGTAGGCATATAAAATACATGTTTACGATATATTTTTAAGTGTATAAATCAAAAGAACTTTTCTTTTGGGAAATATATGAGAAATTACTTAGATTCGATCATTTTTATAATAATTTAAAGAATAAAACGCTTAAATCGTTACACGAAATAACGGCGTAGAACAATTTAGAAATTTAATTGGAAAACATTAAATTTTTAAAACTTTCAAACTTTTCATTACTTAACGATTATAGAATACAAAGAAAAATTACGAAACATATATTATATCAATTTAGTACTGTTCACAACAATTTATTTCTTTTAAAAACAATTTCAAATATTAAAGAAATTTTAACACATGAATGGAAATAGTGAGAAAATGGCTATAGCCTTTTAAATTTTTTTCTTAACTTAAATATTCGTACGTTTTGGACAAACCAACCAATTAATAACTTTCGCTGACCAACTTTCAAAAATACATAAAGGTGATGTTTGACTTATATATGATGTTATAATGTTTTTATTAACAAAAACTTTAGTTAAGAGTTTGGAATTGAATTTAACAGGTTAGCATTATAACATTAAAGGTCACCTCATTGACAAGTTTTTTTTTAAATTTATTGCAACTGATCAATTAACCGTTTTCAACAATTATTAAGTATTAAATATAAATCCAAACATTCCTCATTTTTACTGCAAACGTATTTAGAGGTGCTAAATTCTTTTAGAGCCAATTAAAACTTACATTAATAAGTTTTATCACTGAACTGGAACTGGGACTATTATGGCCAATTTGTCACCTATTACTGGTATTTTTATTCTTCAATCTGTATTACATGAGGTATATATTCGTAGAGCTATCTTTTTACTGCTCTAATTTTATAGAGGTACTTATTTAGCAGTCCTCCTTTTTAACTTCTTAACGTTCCTATTCTTTCCTAGTCTTTTCTGTTTCTGTACGTCATATATCCATCATACCATACCCGAACTATAAGTATTATATTGTACTGTGCACAAATTAAATAGTACATTGCTGTAAGAGATTGCTCTCGTAGCAATATATCCGTTATATATATAAATTAGATATGTAGCTAAAGTAATAAAATTATTTATTTACTTCTAAAATACAGAAATAAATAAATAAATTGAGTTCAAATTCGAGGAACCAACCGACTCACTCATGGACCAAGATCAATTTATTTATTGGAAACATGATGTCTAATATTTAGTTGCACATTAGATAATAAAGTTAGAAGCTAACTTTCTAGGAAATAGTGGTATATGCCACTGTTTAATTTCACGGGTAATCCAAAGGAATCACAATAGAGCTAAAATTATTGTTTTAGCATTTATCATAAGCCATTTTCTTTAAATGTAAATGAACATCTATAAGATCAATGGATATTGCCGATTCTCTGTCTGAGATTTAATTTTAAAATAAATTTCATGGCCTTTCGACATCCGCGTTGCTCATGGAAATTTTACGAGAGCGCTTATATGTCGAAATGAAGGTCTGATGATTCATGTGGTCGAATTATTTTAAAGTATTTTCTAAAAAAATTGCCAGCTTCTGTCAGTTGCTTAAGTAAAAATGTTAAAGTCGGTGATTACTCGTTACTAGCAAAGCCCACATAATAATGTTTAGATACATTTGTGTAAAGCATATTAGGTATGAGAGATTTCATTATATAATTTTATAAATTTCCTCCAATTTCAAGTACTCGTAAATTTTATTTCGATTTTTTTCCGGAAATAAATAAAAAAGTGACCTAAAAAAATCAATACACTTTTTAGTAGTTGTGCTTTAAAAGATAAAATGAAATTGAACGATCCTTAAAGACTTTCTTAAGTTTTTACCACGTATGCCATGCTAATAGTTAATTTTAACATATCTGAATGATATTTTCAAATTAACTATCAGCATTGGTAAGATATATCTCCTTAGAATAACATCCTTTTACACCTTATCTTTTATAAAAATATTTCATATGATTTAAATATAACGGCATATCAATTATTGAAAACAATGTACCTCATAAGACAAAGATTAAAATAAGTCAAAATATGTTGAGAAAAATGTGCAAATATGAAATATTTTTCACAATTGCTTTATTTGCTAGTCAAATTAAGTACCTTTGAAGTAAATCGCTGATCAAACGAAGTGACCAAAATTTAACTATATACAGAATAACTACAAATAGCCTAGTTTATACTGATGGGGAAACATGTGTTCAAAAGTGATATCGAATTATAAGTCATAAATACGATTTGGATTATTCCAACTAAGAACGCTTTTGAAAAAAATTCAAAAAATCAACTGTAATGCGTTGAACTATTTTTAAATGTGTCAACAAAAGCTTTTTGTCATCTATCGAACATATTATGATGCTTATTAATTTCCGAATAAAAATAAGTTTAGGCTATGAGTAACGTTAAACTTTATATAATCGACATCTGAACAAAACATAATGTCTACTTTATAAACCAAAATTATTGTGCCTGCCCATGACATTTTCTTTATGAGAAATAATTATTATGACCGATAAAAAGATTTGCTTTAAGAATAGCTACATTGACTCGTTGTTTGAACTAAATAAAAAATTAAGTTTAATAAATGATGGAATAAAAAATATTTTAAAAAATTACAAAAGTATCCGTGACGCAATCGTGTAAATACAGATAAAAATATATTTTTAAATATCCCGTTACAGCCTTATTATAGAAGATAACCAGGAATGGTCAGTAATTCTATTTCACATATTATATAAGTATTTTCTCAAAAACTGTTAGCCAAATAATAAGAGATGTCGGTGATGAGATTTATATTGATCGGAAATTGTATAATTAGTTTACCTTAGTTGTATACATCAGTTTCTAAAATAGGAACATACAAAGTACGGAACATTAAAAGTATAAGTTTGAATTACGTTCATTCGGTTTTTGTTTATTTTGCCCTGTTCCTTTGCACGATATGGTTTGGAGGACGTCGCGATTAGGAATAGATACTTTGATGTTAAAGAAGGGTGAATGTACCGTTAAAAAAATTCACCTTTGCCTATGAGGATGTGAAAATTTTTTTTGGGCTTCCGAATACGCTAGCATCTCCCATTTTTTTCACGGTGAGATTAAAGATATAGAAGGTTAAAGGCCATTTCTATACTCTATAGGGGTCCAAAAGGGACGAAAGTGTGCATACTGAGGTATTTGTGAAAATATATGATTAGGTTATATAGCATCGGCTTCCTAACTTAGGAGCACTAATTAAAGTAAAATTCTAATAGGCCCTTTACAGATAAGGAAAAAATGACACCAATTTAAATTTATTTGCATACATAAATCTCAAGATCAAATTCATATTAACAAAAAACGAAGCAGGTCACATCAAGGGTTCGAGTTCTTTCATACTTTATTCCATTTAAACGTTAATTTGATAATTATTGCACCATAAACATCGATTCTGAAGAAATAACTCATGTCCAATACTTGTTTCTATACATATAATTGATAAATTAAAAGACATCTATTTCATAGTATACAACTTGATAAATGACGAATAAATATAATACTTATTCAGTTATTTTTATGTTAAATATTATGTAGATGAAACAAATAAATTTAATTATTGTCCAGTATTTATGACTACAGTATTATCTCCATTGATTTTCATACTCGAAATACCTCACCCTTTTGTGTGTTTAATTATTGCAAACTTAAAGCCTAATGTCACCAAATCGATGTTTTGAATGTATAAAAAATAAGTACATAATGTAACATAATGCAACATCAAAGCACCCTAACTGCATCGTTCAAGCAAACGATGGAGTGAGAATATTAAAACAACTGGATCAGACATTGAGGTGGCACTGATACTACTGTTATTACAAATTATTTCAAATAATTCTTTAAAACGTGAAGGCGGTGATGGAGGGAAAACCAAGTCGGATTGCGATTAAGGCGTAATTTGGCTACTTTGAAATATCTTAGACCTATTCTGGAAGATATGCATATTCATGTCTTGATGGCAATGATAACAAAAATGCAGTCAATATAATGTGAATATTAAAAGCATTCATTCGATCAAAATATCCCTCCATAAATCGTGTACGAAATTAAGTCTTATTCTGGAGCCCAGATTTGTATAAAATTTGGCATACAGATTTTCACTACAAGAGGAAAACCTTAAAATTGGAATAGTTGCCGTGCTTTCAGCAATGCATATATTACATTATTGAGAATATGGGAGCAATTTATTATGGTACTCCACTCAACTTCGTTATTATTATAATGAATTCTTAAAAAAAAAAATATTTAAATGAAACAAATAATCCCATATTGTTATGTAAATTTAGAATAATATAATACACAAGAGCTAAACGCATACGTATAGACCAGTTGTTGAGACAGATCTTGCATACATGACGAGGAAGGCTTGAAGCATTTTTTACTATGCATATTATTCAAAAAAATTGTGAAGAAAATATTAAGTGATAATAATTTACATATTGTTATCAAGTTGAAACTGTTATGTAGTCAAACAAAAAAGAAGCTTGTCAAATAAACCATAGATTTTTCCGACTTTTCTGCAAATACATTATACATTGTGCACCATCATCACTATTTTTATTAAACACTTATGCATTATTTTAGGGAAAAAAAACTATTTAAATGAAAAACACACATTACGAATGGCTATTGCATCTTAGATATTTTGACAGAACACCCCAAGTGATTTCCATTAGATGATTAAACGAATTTTTTGCTATTACGTTTCATTATTTGTCGCGTATAGTGATAAGAAATTGTATTGAATATTGTTTAGAATATTATGATGCACACAAATCATCACGGTTATTTTTACGCTTTCTTTCCAGAAGAGTCTGAATAGAATCATATTCTTATGACAACGTAGTCTCTCCCCTCATCCTTACATTTGTTTATATATAATGGCTTCCTGTCTTCTAAACAAAATAAGTTCGAAACTTGAAATTTAATGAAATAAAAGTATTGTACAAACGAAAAGCACAAAAATCTTTATTCAAAGAGAATCTCATGAAGATATTTCTGATATTTTGGACGGTGCTTTGGAAACCTACTGACAGTGGTTACAAAATCGATCACGAATATATTTCCTATACTAGAGATACTGTTTACAGTTCCCACGGATGGTTGTTTTATAGACCCCTTGGACGTTCTCGCACATATTATTTTTAGATGAAAACCTATTTCAAATCTCATGAAAAATTGATGACACTGCTGACGGTGATTACAAAACCTACACAGGTGATTAAAAACCAGCTTGGACGGTTTTACTAATACTCTGCAGTCCTATGCGGTTCCATCAATCTTCCTCTTTGCTACTGAATGCTCCATAACCGACAGGTTGCAAAACGTAAATACTCCGACCTCAATTTTATAGCAACTGGATACCATTTCGAAAACTGAAAAGAAAGGTGGAGAATAAATTTACTTTCATTGGATTAAAAAAAATGAAAAATAGGTAATTTAAGTGAAGATGAAATCTCTAATGGAATAGGTAAGGAGAAAAAAAACTCTGTAACTTTGTATATTTTTGTACCGAAATATCAATAATAAGATAGTCATTTATATCTATAAATTGTTTCAAAAATAAATATGACTTAATTATTGTATTGCTATTATATTGTTAGTATGTTGCAGTATATTGCTTAAAAAGTTAAATATATTCAAATAATTTGCTAAATGCGCTGTAACATTTATTCAGAAGAAAATTTTACCATTTCTTATAAAATCACTTAGATAATAGTGACATACTTCATACGCATCAACCTAAACTTGCGCTTATATTTATGTCCGAAACGTTTAAGTATATCCTGGTCCACGTGTAGATACTTAAGAGAAGGAGGTGAGTTATCACGCGTGACATTCAGAAGTACGGTATGGACAATATTTATGATTTTCTTGGTACGAGTGAATTATGTACCTTGAGGGTATTATACATATATAGGGCTTTAAGACAATATCGTAGTTTGGTTTAATGGTCGAGATGACCAAGAGAAATACATATTTAGCTTTAGATCGCAGTTTCATTCGAGTGGAAAAATAAAAAAATTACGGTTTTTAGCGGAGGATTTATTGAGATGCACAAAATCAGAAAAAATCCTGAAAATAGTTAAGAAGAGATTAAAACTGTGGCTCGCAGTAGGTAGCTGTAAGCTAACATGAGGTTGTGAAGTGTTATTATTTATTTATATTTACGGTCTTACTTATGTTTATGTTCTAATCGACAACATAATAATTTCTTTATTACCATAAAAACTGTAGTTTTAATTTAGGTTAAATATGTTATCCGTGATACAGGCTAGTTGCATTCCAAATTTCTTTGAGATTTGTTCAGCAGTTGAGGTATGAAAGCACAACAAGTAAACAACGAATTCCTTTTCGCATTTATAACATTAATTTAGAGGTATATTATCTATATATCTATACAGGTAAGAGTTTAAAAATATTCAAAGTATGTATTAGAAACTGGACTGTTTTGATGAATTTTAATTAATTTATTATCTATGTGTATTATTATCTGAAACGCTATTAAATACTTGATACAGGACCATTTTGGTACACAATGCCATGACTAATATATCTATTTACATAATTTGTGTTTTGAATTATTTTGATATTTTTTAGCTCTTACTCGTGTCATGCTATTTCTTTGAAAACGCTTTAGTATTTGCGTTAATAAACATACTTCACATACTGATGAAATTAAAAGTGTCGTTTTTTAAAACAAAGTAATGACGCAGAAGTGAAAGGGTATACGCAAAATTACTTTTTTCATTTTATAATAAAATTATTGAATTGATGTATATTTTGAAGGTATTTACATATAAATGATTTTGATGAACGTAGAATATAAAAATATCGTTTTGTAATTATTTTTTTCTTTGCCCATGAGTATTTGTATTTGTTTGTGCATTACGCAAGAACTACTAAAAAATGTTGGGGAAGTTTTCCGTTGGAATTCTGCAAGGTATAGGACAATATACAGTCATAGTTTCATAGCAATCTATCGACTAAAAATATCATATGGAAATTTGACGTTTCGGTACAATGTGAACTTACTTAGAAAAAGTTTGCTTTTAAAATTTTTATTACAGATTGCTAACAGTTACTTCAATAATACTTCATTTAATAATATCCAACGAAGTTGTGGCTCGTATTAAGTATAATGGCACAAAACGTATTTTTTTTATTTCATTTCCACCTTTATTTGTTTGAGTCATTCACAGGCTAATTAAAACGAATTTTATGTTCGTAAATTACGTTTATTCTCACCACAAACTTTTGTCCCCTTGACAGTAAACTTTTGCACAAAACATGCACACCTACATTATTTAAATATGGAAATACTCTAGTCATTTTGGCATCCTTGATAAATTTACCTGTTATTATTATTCTCTTGTCTATTCATCATTCTTTATCAACATCATTTTTGTGATAACATATTTTACACGAATCGAAATTGGCAGTTTCAATACGTAAAGTCAATTTTCATGCAAATATTTTTTAGTATTTTTTGAAGTACCATGTTTGCTACAGTAATATATCTTAGTATGAAATATGTTGTTAAGATTATCATAGAAAGTGTCTTTAATAGAAATGTGTTCTTTCAAAGCTAGACAACTTTTTTGGAATAAACAAATGATATTTGTTTCTTTTCTTGAGGGATAAACAGAAAAATCGAAATGTATTTGTAATAAAAATGTAACTTATCTTGACAAATTGACATTAAACATTTCAATTATTTTTTAAGTATATGATTCCATCCGAAACATTCAATCTTTAAATATTTCTAAGTATTGCCAAGACTCACTATACTTTAACTCCTAGGCAGATATGATTTCTCATGTAGAGCCAAGCCTCGAATAAGTTTACATCTTGGTCAAAGAAAGTTATAGATTTGGGCTTTGTCACTGAACTATAAAATTATTAACTTTAGTATTATTGCAAGTACTTAAATCATCAGTATCATGATACAACAATCTCCTTTCGTCGATAGAGTGAGCCGTGAATGAAAGAACTGTTCACTGTACGCTAACTTTCCGTAGTTCTAAATATGAAAACCTTTCAATTTTTAAGTGTTAATGTATGTAATTATTTGTAAGAGTTGGCAATATTTTTACATGAAACATTTTTGACCCATTATCAGTTCTTTTTATATGTTGTCGTTCAAGTTGCTCACTTGCAAAGTTTTTGATTTTATTGTTTCCATTGGGAACACGTCGCGCTCTGCCGAATGGAATAATTTACTCCCAACTCTAATATTAATTAACTATAATATTAATTATAATATAAAATAAAAAGTCGATTTATCCAATTGCAAGCGAGTGTCCGATTTAAATACATACGTATGTATACTTTACATAGTTATTATAATACACATATCAAAAGGAAATTTGCAGAAAAGTTAAAGGGCTGAGATTAAAAATGAGTACATTGGACTAGCGTGTTTAATTCCGAAAAAAAACTTAATTTTCTTGAAGTTGAAACGGTTTGGTTGAATTGAAGATATGAATAGCGAATAACAGAAGGGATGGGAAAATAACAAATGGCAAAGATCTGAAAATTGCTAAGGTATATGGAAAAGGTGATAACTTAAACAGTCTTAAAAGTATGAGTGTATTTGTAATGAGAAAAGCCACAGAAGAGCTGTCTACACTATCAGAGAGGCGCAACAAAATCTAATATTTCATATTCGATCTTTGTGCCGCTTATTAGGGATATAGTCCTGGCTGTTAGAAATCGGGCTAATTAGTTATAGGATGAGAATGAGAACGGAGAAAGGTATTAATATATGTTAAAAAAAAACTCTGAGAATATAAAGAAGAACCTAATAAATAATAGTTCAAAAATTAAAAATTAGTAATTTCGGGATTACTTTTCTCCAGTAATTTCTCAAATAAAGACTAAAAAAGGTTTTTTTTTCCTCTCTTTCCTCAATTACCAAGAAGTGAAGTATTGTTGAATTACTTACCTTTGTTAACCTCTACGTTATATACTTCGATTAATGCGTAAATATTAAACTACAGACGTATTTTACACTTAATATGAACATTGAGGACCAATCGAAGGTATTACAATCACTGGTATTCATGCGTATTAAAGTGGCATAAAACTTAAGTGCTACTTTTTAATCCTTTCCATAGTCAGCTAGTTCTATTGGTTCACACACTTTCACTTTCAAGCCACAATCGAAGTTAAGAAACTATTGATGCTCTCAAAAAAATTAAAAGCGAGATTTCAGTATAGCAGCTCACGTATGCATTCTTGCGTACGTAAGTGCCTGGGCTCAGCTTTGCTCTTAAGTTTTTGTAGCCATGTGGCGGTCAAGAAGGCTTTATGTGGGCGGGTAGTCGGACGAGCGAATGGGCGGTTCGTTCAAGCGAGCTAGCGTGCGAGCGTGGATGCACGTGTTTGTGCCCATATATTGATCTAATTCAAAAAATGTAGTATGGGAATATTTCTTATAAATATTATCATAACCTATATTTTCTCCTAACTTTTAAATTTCAGCTACATTAGAAACTATTAAAAATGTTTTCTAGAATCTCCCACATTATTTGTATTTTGTAAACTCAATAACATATCATAACCCGTTTTCCGGGCAAAACCTTATTAAGATACTTTTCATAACACATTAAGTAAATTGCGAGGATTTAATGATGTCACAATGGGAAATATAATAAAATAAAATCTTACATAACAAGGTTTTATTCCGGAATTACAAAAATATATACACAAACATGTCTTTTCTGACAAAAAAAGTTTTTGCATTAACAATAATGTTATGTTTCCATAAACTTTTGGACAGGGTTCAATTCTTAGCATTGTTACAGAGCTAGCTTTACACAATGTTCAATATTTTTTAAATCTAGTCAATATTTCATTAAACAATTATGGTCGATATTGCAACTGGGAAGTATGGTCACATAATATTTGTCTTATTATATCCAATAAACCAAAATTTGCAAATTTTTATGAATACTGTTTTTGCTCTTCGAAAAAAATCAGAATGAATTTATGTGTTTTACGTAGTTTTTATTAATTTATCTTGGAAATTTGTGTCGTAAAATTTCACTTAGCGGTTAATCTGAAGTTATTTCAAACAATACAACACAACACAAAACTCAAAGAATACGTCTGCAACCTGTATCGCAACTGGACGCATTGTATACGCATGGGTTAGCAAAAGTTTTTTTTTTTAAATAAATATACGGAAATTGACATTTAACACGACATATGAGTTCTTGAATCTTTTCAAATGATGAAAACCCCCGAAAGCCTCCGTGTAAAACCAAAAATAATTGTCACTATATCACATATTATGTAGATAAATTTTAAGTGGGAGTACGTGCAGAAATTTATTGTTGTTTCTTATTTATCAGTAGCCAACTTAATTACGATTTCGTTTTAAATCTTAATTTGTTTACCATTTCCAAAATAATTAAAAAAACTTTCATTTATTAAATATTTTTTCATTTATTTATTAAAAAAACTTTTATTTATTAAGCTTATATGTCTTATACCGAAAACTATACATTCTGTATGTAAATAAACTATTCTCTTTAATCGTAACGGTAAAATAAAGGAAAATTCCAATACTAGGACACCAAATAAAACTTAAAATTTAAAAAAGATACTGATTGTGTTAACCAAAAAATCTGATTCTAGACCTATTCTGAAACTATAATCATTTTGTCTCCCTAGACTACGGGATTTCAACAAAACAGGCAACCATGTTCAGACAGTTCATAAACCGTATCTGCACACTAAATTTAGAACGACTGATCAAAGAACAAAATTTCAAAGTCCTTTGAAAACCTATGGAATGTTAATGTTCATGAAATTATAACGATTTTTAGTATTTCGCAAAATATTGAAATGTAACACAAAAAAGTAGAACTAAGAACTTAAAAATACGTAATTAACAAAATTAAAGCGATTTTTGGAGCAAATGTAAGTCATTTCATATTCACACGAGATGCTTCAAAATGAAATCAGCAATGAAATCGCTAAAAACCTATTTTTACATAAAGAATAATTTTTTCCCTTTTTACAGTCGATGGAATGAATTAGCAAACGAAGATCGTATATGCATTCGCGTAGTGTCCGCTTCCTTCCAGGTTTTTTTCATATCTGTTCGTTTTCGGTGTAACTACTGATTTGATAAGCCCAGTGTTAATTTTTATCTTAATGACAAAGTTCTTAAGTAATGAAAATAATTCATTTAAAAATGAAATCCAGTTTTTAAACGCAATGTATATTGATATCATACCAAACTAAAAAATTGTCATACTTTTATTTGGAACTCTGGTATACAAAGGAAAAATGTTGCTGTGCCCCAATTATAATTTTAATATATTTGGTTAATAAGTTCTAGGCACAAGTTGAAACTTTTCTAGAGAGATTGTTTTAGATTACAGAATATTTTGTTATAAGGTATAGGTTAACTAAAGATTGCTAGTTTAAAAACAGTTAACGCTGAGCCTTTAAGTGCCCAAAATAAACCCATATCAAAATAGATTTAAAACGACGCTAATAACACACTACACTACTTTCTAAATTTAGCCTGCGTCACCAAAAAACTTAACAGCGATTGGCTGAAGCAAATAATAACTAGTGATATAACCATATATGTCATTAATTGTACGCTTGGTGTAGGACAAACATGAGATAAACTAAACTTAAAGTGAATACCACAAGTTAATTCTAAAGTGCAGATGATCGAGGTTTTTATTCACGCTTCTGTAGAGATCTACGGTAAATGCAGAATTTACTGTCAGCACTAAAATCGATAAGCTAAAAAATTATACAGTCAAGAGGATCTACTTCATTTTCTTCATGACAAAGCTCGACCATATACGACGAAAATGATAACAATAAGATTATTTCTGCAAAATTTTCTGCAGATTAAATTCTGAAAAATTATGCTATATCTGGCGTATTTCAATAAGATTACTCGATCTAATTATATATTTTTCAGAGTTCTAAGCAATAAATCACCGAATATAAAACTCGACAGATTGAAAGATTTTCGAGAAAGTTTGGTTAATTATTTTGCATAAATGTCATCGAATTTTTAAGCGTAAAAAATATTATCACTGCCTACCAAATGATAGTAAATAATAAATGGAGATAGTGCGTGAATTTTTTCGATTTTTTTGTGACATTTAAGTTTTAAAATGTTTTTGTTGCTACAAGTCAGGCTTAAGAACTTATTATATTACAAATTTTTCTCGAGAGTATGGAACAAGATTGACCGTTTCACCCTTAGCAATAATATAAGTTCAAGGTGAACGTTTTTATGATTTACGACACACAGTTTACATAAGGTAAAGAAAAATTTTCAACTTTACTTCAAGGACGAATTCAAACCGGATAACGACCATGCCCTTTTGATCCATTTTCTCCATCCTTACAAAAAGTAATATACCAATGGTGAAAAATGCGAAGTATGGTTTAAAAGGTGCCAAGCAAAGTTACTTTAGTGGTTATGAAAGTGGTATTATATATTAGTATTTGTTAAAAGACTACTTGAAAGACCGCCCTTTCATCACATGGATATTTTTTGTTTAGATGGTTTTTCATTTGGCATGGCAAGTTTTTGTCATCGAATCAAGTTTCATTATAGGTTTTCCGTTTTCTTTATATCAGGATATGCCATCACTATTTGAGTAATTGGAAAAATAAATCGTGTGCTATCTAATAGACCGGTCCAATAATTAAACAAGTGGATAATAAAAAGGAGGTATGGTCTCTGCTGTAATTAGTGTGCTAAAGTCCGGGTTTGTTAGTTTCAGTATTTAAATTTTATTTTTTCATGAAATTTAAAAAAAATTATAGGAATATTATATTGAGTTTTTCATGAAAAAGCCCTTTTGGAAAATAAATGAAAAGAAAAATGTGAACTCACTTAAGACGACGAACATATTTTTTTCAAGTTATTATGCGTTCTTTCAATGTAAGCATTCCTGCGCTTATTATATTAAAACAAAATTGTCAGATGCTAAAGTAACAGATGATGAAAAAAATCTAACCCCTGGCTAGTTTACCCTTTTATTTATTTTCCTTTAAAATTATTATTTGTATTTGTTTCATAATTCTATATTTAATGTTTGCTTTTAATTTTTACTGAAATTCAGTATGGTTTTTCTACAGAATTCTAATTATTTTTAATTTATATTAAGTCTTTTTACTTCTCTTCCCAACTTATTATTACACATCATGTTAATTAAACATTGTTTATATTGACAATGTGATAAATGTAGAGTTTAGTTTAATATTTTATCATTATGTGTTGAAACATCCAAATTTAATGTGTGTTCTGAAAGGAGCTGCTTACATAAATTATTTTTATATTTTAATGTTTCTATATTAAGAAGCTTCATTATTTAGTAAGTGTAATAATTAAATAAAAAATTTTGGTGATTTTTATGTTGTTCCTGCGTACAATTTTGGATGATTTTTTTGTATTAAAAACTATTAAATACTAAATCATGAAGCAATGTTAAAAATCCACACAGTAATTAAAAGTACGTATTAATTCTAAAAAAATATTTAAAGCAATTTGGGTCGGTTTCTGTTGTCATAATTATGATTAATGAGATATTATTTTCGAATACTATTTAAATATGCAACGTAAGAAATTTGGATTTAAGTTTTAGTTAATTTTTCCCCTTATTAATTTATATAAATTGCCCAGAATGTAAGACACTGATTTTTATGAGAGTACATGTATTAAATATGCGATATAAATAGTTAAGCAAATAGAACGTCATAAAAATAAGGTATTGCGCATATAAGTTGAATTTGTGGGCATAGCTTCAATTGGTTATAGGAGGAATGATTTCAACTCCAGGGTAAGTTTCAACATTTATAGATGGAATTTTTAGGATGTCAAACTCAGCCTCATATATATGCCATAATTTACTTTATTATCGATTCTCTACAAGAGCCTAGAGCACATTGAAGCCTAATCATTTTTGGTCTCATGAATAATACTTCAAGATTATTAACCTACTCGGTGTTTACAAAAATCAGTTCGTGGTATATCTTTTAATTGTTGCAAATACAAATTTACAAAAAGATGATATTAGAATGCAAAAAGGTTAATATCTTCCAGTCAAAATTAGCAAAATATTTCAAAACGTTACAAATGGTTTACTGGAAAACGTCTTACAAAAGAAGCAATAGGTTTGAGAATTAATAATTTTGAAGAAATGGACTAAATATGATATGTTGAAAGACAAAGGTAAAAGAACCTGGCCCGAAGGATAGAAGGGATAGTAAAAAAACGGAATTAGAAACGATGTGATTATTTGAGATGTCTTTACGACGCAGTAATTTACTTAATACATTAATGTAACAGGATTAATACTCGCAGAATAACTTCGCACGATGGATATTCGATCAAACTGGCGGTAATTATTCCTGGTCCAATGATAGTATTGGAATATATTTTTATAAAAAATATTATACTTTTACCCATTTATTTCACAACTGCGCCGTCTACATACATGTTGTTATAGTAAATGTTTACTATTTAATTATAATAATGAGCTTCATCTCACAAAAATTATACCATTTACAGGGTTAAGAACTTACCTATGTGGTAACTCAAATCATATCTGTTCCTAGTTTCATTAAAATTTATCCAGCCCTTTCGGCATAAGTGGATAATTTACGTGCAAACTTCAAAACTTTTGCATAATATTATTGTTAATATAAATCACGTTTAGTCCAAAGAGTAAATATTTTACATGAAAAGTAAAGATACAGTTAAAAGTGTCACAAACGATCGCGCATTTACAATTCTCCATATCTAGTTTTGTAATTACATGTCCCAGGTAGGAATATACAAGTGCGCCTGATTAAATTTGCTCTTGTTCCGACTCTAGTAACTACATTGAGGTTTTGGTGGATTATATAACAATATACACTCGATACTAATATGAAGTTGGTATGTATAATATAAAGATAACGTAATTTGAACTAATAATGGGTAAAAAAATTTACGTAAAATTGACCAAGGTGACGACTTGGAATTTTTGGGAGGTACATGGAAACAGTTATTCTAATGCTAATTATGGCAATTAAGTTTCACAGCACATATAATTAAATATTTTAACGTATATAGTCTAAAATATTAATATATTCAGCGGTTTTTTTCTCGAAATGGTAGGAAATATTGCTTTCATATTTTTAAATGTTCTAGGTAAAGAAATCTTATCTTAAAAGTATAGCTACGTTTGCCAATTATGTTTTTAATTTTAGTCATAAAATGCTATATAATTGAATATAATATCATCGAGCGCATCGTCACTTCAAGTAACCAATTTTAAAGCCACATTTAAGATTTTTTTTTCTGTATCATAAAAGTATAGCGTTTTCTTTGTACACTATTCGTAAGTAATTGTATACATATAAGTTTATACCGGCCTGGAATATTACAAGTTAAACTTTCTCAATAGCAAAGTATTCCATGTAACTGTTCTGAATTATGTAATGTAATAATTAGACGAAGCTCAGCGTTATTTCAGTTGCATCATTATTCTTAAAACCAATATAATCTGAAATAAGTTAGAGAATTGTAGTATTTTCTTATACTACAACTAAAACGGAAGGAACTTTTTTAACCATTTTTTCTTTATACATAATAAATCCAAAAAAAAGAATTGGTATAGTAGATTACTGTAATAAAATAAACTCATATTTACTTAAAAATTCAAACACGATTTGTAAGAAGCAATTGTTGATAAGAGTAAACAAATGTATCCCTTATTTATCATTGTTATTGATTTGCGCTGCTTTTTCTAGAATGGATACAAATAAATTGGTAGATTCGAAGGAAGCATCATTTTAAACATTATCATAGTTTGGAACCAGTTACACTGACCCCTGAGCTCGTGATAAAGGCTATATATGTAATAAGTAGATTTCATGATTTAAAATAATTCAATTTTTTGAGAAGACGTTGGTGTGCTGTCGAGACTTCGTAAATGTCACATTCACTTTCACCCTAGATAGTAATAAAGGGAAACTCGCATTATGATTTACTCGCAGTTTCCAGAGGCAATATATATAAATTGCTTTTACTTTTCTTTTTATTTTACATAGCAAACTGTAAATTAGAAACCCAGGAAATAACAAAAGGTCGACGGTCTCACGACGATACAAGACACATTTACTTCATATCGTTTTTCGATCCTTTAACCCGCTTAGATTTGCGCAGGCACACCGAAGGCCATTAATTTACCACTTTTCAGTGAGTACGCTTAAATGGCCGGGAAGGAAATATATAGCTCGATATTTTCTAGATTGAAAAACAATTGATTTGAGGAGAAAGATGCAGGTACACGGTGACACGGGGAAGATGTTTATTGAAACAAGGGAAATGAGGAAAATAGAACATATCAATATATTTTCTCTTCAGCATTCCTTTGTGATATGTAATTTAGTATTAAAAATTATTTCTCTTAATTTTTTAAATATTTACGAAATAATTAAGTACATCTACTGTTTTTACGGTTTCGAGCCTCAAACAGAATAAACCAGCCAAAATCAGAACCTTTATAAGATCACTAGTCTATTCATCCATCTGTCACTAGCATTTCTCTCAGCACCGTTTGCCATGGAAAATCGAACCTGGTATGATAAAAGATTATTGTTAATACACATATTTGACGAAAAAAAACAATCAATAATTTTCATATGGAAACTTTAAACGGTGCCAATTGGGTAGTTTAGTAAAAATGTAAACAACTAATGGCTAGTTTACCGGAAAATTAAACCGAAAATGAACCTTTAGAAATTAGGGATATGTCTAAATTTAATTTAAATTTTTACTCTTTTCTAATTTTCATTAGTTGAATCGTCTGCTTTTTTAAATACCTCGTTTATACCCTCTACTAAGAAATTTTAAGAGGGTGGCAATTCACAATTCATATTTTAACCCTCGTGTATGAGAAGAGGTGAAAATTTGAAAAATACCAGGCACCACTGGTTATCTACATGGCTAACGTAAAATATTTTTTAGATAATCGTCTATACTTAACTCTCCATAGCCTTAGATTTCAGTTCACAAAATTTCAGATATCTGAACATACAATTTGTATATGCATTCAAAAAAGGGTAAAGGAAAATGACGGAAACTTCAAAGAAAATATAACCTTCGAAGAAATAAAGCAGTCAAACAATCTAATAAAAGATACGTTTCTCCTATCATGGGCAGTATAGCATAAGAAAAAACGAAAGAGATTTATGTTTTATAAAAATAAACTTAAATTTAGAAAATGTTATGAATCCATAAAAATTTATTTAGTTATACTACACATGAAGTAAATTCCCTATTAACAAAAAAAGGATAGCATGCAGAAAAAAGCAAAATGCTAGAGTATACGAACGGAAAGCCAGTTTAAATTATCCTTTAATTATTTATATTACACGTTATTTTGTAAAGTTCAGCAGAGGACAAAAACAATTTAACATTTTAAGCGAGATGGATTTTGAGCAATGGAGTGAAATAAGCTTGAAGTGACTTGCAGAAACTGGACCGGAATATCGCGAGACTCTGCTCGGAATAAAATGCGTCATTAAACAAGTTGACGAAGGTCGATGGTTAAGTTTATGTGAAGGGTTGTAAGCAGAGAAATAATTTGAATATTTAATAGGCTTTCCCCTCAACTTCGGCATCCTAGATGGAATATTTATGTTTAATGTCTATCTGTTCATTACAATGTTATAACATATGAAATAAATTACTTGTGACTTGTAACATGTTGATGTCAAAGCATTAACATTATATTTTATGAAAATAAATATGAAAAATAAAATTTAAATTAAACTTAATGAGAACGAGACAATTTAATATTACAGGAGTTATACGTTAAGGCAAAAACTATTTGCGTAGTATTTCTATATACAAATTGTAATATTATTTGTTACCATGTGGAAATATTTTGTTCAAATATATAGAAATATCCTTTTTCGTCAAATTTATAATATTTTGAAAAAATCTCTTTAATAAAACTAAACTAAAAAACTAAAACTAAACTATTTTAGTTTATTTTTAGCAGTAATTTTAAATACCTGAATTTTCAAGTACGAATTACATATTTTCAATAAGAAAGAAAATGTCTAAATAATTAAATGTTTTACAAAATAAAAGAAAGTGTCTAATAATACAAGACATGTTAGTTTGATTGTAAAGGCGTTTTAAAAGCCTTTGTCAAAAAGCAGAAATATTTCAGGAGTCCAGGAAATGAGGTCCAGAAAATGAATGACTTGCGTTGAGTCTGAACACACTGTTCCTTGTTTAAAATAGCATAAATGTGAGATAATAAAGGAGTGACGACTAAAGTTATGAATAAGTTTATAGAAACAAATCACAAAAATAAACGCAAATACATTTGCTTTTTAGAGAACGAAGCCACGCAAATAATTGTAACGCTCTAGTAATGATTAATATATTCTTATATAGTGCTAAAATAATTATGGGCATATCTTGAGAAAATTTGTTTTTTGTACAAAACGAATTCTCCCTAAATTTAGCACAGCACAAGAAACAATAATCAGAACTTCATTGCTTTCATTAGCATGAATTAAAATATTTTGCGGTTTATTCGATATTAATTCCATAAGTCTTAAAAATTATTTTTTACGTTGGACGAAACTTTCAATATCCCCATTTGATGAAACATTCAGTGATCCGATTTGCATGTAATAGTAACCATATCAATAAAGAAATGAAATTTTGTATAATAAAATAAAAGTTTAAGTAACTAAAATCTGACTAAGAAAAAATGCGAAGCAAGTTTTAATAGTTTTTGTGCGCAATAAACTATCTATCTAGTCATTTGAAAATTAGAAACAATGAAATTAAAAATATTTCTCAAAAAACAATATTTTTCTCGAATTCGAATGTCTATTTATATCACGGATGGTGCGTGACAGACATTTTTTAAACCAGTTTTCTATTTTTTCGTAGTCGGATTTTAGATTTTTATTTCAAACCTTTTAGTGAACAGTTTTTTGGTAATCATTGTACTATACCTATATTGAAACTTGAGAGATCTCTAGTTCCAACCTAGAAAGTACACAGAGTATCTGCATCGCCATCTTCATTGCAGTATTTAAATCCTTCCCTTCGGCTTCGCCGTAGTTGGACAAAATATAAAAATAATTTTTTACTAATATTTAGTTTTATTTAAAACGTACATGGATTATTTTTCTATCATCGGTGTGTTAAAATGTTCAGGAGAGTATAATAGGTTTTGCAGTTTTCTAATTCTGATATCTTGTCTGTTATAAGTTTTTGTTTAATCATTTAGATAAGGTTTATACGCAACTTTTAATTCATTCTAGGTCATACGGCGAATAGTCTGTGCTACATTTTATTTTTAATAGCCTATGGTACTCGAAATATCAAGAAGTATCCAGCAATACCTTATTTTTTAAAATTGTTCTAAGCACAATTAAATGAAACTACGTAATGTAGTATTATTTCTACTTTCTTTAAATTCTTTACCACGACCTTGGTTTCGTTGTATTACAACATCTTTAGGTGGATTATTAGCAAAGATTCTTCTTTAACTTCTATTATTATTAGAAAAGATCTTTGCTAATAGCCCACCTGAAGATGTTGTAATACAATGAAACTAACGTCGTGGTAAAGAACTTAAAGAAAGTAGAAATAATACTACATCAGGTAGGTTCATTTAATTGTGAATAATGAATTTCTACAAAATTAATCCCAAATATATTCAATAATTGTTCTAATAGTTTCGTTCCTAGCGTAGAACATTTATATCCATATAACCATGTACATAGACTGCTAAAATCGTAATAACTCCTCCCTTACTACTCCATATAGAGATTACGTTTTTTTCTAATTTATTTTTATCGTTTCTTCATTATTTATTTTTTCAATATTTTTCTTCGAGTTTTCACAAAAATTCCATAAAAATTTTAAAGTTGCAGTTTCCAATCACTCTTAAATGATTTAAATATTATGTAAGGGAGACACCCTTACATAATATTTAAATCATTATATTATTATTAACTTTCTTAAATATTAATATAATTTAGTTGTATTAAAATAGCTGTCTAAGGAAATTTTAACGTAAATAAAAATAACTTCGCATTTTTTGGAAGCGATATATTTTATCTTAGAATTACGACCACTTACAAGAATGTCATTAACGAGAAAAGCTATTGAATAGATCCTATAATTTATACGTGAGTCGCTTATGATGCTGACGCCGCTGTATAATACATGATGATGGAGAGTTAAGATTAACTAAAGTAATGGAGTGAGTCATAAGCAGCAAAGTACGCGACACTAAAGAAAAGAAGAAGAACTAAAAATTGACTTCATCACAAAAGCAAAGGTCATGTCCAGGCTATTTCATAAAACTATATGTTGGTTTAATCGATGCATAATGAGTCGTCTTAATTATGAACCTAAATCGCATTTTGTTTTGTTCATAGTTATTTTCATCAAAGCACAATTGAAAATCTCTCAATAATAGGTTTAATAAATTCCTTCAAATACCATTAGACTGACAGTATTTGCTTTCAATTTAATTGATAGTAATGCTTTCTAGTATTGAATGACCAAGTGATTGCTCAAGCAATTTCCGTTTACAGTCTGTGAACCCACAAAATTAAGATTTTAGCATTTGGATGCCCATGGATTATGTGCCACTTTGAGCCTCTTATGATATGTTTCTCATGACGTCAAACATTTTTCCAATTTTTTCCAATTCCAATTTTTTCGTCACGATAATTACTTATACGTTGTTTGAAATTATAATAAAAAATTGAAACCTACAATTTACGAAATGTGATTACAATAAATAGATTATTAAAAACTTATTATCAAAGCCACAACCGTAATCGAAAATTAATAGAAAATAGCTGCTATAGAAATTGCGCGTGAAAAATGATTGTTTACACTTAACTTGTATGAGTTGTAGTCTAGAGATCACTCTGGATGCTCTGCTTTTAAAGTGATTACGTGAAATTATAAACAAGATTCAACCTATAAACTACAACTTTTCATAATCCCGTGAGAAATTTGTACATTTGCATTCCAAGTTTTACTGAATAATTTTACATTTTGTTTAAAAATTTAGCGCTACCATCAATTATAATCAATATCTTGCTGGTTCCTTGATTTAAAAGTAGAAATAGTTTTAACTGACGATTTTTAAAATTAAAATCTTATTCGGATTACACGAATATTCCAAAGTTATAATATAAATTAGAATCTACCGAGTCAACATTCGTTATTAAATTGTTCAGGGAAATTATTTTTACACCATCACAACAAATAGACATCACTTCCTTGCGAAACGTGCACAAAATATATAAATTAACATTTAAGAAAAAACATACAAGCCATTAGTTAAATTATTTCTTTCTGATGGACTCCGAAGAAATAGACGAAATTCCCTACATACAAGATAAATCTTAAAATATGGACAGAATGTTTCCATATCCATGATAAGTCTTAATATATATAATCGATTATACAATGGAATATAAATGTATGTAAATTTATCGTAGGCTTTGATAGATAGGCGGGCGTATGATGATTCTTCGGAAGCTAAAGTAGTGTAAGAATAGTTATAGATGAGATGATTTAAAAAGTAGTTTTGTCTAAAATTCGTTCTGATTTTAGATACATTTCTATATGCATCTATTTATATATTTATTTACTTATTTATTTATAGCAGAAATGAGCAAATCAGTTAAAAACGAGAATCAACCTACTTACTAAAACACAAACTAGAATGATGAAACTCCTACTCAATACATCCCTAACAAAGATTTTATTGAAATTAGGCACAGAAGATCATCTACGGGTGACGGCTAAACTTCAACCCATTCTATCCAAAGAGTTGACAAAGATCCAAGCAAGGACGAAAATGTCTACTGGCCACTTGTCACCGGGAAAAAGAGAAAGATGTCCTTCTAACTAAACTTCCAACATAACTAAACTTCCAACATAACTCATACTGGTTATCTCAGTTCAGTTATTATCAGAGAGAAATAGTATTTTGCAATTGGAAGCCGACGATAAAGACAAACGACCAATAAATCAAACTAATCCTCCAAAAGAGGAAATCTAGCCTCCCAATATTTGTTGATAAAGTGGAAAACATTCAACCTCTTTTGAAGCTACTAAATAAACATGCCCAAAATAGATATTCTTTAGAAGTTCTTCACGACCATCAGACAAAAATTTAGTCAGAAACTCCACGTGTATGTAGAAAAATTGCAATGCAATTTGAATTTAAAAATACGGAATTTTTTAATTTGAAGCCCTTACACGAACGAATATTTAAAGTTCAGTATCTTGCATCCGTCAACTGAACCAGAGGAGATTACAGAAGCTTTGAATGAATTAGGACACACCTGTACCAATGTCTGAAAAAAAACCATTACTCATGTTTATAGCTGAATTGACGCAAAATGAAAATGACAGCAGAATATCTGACGTAAAAGTCTCATGAAGGTCTTAAAATCATTTGAAACCCTCTAGGGGTCCAACATATTACAGTTTTGTGTTTAACTAATTACACGTACCGAGTGAAAATAATAAAATTACTTGAAAATCTATTATTTCTTTCTCAAAAAATTAAATAGCGATGTAAATATTTACTATTACACGTGCAAGTGGGATAAACTATGGAAGGATACAAACCGCCAGAACTTGTTTGCCACGAATAAACGTAACTCAATGTAACTTGATCGTCTTTGAGCGACAGGAGCTGACCTTAATACTGTTATATGTGCAAACAAAAACTTTAGGTGCTGTCGTTTTTACTTTGCCGTATAAATTTCAATGCGTTCTTCTTTTTAAACGATATATTTTTAATGCTCGCTAAAATAATAAGTAAGGTAAGACTTCTAAGATCACTTGCTAGTTCATTCTTCTTTTTCTTTGCAATTAAATCATATTTTTCTTACCATTACCCAATAATTTAGCATATATGTGGATTTTACTAATATTTACTTGGAAAAATAACTTCACATTCAGGAATACATAAAAATTTAGTTTAAATTTGCTAAAGAAATTAAATTATTGGTAAATAACTAATAAGTTTGCTAAAGAAATTAAATTATTGATATAGAACTAATAAAACTACCTTACTATAGAACTAATAAAACGATTTTGACGAATTCTATAGAAAATTATCAAATATCTCTGGTATGGGTAAAAAACGAGAACGGCGTTCGGTCTTCTGTTCAGTTAGCCACTGAGCTGCGACGAGTAAAGGACAAATAGAATTTGAAAATTTAATTCAGGTAATCTGGAGTGCCCTTACTCCGTGAATTCTGATTCAAATGAAAATCGAATGAAGAAACACGCAACATATACACGCCGATGGGTCTTCCATGTTGGTCGTAAAGGTCCAAAGAATGCAATGTTGATCTCTCCGATAATACTCATCCAGAGAAAAAATAAAAAGATTTAATGAAACAAATCCCAGGTCCACGTCTTCTAGCAGAGCTTCCCTCATATTCTTATACTATAATAGCAAAAAAAAAAACTTCATTCTAGGGAACGAAGGGAAAGTATTCTCTTAAGCTACAGCATGACCTAATACCCCTTCAACTTCAAAAGAAGATCGAGCTCTGCATGCACCTACTAAGTTGTAATTTTACTGAAAATTGAATAAAGTATTTTTTTACAGAAAATTAACAGTGGGTCGAGTTCCATGCAGAAAAAAGGACGTACCGAAGATAAAATATGGCATTAGCCATAAGGTGAATTTTGGGGTATAAATGTAATTATCCACTGAAAATTCCTTTCAACTAGCATATTTAATGTGAACAATATTACCCCCAATATTTTATGCGAACAATGAAACAAATTCGCGTGCATATAAATTTATGTTGTCCATTCGTATATTCAAATCTATTCTATAGCAAGCTTACGGCCAAGTTGTAGCTAGTTTTTGAAACTTACGAATAATGTAAGTTGTCTTTGACCTAAAATAATTTCATATGATAAACTTTACTTAACTACAAACAGATGACGAAGTAAACAAAAAGTTGATTCAATACGTGCGTCCTTTTCGTAATAGCGTATAAATAGTGCTCTGAAAATAACGAGTGACTAATAATTAAGGGTTAAATTTCAATTATTCAAATATTTCGGCATATCTAACTTAATATACAAATATTAAATACAAGCTTTAACATGAGACGTACGTATATATATTCTTTTATAGAAAACATATTTTGCATAATTTTTTTCACATTTCAAAGAAAATATTTTTCCTTAAAATTAATCCCGAAATTCTATTATATTATTAATTACTATTTATTTTACAAATTACAACCATCGAGATAATTCAACAAAATTACAAATTATTGTTTTTAAGGCGTTGCAATTTGAAAAGTATCGATTCTGAACAAAGTTTTGCAAAAAAAGTGAAAAATTTTACTTTATATCTTATCAATAATAACAGATTTCTATTAATATTCTACATTTTCCAGACGAAAAGCGGGTGTATGGACAAAAGTCGCATTATTACTGGGAGCAAATTCTATACAAACTTGTTACGAACATTTTGCGAGAAGTGATGTAAAAAATATTTTAAATTGTATGTCTATTTAATCAGATTTCAATAAAATTGTGGTAAATGCATATGGTCTCATGTTTCTTTTCAAATATTTTACTTCTAGTAACAGTAGCACTATACTTTTTGCCTATTTTTTAAATAAGGCTGCAAGATTGCAGTAGTTCTGTATAAATGTGTTCGATATATGCCTTTAAGATATTCTAAATGTATAGTCAGAAATTTGACTAAAATTTAAATCATCTTATAATATTCGAGGAAACTGTAAGGAAAACGTGCTCTGAATATTTGATTTTTCTACGCAAACAGGGCATTTCTTCGGATAAACATGTAGGAGTAATTATTCACAAATTTAACTGTGTGGGAAAGTAAATTTTATGTTTAATTTTTTTGTGAATATTAAAGAGAGATATGTCTGGTGCTAATTCGCTTTGTATCGAATAAAATAAATAGTGTACTATTTTAAAAATAAAAGAATTTGATGTACTTAGCAGAAAAAATATAATTACAATATTAAGTCTTATATTTATCTAAAAACCTCGTCTTGTTATAACAGTCGTTTCTTTAAAGGTATACAACTTTCAAAGGAAAAAAAATAGATAACAATCATGATAATGACCATGATATTAGCTTTATTGATAAGATAATTTTTGGAATTAGTGTATAAATACCATTCCAGGCATGAGTGCCGCGGCTTGCTCGAATGAAACCCAATCTAGAAGTTTAATTCTACGCCATTTTTTAAGCATTTGGGTCATTTTTAAGCATTTAGGGTACATTCTAAATAAATGTTGATCTGAAGGACAGACAAAAGTAATCGCAAAATATATGCAAAAAGACAGTCTAGAATATATTTAGGTAAAATCACTATATATTCTAAGTTCTCCATAATTTTCCGTCTGCAAGTCTTCTGAAATCACTTTATGTATCATAATCGGCGTATCGAAATCCTTCTATACCCCTTCCTGATCGTTTTCCTATCCATGACAAGTCAATGTTTTGCTTTTGTATTATTTCATTTTATACTAATTCCGATGCCGGCCATTATTCAAACTTAACTTAGTTGAGTCTCGAAGAATTATTTCGATATACTGGGTAGTCAATAATCTTATTTATATTTTTACTTCTGTTTCATTAAATTGCTAATGATAATGAATATATTAATATAATTTCACAATATTCAGATATCGGATTTTATCTCCGCAACGAAATGTTACCGATGGATGTGGATGTGTATTTAAGTACAAACGTATATTTGGAAACAATTTACAGATCTCAGTTCTCCATTCGCCTATTTATACTCTTTCTATTTAACTGTAATCGGTTGTTATCGACCACGTGATTAATTTTTTGGAAGTAATTGCTTGGCACAATTAGAGCTCTGAACACGAATTTTAATGGTAGTTTTCTATTACAAGTCAAATATCCGCTGGTCTTTCTCTGATTTTTCGCATTTTGATCTTCTTAATAATTTTGTTCCCAAAGTTTGTAGTTTACAAATGTGGGCTGCTGCAGGAAGTTTTGTTGTGGATAAAATAATTTTCCAACATTTAGTACCTAATGTTCTTATTTAATAAAACTGCAAGGTCAAATATTTTAACAATTGCATAGAGTGAAATAAAGTGTTTCTAAAAGAAATGAAATTAACCCTTAACCACCTACCACCGGTCTCAGAGACCGCAACGGATTTTTAAATTCAAATTTTTCTATGTGTGCGTGTCGTACGACCTCGCGCGTCCATGTACCTTTTCTACACGCCAATCAGTGCCGTGCTTGCGCTCGGCGAGTTAATACGTGCGCGAGTCTAGGCTAGGTAAGTAAAAATATTTCGCCAGCGGTCTCCATGACCGCACGTAGGTTGTTGTGTGATTATTTGTACTTATTTTTTTTCGTTGTTTTAGTGTCAAAATGAATAATAATAACAAAATTATTGAAAGATGGCTACATCAAGAAATTTCTGATGAGGAGGAATCACCGAATGAGGATTGCAGTGACGTGGAACCTGATGTAAGCGAGGATTTAGTGCAGGTTGAAGACTGTGAATCGGCGTCTGAAGTTGAGGGTGAGAATGAAGATGTTGTGAGTCCGTTACAGTCCATATCACCAATCTCTTCAAGGTCACAATCTCCATACAGGTCAACTCAAGAGACTAACTCTTCGGATAATAATATTCCGATTTCACGCTTGCAGTCCGGAGGTAGGCGAAGAAAATATAATTATTTTGGAAGTAATCGTTTTCGATGGGCATCTACACCGAATATAGCTCGTTCAAGGACACCGGAGCATAATATTGTGCAACAAACATAAGGTGTAAAGCCAGCTTTTCGTGCGATTCTCAATAATACTACTACGCCCCTGGATATTTGGAGTCTTTTATTTACTGATGAGATGTTAGATAAAACAGTACTACACACTAATCAGAAAATAAGCAAAATCAGACCGAAGTACAAAAAGCAGACTTGTGTGCATGATTTGGACCGTCCAGAGCTAAAAACTTTCATCGGACTTTTGCTTTATACAGCTATATTCAAAGTAAATCACGAGCACTACACTTCATGGTACAGTACTGATGGAACCGGAAGAGAAATATATCGTTGCATAATGAGTAAGAATAGGTTGGAAGTTCTGCTAAATACTATTCGATTCGATGATGCAGAAACTAGAGAGCAACGACGTGAACTAGATATGTCTGCTCCAATTTCAGAACTTTTTCAGTCTTTTATACAAAATTGTCAAATTGTGTACACGATTGGAACTTGTGCTTGTGTAGATTAGATGCTTGTAGCTTTTCGCGGTCGCTGCAAATTTAAAATGTATATGCCAAAAAAACCAGCTAAATATGGTCTTAAAATTATGTGCCTTAGAGATGCAAGAAACGGTTACCTCATAAATGCTTACATATACCTCGGCAAAGATTCTGATGGACAAAATTTGACATAAAAGCAGAAGCGTCTATCAAAACCAACTCAAGCGGTTCTAAGTCTTATCGCACCGATTGAAAATTCTAATAGAAACGTGACCGCTGACAACTGGTTTTCTTCGATAGAACTATTCAATATTTTGAAAGAGAAGCACCTCAGTTATGTTGGTACACTCAAAAAGAACAAACGTGAAATACCGCCCGAGTTGAAACCATCTAGAAATCGGCAAATCGAGTCCTCAATCTTTGGTTTTACCAAAAGTATAAATTTATCGTCTTACGTACCAAAAAAAAATAAAGCTGTGGTTATGATTTCAAGTATGCATCATACTGCTAGTGTTGACGAAAGTAGCAAGAAACCGGAAATGATCTTATACTACAACCAAACAAAAATAGGCGTCGATTTACTGGATCAAAGATGTTCAAATTACTCTACTTCTCGTCGAACGCGAATTTTGGACATCTCTGCTTCGAATGCTTATGTCATCAGCCAAGCACAGAAGACTAGAAGTCGATTTAAATTTCTAAAACAGCTAGCAGAACAGCTTACAAGGCCGCATATGGAACGTCGCGAAAAAAATGATCACATTCAGAGATATCTTAAGAACTCTATTCGCCGTATTCTAGAGATCGGGGACGATAAACCAAGCATTTCTGATGTCGAAAAACTTGAAGTTCGTAAAACATTTTTTACATGTAATCCAAAAAAGAAACGAAAGACTGCTTACTTATGTTTTATGTGTAAGGTACCAATTTGCTTGGAGTGTTCGAAAAAAATGTGCTGTAACTGCCGCGAAAAAATATAAATGTTTAGGCGTTGCAGTTTTATTTATTTTTCGAAATAACGTTTATTTTTGTTATTTTTTTTTAAAGTTTGTATATTTAATTTATAAGAATGAATACTAAGAAGTTAAAAATTTAAGTTTCTAATGCTACAGATCTCATTTTCTTAGAGTAGTAATTTTTTTGTGCCATAATTGTTACTTTATAGAGATTTTATCAATATCTCGAGATTTTTATGTGATTGTTAGTAATTGTATGTCTAATATAAAGCTTTTAAATATAAATAAGTATTTTATTCAATCAGATGTTTCATTATTACCACCAAACCAAAATTATAGGGAATATCATATTAGAGTCTCTGAGACCGCACGTAGGTAGTTAAGGGACAAAAATGTGTGGTAGGTGGCTAAGGGTTAAACAAAAAACCTATACGTTGAATAGATTCTCCATCGTTTCAAATTTGAGTCCATATTTAAAGTCTCACTAGTAAAACGGCAAAATCCTTAATTGACAACCACAAATAAATAAGGCCAGCCGCTGCGAATTCGACAAAAACGTTCGTCGAAATTTTATTCTACTGGAAATTAAAACTTACCAATGTCAAATTTTGCTATCGCTTCTACTAGACTACGGAGACGCTTGCTGTCATGATCTTGAGAACAATTATTTAACTAACTTCAACGCCGTCTGCATTTACCTTTACATTACACTTGATGCCATTTTATTACAACTTCGAGTTAGGTTGCAGCTTAGTTGTGTGGAGATTTATGAAGGGCATAATTTTTAGTTTGTTCACTGCTTTACCTTAGAAAATCCTTACAGCCCTTTTTGCCATTTGCCTGGATTTAAGTTTTGAGAAAATTTATCTCTGTTTATCCAAACATGGTACTTCTTTTTACGAACGATCGTATATTGTACATCTATCAAGTTATGAAATATTTTTTATTCCGATATCACATTTTCACCGTCGCTTTAATTATTAAAAAATTGTATGAACAATAAATACTTTAAAATTTTTCTTTCTTTGTTCCATTTCCCTAACTTCTTTTCTTTCTTTTTTTATTCTTCAATCCTACTCTAAATTTGTTGCCCCTGTCGAACAAAAATTAGGTTAGTCATATATTTTTATTTTGTTTTATCAATGATATATTTGTCATAGCTTGCTATCTAACTTTCCTGTAAGTTTATAAATTTATTGTATTTTTGATTAATTATAAAAGATGGCTTCTAAAGTAATAAGTTAGTCAGATGGGTATATTCATCGAAAAAAAAATAAATAAATGAAATAAGTTATTCAGAAATTATTAGGAGGAAATAATGAATAATTATTTTCTTTTTAATAAGGTAGTTTGCGATTATCATATGTTGTAACTTAGTTTACTCAGAAAATATTCCAAACTTTAACAGAGATAGGATTGTGAAATTATATAATTAACTGTTAATCGTGACGGAAAATATGTTAAAATCGATTGCCCCTCTTAAAGATTTCCTAAAAAATAACTACGTTTTTTTGCTAAAATTGATAAATACGAGATAATTTTAAATTTCGCCACCTGATGATTTCAAATTAGATGTTACTCTTTATTTAATTAAAGACCAATATTTTACTTTAAATGCGATACCATCTTATTAATCGTAGCAAAACAATTAAGATCATATCAAAGTAAATAGCAAAAATTATGAAAATCAGATACGTACATAAATGTTCATCGATTTCAAAACTGGGCTTGTGAGAAGATTCTAAAAAAGTTGAAAAATAAAAAGAACAGCGCAGGAACAGAGGAATAAAATACTTTTTTTTCAAAGAAAATAACCATAATTAATTAAGATGACATACATTATTCATATTTACTTTTATGATCTCACATCAATGCACATGGGACCGTGATAGCGACACTCTTTATACTAACGTTAAATATATTAGAACTCTCTCCTATATTACAAACAAGCAGTCACACATTATATTCTGTGTATATAACATTATAACTGTGCTTTATAAAGTAGGTAACAATTTAAATATACTTGTTGATTGATAGTCGTAACTTTCAAAAGTAACTTTTCGTCAACACAAGTAAATTCCTGCAAGCCAACTAAATCATATCTCAAGCAGATTTGTCAGACATATATTATAATTTATACTCGATCATTCATTACAATTTTATCGTTTATAAAACGAGTGAAATTAATGTAGCTATTGAATATATTTAGCGTTAGGTTTGTAGAAATTATTTATTACTTAATTTACAATTAAATGAAGCTACAGGATGAGGTATTATATCTACTTTATTCAAAATTCTTAACCACGACCTAAGTTTCGTTGCATGACAAATATTTAAATTGCCCAACTGAAGATGTTGTCACACAACGAAACCTAGATCGTGGTTAAGAATTTTAAATAAAGTATATATAACACTACATCCCGTAGTTTCACTCACTTGTGGAAAAAAAATTAGGCGATTTAAAAATTAGGTGACTATATTAATAAACCATGTCAAGATAAACAACTACGTTTATAGGACGTTTTTATGACATCGGTCATTGTATAAATCATTTAATTAGTATTGCGATAAAATAATTCTTAACTTAAACAAGAAGCTATCAAGTTTAAAAATATTTTAGACATTTTCAGTGTCGCTAATTATTTTGTAATTCTCTGACTGAATTAAGCATTTCTTTTTAAATTTTTTAGAAGAATTTAAATTTATGTTAGCAATACAAAAGTTGGTATCATACGAAAGTATACAATTAAGATTCTGACTGGAGTTTCTAATAAATATAATTTAATCACATTTGTTTTTAAGATTAAAATAAATTTTTCTTAAAAGAATGTGAAACTGCACCATACCGTGAGCTTATATTTATTTAATCTTCATTTTGTCTATTTAATTATCAACTATGAAATCCTACCAAAAAATTTAACACCACAAATCAGGTTATTATTTATTTTTAATTAATTCTCTAAAACTCGATTGTTAGAAAGTCAAAATCAAATAGAAGGAATTGCAGTTACCTTGAAACAAGTTATACCAGGCTAAAGGTAAGTGGCTTCAGATATAATAAAATGAGGTTTAAAGGAAACGTGGTCATAAATAATACTTTCGGTGAAGTAACCCTACACACAATGGTGGGTTAAATCATAAATATTTTATCAAAGCTGCTCTTAGTAAACATTTTACCCTTGAAACGATTCACTGACATACATCCTTGATTGATGTTCACAAATGACCGCATATCTGTGAATTATGTATTCATGTACCTTGGTATCCGACGGTGTCGTTTTTTTGACGCTTGAATGGCAAGGTGCGGCGTAAACATTAATTTCTCCACAACTTTCTTTTTGTACGTATAATACTCTAAGAAAACGCAAAAGGCGGTGATATTCAATACTCAATGGCTTATACGCAACAGAGTAGGGCTGTTGCGTAATCGAATATCCGATATAATTAATTTCCGTAGGCAGTAATGAGCTGGATAGAAACGGAAGTAATCTCTGTAAAAAATATGTAAACAATGTATTATTGCAATCTTAACACAAGCCCGCACAGTAGATCTGTTGGTACGAGCTTTATGGTTTACCACTTCGAAGAACATGATTATGAATCACGTGGAATTTTAACTCAGACTTACTTGAATTCGGTAATATCTACTAGAAATAGAAAGAAAGGAACGAGTGAATAATGCATGGGTGTGCATGAAAGTTGGAAAAACGAGAAAAGTCGACTTGCCAACGATATTTATTATTTTATCTTTTCAATACATAGATAATGCCGAAATTAGTATTTGTCATAGAACCCTATGAGGCTTTCCACAGATTCTGTTGAAAAATTATATTTTACTAAATATTTTATAAACGTGTACATTGCTGTAAGTGATAAGTTGTCTTTGTTAAACAATTATCTTTCTCATCCATTCAGACACATAGAGTCCAGTTTCAAGCTGTAACATATTCGAATTTTACTTATTGGAATTTTGTAGATTAAATATTGAATTCAGGTTATTCTTCTGCCTTTATGTTTCATTTGTTCAAAATTTACAAGTATAGATGTATATATTCCGACAAACTGACTAAGATATACAATAAAAATGAAACTATTGAAACGATCGAAGGAAATACAAAGCAACGTAGAAAATATTAAAATCCTTGAAAAAATCTTGAAAATTGTTTATTATAATTCGTCGAATTTCTAATAATAATGTATAAAATCAAGAATTTTTGGCGTAAGAGGAATATATTTATCACTACCCACCTCGTTAATATGTAACACTCAAGATGCATCATAAGATTGATAAGACAAGAGGCAGATTGTGACTGGCGGCGCCGTGACAGTATCGATGAATGTAGATTGATAGTACACGACGTGTTTAACAGTTCTTAGTGTCAATATAAAATGTCCTATGAAGAAATTATCTAACCTATTATGAATTACACAGCATTACTATAATTGTTTTAAAACTAAAATATTATAATTTGGAAACAAAATAACTTTTAAAAAAAATAAATTTTAAAAACGGCTAACGAAAAAAGAAAAATTAAAGATACTTCGTGAAAATTAAAAATTGAACAAGTACACGGTGAAGTATTAATTTCCTACACATTATTCAAGAATTTTTCTGTGAATCTCTAATCAATATAGAAATTGAAAGTGATTAGCGAATACCAAAATGTAAATTTTATGTCATATCAATCATAAAAATATTTCAAAGTTTTTTGTAATTTAAATTCCCATTCTCCGTGCTTTATTCCGCTTTTTGTTAAATTCTTTGCAGCTATATTTTGTTACCGAATTTTTTATCTTTTTAGAAATTAAGAGGGGTGATGAGGGATATTTGTGGAATGGCCGGTGAAACCTGATGTTGAAGCATCTTTTTCCAATTGTTCGTGAATCTATATGAAATGCATTATCAAATTATCGATCCTAACTTTACTAATAATATTGGTGATCTTTCCCAAAATGTGTTGAAGCTCGATGCATATAAGAACAGAACATGAATTAAAGACACCTTGCTTTAAATGATTATGCATACAACGTATTAACTTCAATATTATACGTCCACTATATATAGTATTACCAAATTTTACTACGTCTGAATGTATTAATATAACATGAATATTTTTATAGAACATTTCTCTTAATGTAGTATAGCGTAAATAAAAAATATCTGTAAATGAAAGTAAATAAGCACTCGTATTAAATTTATTGAAATAATAAATTATGCAATTCTATCTTGTGTGCAGCTATCTATTTAGTTTTAATCTATTAATCTTTGGAAAGCTATTAAAAAAAATTTTAACAAATGATAAAGACCTATGAATTTTAATAAATATTTAATAACATTAACATTTTATTTATAAATTGAATTGCATTGAACTTAACTTTGCATTTTGTGCGTGCGGAACAAAATTATTTCGATAAAATATCTAAAATTTTGTTTGTTCGTAGCAGTCTGTACATTCGAAAAAGGTAACAGATTCGATCCAGGCAACATATTCCTTGAGATAAAAGATTTGACTCCGAAGGCAAGCCGGAACATACAGCAAAGCTGATCCCAAGTTTGTAAACACTCTTATGAAAATATCGGTATCATTAATATCGAACAGTAAGTTATATACTCCCAGTTTACCGAAGTAAGAGTTAAGAGTCATATGTGGCACACATGAATATGAGACTATTGATCATATTACATTTGGTGCACCGGTAAAATAAAGCTGACAAAGATTTTACAGTTATTGTATTATTTATATCCGCATTAAATAAAAATATTGAAATGTTGGAAATGTAAAACTACATTGAAGTTTTTGATCTTAAATTAAAGCCTTTTGTATTCTTTAATTTTAAACATTGTTGGGTAAACTTCATGCGATACTCGACCTAACTTAAGTCGAAAACTGGAAAATATTATTTGTTCTTTGCTTAATCAAGAATCTAAGTTACTGAAAACCAATGAGTTCGAGATTTATAATAAAATTGCGTTCAAAACCAATTACGCAAAATCTTATGGCTCGAGTAATAAAACTCTTAAACCTGTGGCGTATATCGCAACGTTGACTATTACTAACATATTTATGACACCGATAAAAACTAACGTTTTCCCTACAGATTAAAATAAAACAGATGATATCCTCAATTAAATTTATTGCCATGACCCATACATTTATAAGATTGTTGATCTATCTTCATTCTACTTTTATGGAAAGTTTTTGTACTTAGTCCAACCCCAGGCTTTTCATTTCCTTAACGCATGCAAAACGTTAGACTCGCGTGAACTCAAATTAAAAACTAGTCACAATTAGTGTTCCCATTTCGCAATTGAGTAATTTCGCACTCAACTCAATATTAAAATTCCTTAACAACGAAAGTATTAGATACAATCCTTAATTACAATTAAGAAAGTAATATATTTCTACAACTGTCCGTGAAAATATATTATTGTTCTTTGTGATGTTATTAGGTAACAATGTATTTATTGTATTCTTGAGATGTCTGTTTTTCTTATGAAAAATAAATCTGCCGTTATCCAGCCTGAAACCTAAATAGATTTGAAGTCGTCCAACATAACATGTTGAGTGCTTTGACAGATGACAAAATAATAACAGAATCGCGCCCGTCCTGCCGCTTCTCATTGAATTTTGTGAAGGAAAACGTTTAAATATATTTTTTTATTAAGAAAATAAATAACATTTGAAATGGTGAAGAATGAAATCGCTCACAAATTACATACAGGGTCTTTAACCAACACGTTATTGTAACTAGTATATACATAAATTTTTGGTGAATCTTACGTCTGTATTATTAATCTGAAATAGCTTTGTCGTATTGTATGAAAACAGTATAAAACAATGTCAGTTTATTTTTCTTATTAAGCTTTATTAAAAAAGTTTTTATTCTATCGACACGAAGGCAAAGTTACTTATATTTTCTAATATTTATTGGACAAAGATTAAATTGCAATAGGCAATATTATTATTAAATAACATTTTCACCATCTAAATTATTTTAGAGATTCCTGTCTATTTAATTTATCTTCATCAGATTAATGATTTCAAACAAACACTCTCAATTCGATTATAAGGGAATATATTTTCTCTCAATTAGAAATCAGTAGAGGTTGATACTTATTTGACAAATCCTGTATTAAATATAACATATACAAATTTATTTTGTTGCCATTGAAATATTGATATCCAAACATAATCAAGAAGTTTAAAAACTATAGTTTTTTATAAAATTTAGTTTAGATCACATAAAAATGATCGAAGGAAATGATGATAAGAATGTGATGAAAGTTTCTTTGTAAACACAGGCTATATTCGAATTTCAAACAAGTGTGATTATTAGGCCAAATTTTAATAATATTTCACAAATATAATTCGAACTAATTTTTTCTGAAAAATAAAAATATAAACTGGATAGAAGATACATAATATTTTTTTGCCCAGGCTGGCCTACTAAAGACGCAATAAAGTGTAAAAGTCTAAAGAAAATAACTTGCATTTGTTATATGTTAAATTTTGTTTTACATTGGATTCGTAATATATATATATATATATATATATATATATATATATATGTATATATATATATATATATATATGTGTATATATATATATATATATATATATATATATTAAATTAATATATATTATCTTTACGAGCAGCACGATGTACGGAATAAAATTAGTTGAGAAAGTTGTAAGTTTTCCTTTCACATAACATTTTGATCCGCTGCCAGGTGAAGGATTCAAACCCAAGAGCAAGCCAGGAAGTGCAGCAAAACATATCCCAAACATGTAACCGGCCTTTTGAAAATGTCAAGCGCCATGTCGAACATCTTGGGGAGAATCCAAGTGCATAATACAGGAGTATTTTTGAGTACATATATGTTATACATATATATATTATTTATTAAAAGACATAAGTTGTAACAAAACCAAATACGAGACCATTGGTCATAACATAGACGTGTAGTCAGGATATGCTTATTACGATATTATAGCTAGTATATCGTTGTTTCTAAAAAAATTGTCTTATTTTTGTTCTACCATTTCTATACAAAATTTTGAGCGTAGTCATTTTCCTAAATTTTCATAACCTCAACGTTGTAAGACTCTAGATTTATTTCAATTAAATTTCAAAACTAGTCACAGTTTTCCTAAAATACTTTAGTGAAAGTCACAAATGACATAAGCTTAGCCACGTAAAGCACTCAACGCAACATGCTTACATTTCTTGATCTCAGCAGTGACTTCCACTTCGTTGACTGCCAATCCGTTAACTTGCTTTTTGAATAAGCCTTATCATACATTTGAGTGGTTCAGCTCGTATCTGGGTAGCCTTAGGTTATTTGTTAGTACTTCTGATATTATTCGTATCCTATACAGTCGGTTAATCTAAAATGATTAATCTGGTGATATTCTAGCAAGAGTTAATTTCCCATTAGCTCTTTTTTATATGAAGCAATTTTTTCTTATTTTAAACAGTTTTAAAATTGGTATATCAAGTTAACTTCTGCGAGTTCCTGAGTAGTGAATCAAAAGACTACAATTAAAATATATTTTGTAGCATATTCTCTTCAACTTATTCAAAATTAACGAAATTTTTACGTATCGTGCATTGCAAACACTGATCGTCGTGCGGCAACGTAAAAGCGATGCTACGAACATTTTATTCGGCAATGAATATCGGCTGATATTTCAATTTGTGATGGAGGTTTTGATTATTACACGAAAAGGGTTAAATATAAAAAAAGACGAAATAAAAAAAATATTATTTTCGTTTTATGTTTATGGGAAGAATTTGAAAACATAACACAAAATCCTTTTTGGAACAATTAGCCTACATTTATATGTACATAAATATTCAGCGACGAAAAGGAGAAAGTGGAATTACTAAAAGATCACTTATACATCCGTCTGGAAACAAAAACGACTGATAGGCAGTGTCAAATCTCTTTCTTCTCAGAAGTTGTTCAAGAAACTAATTTGAAATTTGGTATATTGAATAAGCATATTGTCGCGCACATACCTCAATAATCAACACTCAAATATTTGTACGAAATGTGGGCAAATTATGCACACACTTTTTTCATTGTGGATATCATTTGAATAAGTTAAGCTAGGTTAGATTCAGTATTTTTTTCGTAACTAAGTTAGGATGGGTTAGATATACTATTTTTTCTTCGTAATATACGAGTAAAGTAGTATATTTCCACAGGTATGCTGCAAAACATGAGAAAGTAGAGTATCCTGCTCTATCACATTCCGAAACCACTAAATAGTATTAGTTTACTTCTTATTATACTGATTATTATTTATTTTTATTAACTCGCTTCATGCAAATTTCAATAAATAATGGTAAGTATTCTTTCCTTCAAACCGATTCAAAATATCAGAGCACAAATAAATAATATTTGTTGATATTCTGTTTTGATCGTTAATTATAAAACATAAACAAATAACAGAAGCTATTTGTTTATGTCATTATTATTTTCGTACCTCAACGATTCTTTTTGCATACTAATAAAAAAACTGGTATCAGTGCACCGATCTATAATTATCAACTAATCATCTCATCACTTACTTTCAGAAATTTCGTGAACGTTAGAGAAACTGATCGAATATTTCTGGTATGATATATAAAGCACAGATTTCGACACCCTGATTAGTCTGCAAGAAAGTTTCAGAAGGTAAAGAACAAAAAAGTTTAAAATTTCACGAAGAGAACTCACAGCGGTTTCGTAAATTTCGTTTAGGACCGAAAAAAACAAAATAATACGCACTTCATGCTTTGAAGAAGAAAGAAATTGAAGTAAATCAGGACGTCCGTGCAGAATAATTTTTTTTCTAAAATATTGCAATTTCAAATTTGCTCTATTAGATATTACGCATTCACAAATTGTTGAATTTGATATATATGAATTCAGGTGATGTTAATCAAAAATATTTCACTGCGAATGCCAAAGTAAAAGGGTCAGACCCAAGTATTGGGATAGTTCCGCTAACATTCCAGATGTTACTTGCAAACTTTTACAAGAAATACCACTAGCCTTCATTAGTTCGTTTGATGATATCTCATACCCGAGGGATGTTCGCAAGTTTCTCGTGTGGTTCCAACAAATACTTGAGGTTTACTTTAGTTCATCGCTCCAAATTTCTCACCATTAACTTCCTCATCGCTTCTAACTTCTTGTAATATATGAGCTATCTATCGGATTGTTGTATATTCATCTGATGCCAGGGTGGAATATGTCATAATGTTTTATTTCGTTATTTAGCTAATTTGATTGTTTTCTATACTCATATATTTCGATACTCATATATTTCATGAAGAATTCTGTGAATTTCTTGTTAGATTAAAATAAGCGTAACGAAAAAAATGATGATGTTACGTAACGAAACGAAGTAAATATATATGAAATTTAAATTGGACGGGGCTTATTGTTTCTTTGAGTAAATAAGCGAGACACATTTTGAAGCTTTCCTCTTTGAATCGGAAATTAATGATTGTACATTTTATGTTTAGTGTTTAGATATTTTAATAAGTAAAATGTACCGCCTGCCGGTCCATTTGTCTCTTTGTATGTCCATTGCAAATAATAATTGTAAAAAGCTCTATATATACAGAAATAAAGTTATGAGAATGCAGGTGAAAAAATCGAATTCCCCTTTTTAATTTCGTGTATCGTTTGGGATATTGATTGAAATAGCCGGTTTTAAGGGCTTTAAAGTTATGTGTAATACTTACATCTCGCTCAAAAAATTATGTAAGATTATTTTAGGAATATTTTCAAAAATATGCATAATAAACTTACCTCCCGTCTCTTAAACACTCAAAATATATGAGAAATAACACAACGGTTCTTGAAATTTATCTGAATTTTATCAAAAATTCATTCCAGATTTCAAAATTTTTGAGAAATTCAAGACATTTAACGCTCGGTAAAGATATAATAGTCAATATATTCTGGTGGTGAAAAATAGTAGTATATTTATTAAAAGCTAAATGTCAACATTAAGTACCCAATTATGTTTTCAGGTACCGAAGTTTTCGAAACCCTTTTGTTTTACTCGCACTTATATCTTTCCAATTTCTTCATATAGTTTAATAATTTCTTCTTTAAAAACAACATAATATGGTATCAGTACCTCTACATATCGCGTCGTAATTATATAATCCGAGTTCAGTTCTCATGAGGTACACGGAATTAAATTCTCATTTTGATGTACGATTATAATCCCATCATCTTATCAGGTGATGTTAATACGTGGGCTTATTACTGACAGGTCAATAACTACAAGTAGACGAGAGATATATAGAAAACATTTCATAACTGAAAATAATGCGCAATAAAATGTGTGTAAATGCAGATTCGAACTGCTTCATAAACGTTTATGAATCATATATTTCATACTTCAGTATTCCAACATCATATTTGTTCTACATATCATATTGTCCTAACTTATATCAATAAATTGTATAATGGGCATGGTCGGATGTAACTCCCATAAACTCCGACGGGAATTGCTTTGGGCCACGATATTCTTTAAAATAATAAATCATTACGCTGTTAACCCTTGAGTTTAGTAGCACTTTACGCTTCTTGCTATTAAATGAGAGTAAGATGGTGTCATAGTTTATTTCAGATTATCCAGAATGTTTACGAAAATCTGATAGCATTCTTCTGCCTTTCGTGCACTTAAATTGTTTAAAGTAAAATCGAGATACGCTAAACGTGGGTATTTTGAACGGATTTATTAAGCTTCACCTTCCTATGTTCTTGTCGATTCCAATATTGCGATACGTTTTCCAACTACTTCTATTTAACCGATTTCCATGAAATTTGCATGCATATTTAGCATATTTGTTAACATAACACTATGATTTCAATCTTTTATCCTGAAATCCTGCTGCTGCAAGGTGGCACTGCCTGCAAAAATCGTAACAATTGAGGCTTTATTGGTTTTAAAATAGAGTTATGGGCTTCACATGGGTAAGGTTTCATTGAGATAGAGACTCCTACTCGATAGTAGGAGGTCGCCTTAAATCGTGAGACTCGAGGATTTGCTACAGAGTGTTCAACAAATAAATAAATATGAAATGCTTTATATTGGAAAAAGAAGAGTTAATTACTAGAAACTAGTTTACACATCCCAAAAAAACAACTTAAATATACATCATAATTAATAGAAACAAGTTTACACATCCCAAAAAAAACAACTTAAATATACATCATAATTAATAGAAACAAGTTTACACATCCCAAAAAAAAACAACTTAAATATACATCATAATTAATAGAAACAAGTTTACACATCCCAAAAAAAAAACAACTTAAATATGCATCTTTATTTTTTCAACATGTTTAAATTACCTTATTATGTAGGGCTTTGATCTAATCTCATTAGAATCTTGTAAAAGATGTGACTGTATAAATAAGTGCCGCTTAACTTGAATGATTCACACTAATTTACACTTTCGTTGGGCACAAGTCATATTGCGCTAGTATTGTTTCGTCTTTTATCTGAGATATTGCCATCATCATTTTGATTTATGCATAATTTTGTATATGAAATATGTTTGTAAGCTGACCTATTTCGGAGGGATGGGATAAAAAATCGATTTCAATATATCACGATAAAATGGGAGTGCATCATGATTGGTGAAATGATCAATAAGGCGATGGTTGTTTTTGAGGCGTAGTACTATGCAATCCACAACGGATGAAACAAATTTTTATATTAATCAAAAAACTTTTCAATTTCAAGAATATATATTAAGTACCCGATTACCATTGAAGAGGTATATAAGTTTTTCGATTTATTTAGTTGGATGTGTTTGACGAAATGTCCAACTTATGGGATTATTGAACTAGAGAAACAATATTCACAATATTCTTTGTAAATTATTATATTTACAATATTTTTTGTAAAATTATGTTGCAAAATAGTTTCGGAATTTTTCAATATTTCGAATGATCGAAACAAATCCAAAGGACAGACTCACAAAAGTTTTTTTTAGATTTTCGACCTGTGCGTCCAAAATGTCAAGTATTATTTTACGCCTGATCTTGAGATCTATGTTGATCGCTTATTACATGGCGCGATCAATTTCGACCTTGCCGCTACAAAACGAATATGAATTTAAAACGCGGCATCAAGGTATTCAAGGACAATATTGGATATACCCTGAAATTTACTGTACATAGGGATAATCTATATATTATTTAATAGTACATATATTATGAGGATAGTATATATATTATTTAATTAAAAGAAATAGATTTGGTAGGCACCTTACGCACAAACAGAAAGTAATTGCCTGCTGATGTGGTAACTGCAAAAGTGAAGAAAAATTTTTTTTGGGTAAATAGAACACCAGACGGTATTTAGAGCACGGAGCATTCCAGTTTTCAAACGATACGGGCAGTTAACCGTAGAATGTAGGGAACTATGAAATCGGAATGTATTACTGACTATTACATAGGAATCTATTCTATTGATATGAGTGTCTTTTATTCGTCTTCTATTGTATCAAATGGCCACATTCATATTAACAGAGTAGCTATAATAAATGGTGTCGAAAATTTATTGCGATCAAATTTCTTGCTGAACAAGCATTTTAAAGGGATTTTAATGCACCTATTACATGGTACATGAAAATATTTATATTTTGAGATTTGGAAAAGTAGTCGCGTTATACGGTTTGACAAAACATATAGCATATGAAGAAACGTCGTGCTATTGACACCACGTGTAATTACACACAAAACTGTACTGTAATTTTGAAGAGTGAGCTGCTAATAGAAGTGAGGGGACGTCGCAGAGTCTTACGAGAAATACGGTATAAAAAGCAAGGACTTTTATAGCAACGGGTGGAAATAATCTAAGGTTGATTCAAAATATATATTTGTGATGTTATTATATATGTTTTGTTTAAAAGCACGGTTAATGACTTTAAAAGGAAGTCATTAATCATGCGTTTAAACAAAATTCATTAATCAAAATTGACTCCGGAAACGTAGCACAAAAACGTAATGAAATTTGTTATTAGAGATACATTCCAATTCAAAGTAAAAACCAATATTGGGCAAAAAATTTAAAATTTACTTAAGATAAAATATAAATATATATATATATATATATATATATATATATATAAATAAAAAAGAAATATTTTTCTTTACGTTTATATAATATAGAAAACAAGGCAGAGGCAAGCAGATAAATAACCATTGAAAATATTTTAATTCAACACTACTTTAGGTTATGTGCGTTAAATAAAATTTTCAATGTGGATTCAACAATTACTCTCAAATTGATTTGATCTCTTTAAAAAAAATTGTATTGTGACAAGAATCTAAATGGACACAAAACGTACTGAGTAAAAAATTCGCGAGGAAGCAAACAGTCTCTAATTCTTGTTTACCAAAATTTAACGAATAATGACCGAAGGTAACTGGAAGCTTATTGTAAAAAAATTTATGAATCTTGTCAGTTTTGCATTTTATACACGTCATTACAAACAATTACTCGAGAAAACAGTTCGGCCCGTTAAGAAGGAAAAAAATAAAATGTATACGTCTTCTAAAAACCATAACACATTTATGTTAATAAAAACTGCTTGAAATAGCTTGTTGGTTTCCAAATATGTATCATTTTACATTACAGAAAAGGACTTAGGTGAAAATATATTCGAATAATATTTCCACTAAAATATAAATGCATCTATTTGGAAAATAGTTAAGAATATTTAGAGAGAGGCAACACGTGTGAATCTTGAGCCCCATAAACGTGGCTCGGTTTTGGGTGACGGAAGGATTGGATCGCCTGCACTTATCGTATACTTCATGTCAATAAATCAAGGGCATTAACGGTAAGAAAATTATTGAATAAAATTTGCTCTATTAAATAAAATATCGCTGCTTGGAAAAGTAATAGAAATTATAATTTTAATAAACTTTTTCTTATATTTGTGAATATGAAAAATTTGTGTAAAGTTACAGCGTACCAGTGATTTGAAATAACTAAATAGTCAACCTAATTTTAAAAACTTAAGAAACTCTGTGGTAAATCATCCGGTAGAAAAACCTTTTTTTTTCAAAGTTTACCTGCTACTTGGAGCTTAATATTTAAGTACTTGAGCTAAATATCTGCTACTTGAAGCTCTCGAAACTTGGAGTAAACCTGAACCAAGCTATAACACTAAAAAGTGCATCATCATAATTATAAGCTCGATAAAGACTTACAAGTCTGCCCTGAATTTATTCACCTGCTTCTGCTGAAGGTCTTTGCCATTATTTTCTATCATCTTTTGGATATCGCAATGAATTAATAACTACGTTTGAATTAATAACTACATTTTTTCAAATAACAAAAGAAAATCAATAATAACAATATTTCAAACCCTTGAAAAGTGTATTTTAATATAAAGAAAAAGTCTAAATATATGAAAATTGAGTAATGTTTATATTTGGCGTGGCGATGTTGTAGGAATGCTCACAAACATTGGTTTTTCACTTGAATCTCAAAAAATTAATTTATAAGTAACCCAAACATATTTTTAATTTCACACATATTTACGTATTTATATTATGATAATCTATATCGCGCAATAAACTGTCTTAGCTTCCTATTATTTTAATAGCAATGCAGAAATATTTAATAGCAGACGCTGCTCAATTTCTTCCTTTTTAAAAGCAAATTGTGTGCTGGTATGTATTGAGAAGTTATATGTGATAATACTACCAATACTGTAGTAATATTCAATCTTACCTCTTATTAATCCATTGAAATTTAGTTACCAAAATATTGAATGTACGCTACATTCGTTTCTGAATCATGTTCAGGGGGGAAATTCTGGTTGAAGGTACTTGATGCTTTGAAATATAAATATTTGCTGAGTTCACTCTAATTCTAAGACAATGATACAAGCGATTTTTTTTTAAATTTATTATTAATATCTTAAATAGTTTATCGGTAATTTTTATGCCGGTGCAATACGCTAACCTACCAAGTAAACTGAATATTTATTAATATAATTAATACGTGAGTACGTAAGTAAACTTCCTTTCCATATATAATACTGTATACGCTTGTATTAATGGTAATTTATCACGTTAGAAATACTTATACAGTTTGAAGAATATGCTTACCACTTTACTGATTGATGAGGAATTTCAATAAGACATGTGTTATGAAACAAAACCCTAAACGTAAAAACAAGTAAAAAGATTTCACCCCGTTAACCTTATTATAGCTAGAATTTTCTTTTATACAGGTCTGTTTAAAGACATCGTTTGAAACAAATTTTATTAATCTTAACGAAGAAGTACGCAAAATACAAAGTACATTTATTGTTCTTCAAACAACACATGACGGTTTAATCATTATAAAGTACTCTGCTATTAAACATTGGCCTCGCTTTTTATTAGCCAATTAATAGCGGTATCAATTTATGGCTAAAGGTTGTATTAAGAAAATTTGATTTAATCTAAATCAGTTCATTCATAAATGTGCAGAAGTGATTTCGTAATACCGTGTTAGTCGTTCTATCTATTGTTTATTTATTCGGCCATTGACCTTCAAGGTTTGTATAATAACACGCCATTCTTGTATAATAACACACAAGAGGAAATTGCGAAACCATATTTGGTGGCATTATTTTCAGTTCCCGGTAGAAAGTGATTTTTAAAAAAACTTATAATTTAGCAACTATTTATTTTTCATTAGAAACCCTAGGCTTTCATATGTTTACATATAAGATTTGCGTTTTAACAATAAAAGAAAAAAATGCATAAGCTCTCTCAGATGGACGATTATAGTTTCATACCATTGCAAAGTCATATACACGCTACCAAAGGAAGCTGAAGTCGGCATCTGTCGTGAGTAATATATAAATATGTAGTTTATTGAGTCCAAATAAAACGACTTGCTTAAATTTTTGTGTAAATATATATATATATATATATATATATATATATATATATATATATATATATATATATATATATATATATATATATATATATATATATATAAATCATGATAATATCTATAAAAGACTTATAAAACTTTGTATGTAATATAATATAGGGAAGATAAAACAGTCATTAATATTTCACTGTCATTAACATTCATGTTTTAAACTAAAATTAAAGAATTAAATGTTTTGTTCATGACCGACATTTTCGATTTCTTTAATTTCTCTTAGAGTATGACATGACTTGAAAGACTTACAATTTAGCAACTATTTATTTTTCATCCGATACCCTGGGCTTTTATATGTATTTGTATTTGCATATGAGATTTTCATTTTAACAATAAAAGAAAAAATGAATGTCCTCTCTCAGAACTTTAAACTTATCCCTCAATACGAAAATAGATATTTTGGTAAATAATGCCTATTTTTTTAACGTAAAGTAAATAGAGTCGTCGCATCCAAAAACAATGTAAAATTTCAACTTTCTATGTCGAATAGTCTTCGAGAAGAAAGTCTGTCACCGGGACATTTCAACATAGAGCCAGATAAATAAATACCACTTCATTTTAAAATTTAAATTAAAAGGAAAAATTAAAAACAATGAATTAATTTAAAACGAAAAATTAAAAACAATTATTTATTGTTATTATCAAGCAAAAGCAGAGTAGCAGCATTTGAAACTTTTCATTTTCGTAATGTTCAGTATTTAGAATTAAGTTTGTCTTTGTACTGACTTTTTGTTTTACTGCGGTAAGATAAATTCTGGTTAGTTAATTACTCAATAATACAAGTAGTAAACAATAAATAGCTCATTTCACATAAACGTGGAACTTTTTGCTCACCCGCTAAATAAATATTGCAATAACTAGAACGACTATCATGGTATCAAAAAACACTTTTATATGTTTTTAAATGATCTAAAACAGCTAATATCTGCTAAATTTATTTTGCTCGATACAACCTTTACCCACAAACAAACACCGCTAAAAATAGATTAAAAAATAGTGAGGCTAATATTTAATCACAACTTATTTTTAATGTTATATTAAAAGAAAAATGAATCTACTTTATGTTTTGCATACTTCCTCGTTTAGATAAATAAAAGTGTTTTCAGATCATATCTTTAAATAAAACTTTATCCAAGAAAATTCTATCTATGGTAAGACTAATGCGATGAAATCGTTTTACACGTGTGTTTTTCCGCGTGGGGTTTTATTTCATTTCGTCTTGTTATTGAAAATTTCTAATTAATGAATAAAGCGGTAAACATTTTCCTGAGATTTTAGAAGATTATTCTACAAGTAGGTACTTCAAATATTATTGGAGATAAGCATTCAATTTTAAATATAAATTCCCTATATATTACAAGCAAATAAATATTTTTGGTGCTGAAATTACGTGTTAATATACATATGTGTGTGTGTATGTATATATATATGTATATATATATATATATATATATATATATATATTTATTTATTTATTTATACATATATATATATATATATATATATATATATATATACATTATATATATATACACATACAGACATATACGTATATTCATATTTTTTAACAAATTTTATTTCAAAACAACCGTTTACGGGCGCAGTTTGTTTTTAATTCCAGAAAATGAATTTATTTGTTTTGCAGAAAGTGGACTTTTTATCAATGATGTTCACATCACTTGACTATTTTAAATCTCAAATTATTTAAAAAAATACCGTTAAAAATCGGTTTCTTTGATATTCTTTACCCTAAATAATATTCGATTATTTAAATTCCAAATTAGATATTTGAATATTAAAAAGGAAATTAACTTTTGTTTTGAAAAAAAAAATTAAATTAAGTTTGAAGAAAAAGGCTTACTTATACATTTAAATTAGGTATGTATCAATAAAAGTAATTTTTACATCTAAAATGGAATTAACACAAGAGAGAGAAAGAATCGCGTATTATGCCTAAACCGGTAAAGAAATGTGGAACAGGTAACGAAAAAAATATAAAAAACAAACGAAATCTGCTGTAATGTTCTAAGCAGTGCATTACAAATCATAATGTTAAACCGCAGAAACTTCGTAAACGCTTCCACGTTATCATTAAAAATATAACAGAATCAATCTTAATGATCAATCGATATTTATTGTACATTGAATAATTCTAAAAATAAATTTTATTTATCAGTTTGGATATTCAACATACACATCTTTTTTAAAGTGCGTAGAGTCTTGTTCTAATTTTTTTTATTGTTATGGTTTCTTTTTGGACAAGATTTAAAATAAATGGTAATGGGTTTTTAAAACGGCTTTAAAAATAATTTATGTTAAGGTCGTAGTATATAATATATAAGTATTTATTCGGAAATCACTCAGTTTTTTTCTTTATAATTTCTAATGGATTGATATGTTGATTTCTAACATAATTTGATATTTAAAATAATACTATTTCTTCCTTGAAAATAATACTTTAAACTTATTCACAAATTCGCCCATTTTAACTTATTTTATAACTATATTTTTTACTTTTTTTCCTAATTAAAAACTTTCGGAATTTCTCGGACGGATTTACACGGAAGAAATTTAATACTATACATTCAGATAAATTAATAAAACGTCATTAAAAATCGACGTTAACATCTAATAAAATATTATGTAAATTTATATAGACAATTGTGCCCTAAATTAACCTACGAGATAAACGAAAACTCTCTAATAACCTCGCTATGTAAACCATTAAAAAAAGGGAAACAATAGCCACGATGCCAATCCCAGACTACTGCTAAATGCGACTGAAAGAAATCGAGATGTATAGCTCTTGTTGTAAATTGTATTTACGACAAATTTATGTGCATGTTTATTGCGAATTTATTAGGTTGGCCAGTAAGTTTTTATCCATAAATCGAAAATTTTCTAGAAAGAGTCTCGAAATTTGAAGGTTTTTCTGTAGGTTATAAATAGGCCAAAGTGCAGTCAGTTTACAATAGTCAACGCCGGAGCTTTAAGTGAATAGAAACATAAAAATAATGTATTTAAATAGATGTCAAATACGGATTCTATTATTTTACGAATTTCGTCTGGGTCACGATGCAAAGACTTCCAAAAATAATATATGTCATGCGATGGATTATGTCTTACGCGGCGTCAATGAGAACTACAATCTTGAGGACGAACCCCGTACCGGACGTCCTGTCGAGTTGCGACACCTAATTAAGGAGGATCCTCGACTGACGACTAGTTAATTGGGAGATAAGCCACACACCGATCGTCATGACATCATATAAACACATTTGCACGAATTGGGAAAATTTTCAAAATAAGGTGTATGGATACTTCACGAGTTGTCATCATATCACATTAAGTGAAGTGTTGACACTTGTCAACAGTTATTGACACTGAAATGTAACTTCGACTGTATGAATCAGTAAGTAACTGGCGACGAGAAGTGGGTTACATATATTAACGATGGCCGGACACATCAATGACTGAGTGTCGAAGAAACGGAAGTTTCAGTATACAAATCTGAAATAAGTGCAAAAAAGGTGAGGCTCAACTGCTGGTGCAATGTCAAAGATCTTATTTATTGAGAGTTGCTTCCGTAGGGTTTTGCAATTAATGCAGTTATTAACTATGAACGAAAAACTGAACCGATTAGCTAACAAATTGAGTAGTCAACAGTAGAGAGTTTATTTTCTACATGATAATGCTAGACCACATGTTGCAAAACTTACTCGTGATAAATTAGAGGAGCTCAGCTGGTGCTAATCACTCATCCACCATATTCGCCGTACATTGCATCCTCTGATTACCATTTATTCAGGGCTCTAAATGACCTCTAAGTGACCGTGAAAAAACCTGACTTTAAAAAAGATCTCCAAAACGATCTTGCACAGTGTTTTGAATCAAAGTCACCGGAATTTTACAAGAAAGGCATGTTGTCCCTGCCAACTAGATGGCGACAAGTAATAGATAATAATGGTGCTTACTTATATTAAATTTAGGGTAATATATAAATATTTTAATAAAAATTGTTGACAGTAACTCGGGTTTAGAAATATATTAGCAACCCGATATAAATCAATTAAGTAAATAAAAGACTCATAACATTATAAGTATTGTAATGAATTAAACACACGCAAAATCAGTAATAAATCGATTATAAATATTTGATTACATAATAATAGTAATTTCAACGCATATCACGTACAAAAGAGCTGATATTAATAGCGAGGATAATTTTTATTTCTTTTCATGCATACGTACACTTCTTAGCATATTATATAGGTTTCATCTATTACCTTTGATTGTTAGCTAAGTACGCATTTCCCGTCCTTTTTGTGATAAATTCGTTGTAATTATAAGTACATATAAACGTTGCAAATACATGCAACACGTTGCATAAAGGACGTTTTAACCTTAAGACTTTACTTTCATTGCGCTCAAAGAAATTTCACTTCAAAAAATTATGATAATGAATTCGGAATCCAGACCAATCATTTACAATTTGCGCGTAACAACTCGACCATCCGGCACTTGCAATATTTAAATACATGTGCTTTCAATAAAAATTTTTCGTCATTCATCGAATCATTGGCTTGTTTACCTTACCTTTATTTGTACAATTTTACTACAAAAACTTTTAAACTAAATTTCCGAGAGCTTACTCTCGAGCTTAGTCTCTTTGTAATATGATTAGGTTGATTAAGCGTCATTAAGTCAAATTGAGGTGGTCTCTTTTTAGTTATTGCTTTGGTTGGTAAATTACTGTGAATCAAACTATTAATACATTAGATTTATTCCTCAAATACTTTATAGTAAATATTTTAAAATAATATTAAACTTTATATTTTAAATAAATTTAATATGTAAAAAGACTGTAGCCTTTCAATACAAAGTTTTAAAAATTAAAGATTTAATCATAGATAAACAAAGATTTAATCAAGATAAACAAAGATTTAATCTTATAAATATTTTCCGTAGCGTAATGATTAAACATGGGGAAAATTATCATTGCACGGTTACGAATTACAAAAATCTCTCTGAAAAGTTTCCCATCAGCAGTTCCATTAATGATAAGTCACAACAAACTAAAATTAAGTTAAGCACAAAAGTTTTCTCAGACTGGAATGTTTAATGTGGTTGAGGTTAATATCTGCATCATACCATAAGTAAATCGCCGAAACTTTTGTGTAAATACTTGAAATACCTGATTCAATATTTATCTCAGTAAATTAAGATTTTTTTGAAGGTAATTAATAAGATTTTTTTTAAGATAATATATTGCGCTGAATTTTTGACGAATGATACGATGTTAATATTACCATTGCTCTAAGAAATTTTCAATTTGTCGATTGATATTATCTTTAAAAGGATAAATATTCTTCGTAATTCAAGAAACAAAAAAACTGTTTTGATGGATCACGCAATTTCTAAGTTTGTCAGTTAGATAAATAAAAATGAAAAATGAGTTTTAATCCAACAAATATGTAAATTATCATATAAACAACTGAAAAAGTACCTAAAGGAATTTTCAGCAATATAATGCTGGCACGACTTTCGGTGACATAGATAATATTTTAAAGATTTTTATCAGCATTTTTTCTTAATTAGGAAATATTATAACGAAACTTATTAGGGAGTTCTTATCTCAGTAGTTTAAATTAAATAAAGACGATACGATTGTATTAATAATAAAAAGGAACGTGTCAGGCGAGACGAGCGGTTGTCACAAGACCACCTTGGTCCATTACCGAAAGATTCGTATGTGATTGCTGATAAGTGATAAGGAAATATTTATAAATAAATTAAGTACCTACCTGGTCGGGAGAAGTTCACTTGAAATTATTAATAAGAATATCAAGTTAAATTCAATATATCTACACGAAGATAACAAATATTCATATCGCAATAAAAAGATATTGAGAGTTTTTCAAAAATATTCAGTTAATTGCCATTTTGAAACAAAAGTATATTCATGGGAAATAGACTTAATTTTATACTCTCTTACAATTTAGTCGCGGACTATATATTTTGTAACTTATAATATTACAAACCATAATCGTAATTCATTACACAATTACCTTAAATTGTGGAAATATTTCTGCAGGAAGTGCTTTGAGAAATATATTAAATTAACTCACGCTTGTTCGCAAGATAATGTTCATGAAACACGAAAGATTAGATAAATGCGGTGCTAACCCGGTGGTCGCATATCTCTTTGCAAATTAATTTTTCCCTTTTCAGGAAAAGTGAACAGGCAGCCATTAGGGAAATTGTCGCACGCTCGGTGTAGAGAAATGCCCTCAATCCTATAATTTAATAAACAAATTAATTGGCCTTGTGAAAATTTAGGATGCGCATTTTCTGTCCACGATACGTCATTGAATATTAAATTTCTTATCGCTCTCCGTGACTTTGAGATTTAAATATATATATATATATATATATATATATATATATATATATATATCTTTTAGAAAATTCAGATTAATAAGCTCCATGGCTGTTTTCAAAATATTAAGGTAAAAAAGATGAAAAAATTAAAACGAATTATAAATCAAGGAGAATTTCGAATATGATAGATATTGTATATTTTCGTGGAGTTTCTTGTGGTGGAAATTTTTTAAATATATTTGTTTTGTCAAATTAATTTTGTCGTTTATAAATTAAAATTAATACCTCACAATTATCAGAGCGATACGTTAGACATCACTTAAAAATGTGTATTTTCATTGAAAAAATATTAAAAGGGGAAATTTGTAAATCTGTAACTCAAATAAATATATACATACTGTGTAAGGAAACGACAATGGTTGTCACAGTGACCAAATGATTGATCGAAAATCGATACGTGCCTCATTGAAAAAAAAAAATGAAAGAAATTATTTTCTGATCGCGGAGAGCGCAAGTTCCTATTATATAATAAACGTGATATACGTGTCATTAGGATATGAATATGAACGGACTCCAATAATTTTTGAAAAAAAATTTCGTTTTACGATGGAAACTTCAACTAAATGACGGAAAGTGAATTGTGGTTTTAAATGTTTTCACATCGCATGCTAGACGGTACCCCGTCTAGCATGCGATGCGAAAACATTTTTCTTTTTTTTTATTAGAAGCTTATCGCATGGAAATTTATACACAAATTCCTTACATATTCTTTATGGTATATATAGTTTGCTAGTATGCATTTTGCCCTTGGGTTATATATTGTTTTTATTCATGTTGGTCCTTGCAATATTCTTAATAGTATTCAGGTTTTAAACTTAAATTTTAAACTAAATAATGGTGTTTTATACATGCTTCATGCATCACAATATATTTAAAAGTTTTAAGTTCTACGTAGTACAATGAATGGAATACAATATCTTAAAATTATGGCATATTTTGGAATGTTTTACGAGAGGAGGAACCTGTGTTGCATGTAACATTTATTAAATGTTTTCTGCAAATAGTTTCTCATTTTAATTGCTTTTACGTTTATCGTATATCGTAATGTATAAATGTGTAGAAGCTGAGTGGTTTTTTTAAAGACATGTACCTTTGTGGTAAAGTCAAAACGTTGAAAGTGCTGTGTATTTTTTCGAGGTGTACTTTTTATTAATGCCAAAGTGTTTAAAGCTGATTACTCTTTAAAGATCATTTTTGGCGCTGGTTACTCTCTAAAGGTAATGCTTGATGCTGTTTATTCTTTAAAGGAAATGTTTGAACATGGTCACTCTTGAAAAGTAATGTTTGAAGTTGGCTACTCACGGGAATCTTATACTCTAATTTGTTTTTTTAAAACAGGAAGTTTTGCATGATAAAATTTGTGTAAAATTTGTTTGATACCTTGGTGTTTAGGCATATATATACATACATATATATATATATATATATATATATATATATATATATATATATATATATATGTATATATGTATATATTATATATATATATATATATATATATATAGTAATGTTTTGTAGGAAAATATTCATGTATGCCGATAAACGTAAAGTAATCTAAACTATTACAAAATTACACCTTATGTAATCTTATATCGTCATAATTAGGATTGCAATACGATTATTCTCTAACAAACTTTATCACTTGATTATTTTTTGTTTTCAGTATAAACAAAATTAAATTCACTATAAATTGCGACATGTTGATGGAGATGAAAGTAGTATTAATTTCGACACTTTTCCTTGATACTCAGTTGTTGAAATGCTATATTTCCAATTTTTGCCTGCTTTAAGTTTCGAACAAGGAAGTGAGATCGGAACTTCTTTAATAGAATGAATAACGGTAAATGTAAATCCTATTCAATTGACTAAAAAAGGATTTTTAATTGACGTCAACACATTTTGTGTAAACATAAACTAAATTCAATATTATCTTTTATTAGCACGATATATAATTTTACTTAAATATAATGCACATCGTTCAAGGAAGCTTTGAGACTTTATTTATCTAAATAGCTGAAAAATAGATTCTTCTCTATATTGAACTTAAGTTTCAACAAAAGCGTACTTTGCAACAACCAATATAATAAAAGCTGAATGGTGGAGAAATCTTAAAACTTTATTAAATTACGATGGATTACGATAAAGATTTGACATAACATTGTAATTAGTAGATATTATTTTATTTGCCATCATTTTATTGCTCACCAACTTGTATAATTTTATTGTTCACCAACTTTTTTATAAGCAAAAAATCAATAATCTGAATTGAGCAAATTCCAACACAACCGCAACAAATTATTTTGATAATGGTCAACATAAATTCCCAAAATCCAAATTGGATGGCGATATTATCATTGAGATAAAGTGAGGACTTGAGTGTTGTTTTAATAATGGTCACGGTTTAATGAATCTTTAATTATTCCGCAGATAAATATGTTAATAGAAGGAATATTTCAATCAGGTTTGAAGCAACTTAAGGACTGTTTTATTTGGGTCAATATTTTTTTGAACGAAACAATTTTTATTGCAATAACATTGTTTCAATTCAATAGTAATGAACGTATACGAACCTTTGAATTTAATCGTATCCCTCCTGGACTGAAAACTAGTCCGGATTTGGCTATGCGTACAGCTCGTTCAATTAGCCCATACCATGAGTTTTCACTTCCCTTATGTTTCTAAAGTAGTGGAGTCCAAGCTTTGCATGAATATATTATTCATTTACATACAACTGTCTTTACGTGGACAATTTCGGTCCGGTTGCTGTGTGCGAATCTAAGGTTTTTCCCAAAACATCTTTTGCTTGTTTCGTTAGATTGGGTATAGTTGGATTGCGTTTCGTAGGGTCTGCATTTCGTTGGACCGTATTTCATTGGGCTGCTTTTCGGTGAATTGATTAGGTTAAATTTGGTTAGATACACCATACGTTTGTGTATTTATTACGCATCGAGTAGATAGGCATTTATTTGTATTTAAAATTTTATTTAATATGTCGGCTAGTGTTTGCAAAATGTATACATACTCGTTTATAATTTTTATCTGCTGCACACTCTCAAACAAAGCGATACCTTATATCAATTTATTTGAAACAATGGATTAAATTCTAATTAGTGAGAATTCTGGTTACCACTTAACAAATTCTGATATATTTTTATTTGACAAATTTAACTCACTTAATATATTCTTTAAATAAATAGGTTCCTTACAGGAATCAAATAAGGCCATATACTCGGCTTCCGTTCTAGATAAGGCTACCGTATCCTATTTTTGGATTCATGAGAAATTACTGATCTTGATAGCATAAAACAAAATTCAGTATGAGGCCTTCTATCCAAGAAAACAAGACGCCCAATTAACATCAATAAAACCACGCAAATTGCATGCAGTCGTCCTAAATATATTTCTCATAGTACCTTTTCAAATTATTCAAATGTTTCCAATGACTTTCACTAAATCACATACTATAATGACAGAAAACTTACACTATGAGAAATATATGGCCTGGTAAATACATAAAACTTCCAATCAATTGTTGGTAGATATTTTTTTTATTAAATTTATTGTTTACACCTTCTTCTAATTTCAAATTAACTTTCATAGTTGTATCTGAATGTAAACAGTTCAACATATTGAATTTCTTTAGAATGGTATCTACAATTTTATTTGGTCAGAAATAATACATGTCAAGGCTCCTAAAGTACATATACATGCATGTTCAGACTCTGTTTAATCTGATCCAATTCTTTTGCTCTAAATTTTGCTAGTTGCTCATTTTTTATTTCTTCATATATATTTTGATATTTATATAAAACAAAGAAGTCATCTACTCATAATATACATATATATAAACTTTTATAATAATATCGTATTTTACAGAAAGATAAATTTCAGAGTTTAATTTTTCAAAACTTACGTTTAACAAAATTTGTTATTTCATTTTTCTATTAGAATTGATGAAAAAGTTGAAAAGATATAACATTTCGGAAAAGTTATTTCATGAATCAGGGCAAATTATAAAAAAAGGTTAGTTTAAACGTTTTATTTTTAGGTAGTTTTGAAGGTCAAAAGAAGAATTTGTATAAAAACTAAAAAAATAATTTGTTTTATAGCTCAAATTTACACTAAATGCTCTAATACTTATAAAAAATAATATCAGATAGCAAAATTAGCTTTACATTAGTTAATAATTTTGGGTAACAATTTTGTTATCAAGTAAAAATTGTCTTTCATGATAAAGAACAAGTAAAACACTTTTAATTACGAGTTAAACTCATATTTATTTTGTCACGTTACCCAAATTTTTAATTTCGCAACTTTAAATATTACGCTGAATTATTATACTTTAAGCAGCTTCAACTTTAAATAATATTTATATGGCTTTATGTGATTTCTGCCTGGATCTTAAATAAAATCATTTAAATTTGTAAATATCTGTATTTAATGTTTCCCTTATATACACATTTAATATATCTCTTGAAGAGAATCTACACATTTTTCTCCTTATTTTTATTCTGACAGTATTTTTCATTCCCTCGACATGATCCAAGATTTCTAGATATCAACTAATGCATATTTTATCCCGAGAATGGAATAAATTACACAATAACCCTCGAGGCGCTTTTCATTGTAAATATTCAAGAGTAGTCTTAAAAATATGTTTTTGCTCTCACTTTTTCCAGGCGTGATCTACTTATTCAATTACTGATTTAGTCCTTTATTCGTCTCAATAAATTTATAGATTATTTTCGTAATTTCCCAGAGGCTTTTATTTCTTTTAATATGTATAATTATGTGTACCTTAATTTCCTAATTTGTTTTAATATTCCATAACATACATGTTATAATTTATAATGCGTTAGTTAAAATTATTTTCCTAGCAAAAATAAGAAAAATTTATTTTTTTGATAAATGAGTGCTTATTTGTAAAATAAATAAATCAAATATAATTTTTTGAAAATAAAAATAATTGAAAAAAATTAACCATAGCTTTCTTCGTCTTGTGACTCGTATTCAAAACTAAAGAAATGCGTAAATCTTCATACATTTTAGCAACAAAATTGTTGAAATTCAGCTAACTAAATAAAGGAAATTAATAGCATAATTCGTAATACATACGCATACTGACGTAAAGCAAATGCATACACACAAAAAAATTGACAGGCAGTTGGCAAGTATAAGAAACATGTTATAGAAGCCATCTATATGATTACGTCTGTAACAGATAAATTCGTAAATGAATTTAAATGTTACTTTAATATACCAAGTTCCTTTGAACACAAGCTCTACTCTTCAAGGAATAATAATGCTTATACTTAGATTCATTATAAATCTAAAGATTTCATTATAAATCAAATAATCATCTTCTCAGTGAACTTAAAAATAATGCCGAATTCAGAAAATCCAACTTTGTCCAGTATGTAATAGTGGCATACATCATTGTTTTAAAATGAATGGACCTTATCATGCATAAAGCATGACAACTTTAATTGATTGTAAGTTGGATTTTAAATAAATAACTTAGATAAATAGTTTTGAGAAAAGATTTCAGCTCGCTCTGCTATTATCTCGGTCATAGAATTTTCTGAGCAGCAGCTGAAATAATTAAATATTCCGCTTTTATTATTGATAAGCCGTTTGCTTGCATTCTTTGGCGATTCTATAATATTTCTGTATCTCGAAACATCGAAAGGTATACATTGCAAGATTTCCTAATTTAAATGTAGAAAACGAAATTGGGATAAATAATGACAATAACAATTTTTAATAACAAATTTCTTTGCACAATTTAATACATTTAAATTACCAATTAATCTTTTGACAGAGTCCAGTAAATCCATTGGTATTAAAGATCTGATATAACTATTGAAAGTACAAATTATATATTTTATGTTATGACATATTCGTTGTGAGACGAACAACAAATACTCAGTTGCTTATATATAAATTTTCTTTCATCTAATCAGCAGAGACGAAAATCTAATTTTACATCGTATTTCTGTTGAGTTATAGCTTCTAATCAAAACGAATTTTCATAAATGTTTCCCCTATTAAAACTATGATCGTCGGTGTAATAGATCGTTAAAATATTGTTTTATTTTCTGTTTATATGAATTAAAAATTCAGGGAATTATAATTTAGAGAATTGATATTTTTCATAAATTTTGTTGCGTGAAATTTTGAAAAGTCTTTGAAAGTTTTCTATTAAAGATTTTTAACTGAATTTAAATTTCATAATCAAATCCATCCAGATCTGAATAATAACATTTTCTGTCGTCGGAAATTGTAACTTAAATTGAACTGTGAGCATAGAATTTCGCAATACAACCAGCGATTTCATTTTTATCGCCCTTAGGGAATTTACTAAGTTAAAGTTTCTGCAATTAACTTTTTTGAAAGAAGTACTCGTAATTTTAAGACTTTGAAATTCAAGTATAATATATCATTTCTTAGTCCAAAAATAGTGTTCAAAATGACTAAAATTTACTGAATATTTTGAACACGTAAAGAGCGATGGAAAATTTTCAGCATTGTTATGTGAAAATACCTCTTCAAGTATAACATAAAGCTGTGTTTTCAATAATTTTCCAATAAAAAAATAACAATTGGTATATTGCCAGGTTTATTTACCGGTGTAAAAGAATAAAGTTACACGTGTTTCAAATGTAAAACAATGTGCCACACAATCTCTTAGTTTAGAGTAGATGAAATTATTTTTATTTAATCCTTGGTCGAAATAAAATCATTAATATTTTGCGTTAAAAAATAAAATATAAATAATAATTATAATTATAATTATAATAAAATCAGTATTATTTGAAACTTGTGAATTTATTATTAGAATATTCGATATTTCATTGAATATTTACTAATTCATGTTGTTACATTTTTATTCTATTCACAATGATAGTTTTTTCGATAATAGTAAAGCCAACATTGATTGGAATGGATTCCTAGTAGAGGTAATTATTGATATTCCTAGTAGAGGTAAAATAAAATAAATCCTGTTTAATTTTAATAAAATTTTAGTCGGATATTCCAAACAGGGAATAAAAAATAATCAATCGAATAATCCCAGGATTGTATTTACATGTATGATGTTTTCATAAAACACACTTGGAGTATTTTCAGTCCAATAAAGGATTGCAGTAAAAACATAAAATTTTCAATAAATATGAAATAATACACTCGTTACGTAATACCGTGTACTTTTATTTTGATAATATTGAGTTGGCAAGTTAACATTTTCACATATGGTAGAAACATTTAAAATTTTATTTGGGGTATTCCAGAAAGTCCTTTCGGATTATTTAAGCAATACGCAGTTGAACTTGTACATGCGCTTTTTACGGTCAAATCAATTAGTTTCGACATAAGGGATATTACATGAGAATAAATCAAACTATTCTTAATACACGAGTGTAGTTTAGAGCATTCGGCGACATATGCAATATGAAACAAATGCTAATCGATGTAAATTTTATATTAACTTATAGCACTGAAAAAAAACCATTACATTGGTTTAAAGAAGAACATTTTAGTTCAGATGATGTGCCTTAGCCGGGTCATGAATCTGAGTAGACTTTTGACATTTAAAACAATTTGTCGGAAATAAACATCGTTCAACAACATTAGTACTGGCCTTCGAATTAAGGCGTTCCCACACAATACGGATAAAGATCTCAGTTAATGTTTTTTTCCTTACTTCATATTGCATTCAAATAACATATTTACCTATTGTAGATATGAATTTACTTAATATTACAGAAAACAGAATATAGCCACTCTAATATTATTAATTTGGCATCAAGGATATCCACTACACTTTTCCAGCGATTTTCAAAGTATTGTAGGGACTCTTCGAAAATTCCTTGAAGGTTAGGAATATTAAAATTTTTCGTGTTCAATTTAATCTGATTAAATATTGAGTGAATCTGAAGAAATAAAATGTGTCAATAATTAATATTCTCCTATTTAATTTTATTACATTCATTATGTACACATTATCGTTATGCGATCTTACAGCGAGTAACGTAATTTACGTGATTGCGCAATTAACGTAACGTAAGCAGTTCGGAGGCCTTCGATCCTACGACGCAAACTGTGACGTCAAATCGCCCAAACTACATCTGTTACAATGTTACAATTTGCCACCTTAACGCTAACAAATTACACTCAATTATAATATTTCTATAACGAATTTTTTCAGTTTCCGAAACGATACGCCAACATATTTGTATAAAATTTTATTATTTAAATTGAAATTTTTTTTAATAATTTGTATATAAACCATTATTTAGTTTTTTTTCATGAGTAGTAGGAAAAATTGATGAAGTTTTCAAGATACAATATATATATATATATATATATATATATATATATATATGTGTGTGTGTGTGTGTATATGTATATATATATATATATATATATATATATATATATATATATATATATATTTATATATATATATATATATATATACATATATATATAATAGATAAAGCCCAGTAAATGAAATTCGTCGCTACCCTTTCTTAAAACATTGTAATGCATAGCTTCTCTCTGTAAAGATGTTTATTTACTGATTAATTCGTTCTTGACACAAACATGTTGGATATATGAACATCTAGTAAGATCCTCATAACTAGATGTTGCTAAATCAAATATGGAACATATTCTTAAATTCAATAAACTGATTTGCATTGCCTGTCTTCCATGAATAATTTTTTTTTAAATTTGTCTAATTGATAAACCAAATTGTCTGAGAAAGTTTTCCTCCCTGACGGATATTGCAAAGGTTTTTGAAAATGTATTTCCTTCTTCATTATTGTGGGGGCGGGGGATATGAAGGTGTCCTTTTATTTCGTTTTTTGAAATAAATCAATATAGTTTTAATCAATATAGCATAATTACATCTTAATTTTAACTTCTACTGCAAATATTTCGATATAGTCGGTATTTTATACACAATCATTGCTATCGTTTTGCTTATGGCGTTTTATTATTAGTGGGGGAAATCACCTTGAAAAGATAATAAAAGGCATAAAAATCTATATCATTTATTAAAGCAATATATCAAGATCTATAAAATAAAAGTAACGCGTGTGAATTAAAATGTGGAATTTCCTCCATCGTTATTTACCTTATTTGGAAAGAGCAACGGAAAACGTCATAAAGAAATGATTAGAAATTATAGAATGAATTGGAAACTTAATTGTAAATAATTATCTACACTTATATAAATTACTATATTATATATCCCTACTACTATATGAATTTATATATTATATATCCGCCTGCTAATATTCTGCGAGTAAATGACATATGTATTTGTGTATATATGCATACATTTTATTCGTCTACCCACATATATACCAATGTTTAGTCAATTCATGCATTGCTAATAGCATTTGCATTTACTTATTTACCTACCTTCCAAATAATGCGTTGGTTGTTTCATGATTTTGTATTTAACTGTTGACCTACCTATTTAATTTGTTATTTCCTCGTTTACGTCAACATAAGTTAAAAGACTTAACACTCGATTAGTTTACCCCTCATCAGTGGAAATTTCCTGTCGCCACCTCCGGATTCCGTCATGGTACCCTGATTTTACCTGGAAGCAGATTTATGCTCCTTGAAACGATGATAGTATTTTGGAATTTTAATTTATAAATTAAATTATCATTAGAATTATATGAAATTATCAGTAGACTTATACCTTATTATGATTATGACACTTTTTCTGGGCCTTATTGAAGAATTCTACGGAGTACTTGCAATTTTCATGGTCAACAGTTAACCAATTTATCGTGACGTTATACTGGAACCATTAAAATAAAAAAAGAATCATCAAGTTGGGTGATTCATGACGAAAATATGAGTTAACCTACACAAGACTCGCCGTTCCACAGCAGTGTCAGGGTGAGGAGTAGGAACCCAGAGTAAAATAAGGGATCCTCTGTTTGAAATACATCCTAATTTTAAAAAAGCTGGTCTTTAAAGCTCATAATTTAAGTAGGCAGTACCCGCGCAGCATGAGGATTGATAAGTAAAAACCTGGAGTTTAATGATAGAGTGTTTGCTTGAGATTTACTAATTTCAAGAACAGATCCTAAACAGTGTCAGTATAGAGGAGTTAGAACCTAAAAATTAGTAGTGAAGATTCTGCTTGAGACTCAGAATACTAATTTGAAAAGAGCAGCATTTTTATTTTAAAATTTAGACAAGCAATAATCTTGCAGCATCAGGACTGAAAAGTTACAAGCCGGAGTTCAATATTATAATTTCTGCCGAATACTCATCATATTAATTAAACCAGCCACACTTCAATTCAAACGATTTAAGTGACAGTGTCTATTTCAAGATCCACAAATACTTATTTAAAAATAACAGACTGTCAAGTCTACCAGTTTATGCAAGCAATATTTTAACAGTATCAGGACTGAGGACTTAAAACCAGGAGTTCAAAAATTCACAATACCATTTTAAGAACAGCAGATCCTCAAATCTCTCGGTGGGCAGTATCTCTACAACTTCAGGACTAACGAGTTAAAAGCCGGAGTTCAATGACAGCCTTCTTCTTCACATTCAATGACAGCGCAATTCTTCTTTACAAAATACAATTTAAAATAAATTTTCGAAATACACATAATATATTATACATAGATTTTATTGCGCTTTTATTAGTGTCAATTTAACTTTATAAATATTATTTGATTGGACGGTAGTTTGCAACAGTTATATGATTATTTATGTCCTCCTGTATTACATATGTATACTTTATAATTACAAACAAAATTAAGGATGTGTAAATATCAATAATTTATTCACGAATAATAAATCAAATAAACTAATTTAGTTGTCAGAAATTTTATACTAAAGCCTAAATGAAACTAAATGCTCTGTTATTTACATATATTTCCCTGATCAAATTGGAAATGGTGTCATTATTTAATATTTCCTTCATTTAGTGTAAGATATTGCATGACGTTAAAACTGTCGTCACCCAAGTTAACCAATGGTGTAATTTAATTGAGCGTTTAAGGCAGCTTATGCAATTTGAGGGCACAACGCAATGAAATGGTAGCAAAATATGCAAATTTTACTCCATTGCCATTTACCACCGCAACGACGTATATTTATGCAAGTGCATATATTTACATTTATGTATGAAAACAAAAGGGCACAATTTTTTTTATTTCTCTTTTTTATTGTCAAGGTATAAATTGATTGGAAATTATAACACGAAATTTAACCGAAGAAAGAAATATTGTATACAATGCAATAAAATGTTTGATCGATTGCTGAATAAAGTGGTATTTATTTTCATAGTTATCTTATACGAATATTTTACTAGTTTTCTTATACCAATATTTTCCTAGTTTTCCTACACCAATATTTCCCAAGTTTTCTTATACCAATAATATATTTACTTAGACAAAGGTAATTTTTTTATTCTGCGACATTACTTTGTTTGTGATCAAAGAATATATTACAGAACTTGGTTTATTAACTATCTACCGTCAAATATTCTTGTCAATTTGATAGACCCGGAGACACACAAAAATCGTTGATGATTAACATATTATGTAATAGGCTTATGGTAATCAATTAAAATTACCCTATTTTAAATTTTAACTTATGGTAATCAATTATAATTACCCTATTTTAAATTTTAACTATTTGAAGAGAGTTTTTAAAATTAACTGTAGCCATTTTTATGTTACTTACATAAAAAATATCCTTTAACTATGTTTGACTTAGGGCTTCAAAAAAATTTTAAATTCGAAAAACTCCGCTTTTATTGCGTTTTTATTCTAATAATTATAGTGGTTTGATTACCAAGCTTAGTTTGACATATAAAGTATTTTTTTCTAAAATTAGAAAATAGATGAATATCATATAATTTATTCGAATTAAAAGCTGAATTGGACAACTTTCCTCAGTTGTCCAATTTAGATCACATGACATATACTCGCTGCAAAGAATTGTTAGTGTTAAAGATGGATATTTTTTGCAATTTATGTAGCTACTAAGGGCAACTCACATGTATGACTTTCCAATGACATTATAACAACAAAAAAGTCATCGTCTGCAAATTAGTATGAAACCTGTGTTTCGCATGTGCATATGCTGTGATGCGACTGAATCAATAGGGAACCTTACTGCCAATTTTTCCCGCTATGGGACTACTTGTTACGTAACGTAAATATCGTAGATAAACATTACGTGACGTTTTCCAATTTATGTACATCTCTTTTGATAAGTATTGAATTTCATTGGTTTTTCGAAGATCATAATAATAAATGTGAATCAATGTTGTGCAGTTGGAGACTGTTGCAGTTGGAGTAGTTGTAAATATGGTATCAATTTATTCCCTAAGTGCAAACAACGTCGGAAGCCGTGGGAAATAGCTGTACGTTGCGAAAATTTTAAGACAACAAAATAAAGCCCCGGCTTTGTTCAAAGCATTACTTTTATTCTAATTTTGCAATTCTAAAATTGTTAAATAAGTAATTTTTCGCCATATTTTCACTTCACACAAAATATTTTATTATTGCACGCTAAAAAAATTTACCGCTTTTTCGAGAGCTAGTTTTATTTACGTCTCACTTCAGTGGCGCCATCTACGCTTAGCTTTGCGTAAGATTCCGTATTTTATCGAAACCGGTTTCAATGTTTAAAAAGAAATGTTTTAAACAATTTCATTTATTATTCTGATGAAATCAAACTTATACTCTATAATTTGAACACATTCATCTTTAATTTATGAATTATTGGATGTATTAGTCCAATAGTTTTTTTTGTGTTTATATATTATGAAGTAAATATTATGTTCGGCGCTTAGAAACATTTGAGCGTATATGGTTTTTCATTAAACTCTTAAAAATAAGAATTGGTCTAAATATAAAAATAATATACGTATTATATATTTGTTTCCTCATTTAACCTTTACAAGCGTAAAAACGTGCATATGTAAACAGTTAGACGCTCTAGTACAATCGCCATAGTTTTTTTTCCTTTTTTTCTAGTTAGATTTTACTAACCATATTTATTCATAATTTTTGGCATAGTAGTTTTGGAAACAAGGGGGCAGAATTCTCCATTTTGACATGCTTTTTAGAATATATTTTAATATACGCAAACATTAAATGCTGCAAAAAATACTTTGTATTCTTCATATTAAGGTTTTTTTTGTGATACTAAAATGATATACACAATGAGGAAAAAATTAAACCTTCATTTATCTCCTACTTTGTTTTTATATCAATATGTAAAAATGCTGGTGGTGTAAAATAGTTGTGTAAAATTATGGGTAAATAAGATGTGTTTTTATGCCAACTTTATAGTTTCTACATTGTATAATTCTGAGAAAATCGGCTTTGACAATAGAAAGATATAAATGTATTGCCTACATATCCTTCGTAGGCATAAAAGCGAAAGAACATTTAAAAATCATGACATCTTTTGCTGAAAGAACATTTAAAAATCATGACATCTATAATCATCGTTATAGTTTTTTACAACCTTTCTATTCATAAACATATTTTTTGATACGTTTCAGTGTATCACTAAAAAACTAAAACTAGCCTCTTCAAAAGACAGGCAGTGTTAATATATCCTGAAATGTTTAAATGTGACTAAGAGTTTTAAAACCCTCATAACGCAAGCTCTATTCTTGCTAAATATGTTAAAAATGTTTTAATTCGACTTAAAAAATAATAACTAAGGAAATTACTATGAAGAGGAAGAATAAAAAGTAAATTCTATGATTTAAATAATATTAAGCACAAAGATAAATTGGATTATTAATTTGTTTCAATTGTATATTCATCTTCTTAAAAAAGCTCGTCATGAAAATAACTGTTTAAATTTAAGCTCTTTTTATGAGGCTACATGAAAATTTTGCCTTTAAAGCGTTAACGTAAAGTTATAACATGGTACAATCTGTAATCATGTCACAGCCCCAAGGGAAATTTACAAGTTTTCATTGCAAATTTATCGCGAACAAGAATAACGTGCTGTATATTTTGCGTAAAAATATATTATCATCACCGCATTCGTTTAAAAATGTAACCATTATTTTATGTTTATTTATACGATAAAATATTTCACAGTTTTTATCAAACTTAGGCTACTTTAAATAATGTAAAAACTAAATATCTCTTTACAGGAACCTAAATCTACATATAATTTTACTCAAACCATGTATGAACGGTAATGATGCAAGATTCACAATAAAAATTAAATACGTCGGATACTACTACATCTTTTAGGTAGTTCTACAAATGATATTAGCAAGGTGATAACCATCTAAAATCAATAATTGAGTGTATTTTCTTGAAGTACGATAACAGGATTAAAAATAAATTGAAAGAAAATAAAAACACAAATAGTCAAGGGGTTGAATTTCAGTTTTTCTGATAAATTTTGTTCAGTGAACGACATATCAATAGTACCTTTGTGGTACTACCTAGAGGCTCGATGGAAGAAACAGGACTCCCCAGAAATAAAGTAAGCCTTAAAAATAATACAAATTTATGTAAAGTCACCGTAGACATTGGTGGATGTCCTGTGTTATAAAGATTTTCCAAGAGCTCTTTAAGAGATTAAAGTAAATGTGTCGTATTACCGATGCGATATGGGACTAGAGATCACTTTTATGTGCGCTACACTTTCGCAACGGCACAGGATAACGTGCACGTACGCACGCACATGCTCTCACGTATGCGCACGCACGCACGCACGCGTGCTAGTTTAGGTTTAATTGAATTCGCTTATAATATTTTGATTGAAATATTTAAACGCAATGTAGGTGGCTTGGAAAATTTTAATTGTAACATTTTTGCTATGAAATAAAATTAGTCGCAGATTTATTTAGATCTATACTATCTGAAAGTTTCAACCTACTCATAAATACAAGATAGTTGTAAGATATAGAAGAAGTATTTCAGTAAAATTACCTTTTCGAGCTGAAATGTATGTTTCCATTAAAGGTACTGTCGTAAGAGGACTTCCACTGGCTCAGACTACCGAAGCAAGATATTTAAGAGAGTAAAATGTGACAGTTCCATATTTATTTTAGTTTTCTATTACCCATTTTATATGTATATTATATCATGACTTGGCAAGTATTTAGTACAATATTATTTTAAAGTTATAACGAGAAAAAGAAATAAATGAACCACGTGGCAAAGGCTATTATTTAGCAATGGCCATGGCTATTATACTTCTTACCAATATTGCCAAAGGTTACTCTTTAAGACTACGCATAATATAAATTATGTTCTCTAAACTTAGCCAATGAGCATTAGTTTAGGTTAGTTATTTCGAGAAATATTTAATTCTATTATGCATTTGAATATTTGTGGGTATATGAATAAACCTATTGAACAAAATAATTATAAAAATAGGGAAAAAGTTAGAAGAACTTGACACAAAAAAATTTACGCCTTAGTCAATGATATGCGAATTTAACCCAAATTATATTATAAAGGAAACAAATTTTATTTTTCGGCCGGATATACATTTAACTCTCAACAGCATAATCGTCGAGGAATTACATAAAAATTCGATATTTATATATTTATTCAATTAAAATAGCGATCTTTGGCTATAAATAATAATATTTGTTATTTTATAGAAAAATCCATAGTCCACAGCTCAAGTCCATATTTTATATTAAAGAGTACTTGCCAGAAAAAAAATATTAGTACTTTTTGGTGTACATATCAATTCTGTCTCTTCTGGTGTAAAAAATGGGCTTAATTTTGCTGGTGTCGTTTAGATTTAATTTTATGATAATTTTATCATATGCTATTGTCACGGGTGTCACACGTTTTTAGAAAGGAATTTATACTACATTTAACACACAATTAGTTTTCATGGATATATAACGACGATAATGTCATGATATTTCCCTCTTTACAAAATCTCCTATCGTTTCTCGAGTTTTCTTATAGTAGATATCACCGACTGCTCCGTTTTGCAAAACAAAATTGTTTTTAATATCAACAGCAAAGCTCCACTGCATAATACGATATGATATGATGATGCGGATACCTTGCCAAAATTCATGATTCTAGGTCAACAGGAAGTATCCTATAGGTTTTGATTTATTTGCTAGTGTGAAAATATGCAGCATAAATGGCCGGACGGAAAATATCTTTCTCAGAGACATATTTGGAAAACAATTTATTTTATGCGATACAACTACAAATTAGCGATTTTCGAATTCGTTCCTTTACTTGTACCGTGAGACCTTAACAGGAAGTAGTCCATAGTTGTTAATTTATTGGCGAATATTTTTTTATTGCGTTGACTTAAGTATTTGGTATACTTGATATCTCCACGCATTCCTGATAAAAAGGGTCTTGACTGATAGACAAACAGACAGACGGACAACTATGTGAAACCCCTTTCATTTTTTTTCCTCTTTTAAAATTTTTAATTTCCTAATAACTATAATAATGATCAAAAAGTAATGACCTGTTTACTGTTAATGAAATAAAAATACATTTTTAATATTCAAAAAATAGTTTATAATTTCTCATAAAATCGATGGAGCCCGAATTTTGATGACACAAATTACGTTTACAATTAAAGACTGCAGCATTTTTGTATTGGCCAACATAAATGTGTAATAGTGGTAAAAACCAAGCAATACCATAAATCCTTTTGAAATCTATGTTACGAAGAACAATTTGGCAAGTAAGCAGACTTGACTTCATTATTTCAGATATGACAAAAGGTGACTAGAATAAGTTTACAGAAATAGGAGTATTACATGTAGGTACACTTGTTTTCCTAATAAAAGTTCTATGGATTAAATTTGTTACTAAAACTTTGGGGAAACATTTATTTGATTTAACAAACCATTTATGAAAATTACTTCTCAAACTTTCAGAGGAAAATCCAATATAAAGCTTTGTATAGCAGCTAGTAGTGAAGAATAGCGTACGGTTCCATGTCGGAAAGTATTTTTTCATATTATGGCGCATCCTCCAAGTAAGCTGCGCAAAATAATATTGACATTTCAGCATTTATATTATTTTTTAAATCAGTACCTTTTTGACGCGGGCTCTTCTTATAATAAATATTTAGTATATCGTACCTTTCTAGATACAGCAAATAACTTCATGGGTATTACTAACTGAAAAATATTGAGTTATGTATATTATTATATATCAACATATTATTATGATCAATGAACGATTAGATTTCATATAATTTAAGAAATATTAGGATGGAACAAGAAATACATTTAAACGAATGCCAATCTGTGAAATTTCTTATATAATATTGACATATTTTATTTGCGACATATTTTGCTTTCCAAATTATCCTTAAAGTCGTCGCAAAGTTTCATTTGATGACAGAGTCTTAAAAGTGTTATGAAAACATGTATAACCTACTAATAGACACTATAATATTTATTAGAAATAAAGTAAACGAAATAATGATAATAAGTTTTAATCCCGAAAATAAATAATTCGACGTTAAAAATCTTATAATACTCTCGTAGATACGTTTTGTATTTTCCAGAAGTACGTTTCCATTTCTTCTACGATATTTGTTTCGTACTTCTTATACATTTTTAAATGCTAATTTAATGAAACCGTGATTGCAAGTATGAAAGTGTATACTTGTTTATTCATGTGACTATCATTATTATAAATAATACACTGATTCATTTCGCTTCATCTTTGTGCCGTCATTAGTAGGGGCTATGCAATATTCAGGTTTCCTAAAATACAGTCTATTTTATCTTGTATAGCAGCGTCCTTTAGGCGTTTCTCATGTTTCATTCAATTCATTTGCATATTGTGTGCCATCCCTTTCGTTTGTTGCGTTTTCGATATTACGTAAAAAGCCCGGGTGCTTATTTACCTGGTTCCTGCTTTAGATGAACGGTTGTAACTCGATTCCACTCCTTTACCTTTTTGTTGATTTTTTTCTGATCTGATACTGGAGGAATTAATGTAACGTATTGCAAGCAATTACCAAACAATTATAGGTATAACAGGGCGTTCTATGGCTCATTCGGATCGAACATTTATCATTTCAAGTTAGTCTTAAAAATTGCATCGAATGGTATATGTCTGACTGCATACTAAATTTAAGTAGTGAGCAATGACAAATAATTTTATTGCATTTTATTTACAAATAAAATGTGGTATGACTCGCTAATAGCCCACCCCCACAATAGTTTTTATGTTTAATCTTTACGTCAATTGCGAATGTAGTTTAACATTTAACTTATGTTTACCGTTTGTCGGTTTAAATTTCATTCTTCAATATATTTGCTATTTATACTTTTCACAAAATTCCCACAAAGTGTTTTACAATAGTTATGCCGGATTCAAGTAGTTAAATAATAAAATAAAATATTTATTATTAAATAAAATATTAATATTTAATTACACTATTTTTTTCGTAATTTGCATATATCTTTGCTAATAACCCACCTGAAGATGTAATACAACGAATCCTAGATCGTGGTAAAGAACTTATAGAAAGTAAAAATAATACTACATCACGTAGTTTCATTTAATTGTGAATAATGAATTTCTAGACAATTAACGCCAAATATATTCAATATTTGTAACATTTTAATATATATAAAACTAAAATTGAAGGAATAATCAGCATATGATTTTCCTTAAATATAATTTTATTTAAATTTAAAGTTCTAAATTAACATGTAATTTGTTGTTTATATTTGTAATGATAATAATAATATTTTTAAATATTTTCCCAGACGGTTGCTCCTAAAAATTAGTGTAGTGAAAAAACTATATCAGAATAATATTTTCAGATCACCGTTAATTGTACTTGCTACCGAATCAAACAATGCTTACTTTCTAATTAGCCAATTGCATTTTTCTGATTAGTAGAACCCAGACATCTCAAATACGTCATTATTTTTGTTTTTACTTACTTTTTAAAAATATCCCTGCTGTTCATTAAATGTAGTAGAACTATATTCATTAAATTACATTAATATCGCATTTTTTATTAGATAATATTTAAAAATGTATTTGAATTTACAATTAAGTTACATGTGTTTTTGATTCCTTAAAGCGATAAAATTAAAAGGAAAACATTATTGTTATTACAATAAATCATAACAGGAAGAAAGGTGCTCCCTGTGTACCGGGTGATAATGACGATTCGCGCAAAAGTACTCACGACCATTTCATCCGTTTTCTCTCGCTTAATTATCCGTACGCATTTTTCCCGAAACATCATATCTGGTTAGATCTCAATGCTAATTTATCTTCCGACATTATTTTGAATAATTAATTACATTTGTCAACTGAATTGTACATTCTATCCACGTTTTATTAAGAGCTTTGTAATATAAATTTCCTTTCTTTTTGCTACGACCATGTTTAGTAAGTTCCTCAACCGCAAACAAATGCGTGATTACTTTATTCGGTTTATTATTTTTTTTATGAGAGTGGAATAAAATGTTGTCGCAATAATAAATACATGACATAGCGAGAATATTATATTACAGAACTCAGGCTAATATATGTATAAATATCGAAATAAAGTAGATGTAAAGCATGAAGCTGATAAAGACATATTGCTGTTTGGCTGTTAGCGAGGCCATCTATTAGCATGTTATTTAATAAACTTTATATTTACACTTTTTTCTTCAAGGCACTTAGATGTAATAGAATATTTAAGAATTTTTGCCCCATTTTTAAGTTTTTCAATAATTTGTTCGATGATAAGAAATGCCTATGTTCTTAATGGCATATTATGTGCAATATATTTTTTCAATTCTTTTTGTCTTTTTCTGTCACTATTTGACGATGTTTTTAAGTAAAAAAATAATAAAAAAACCGCAAGCTGTATCTGGAAATTTGTTTGCATGAAATTCATTGATGATTATCATTTAAATTAAAAATATAAAAAATTGATGAAAGATATACAGATGTTGACACAACATAGATTTGTTTAAAAAACCAACATGCAGACTTCATTTTCTCTGAGCGTTAAGTTCACAAATACCGCTATTAGATTGCGTTAGCTGTACTTTTATTTTGGTAATATTATAAGTCAATAAAACCAGTTTAAAGAAAAGTTGAATATTTAAAAATAACATCAGTGTATTAATCATTACTATAAACAACAAAAAGAGAAAGTTGATGGGTCGATTGGAGTTGTACCGACGTTTTTGGCGCAGCGTAACTTTACACCACTGCTGTTCCAATTAAACTTTTGAAAATATTATAGCTTTTATTATTGCAATCATTATATTTTAATATATATGTCAGCATACAATTTGCTAAAAACGCTAATAGATGGGGTTGGAAGTACTAATATCGTAATAGTCACCAATTCAGGGTTTTTTTAAATCTGTAATATTCAGATAAAAATCCTACACGTAGCTCGAGGGTATAAAATACTACCATATCATATTTCATCAAAATCCGCCCAGTAGATTTCACGTGTTTGACAAATAAATTAACAAACAAATAGACCCAGACAAAAACTTTAAAAACAGATTTTATGGCTTCCATCATCATTCTATACGCTATATCAATCACACTTTTTAAAATACGTTTTCCGGGTAAACGATTTACTCTATTGAGTTTTATCATATTATTTCTTCGCCAAGTTCATGAACTAGTAGGATAATTTTAATTAATTCAACAATAATTTTCTAAGAGTGTAAACACCACAGATATGGAATAATAGTAAAAAGCAAGAATAATAGTAACAAGGTTATAGTTTATATGTCTATGGAGGCCGGCGGAAAACGAAAGAAAATTTATGACTCCACTAAACGCTATCACATGAATTTTATTCGCTATAGGCGATTTATTTACATGTAGAAAAATTATTTATATATGTCAATAAATAAAAAACATATAAGTGTATTTTAAGGAAATGATTTTTTCACTGTATCGAAATAGAAAGAATTCTTTATAACAAAATCGTTTTCACACGAATTGCGGTTTGGGCGCAAAACATATTAACTAGTATACGTATATGTCTACCACAAACGTTGAAAAAGTTTAGTTTAGTTTTTCTCGTAGAGCGAGTTCTACTCCTATTTAATAAGTATCATTTTTCAATTGAATGTTTAACAAATAATGCAGACACATCTTTAAACACAAATGTTTTTTATAAATATAAAAACATAATATACTTAAGGATTCTCTCTGTTAAAACCAAGGGTGGGGAAAGATATCAAATAATGTTACCTTTAAAATGCTGTCCATTTGCATTCGGTCAATTGTCTTTCTCGTATTTAGTACGTTATTCATCCGTGTCCGTTTCTTTACGGATCACTTAAATATAAGATATTTAATGAATTAGTAACAAAACCGCATGTTATTAGGCAATTTTTTTCAAATACGGTACTTCTTCCATTAATGCAATTTTGATTTATTGTTGAGACCTATATTTATAAAATTAGTTTTGGCTTTGAATATTTTCTTTATTTTATTAAGATAAGCTAATTTTTTCCTAAAACTTTTCCTCAATAAATTTTGAAGTACCTATGCTCTTTCCGTTTAAAATATCTCCTTACCACACAATGTAACTAAACATTGAGTGATGTCATTAAATTAATCTATTCGTTTGAAATGCACGTATACAGATTCGTCTAATATTATTTGTTCCTTTTTTCAATAAATAAAATGTGACAACGTAACTTGAATAAAATAGTCTAAATTTACTCAGATAGATTTGTATCTGGTGTGTGTTCGTGCGCGTGTGAGTTGTTCAAATTAATATCATGTACTGAGACTTATAACCTTACGTCGCTGTAAAAAATTCAAGTTTTTTGTTCACGCAATAAAAATATATGCTGTTTTAAAGTAATACTTCCTTTATTTTACCAGTCTTACTCACTGTTCATCAGAACATAGGATATTTCAGATCAACCTAACAAACTAGAAGGTCAGCATGATGAGAGGTTTTATAACACAATAAAGTAAAAAATCGAAAAATCTATGGTCTCTGATTCTGTGGAAAATTATAATTTTTTTTTAAATATAGATTTGTGAAAAATATAATGGACAATATATACAGGTTGACAAAAATTTAAATTTTGTTCGTTGTCTAACAGAAATATTTCAATTAATGGTTATAAATGTCTAAGTGCGTACAGAAACCCCATATTAATCCCCAAAATACGGTGAATGTGTAAATTGTGTCAATCATTCAATATCGTTAAGTGTAAATATATAGTAAAATTTAAATATGCACTAAATACATAAGTTTGGGAATGTAGAGACCTTTTGATCTATTTGGAGTGACGATTTACTTAATTTTGAATATTACAAAATATGATGATATAATACAAGGATGACTTATTTTTAGAATCAGCTAAGTGTAATAAAAACATTTGAAAAAAACAAATTTCAATTTTAATAGAAACACGCTGTAGAAGATTAAAAAAAGGTAATTTTGTTGACATTTCAGTTACTAACATTAATAACTTGACGTACCTCTAAACATTCTATTCTATCATCAGACCCTCGTCTTTCACAGTTGAAGAGAAAACCAAGTAATTAAGGCGTTTAATATTAGCCGTAGCAAGCCTAGAAGTCTAAGCTCAGTTTTCCCTATTTCGGTACACAATACTAATTGTCCAATAAATTTGGACAAATTAAATTAAATTCCATAATTTATACGTAATATACATCAATAAGCTGAACACAATTCAAACCGCATTGGTGAAACATATTTTGGACTTATAATATTAGCATATTTCAACTCGATATTAATGCGATGACACAATCGATCTGTAACAGTTAATGAAGAAAAAAAATCTGAAGATAGGCATATAGATGGGCCCAATTAAATCAGGATTTATATATTGGACGCAATATGTATTGTTTAAGTTTATGAAATGTAAATTAGAACATTAATTAGAGTGAACTTACTTTGTTGAATAAATTAACTCTATGTCTTATTACGACAAATTATCTACAACCCCTCCATATTACTGATAAAAAAAATTAAAACGGTACTTCTAATTTTGACATGATCCTTTTAATATCAGAAAGTGTTTATGGTGATTATAATTAAAATGGTGGTTTGAAATTTTTTAAACCAGAGCCTTTAAAATTGTTGGCATTAGATACTATTTTCGTGTAATGGGTATCTCACGTTTTATTACAAACGAGGATATTTAACGTATGATATTATTTGTTTGATTCATTGTATGTAGATTTTTTTTAAAGTCTGTAATGAGTGCACTTATTTCGAGGCGGTATTCAGAATAACCGGTTTATCGCTCCCGACTGCCGAATAAGGCCGACAAGTTTCTGTGACGGTGAACTTACTGTGAAATACACACACACACACACACACACACACACACACACACACACACACACACACACACACACACATATATATATATATATATATATATATATATATATATATATATATATATATATAATGTTCAGGAGAAAACATATTTAAAAATTGGTAATGTACTTCATTCAGAATTTTTAAAACGAAAAACGTAAAGATTCATCATTCGATGTAAACAACGAGCAATCACAATGGTATAAGCACACTTTTACCTCGTATCAAAAGTTTACCAAATAACAATTTACATTTTAAATATTTCTGTTTAATTTTACTTCACGGGGATGGATCTATAATTTTCATGGTATTATATTCCTTCTTTCTTTATTTTAGATGAACTCGGGATTATATTAGCCACTTTTCTTCAGGAAAAGAAAATATTTATACGTATAAAAAAGTGAAACGTGTAATATATAATAATTATAATTACTAGGTCTTATAATTTAGAAAGTGGTAAATATATTGTCGATGGAATTAAATAAAAGGAATAGATTTAGACAAGGTAGGGGAGAAGGTGTGAAATAATTCTAAGGAATTAATATACATTTTTTTTTGGTTCGAATTCTAGACGCATCAATTGATAATATACTTTAGATATCAAAATAAAGTTATTTTCCTTTAGTTCATCAATGTATATGTTAGCGGTCTATCCCGATTTCCGGTAGAACTAGTTTTGTTAGGTCAAACTGTAGAATGTATAAAAAACGTGTATTATATAAAATTAGCTTGGCCAGGGAAATATTGATTTGTCTTGATTTTGATAATTGACACTCCAGGCTATACGAGTATTGCCTATGCAAAAGTAGACAAGCCATCGTAATAACTAACATAAGATAACCTGAACTATCATAACCTGACTAAACTAGCCTAACCTAACATGACATAACCTGACCTGATATCTGAAAAGGTAATATAAACGAAGACATAGGTTAGATCAAGTTTTAATATATCAATTCCATACCATGGCCAGAGACAAATTTACGTGAGCATATACGTTAAGTACTTAGACAAATTAATAAATTGCAAGGCAAATTAGCAAAATTTCCTGCTTGACTAATTCCTTTTAATTTTATAAGGTTTTAAGATACAGTTTCTAATTTATTTTACTCGACGTTAAACTTAATAAAGTTAACTAAATCAGAATGGACATTTTATTTAGGTTCGTTTTAAGATATGCATGAAAACATTAATTTATATATTATATTTGTGAAGGGAAACATTTTCACTACTGAAGACAAGTAGAATCTGTTTTTGTGAACTTTTTGATAATTTCTTAAACACATGCCCTTTAAACCTCATAACATAGCCATAGTGAAATATAATGATCCCAATAAATGAAAATACTAAACCGTGTTGAAAATCTGTACAATATGTACCTATACGTTTAACCTGCCATAATTATAAATGAGAAATGGAATCACACCGAGAGTAATAATTCGCGTGCGTCGAATAAAAGTTGAACTTTAAATTTGTGTCACAAATCAACTTAATATTTTTCCAAAAGTATCGATTTATTTTTCTGCATAACTCTATGTATTTTGTATTGAAAATTATATTTTTTACACTACTTATTAATTTGAAATAACGTACAATGTTTTATCAACCGCCGTTACTTCTGTTAGTGAACTTACTGACTTGATCTTTGATTGTGGATAGAGCGCTACTAAATGCGCTAAGCGTACTTTTTTTTTCATTTTAAATATATTGGTTTTTTACAGATTTTAATATATAATTTGAAAATTATGTGCTTTAAAAGTCAAAGGCAAGTAATTAATCATTACAGCAAAATCGTATGTCTTTTTAAACCATATACCATTATAAGCCCGTATTATAAGCCGTGTTAAATCATATACCATTATAAGTAGATTCCGTAATTGTTTACACAAATACAACATTTAATTAACATATCAACGAGACAACCTAGAATACATTTCTTAGACTATATTAAACCTGACACAGGCATATTCATCTATTGAATAATAAACCAATAAAATAATGTTAGTAATTTGAACTAACTAACATGGTGAAACTCTATCAAAAATATTATTATTTTGCATGATTGTATGATCAATGAACTTTAATTAAAATATGAATGTTATTTCGGTCACGGGGATTTTGTACATATTTAGGCATAAGTAATTATTTAATATTTACATTGTTTCTTACACATTAAATTTATTGCCTACTATGTCTTTATAAGCTGTATACATATCATATATTTCTAAAAAAACTACGATATAAAGTCATTCCATATATTTCTGGTAGAATATAGGTAAATATCTAGTAAGGTTTTTTTTAATTTTTATTTTGGTCGACAAGAAATAAGAGAGAGAGGGGGGGAGGAAGCGAATTTTTTATAAACACTTTTGGTAATATCTCTGAAGCTGTCTTACATAAAATTTTGATGTAAGTAAAATAGTTTGGGAATTCCTGTAACCCGCTCCTTTCTATAATTCCTTACACGTCATATGAAATTGAAGAAAAAACTTTCGAGTAATTCACTAGCTCCCTTACAAATTTCCATTTTCAATTGACATGACTGAAATTTACGTAGGTTAATATGATTTAGTACTCCAACACATTTAAGTTTCTACGTCAAACGGTTTGAGATAACGGACAGAGAAATGGACAGACATATGAATGATTTTATGAGGGTTATGTTTTGTTCCCTTTTGACGGAGATAACTCTAAAAATAGGATCACATTTTAAACCTTTGCTTTCATATTCATTTCTTTTTATTTTTTAAATTATTAAATATCCAAAAATTTACTTTATTTAAATTAGTATTTGAATATTTTTTTAATTTCTCGATCCGTCTTTTAAGAAATGAGCCCAAAGCAATTTAATGAAACGAAAATATTTTCCACAAAAACAACACAATAAGTGTTTTTCCGCAAAAAAACATAATAAATTGAGAATAATTATATGTCCCGAGTTAACATAATAATATTTGAAGTTACTTTTTGTATAAAAAAATAGTGGACTTATACGTTCGAAAGTAATTCTATTTAAGATCAGTTTCTAATTTTTGATAGCGACTGGAAAAATATTTATCGAAAAGAATATTGATTTTTGAACGTATAGAGTACTTTTTGAAATAAGAAGAAAGCATATAATGGAATTAAAAACATATTTGTTCTCTTGATTTAGTTTTCTTACATAAATGGAATAACATTAATTTATCACGTACTTGTTGAAACATGCTATATCTTAATAAAATATAGGGGGGGGATATTAAAACGACGTTCTACCCTATATTTCTGATTAATTACTTTTTAAGGGCTTAAGGAGCGACTAGTATGTACTAATAAGCGTATATTGCTTTTAATGAGTACCAAAGAACTTTTACCTTCAGTTATTGTACCTTAAAAATTAGAGGACATAACTATGAACTTAACTATTAAGTAAAACTAACGTTTAATCCTTAAGTTCACGTGACAAAATGACGTTCAAAAAATTGCACATTCGTATTTCAATAAAAATGTTCTAAGGCATTTGTCGAAGGCATCGATTTTTTGTTATTTAAAACTGTATATTATACAATACTAAACAGCTATTACAAACATACAGTTTATTGTCATATTATTTTTAAAAATAAACAATGTCCACTACATTGTGCATTAATTAGAGTCTATTTGAAAGAATATATTAGAAAGATGTTGAAGTATCTTTAAAATATCAGATTTACTTCTTCAAGTGAATATTAATTAGTTTATGTGGTGAATAACTGTAAATAGCTGATCAATAAAATTATAGCCAGCGATATAATTGAATGCGTACAAGTAACTATATGATTAATAATTAAATTATTATATAAATTAAACACCACAAATAATTCACGGATCTAAGTTGTTAACAAGCAAAATCAACATGCTAGTTGACGAAAAAAATTAATATAGGTAGTGTTGTAGAATATAGCAGTTCTATATTTCAACATGGTGAGCGATAAGTTTTGAAAATATTTTGTGTTTCCTCAATTATTAGTTTTAATAAAATATTTTAATATCGCATTATTTTACAAACTGAAGTCAATTCGTTGTTACATGGAGAAAGTATGTATTTTATTAGATATAAAATATATTCATTTCAATATAAAAGTCTTAAGAAAACTGAAACTACCATGAAGATAAAAAATATTTAACCGTAATACTAAACTAATATGATGCCTTAGTTTGCAAATGTTATTGCATAAATCGTCTTAAGAAAACTCAGCATAGGAAATTAACGCCTTAAATATAAGCACCAAAATACACACAATCATGTGAAAAAACCAACACGTTTTTATCCCGACCAAAATATTAGATTAAAAATATAAAAATACAATATAAATTCTCTGATTTTCATTTGTTAACTACATTAAGTGAAAAAATAAACAAACCTAATGGGAAAGATCATGCCAAGTTATTTATAATTCAATTTCAAGACAATATTTGATAAAAAACTATATAGATACCAATAGTGTAATAGTTAAATAATAGTGCTAACATTTACTCTACATAAATATATTTTTGATAGGGCACATTTTGATATTGAACAAATAACTACGAGAGAAAAAGAAAAAAATATTCCTCACAGAATCAAAGGGACATTCTGAATGACATCCTCTTTCTTATCGTATTAGAGACCTACTGGCGAACTACTGCCCGTGCTCGGATTAAGGGTTGCCAGCAATTGTCTTCATTTTGATTTTGTCTCTTTTCGTATAATCAATTTATATCAAAAGTTGCATGCGGTTACAATTAATTTAACATGGCATAATTCCACATTCAGGAACAAATACCACATTTTAATACGAAGGAGCCTCTAACTTTTAAGTAGTTTTACATACATTCAACTGTAGCAGCTTTCTGGGTCTAAAAGTATTGATGTTCTGACTACAATTTTTACTCCACATATGTAATGAGTGTATTTTATAAAAAGAACAAAAGATTAAACAAGAATTTTTTCCTTTTTCACCTTGTTAAAGTAAACAAAAAATTATTCATAATTGGATTGTAACCACTTCCGATTGATGTAAAAGTAAATCGAAATAATACTTGGAATAATTTTCTTTGTTTCCCTTTAATAATAACATATATGTATCATTGAGTATCGTTCAAGTATCTTATATTCCTCTCAATTGTTTAAGATATAAAGTTTAAATAAAATGTTAATACACACAATATTTGGTTATTTTCCCCGAGAAAATGCTGTATTGGTTTAAATTTATATTTTTCCGATTCATCAAATTCAAGAGTTCTATATGTAGTAAGGTACATAAAAACTGGTCATACATTTTAGAATATCGAGTGTTGCCATTGAACATTGAATTTACAATTATTAATATAATTGTTCACTACGTTAATACATTACCTGACCCATCTTGTGCGGCCATAAACATTCGTAATTTTCAAATTCGTAATTTTTGGTTATTTTGTTTTCAAGGAAAGTTAATTTTTATTACTATAAAAGGACATAGGTGCATACAGAAAAGAATGTTTACTTACAACGGAGCATTTCATGAAAAAAAAAACAACGTTGTTATATCTTGATGCGGGTTAGATATGTGCGCAATTCATGTGGTAGGTAATGGGTTAGGTTATTTCTTATTCTGTGGACGGAAGTATTGAGTGCATTACAAGAATCAAAGAAAACATTGTCCAACGTGTAGTGATTCGGAAAAGCTTCTAGTTTTCACCTATGATGAATGAGGTCAAAATAATACCAACACTAGAATTTTAATCGCACTCTGCTCCAAATATGTAAATGTGGGTCAGTCTATGTATTTATAATACACAATTTAAATATGTAACAATATTATATGATATTTATATACTTATCAGACATTGTGATAGCTTGCCTCGGCACAAGTTAATTTGTTAGAGGACATTGAATGGTATCCAGATCATAATGAAACTAGGAAAACGATATTCGAATTAATGTGCGGTTTGGTGCACGAATTGGAACTTGTTGAGTTTGAGAGTATTTAATACTCTATAAATATGGCAGAATTTATATGTGTACACAAAAGCTAGTAACTTCGTCTTATTAATATCGTAATTGATATCGAGTTCGCTGTTCTCTCAAGCGACAAAGCTTACCGTATATTGGCGGATAAGCTTAAATGGATATTGTTTATCTTTTAATACAATTTCTTAGAAAGTACGAAGACACAAGATTTGCTTTCCGTAGAATTGAAAATACCATATCAAAAAAATTTTAAATTCACGAATAGGTAATGCAATCAACTATTACTAAGATGCAATATGCAAAAAAATATTAAAATTGAAAAAGAAAGGGAAAGTTTAAAAAAAAAATAAAAGATCAATGTTACATTTTTTGTTTAAGTGACTAAATATAAAAAAGTCAACAAACGAACTGAAATTCGATCAAAAACTTTACTGTTCAAAGAACAATGTTCCGCTTCAAAAAGTTAATCGCATAAATTAGTAAGACGAAAGCAGCCAAATTTTTGAGAGTTTTGCTTGAGAAGGGTAGTTAAGCGAGTTAAAGCTTTGCTTCTACGTATATTTTATATATTTATACACCACTGAAATATATATAGACAATATTGAAACTAGTCGCTGAGAAAAGTTTAAACATTTTTATTGTTTCAAGAATTATAGTTGTGTAATGAGAAAATTTCAGTATTTTATGTCTTATAGCAAAGCAATTGAAAAGTAATAATTTGTCGCGTTTAAGTTTAATATTGCTATAGACAGCAACAATTTCTCTTACAAATTACTTAAAAAATTAGGCTACATTTATATCACTACTTCTTACGAATATATTTTTAAGGGAAGAAAATGGTCATATTTTATAATTCCCTAGTCAAATAAGAAACCTTATATTTCCCCAAGTCCTTTTGTCTATCCCTCCGTCCAAATATTCCAACCGTTTTACTTGTAGACTACAAAGCTGAAATGGTTCATGATTATACAAAGTTATAAATTGAAATCGGAAAAAAGTTTCTGAGACATAACTCTTAAAATTTAATTGGGAATTATCTTTTTTTGGCATACCCTATTTCGACGAATATTGTTGAGGAAGTATTTAAAAAATTATGAGAGTATATCATGAAAACTTTTTGGGCACAGGGATTCATTTACGAAACATTAGGTTTGAAAATGGTAATAGAAGTTAATAGTTACTTGCTACCGCATAAAGTCTCCGTGAATATGGGAATATGAAAGTAAAATTTGAAGGTTAGAATGTAATATTAAATACATGCAAAGATAAAATATATAATATTAAGTTTTAAAGGGAAAACTCTGTATATAATATTTTGACTTATAAATAATGAAATACAACAATTTTCTATTATATAATTACCCAAAACCCATAAAAATATTTAGAGCGATATTAATAAATTTATCGGAAGTCACCTATTTAATGCAACTATGAGTTGCCTGACACGTTTTTCACGTAGAGTTTGTTTTACAGCGGTCAATATAATCAATGACGCCTAGAGTTTATTTTACAGTGGTCAATATAATCAGTGATGATTTCACCCACAGCAAAATATTTTCATTTATTTACAAATCAATAATGATTCTCCATTGAATGGTCATAAAGCAGCATGAAAACCTATGTTTCTAACTTCCACTGTTAGCTTTCGATTTATTAATTAGTATTTACTATTGTACTGATATGATTTTCACTTCAACATTTAAAAAAGATCGAAAAGTTCACTGTCGAGCTTCTTATAATTTAAGTTCAAGTGACTGAACTAAGTCGGTTCATGGTTCAAAATGGATTTTGAATTTAAAATGTTATTAATTTGTATAAGGTTTAGTAAAAGAAGAAAAATTGGAAAGGCTTTCTCGACGAGAATATAGTCTATAGCACGCATCATAATAATGAAAATTACCCACTATTTTTTAGAGTTGATTTGTATCTGGCATTGTCAAGAGAGTCGTATACAATTTTGAATTCACTTATTCGTTACTGATTAAAACAATCGATGACATCCACCATTACATGAAACTACGTGATGTAATATTATGTTATTAATTTATTTTGTATAATTTCGGAAATATTTTTGCATATTTTTTCCACACATCTCTGAATATACATTACGTAAATGACAATATGAAAAAAATGCTTTTGTTACCCTTACAACCTGCCCTTTCAAACTGTGCAACCTAATGCCTGGAGCAACAGCTGCCTTACTAATCAAAATATTTATGATTTTGAACTGGAATGTTAACAAAAAAGAAACAGAAGAGATTTGTCACTGTTTCGCATTCTTTGACATTTCACTGCCAGTTAGCACCTTTTTCTCTCTAATTTCTGTATTAAAACACAAAGCCTGTTTTTATAAAAAATTTATTAGAATAACAGGTTATGTGATCAAAAATTTGTGTTATACTACAAAAGCGACGTGATTGATTAACTTTGTTTAGATATAATGTCGAAAGTGGTATCGACCGCAGCAAGGAAACATTTTTTTCTCTTTAATAGCAAAAGTCAATACAATGATCGAATATGGCATTTCTGATATTATTTGGAACAATTGAGAAGTTGACTGGTCGAGATAATTACCAAAGTGGAAAAGCCGCAGTATAAAATTATTACAATTAAACTGGATCGGAAGTAAGTTTAAGATGGTAAAATGGATACGAAGGCAGGTAGAACACATTACTTTTAATAAATCCAACAAATTACATCCACGTACAGGAGAAAACCACAGCAAAGCCTGATTGGGAAACCTGAAAAGGTATTTGATGACTCCAAGCTAAGTCGAAAAATAGGTTTGTTATAAAATCTAATCATCACAACGCTGAATAACAGTTTCAGTATTGAGGACTATGTAAACAAGGTAACGAGAACGGCTCGCAACTCGGGAATATAAATTTTATATTGCTTTTTTCGTAATTTTATAGCGTTTTTAGTGGTACTTTGTTAGTCGCTGGTTTCCTGATGTCAACAGACCAATGAATATGATTACGGAGAGCTTTGGGGCATTGATTATTATATACTAGCTTCTCTATTTTCTAAATGTCAGTTAAATTTTTAATCAACTTGAAAAATGAGGTTATAAATTCGATCCAAATGTATTTATTATTATTAAATATGTTAGTCTTTTAAGACTTGTAAAAAAATGCACACAATTTCAAAAATGTATGAATATTTATCCTATGTTTTTTCCACGTAATTCTCAGAAACTACTGACCAGATTATAATTATTTTATCGGCCTAAGTTTCTGTTAGCTTAGAGAACAGCGAAAATTTTATAAAAATCGGTTTTGGAGTTCAAAATATAAAATAAAAAGTCGATTTCATTTTTATTAAATTACTGTTTACTTGTATGTTGTTATTTATATATCAACAAACCCTACAAACAGTGTCTACTTAGTTTACGCAAACAAAGCAGCAGAGAGAAAGCTAGAATTGAATACAGCACTTCTTTGTGTACTACATTGATGGTTATACTGTCTGGTGCTAAAATCATGTGAGAAACAGTCCTCCCTTAAGTCAATGCCTACCACATTTTATAACTGGCCCTAAGGTTAATAAATTGACGTTGCGAAACAGACTCTAAGGGGAAATTATAGTCGTTTGAATTCAAAAACATAATAATGGGGTATAATCAGTATTAGCGGTATGAAACCGATGCCCCCCCCCCCGAGCACAGCCACAAAATATTTTTCCCATATAAACTTAGCTACCAATTTTCCTCTGATTACAGATTGAATCTCGAAAAATTCTTAAATACTTGTTACATTATTTGTATTGAAAATATTTATATTGAATTTTAAATAAAAATTGCCATAACAACTTTCTTCCCATGCAAATATAGCAAACTCTTTCTACACCCTTAGGGGCTGAATATCAGAATATGCTTAAATGCTCCTTAAATTATTTGCATTGCAAAGAATTAATAAAAATTTTAAGTAAAAATGGTAACAACAATTTTCTTTATATACAAATTTGCCATTCCTTTTCACCAACTTAGGGGTTTAATATAGAAATATATTTAAATACTTGACTTAGGTCTTGAATCTCGGACAATGCTTAATACTTGTTTCATTATTTGTGTTGAAAACTATTAAAACCAAATTTTAAGTAATTTTTACCATAACAATTTTTTTTCTTATACAAATATATACATCTCTTTTCAACCCTTAGGGGCTGAATATAAAAAGTGCTAAATACTTTTTATATTATTTGTCTTGAAAAGAATTAATACAAATTTTAAAGTAAAATTACCATGACAATTTATCTCATACAAATTTAGCCACCCCTTTTCAACCCCTTACGGGTTGAATATCGGGAAATTCTTAAATAATTGATTCAATATTTGAACTGAGAAGGATTAATGCAAAGTTTTAAGTAAAAATTACCACTCTTGGTAATTTGGTTCTAATTTGGCCACACTTGTTCGTCCCCCCTAGGGGTGGAATTTCGAAAAAGTCTAAAGCATTTGTTACATTATTAGTACTGAAGAGAATTAGTTCCAAGTTTTAAGCCAAATTTAACATAAAAATATTTTTTCCGATTTAAATTTAACCACCCCTTATCACCGCCTTAGAGGTTATATCTCGGAAAATCCTGAAGCACGGGTAACATTGTTTTTGTTAAAGAGCATGAACATCTAGTTTTAAGAAAAAATTACCATAAAAATATTTTTTTCCTTACAAATTTACTCACATATTTTTATCCCTTCTTGAACGATGTATCTATTATAAAATCAAAACCCTCTCCAAATTCACAATTTTTATCATTAGCGATAGTAAAAAAAATGTTCGTACTTACTTTCCTTTTTAAAAATTTGTAATTGGATAATGAATTTTAGCCATTGCGATATGTACTACAATAAGTATACTAGTATATAATAGTTGAAGTATACTGCAATAGTAATCTTCATATTAAGAGACAAAGCATCACATTCTAAATTTAGCAGCCCTGAAAACAGTGTACGTAACCTTCATTCAACGTATCATGTCAAGGATGAGAAGTAATATCGCATGAGGGCACGTAGTCAAGATTCAAATGTAAATATTGTAGAACTGTTGCCACATGGCACAAATATATGTGATATACAATTCTAAATAATAAGTATGGAATATACAGTGATCTGAAATCATAAATGATCTGCCTGTTATTTATAATATTCTGCCTGAAAATGAGTACTTTCCGGAAATCGAAGGTCTCATTTAAGGTTCGTTTCTCAGATTATCTTGTATACAAGAAGAATTGAAAATGTGGAAATCCATAAGATCTTTTGTTTTAGTTGATATTAATGACTACTCCAAATAAAATACGGTGTAACCGAATTTGTTTTTACGCAACCTTATTGAGTTAAGCTACATACAAATTAAAATTACTAGCTGAAATTTTGCAGGAAATGTTTGTTAATGTGCATTAAATTTGTATAAAATATTTAAAAACTACCATTATTTAAACTTTTTTTGTGTTACCAGAGTAAATCCTTATGTTTTTTTTTGTTTTTATTGCGGTTTTTATCATGTGATAATAGTTAAAAGCAACCATGTAATAAAAGTGTGATTCGAAATATTATTAAGCGGTTGCTTTTGCGTTATTATATTTTCGAAATTAATTAGGTTGATGCAATATTTTAAAACTAAATGTATCCATACGGCGGATTAAAAATAGGTACGGAAACGGATTTAAAAATGGTATGTGAATTAGTAAATTAGAGGGACCCACGTTTCGGTATGCGAGTATGTGTATATGTATATAAATAAATATTTTAATATACACATATGTGTGAGCTTAAAAACTTATGAAAATTGAAGTAAATTTTCATTTGGCTTCGAATTTCATTTGTTTTATACTGCTCGACAAAATGTACCTCACGATTTCCGTGACGGACTCAAGAATTCACATTCCCATTAAATTTAAACCTACATCCCAGAAAAGTTTTTTGAGTTACCCATCACCCTTTAAATGTATATTATACGCATTTATTTGTAAGTAATATTATTTCAAATTCAAACAAAACCCACTTAAAATAAAATTATCTTAAACCCTATAAACGAATATTCATCGTTTATCGAGCTGATGATAGCGCGAAAGCAAGAAATTAAAAAACAAATATTTTATGTCATTTAATTTGCTAATTAAATTCTACTCTCAGTTTAGAAATTAAGCATACATGAATATACGAGTTTGATGAAGTTCATATTAGAGGAGCATTTATTTTCAAATAGTCACAATTCACAAAATATGCAAAATTAATAGATCGATACATGTTGTGAATAGCAATAAACCAAAAATAATATTTACCAATATCTAGGAAAATCGTATCTCCGAAATTTAATTCAGTGCTGTGAGTTTATAAGTATTGAAATTTAAATTAAATGTAATTACGATGAAGTTTAATAATTATTAGGTATATTAATTAGAAATGATACAAGACGTAGATTGTGTCAGTCACCAGTCTTCGACCATTCGAGTTGTAATCGATGCAAAAATTAATTCGACACACGGGATTTAAAGGTATTCCATTATTTTCTGTAAATGTTAAGTTAAATTAATGTTAAGTAACAATGATCTTCATTAAACTTAAATGTTAAGTGTAGAGTTTTCAAAATCTATAATTATATTTGGAGAACGAAAATTTTTGAATGAATTTTAACAATTTACGACAAAATAAAATTATTTGATGATGCCATTTTTATACATTTACCAATGTTAAAAACATTGGTTAAAATATTTAAATTAAAAAATTATCAAGTAGTCATTTAAATTCCTAGTTTCAAGTTGTGAAAGAATTAAAAGCGTTATTGAAATATAATAATAGCAATACATTTGAGAGATTATTGATCTCAAATAATTAGTCACTTAAAATGGAACTGCAATGACCTGTTCAAAAGCTATATTGAAAAAAGTCTAACATGCAAAAGATTAATAAGATAAGAATTAACAACTAAAAAACAGATTTTCTCTGCAAAAAATGGCTGGAAAAGTTTTGGAACCGTGTTTCGGGTAAGAAAATATTGGGTTGGATAGAATTTATGATATCGAGAGTTTTAAGACTCAATGCACTCGGTACCTCAATACTGACAAAATGGTTTGAAAAGTTTTGGAACGATGTTCGGTTAAAAAAATATTGAATTTTATTGATTTTATTAAGTCAAGAGTTTTTAATCTTATGCAGCTTGATAGGTCTCAAAATTGTCTTTGCTTTTTAAGACCACTGCCAGTCGGTTGCATACTACATGGTCTCCCATTGTTTTCCGATAGTCAGGGTATCCCATGCATTTTTTTCTTCTTGTACTCTTTTTGAAACCCGCTATATGAAGTTGCTTTTATATTTCTTATAGTATTACCAGTAAAATTATTATTTTAATATTTCGCTATATTACTTATATTTCGCCAAAAAAAATAAATATTTTTGAGTAGATAGAGAAAATTTTTTAAATTATTTTATAAGGAAGCCCTTTCAATAATAGATAGGTACAAGGTCGTCGCCTTTACTATTCGTATGATTACTATCTAAGCAATTATAACCGGATATTTTCCCAGAACTCTCCAAATCATAAAGTTTTGAGAATTGTTTCAATAATGAGATACGCTTTCAAATTGGCTTTTGTAAAGTTGACCACTAAACCAGAATAAGAGGAGAGTGTTTATTCAACAATTTTATTCTTTGGTTTCAATGTCGAATACTAAATATAAAACACGGTATAGCGAATGGTTCAGGTCACCTGAAATAGAAAATTATAATAAGTAAAAAGAATCGCAAAAAGTAAGACACACGTCACACAAAACAAAATTAAATAATAAATAAATTATAATAAAAACTGAAAAATATATATTACAAATATGTTGATGTCAGGTTGATGTTTTAAATATGGAAAATCCTTAACCCGAACTGTAAGAAATGATATTATATCAATAAACAATGAAAATATAAATGGAATTGTTTAGTATATAATATACTTTTAAATTAATTAAACGATATCTTCAAAAAATAATATAGATATCATCACTAGCCTAGTTCGCCTATATTTATCTAAAGTCTTAGCGCACCCCTGATATTTATGAATATTTATAACCCATATTAAAAGAAATCCGGAATTAAATATTGCCCAGTCATTAGGTTAATATATTTATTTACAAATAGAATAAAATGTTAATAAATAATTTATCAACCAATATTATATCATATATTATTATATACATACGTGGTAATCACGAGCAATGCGACCGTATTTATATTTCTACAGTCGACATTAAAAATAAGTCTTAAACTTTTCTCTTATTACATCTTTTATTTCAGGTTCTCCGTAAAATAAATATGAAAGCTTTTTTAGCCCTTGTTTCTTTCTTTCGTATTTTATTTATTAAAACTATTCGTGGTAGTATTTTCCTGAGACATGAAAAAGTGAACGCTGAAGGCTATTTTTTTAAATAAATATTTGCGTCAAAAGGTTTTTAAGTCTTAATATATATGGTCTTAATTTTTTTGAAATAAGATGTTACAGAATATTTTATTTATTTAAAGATGAACTTCCGATCTGTATTCTTTTATTTTCTTACATAAGTTGATTTTTTTTCATAAGTCGAAAAGTTTTAAAACATGAGTTTACCAATTAAGCTATTCTTTAATTTACTTATTCGTTTAATAATTTTTATAATTCTTAAGGAAATCTTAACTGATTTTTCTGCATCCAAAAGCAGAGCCAGATTCGGTCTTCTATGCTCAAATTACCATTTTTAATAAATTTTCTAGTGCCGGTGGATCATTCAGTATAGTGGTCGCAAATACACCGCCTTCAATCTTGCGTCTCCATTTTTTTATACCTTACTTTAACTGTATCTGCAAGGACCTACTTTTTATATGCTCTAAAGCAGGATAGAGTGTAGGTGCCAACGAAGTTAGATTGATTCAGCTCTTTTTAGTATAAATTTTAGTAAACCATTGGTACCCGAGTAAGTGTATATATCTAGAAGTTGCGGATTAAAAACTATTTGTTTTTCAGAGTATAGATCTTAAAACATTATACCAGCCTTTTCCAAATCTATGCGCTTTTCAAACGTTTTAGTGTATTTATAGATGTTATAATTAGGGATATTTAACTTGAACGTTTCAGCGCGACAATGAATATTTTCCACTTCGAACGTTGTTTTCTTACTTCAAATAAGAACAAACTATAAAAATACGCCCCAGTTTACTTTAAAAAATAATATTCGATTTAAAGTCTGAAACAGAAATAAATTGCTGTTGCGATAGTAAACTTCTGTCGATAGAAATTTTTACTTCAATAAATTTTCAATTATAGTTAAACCTGTTTTTAAAGAATTTATGCTGTTCTTTAAAAGATTTGATAATTTTCTAGAAAACTAGATTTGGTAATTTTCTAGAAACGCTTTCAAGAATAAATGCAGTACAAGTGCAAATAGGATTAGGCAGCCAATTAAGGCGAACAGTGCAGCGACTCGTTATTAAAACAAATCTAACTTCACTTTATATCTAGATATCCTACTCAAAGCAGTGTCACAAGCAACCACATTCGTAAATCTTAAAACCTCAGATATATCTATGTGTACTCAAACATTGAACTTGTTTTATGTGTACTCCAACCCTAACGATATAATCTACATAATCCTCATATTGGCATAAAATAAATATAATTACACTGAAAAATATATGACTGCTAAAAATAAACAAGGCCCTGAGCATCAACAAATAGTTCCTAAACTAAGTATGCAGTTTTGTATTATGCACCGGGCCTAATACTCAACATCGGATATTAGTACATACGGTCTCTTCTTTCTGGTAAGTACCAAGGACCGATCGCACGATATTTTTAAGGAAATGGCCAACAAAAGGTGTGGTGTGTAGTGATATCAATAAACAAAGAGCAAAGTGTTCAAATACAAATGTTATAAAGAAGCATTTAAATATTCATAGAAAAGAATATATTGCTTCATATTCAAAAGTAATTCCTTCAGTATCTCTTCCAGAAAATGAAGCAAGAAAACGAAAATTTTTAGTATTTTTAAGGCCGATTTTACTAATTTTACATTAGTGATGAACTCGTTTAACTATAACATATTTACGTATGGACGTAGTTTAAGCATTAGCCTTTAGCATTTTTTATTGAGGTAATATTATATAATTTAAAGTTAGAGATTGTAATTTTGCAGTTTGTAGGACAAGGCAAGGATGTGATTTACAAAATATTTTCATTAAATGGATACATGAAGCCTTTTGACATTTTGTACCTACTAATGTTACCCGTGTTTGAATGTGCGTGTGCATGTATGAGGGTATATCTGTAAGAGGATGTATTTGTATGTGTGCGTGCATGGTTCGTTTTTTATCAGTTGTTTCGTATGTATTATGAATTTTTTTATGTGAAGCTTCTTATTCTAGGCTTCGAATGGGGTCAACATGGAACAACCGATCGAGATGAGAAGAAAATGATGTCACACCAATGGAAGAACATCAATGCGACCATGTATCTATACACTCTTAGGTTGCATATACGATCGTGTTGATACGAAAAGTGCACAACGGTATCAACAGCGCTCTATCCATGCACAATCTCTACTGCTTCACAGAAATCTTACGCTGTATTATACATGCCTCTACCATTATACATTTAAAAAGAAAAGCGTTTGACACTTCGCTTGTCAAGTGCACTTACCGATACACGGTTTTTTTTTCTTATACGTTTTTTTAAGATACGAAGCTATGATAATTACGTATCTAGTAACTTACTATTTATGTGGTACATGTGTTCAAGTATACTGTATTTGTGATGTAGAGTGTGTAATGTAAGTTTAGAAAATAAAATATTTTTAAATTCAAACTATTTACCGTATCTAAGGTGATGAGAACGAGTATTTTTTTTTATTTCATATTATATGCAAATGTGTATGGTGTCAAATTATATGCAAGTGGTCAAAAATTCTATACGAACAAAAATAAATTTATTTGAAAAATATTATTAACTGTTAAAAATAATGTTCTTATTGTATGAAATAGAAATCACTTTTTCTGGACAATATAATACTCAATTCTGGAATGCATTGTGGGTGGCATTTAATTTCGGTATTTTATATATTTTATTATAAAATTCGTAAAAATATATTAAACTTATAGGGCTTTTGAGGATACTAAACTAACGATACAAATGTTTAAATAGTTTTGATTATACTAATTTTAGATTTTAGTGACATACGTTTTACTTGATATCAATATAATTCTCTGGCACTATTTGTACTCTTTTAAGATATGACTTAATATTATTATTAATTTTCGTGTTCTATTATATCTCTGATAACAAGCACAATGGTTTATATAATACTAGTATGATTTTTTTCACAAGGTAAGAGTATTTAACAACGTAGTTTATTTTTCAAGAAATAGGCCTTTTTCACTTTTGGTATTAAAAAGTTATCTTGATCAGAACCACAATGTCCATTTGAGTCATAATAAATATCCTTGACTGATCCATCCTTCATTTTACCTGTGAATACTTGTTATAATCTCTTTAATGTATATATATATATATATATATATATATATATATATATATATATATATATATATATTTATACAAATTTACTTGTAGCAATCATTTACGAGATGTTAATCGAATGCCTTTTAACTACAGACAAGAGTATAAACAAGAACAAGGAAACGTCAAGTAATGATATAACTCTATAATACCCCAACCTACTGTCAGATTATTATGAAATGATTTCTTTTATATTCACTAATATAAGCTTCGCATAAAATTAGTACGACCATAATTTTATATGCATCACTTTGAATTATTCGGGTTATATAGTGAAATGTAATCAATATATATTATAAAAATAGTGCACAATGTGTGTGCTGCTAAAACTCAGAAATGATCATAAGAAATGATCCCGGTACGATCAAGGGAGTTTTATGTTGTGGTAGCCCTCTATCCCCCGACCATAAAGAAGGTTCCCCTTTTTACCTGGAGGGCACGCTTTAGGGCCGGAAGTTCCGCTCTCAAGAAATTTCTAGAACAGTCCAGAAAGTTTGGGAGTATTAGAGAGTATTCCACAATATTCCAGAACATCCTAAATATACTGGAAGGTTGTGGAATGTTAGGAAATAGTCTGGAACGTTCGGGAACATCCTGAAACATCCCAGATTATTGTGGAACATCCCAGATTATTATGGAACATTCCAGAACAGTCTCCAATGTTGTGGACTATTCTGAAACATTGTGGAGTAATCGCATTTTTTGTATGGGTGGAGTCATCCACTAGTAGGGGTATATAAAGAAAGATCTGTCGTGGATTCGAATATCAGTTCCTTGTGTATCAAGTGCAGTGAGTGAATAAAAAGAAACAGTCAAGTGTGAGTAATCAATCTGATAGAGTGACTAAATATAAATCAAAAATAAAGTGTTGAAAGTGTACTTAGTGCATTTCGTAATAAAAAGTTGATTTGATTTATATTTTACATAATGCTCAAAGGTAAAAGAGGAGGTGATCTTGCTAGTTCTGAAGAAAAACCGCCAAAAAAAGAACAGCAAAAAAACGAAATAGTCGAAGAGCGCGAAGCACGTTCATGTTCCCGACAAACGAGAATGAGCATTGTGAGAAGCAAAGAAACCGAAGAATAACGAAATGGACAAATTTAATAAAGAATTCCAACACAATCATAATAAAAGACTGCGAACGCAAGCCACCCATGAAAATATCGCCCTACGAGAAGCGTGGGCGTGGACAAGTAAACAGTACAACCTAACAAATGAAGCTTTCCACTACGACCCGATGAAAGAATATCATCACTGGAAGCACCTTCGCAGAAATTTCAACATCACATGAATGACGAGGAAAATCCAGAATCAAAAAGCTTTCTTCAAAATATAAAAGCATACAACGCCTGTTTCCAAATAACTTCTTTCAATATCACTTCGATGAATAGAGATAAAATCTATTATGTTTTTCCATCACGGGTCAAATCTATCACAAAATGGGATCATTACTACTACTACCCAACGAAGACTCTAAATTTATTTCTGCAAGTGTATTTAATCGGAAATGAAGAAATATAAATTGATCAACAATGCACAAACATCAGTGAATTGAGACGGGAAATAATTCAACATGTACAAAGGATATTACGCAAATACAATCAACTTAATAACATATTCAAAACAGCACTAGACCGACTGATTTCTGATGAAAATAAAGTTATTATTCGAGCCGACAAGAGACCACCTGGAGAACATGAACGTCGATTTAATGCACATCAGATAGACGAAATCGCCATCGTAATTGTGGACAATGAAAAATATAATTGTAATATAATTACAATTTGTATATAATTTTCTTAAAAAAATTACAAATGTAATATAATTTTCCAAGAAGAAAAAAAGGACTAAAACGCATTACAGAGACGCACCGTTCATATGATGCCCTCTCTAATTATAATTATATCCGTCCAGAAACATGCCATTCAACCCCAATTCGCCATGTATAAGTGATGAAAATGTACAAAAAAATACCCAAAATCATACTTGGACGACAAACCGGAGATGATATCTATCCCAAATACAGAAGACGATCACCTAAAAAAGGTGGCTTCACAGTAAATAATAATACGAATATGATGCAGAGACGAACCGGAAATAGATAATAAATGGGTAGTACAATATAATCCAATACTTTCGGAAATATTATAAACACACTAAAACGTAGAACACTGCAATTTAGTGAAATCCATTAAATATGTCTGTAAGTACGTGAACAAAGGCAGTGATGTGATAGTAGTCAAATAGCCAGAGACAGCGAACAACAAAACAGAAACGACATCAAAATAGGAAAATATATCAACAGTAACGAAGTAGCGCGGCGGATTTTCGGTTTTCCCATAGGGAACACGAATCAACTATACGACATCTAGCAGTACATTTGTAGAATGGACAAAGAGTTTATTTAACAAAAGACACCTCCAGATAAATTACAAGCGTGGTTCGCTTTTTAGAACACAGCATTAACACCTTTTTCCAACTGCGCCAAACGGATCCAATCCCGAAAACATTACTATATGTTGACGTTCCTACCTATTATATGTGTAAACGACAAGTAAAATCTTTCAATGACGAAAATGGGACATTCCAGTAGATGATCATCCAGGAATCATGAAAGTTAACGCACTAGTCCGAATATACACCGTACATCCGAACAACGCGAATGTTTCTATCTCCGGATGTATATGTATCCTGGACTAACATGTTTCATAGATCTCAAGGCTGTTTACAATTACCTATGCCAAATATGACAGAGAAGTTTGCCAATACTTTTGACAACTGGAAAACGACAGCCATTGGGAATTAACACTACAAGAAGCCTCCCTCACAGCCTCAAGTGAACAAATCACTAATACTATCAACATGTAAACCATCGAATCCAAAACAACAGCTATGGGGCTCCTTCACAGAGAGAGAGATATGAGATATGAGAGAGAGATAACATTCTGTACCAAATGCGAGAAGCTTATTCAGAACTTACCACCGAATTTAACGACGACATTTTCAATTAACCACTCATTCGCCTAGAAGATAAATATTTAGCAATAAAAACCTTAGTACAACTTGGAATGCCAGCGCCACGACAAGATGCTTTAAGTGTGCTAAACTTCGAAATTACAAAGGAAAGCTACAACGTCAACGAACTATTTCAATACATTGCTCACAAAAAACCACTCCTCAGTGACAATCAAAACACAAATTACAACACTATCATGGACAGATCAACAACAACAATGGCAGAATTATTTACTTGAACGCACCAGGCGGCACCGGGAAAATGTTTCTAATAAATCTATTGCTGGCAGAAATACGTGTAAACAACATATCGCACTTGCAATGTCATCATCCGGCATTGCCGCCATATTAATGGAAGAAGGACGAACTACCCATTCTGGCTCACAACTACCCTTGAATATGGCCGAAGAACAATTCCCACTGTATAAAATCTCAAGAGCATCCGAACAGAATGAACTTCTAAAACAAGCTAAAATTATGTTCCGGGACGAATGCATAATAGTACATAAATAATCACTTAAAGCCATGGGCAGAACATTACAAGACTTACGAGAAAACTCTGAAGTTATGGGAGGAGCTCTATTGATACTCTCAGGAGATTTTTGACAAACACTTCCAGTTATCCCTAAGTCATCACCAGCAGTCGAAAAAAATGCAGGCTTAAAAAATCACATCTATGGCCACACATACAAATACTGCGACTAATGAAAAATATGGGAGTTGAACTATCGAAAGACGAAATAACAGTACGTTTTGCTCAAAAACTTTTACAAATAGGCGAAGGCACATAATTTTTTAACTTTTTGCAAGTACCAAGAATGCCATTACACTACCTTCGACTGAAATTTGGATCTCCGATCATACTACTCAGAAATTTCGATTCACCAAAACTATGCAAAGGAACAAGGATGATCGTCAAACAGCTATCGAATAACATATTTATCCCCAGAATACCACCGATCTCTGCTAAACTACCATTCCAATTGAAAAGACTGCAATTTCCAATAAAATTAACTTACAGTTTAAGAATTAAGAAAGTGCAAGAACAAACTTTAAAACTTTGCGGCGTCAATCAACCTCAAATAATCCTGCTTTTCTCAAGGACAACTATATATAGCTTGCTTTCCAGTAGGAAATTCAAAAAATTTGTAAACATATATACCCCGAATAACAAAATTAAATATATTTATAAACAAGTATTGTAAATAATTAGAATTTGTTTTCAGTAAATATTTTTTACCTCTTATATTTTAAAGTTTATCCTTTTATTCCAACTACCACGCAATCTCATATCAACTCCCTGAGCGAAGGCAGGGACACGGCATACCGGGTAACCAGGTACCCGGTACAGCTAGTAGGGAATATAATTCTACTTTGAACTCTTGTGATTAATACGGTGTTGTGATTATTATAACAAAGACATTCTTTGCAAAATCATCGTATATCAATAAGTTAAGGAAAAGAATTTTAAATATGTCGCATATATAGTATCTAACTCCATAATAAATTATATAAAAAACATGTAACTGCATGTGGTCGCAATGCCTGTCAGGCGTGCATAATGTATTCAATTATGTATTATAATCGCGACTGTGAACCAAATGTACGGAATGGGGATTGGAAATACTGCTCAGGTAATACTCACCTATGACGGAGAACCCCCAGTTGGTAGAAGATGTGCATGACTCAAGGAATGAATAAATGTCAATGTCAATGGATGAATGAATGTCAATGGCTAAATTCACATGAATGATGAATTGCCATCATTTTGATCATATATTTTATGTTCAAATGAAAACATATTTACGTCCCGTGGTTACTTAATATGCATAACGAACTCTGCTGGAGTCATACGGATCCAAGTTTACGGAATGAATAGAATTCAAATAGAGAGGAGGTTTTTAGCAAAGATGTAATGTATATGTGTGACTCATAAATTGCTTTGCCTGTCCTTATATAGATGTTTGTAAATTAGGTGAAAGAATTCATATCAGATTTACCTTTGAGCGTAGTTAAAGATAGGTGCGTAGTCAGAAATGAGACTCAACGTTCTCTTACTTGGGTCTCCAGATACGTGTACGCAGATGAGTAATATTTTGGTCACTGGATAAGATGGCTTCGTCACACTTGCATAGGATAATTTCGTCACTTGTACAAATCCACTTGGATCTATGCCCTGGCCTCCGAGTTTACCAAATTAAATGTTACGGGATTTTTTCCGTAGATTATTCTCAGTTGATAGCTCGAATGAACACACTGTAAGAAACAAAATTAGTGAAAATATTAATAAGATGAAGGGAAATACTCAAATGCTTGAAAACGTAATCAATTAAAAAATTCCTTTGTATTTACAGTAAGATGGACAATAATTTAAAAACCTTTTATAAACAATAAGTGAACATATTTTTTTTAATACATTGTTTGAATGAATCGTACATGAAACAACATGTAAAAAAGTACAACAACGCATAAAAGTTCCATTAATGATATAAATTTTGAGATATATTATACTCATATTTCATGTTATATAATTAATAAACCAATTGCAATGTTTTGCTACGTAATGGAGTAACGTATATCCGCGTACACATCTTGTACGCAAGTATCGTGTATGCCAGAGAGATTCAAACGTAATTATAAATATATATTTTTTAATTTTCCAAGAAACACAGAACTTTTTAATTTATTTTAATGTCAATCGATTCCATTCTTCTTTATATTCCATATTTAAATATATATTTGTTCTACACTTATCCCTGTACATCGAATAAAATTGTTATAAAAGCAAAACAGTGAATAGGCATTATAGAAATGTGTTATTTTCTGCAAAAATGTATAAGCCATACTCTAAGATGCTCCGATCAAATAAAAAATAAAAAAATATATGTCTATATATATATATATATATATATATATATATATATATATATATATATATATATATATTTATACATATATATATATATATATATATATGTATATACAAATTCAAATAATTTGTTTGTTTCATCGGATATCTCTTAAATGCCTCAACGTCATTTTTTCATAGAACTGTTTACTCTTATGATTCTGGACGTAAAATTGTTTGGTAAATGAAAAAAACTTATAAAATAATCTCATTAAAAATTGCTGGTTTAAACAAATCGACTGTTTATAGTTCAATATTTCAGTTGGAAAAACGGAAACCTTATCTGATCACCCATATACTCGCATATACTTTTCTGTTACATCCATTTTTCTCAGAAGCCGCTTAAAGTAAAAATTTGGAATCTGACATAGTAATAAAGCGTACTAACCACAACATAAAAAAGGACTACCAGTAAAAGCCTCAAAAGTAAGATCCCTATTTTTTTTATAAGTTTAGGAAGTGTATGTTAAGAATAAAAGAAATTATGAAAAAAATGTGCACCCTTTTTTTGAAAAAATAATCAACTTCAAATTACGAAAAAAATAGGCACGTGATGTAGTATTGATAAATTCAGAAACTATCAAAATTCGTTGAAATTCTTGTTTTGAATGTACCTTCAAATTGGCTGCATTTACGCTTCGCTACATCTGTGTTTCCGGTTGACACTGTTTTTTAATAAATTCTGAATAATTAATAAGACACTTTAGTTTAAGCTCTAAAACGTTTTGCCTGCTAATATTAAGATTTGTTTGTTTGCTAATACGGGATTAGTTGTAGTGCTCCAAATATTAAGATTTTTTTGCTTGTTAATACTAGATTATTTGTAGTGCCCTCTCGATTGTACTTATATTGCGGACATTAGTTAATTTAAAGCATTAAAGTGTCATATGTTTGACATAGAGTTTACTTAAAGTTACCTTATATTTGTTATTAAATTGAAGCCTCGAACTCTTTCATTTTATCAAATATGTTTAAATATTTCAATCGACATATTTCAATCAGCCAATTTAAAAGTTAAGTAATCCAGCGGTGCTTATAAAATAAAATTATTTCCTTTGTATCACATGAAGTATCTTCACGACAAATTGGATCTTACATTTTTGATCTTACATTTTAGGAGTATAAAAGTGATTTATTGTTTTTCTAATAAATAACTTAATTAAAAACTAAAATTTCCTAACAAATTATTATAAGCTACACTGTTTTAATATCGCTCATTGAAGTAAATTTATTAGTAAAAGTGAAATTCAACACCATGACTATTTTTATCTATTTTATTTAAAAAAAGATTTGTTCTACTTTTAATATTTCTCATGAAAGAAAACTACATAATTAATTTAAAATCTTTAACGTGTTTCGAATAATATTTATAAACTATCCCTAAAAAATTCAATAGTAGTATTGTTTAGTAAAGTAGATTGTTTAGATTTAAGTTTCTAGAAAGAGTATTTTAGTATTTACTTTAAAAAAGTGGAACAGCTTTGACACCCAACAAGTAAAAGCACAATGTTTAAACTCATAAATAACCGCAAAATTATGGCTAGATTTTCCAAACCACTTTGACGACGATAACATGTTTTTGTTTACGAAAAATTTGCCATGAAAGCTAGAAAATTTCCCCCGGGATCGTGACATATTTACAGATCCTGCTATGGTTAAAATTCTATGTAGAGTTTTAAACGCCAAATTTTAACGAAGCCCTCTTACAGGCTGCTTAAATGTAAATATTTCACGACGAGAATTTTTGGTAAGCTTTTATATCCGATTATTGTAAAATAATTTTTCGCTTTAAGCTAGTTATTTTACAAATCACTTTCTTTTATTTTGTTGCTACGTTTTGATTTTTTAGAAATTTTTTCACAGTAAAAACTGAATATGTCAGAATATAAACAAAGTCTGGTAAAAATAGAATTTTCTTTACGAGAGAAGCGTAAACACTTAGATACATGTAAATATAAGTATAGTATTTCCGTTAATATATTTAAAAAGGTCAACATAATTTTTTGCTCTATAAATATATAGCCTAATATAACTTTCATAGGTCTAAAGATACATAAACTATTTAAAAACACTAAGATTTAGAATCATTGTTACTTTTCTTTAATTTATCCGCAATTTTCTAGTATTCCTGTTTTTTTATAATTTTGACTATAGTAGTTTTATGATATAAAGCGAGACACATTTTCTGTGGAATAATTTCTAGCGTAGTGCTAGTAGCGTAGTGCTTTTACTTATTCCGAAAAATCTTACTTACTTCAGTTTTCGCAAGTCGACGTTAAAATATATAAAAATCTGTTATAAGCATATAAGCGAATAAGTAAATTATGTTATCATGCTTGCATTTTTTCTCTCTTTATATATGGGACCCTAAAAAGGATTGCTTTAATTTATCGATAGCTTGTGTAACAGCTACAAAAAAAAATTCGAAATGGCGGTCACTGATTTCTATTGCAGATCAATGTATGAATAGCAACGACCAATTGTAGATCGATTCATGACTGGAAGCCAAACTCTTCGGCGTTAATTTAATTTAAAGAATGTCTGATAAGAATAATAGTACACCATTATCAATTCAATAAAGGTCAATAAATCGAAGGTGCCAGATCATAGTGTCGTAAAATTGAAAGCTATATTTTAAAAATCTAAATGCGATGAGAGATAGAATACCTCTGGTTTCTTTTTCTAAGTGACACAGTTTGGTCTACTTTAATTATTTGAAGAAATATTTATATTTATAACTTATACTTACTTGTCTTATCTAGTATTTAAATGAATGACATTTTATACAGTTAATATAATCGCAAATGGAGTTTCTCAGCATATCATTGGTTATTAGTTATAGAAACGTGGACCCTTAGCATTGGGTTTGCTAGTTGCCTATATTTTCTATTTATTAAGGCCAAGTGAGGTTGTTACATAACCAAGATGTTATGTTAGACTTTAAATAGACTCTGTGCAAGCCTTTAGCATTTAACATAATTTCTTAAATCCTAAATATGTTTTACATTAGTTATGATAGTTATAACGCGACAATGTTACTAATTTACAAAACCGTCTTGAAATGGTACATAGTAAGAAACTAAACTGACATTGATTCCTAAACAAGGACCAAGAAATCCTTATAGTGGTAAATCCTCTATCTGCTTTTTTCTTCAATATTAGCGTCTGAATGTGAAATCGATCTTGTATACACGATTCTAGGCCATATTATTTTTAAGACTCAAAGTGATCCGGTGAAGAAATATTGCCTATGAAAGTTTCCAGGGACATCCCTGGAAAGACCGTACGCAATTTTTTTAATAATGACTTGTTATTAGTAACAATATATGTCATATTTGTAGTATCAGTAAAATTAAAGAGCACCTTCAACCAATGAAAGAAATACAATTTTCAATATTTAGATATATGTTAGACGTATAAATGAAAAAAATAAAACTGACATGCGAAACTGTGAACTTGTCGCAAATTTCCTTCTTTCTGCGCAATCATATACCTACACATATAATATGTTAAAGGTACTTGATTGTTGAGGCGGGTGACAGGGGTTTTTTTTTCTGTTTGTATCCTGCGATCAGTCATTAGAACTATAAGCAGGTAGGTTGTGGTATGTATCTTGTTTGGGCGAATATAGGGCCAGTGCCCTTAATCGCTCTAATTAGGAAGCACGTCAGCTCTCTTGAGTCTCTTTATCGAGTTGGGCTGCAACAGCATGTGTGAAAGTGGGTTAGGATGCAATGTCAGACGATCTTTGTATGTGGCTGTGTAGCGTTTTGCTTCGTCTACGATGGTTGAAATTTGTAGGTATTCGTGGATTTCCGAATTGCGGGAGTACCATGGTGCACCTGATATGACCCTAATTGTTTTGGGCTCTTTGTAGGCAGAGCATGTTCGAATTACTGGCCGATGGCCACAGTTGAATCCCATATGGCCAAATGGGTTTTATTACGGAGCAGTACACTCTTAGTTTGTTGCTTAGGGATAGTGCTGACTGTCTTCCTAGAAGCCATAGCAAATTTCTAAATCTAAAATTGATTTCGTTACTCTTATTTTTGATGTGGTCTTTCCATGTCATCCTTCGGTCTAGATGAAACCCCAGGTATTTGACGCAGGACGATTGCGGTAAGGTGTTGATACCTAAGTTGACTGCAGGACAAGTTGCACGTCTCAGAGTGAACGTGATGTGGTGAGATTTTTGGGCACTAGCTCTTATACGCCATTTGTTCAACCATTTATTTGTGTCATCGAGTTGTGCCTGCAGCAATTTACTTGCCTCTTCTGGACTGCTATTATATGCGAGAAATGCAGCATCGTCAGCATAGGTTGCTACTGTAATATTAGGTGTCTGGGGTAAGTCATTCGTGAAGATGTTGTAAAGCACCGGACCGAGTACCGATCCCTGGGGTACTCCTGCGTGGCAACTATACAAGGAAGATCTGGCGTCACGGTGTTTTACTCGAAACATTCTGTCTCTAAGGTAAGAATCCATCAAGGGGTAGAAAGAGTGTGGAAGTGCTTGCTTTATTTTGCATAGTAACCCTTTGTGCCAGACCCGATCGAATGCCTGTTGGATATCCAGGAAAGCAGCAGAACAATATTCTTTCTTTTCCAAACAGTCTCGTATAGTACGATAGACTCTGTGTACTTGTTCTAGGGTGGAATGTTGCTTGCGAAACCCGAACTGATGATCTGGTATGACGTGATTGATATCTAGGTATGCATGTATCCTAGTAAGGATTATTTTTTCCCACAATTTGCTTAGAACTGGAGTTAAGCTGACAGGACGGTGTGAGGATGCATCGTTGACTGGTTTACCGGGTTTATGGATCATAACTACCTCGGATATTTTCCAAATAGCAGGGACATGTTTTGTTCTGAAGGTTGCATTAACGAGGGTTACCAGGAAGACAATACATTTTCTAGGAAGCTCTTTGAGTACCTTCGGGGTGATCAGGTCAAATCCTGGAGCTTTCTTCGAGTCCAAGCTGGCTATTTCTTTGGACAGCTCCTTTAGGGAAGTAGGTCTTATCGGCAGACACAGCTGCAGGTCCTGATTTAGGATCAGATCTATTTCAAGGTCCTCAGGGTTGTCAGATCCGTTAGGTTTGAAGACATTAGCAAGATGACTGGCGAAGGTCTCAGCTTTTTCTGGGTCTGTTCGTGCCCATGTATTGCCATTCCAGATTGGTGGTGAACATTGTTGGGGCTGTGGCATATTCCTGGTAGCTTTCCATAAAGAATGGGTCCCATGGCCATTGGGTGACATCTTTTCCAGTCTTTGTTTAACTGCAGCGTTAGTGACATCAGCAAGAAGAATCTTTAGCTCTTTTATTGCTTTGTTCAGTCGCGTTTTATCTTCGCTGTTACAGGAAAGTTGCCAAACTCTACGAAAGCGGCGTTTTTCATAAATTTTTTGACGGATTTCAAACGGGAGCGGTGTATTCGCAAATGAATGCTTCAGTGTGGGTGTGCTTGTCCACGCTGCCACTTGGATCAGGTTTGTAATGTATAGACATGCATCGTCTACATCTTCAGCAGTTTTTAACGGAAGTTTGAGAGTGATATTTTCGTCGAGATATTCTCGGAAACCATTCCAATCGGTTTTAGCGTTAGTTAGATAGGAGCTATGGGTATCACGGGGTATCGCAATAGGGCTTACAGTAAGAAGTATTGGTGTGTGATCAGAAGATCCATCTAGGTTTGACTCGATTAGGAGATTTTGATGACAAATGCCTTTTGTGATAAAAAAGTCTATAAGATCAGGAGTTCTCTCGGTATCTGTAGGCCAATATGTAGGTTCTCCGATTGAAATGGTCGCTAGATTGTTGATCTCAGTACTACATTTTAATTCTCTACCTCTCGTAGTTGTTAACCTAGATCCCCAATGTGTCTGCTTAGCGTTCCAATCACCACCGGCTATGAATCGGTTTCCTAAAGCTTTGAAAAACTCCGTAAACATATTCTCCTTAATGGTGTGATGCGGTGGACAGTATATTGCTGAGAGGATGAGGGGTCCGGCACGATCATCGATCCGTACAGTTGTAGCTTGCAGGTACTTGGTTTCCCAAGACTCGAGTAGGCAATGCTTAATGTTCTCTTTAATTACTATTGCCGCACCACCATGAGCTTCCCCTTCGGGGTGTGAAGTTGTGTAAACGTAGAATCCACGAATGCATATGCGTGATCTTGATGTAGTGTGAGATTCTGATATAAGGCAGGCGTCAAGCTTATTGGTTCTCAAAAACATCTCAAGTTCTTTAGTGTTGGGAGCAAGTCCGTTTATGTTCCACGTGGCGATGTGTAGAGAAGTCATTTTGTCAGATTAGATATCAGGGTAGTTATAAGTCCCAGTAGGGAGCCTATTTGTTGAATTAAGAGATCCATTTTCTCACTTTGTTTGGCAAGTATATCTTCTAATTTATTAGATTGTTGGTGAGTAGATTGCTGTGTTGTTGGTTGCCTACCTTTGGCAATATCGGCATAAGATGTTTTGTGGGTGTTACTATGACCCTTAGTGTCAAAGTTGGTGGTAGTTGGTATGTTGATAACAGGTGTTTGAGAGGGTAGTTTAGCGCAAGAGGAGAGATTTTTGGTCCTTCGAGCTAGTATTTCTTTGTATATTTGGCATCCTTTATAATTAGCAGGGTGGTCGCAGCAGCATAAAGCACACTTGGCTGGAGTTGTCCTATTCTTTTTGCACTCTGAGGTTTTATGGTCTTCACCGCATTTCACGCATCTAAATGGTCTCATGCAGTTATTTTTGGTATGACCATATTGTTGACAGCGTTGGCATTGTACAATGAACTTTGATTTCCGGGGATCCTCAATCTTAATTTTTTGCTGCGCGATAAATGCAATGTTTTTAACGTCAGGATTGTTAATGCTAGGCTCGATATTGACGAAGAACGTTGAAGTCGGTTTCTTTTCGGGACCGTATCGTGCATTAATTATTTCACCTCTGACTTTGTTGTTGGTCGCTTGAACTGCCTCAACAATAGCTTCATGAGGTGTGAGGTGATGCAAGTTCTTAATGACAATTCGGTAGCATTTGGAGTCCTTAGGCGTAAAAGTATACCCTATAAGCCCGTTATCTCTGAGGAGATTGATAATTTTCTTATATTCTTCTGGAGTTTTCATTAGCACGTGAAGGATATTTTTGGTAATCATTTTAAGCTTATACCGTTTGCTGACTGACTACCTGCAGCCATTCATCCTATCGGCACGGTCACACCTTAGGATTAGGGTTATTTTTTCAGGTTAAGAGGTTGTCTTCCTCGCGACCAAGGCGACCAAGCCCAGGTCTCTGTTCTTGCGAGACATGACCACAAGGTTACGGGTGCGGAGATCATTTCCTACCTCCAACATAAGAAGCTGTTAGGCTTGCTTAGTAGGTTAGTTGACCGCCGCCTACGACTCGGCGTTTGTTGTTCAATTGGCACCACCCGAGGGGTACGTGTAGGGTTATGGTTAGGTAGCTCCTACGGACGCGAACAACATTACCCCCCTTAAATGGTACATAGTAAGAAACTAAACTGACATTGATTCCTAAACAAGGACCAAGAAATCCTTATAGTGGTAAATCCTCTATCTGTTTTTTTCTTCAATATTAGCGTCTGAATGTGAAATCGATCTTGGATACACGATTCTAGACCATATTATTTTTAAGACTCAAAGTGATCCGGTGAAGAAATATTGCCTATGAAAGTTTCCAGGGACATCCCTGGAAAGACCGTACGCAATTTTTTCAATAATAACTTGTTATTAGTAACAATATATGCCATATTTGTAGTATCAGTAAAATTAAAGAGCACCTTCACCAATGAAAGAAATACAATTTTCAATATTTAGATATATGTTAGACGTATAAATGAAAAAAAATAAAACTGACATGCGAAACTGTGAACTTGTCGCAAATTTCCTTCTTTCTGTGCAATCATATACCTACACATATAATATGTTAAAGGTACTTGATTGTTGAGGAGGGTGACAGGGGTAATGCCATCAATTACTAGACATCTTGATTGTCCTGCATTCAATTTATAAAAATCGGCACACCGTTTCGTACATCGCGATGCACAAATTGCAACTGTAATTTTATAAAGTAGTTGCAAGTAACTTATTGAAATGGTAAACTCGGGGAAAGACAAGTGTCTCATTTTGCCTTGCGAAGTTGAAAAAAATGATAAGTATTAGACATTTCTCAAATACAAAAAAACCTATTAAGCACGAGTAGAAATCGCACTACCAAGTTTTCGTATACATTTAGGCATTTGCAATCATTTAACGGTAAATAATAATACTATTAAAATATATGCAAAATTTTAATTTCTAGAAAGGAAATATACCGCCTACTATATCTTTCACAAGCGCATATTTTAAAAGAAATATTTTTGGTTATGTGATATACCTACAAATTAACGATTATTTTCTTTACTTGTGTTGCGAAACCTAGATTTTTGATTTAATGCTTCTAGGTCAACGGAAGGTTTTGATTTACTTACAAGTGTCAAAATATGCGGCGTAAATAGCCATATTTCTTGATTGCGTTGACTTGTTTTACAGCTTGAAGTGACCATAAACTTAAGTATTTGATATTGATTTCAATTTTATAACTCCACGGGTTTCTTAGATCTTGACAGAAAGGGTCTTGACAGACCGAGAGACAAACAACAAAGTGATTCTATAATTTGTTTTTCCTTTTGAGATGCGGAACCCTAAATATGACGTTCATATACCAAAATCATTGCCCACGAACACAGTTTGCTACGATCAAAAAAGTATGATAAGATATCAAGAAATAAATGAACAAACTGGTGCGAAAAAATGGGCTCAAATGGCGCAAAATAGCATACAAAAGGTGCACTGACAATGGCAAGTTTACGCGGGAAAAATTAAATTTGCTTCGATTCCGCGGTTTCACGTTCTACTTCACCGCATGTGCAGTAGCACGTAGAACTACTAAGCTTTAAATTAAAGTTTAATTTGTCAATTGTGAATTTAAAAAATCTGAAAATTCTAGGTGTTAGGGTTAAGTTAGAAATTTGTTTTTAAATTGTTTCACTTAACTTGCAACAACAATTTCAATAATCTACTAAAGACATTGCATTACTCAGTGGAGGATTTGCCGCATTGCTTGATTTGTTACTACTGTAAAATATTTAATAAAGTTTTCATATCTTTGGTGTCCAAAATGGTTCGATAAAATTAGGAAAAAATATGAAGTTGAATAAATCCTTTGAGTTAAAATTGTTGAGCACCTTGCACAACGACTTCACTAGCACCATTTCATTTTTTCATAAATTTCTTTGTGAAAAAGCAAAGAAAACAATTTTGTAGACTGTGATGCGATACGGTCGCAAGTTTTTAAAATTAAGACGTCTGTAATGGAATAGGATTTAAAGAAAGATAATAGTCTCTATCAACTCTTCCCACCACTCAGACTAATCTTACTCCGGTTTATTGACGTTACTAGCACTCATATTATTGCGTAAAGCACCATTATCGTTAATGTCTGCATTGTCACTAGGTCAGGTAGACAAATACTTATATCAAAGTTAGGCGGATCACTATCGGTACTAAATGTGCTGCTATATATTATAAAGGTCAAATGACGTAAACGTCTATAATCATTTATCAAACGAAGAAAAGCCTTGGTGGTGTCTGCACGAATAATATATATATATATATATATATATATATATATATATATATATATATATATAATTGTTTATTAATATTAAGATAATATAGTGAGGTACTAGTAATTTTGTTAATAAGGTTGTTCATGAAGTACTAGTCGATCTAGAAAGTTTTAAGCCAACGTCGATATAAAATTATATTATTTTTAAAGAAAATAATATTAAAATAATTAAATGGCTATACAAATTCACGTCTTTTTTCACTACAGCATACTTTTGATGCAAATGTCTCCACACAGCGATTCAAAAATGTTTAATGCTCAACAACTTGATAAACCGATCACAGCCTACATGAATTGCGAGATCCTACTATAGCTGTAAAGCTATTTGAGCGATTTTTTCTAAGGTGATGTAAATAAAAATATTTCACGCCAAATTCAAAAAAAGTAATTTTGTTTTACAAAATATTTGTACACGAATGTGAACATTTTTAGAATGTTTCATAAAATACGAAGTGGTTTTGGAGATAAAATTTATTAGTTTATCAAATTTATTAATTGTTCTTCCACATCGAACCATTATTTCAATATTTATAATCAATATAATAATATTATATATGTAATCAAAGTTGTAAGCCGGTTTTATATAAAAAAATTCGATGGAAAATAAAGTGAAATCAGTTAACAAGTTAAGAGTGTTAACCCTAAAGTTAAGCCAATCTCAGTGTAACGTTTGCTACGTTACTATAATTAGATAAGCGACGGAAGCAATTCGGAACGGTCCTTTTATTTTGAAAGAAACATTTTCTTTTACTTGTCCTTCGAGTTACCATTATTTTAATGCAATATACACATTTGTGATTAACTGAAATTGCAAACGGTAAAAATATTTATTGATTGTTTTTAGTAACGCTTTTTGATGTGTTGAGTAAATGTTTGAATAAATGTGTAAACCCTGTTGGCGATACATTTATCGTCTCCTTTTGATTCAGTTCTATATTCAGAATTAATTTAACTACATAACTGTATTCAATGTAATTTTTATACTATTACGGCAAAATTTAAAAATAATTTTTATCACTTTTTTCGTTGCATAAAATTGTAAAAATTAATTTTAAAGTAAAAGTGTGCAAAGGAAAATGTACAGCATGTCTAGTATTTTCAAAATTTGTCAAATATCACAGACTAGCTGTATCTATGACGTCATTCGCAAGTTGTTAGGAAAAAAGTTTTGTTTCTTTTTTCGTATATGGGGCTCCTACCATACCAAATTTCATCAAAATATGTCCAGTGCATTTTGCGTGATACTCGCTTACAGACAGACAAAAATTCTAACTGAAGTCTTTCTGGCTTTTTTATCGTTCTTTACACTAAATCAATTACTTATCATTAATTTTTTTCAATGTACAAAATTCAGTCTGATCCATTTTTATTAAATGTATGGATAATTATATAATAAAAATGTAAGTGTTATTAATTTGCAAATTTACTCTTCATAAATCAGTTTTGCACGTCTCAGACCATAAAAATTCATCTTGATTTCCATTGCTCTGGCTGGCGTTTATTTCGAAAGTCACTCTACCACATTTAACCATCAATTTTGACAATTTGGGTCAGGGTTATAAAACTGAAATCACCAAATATCGTCAATAGTTTGAACATATGCTAGGATCTGCTGTTTACAGTATATTCTCACAAATTGTATATTGAGTTCATTACTGTTTCTTTAATGGAATAATAAAAAAAATAGCCGAACTCGCTTTGAAAATAAATAGTGTGACGCTGTGTCAATGGAACTCAAAATTAATTTTCTGTCTCTCTTTACTGAATAAAAGACATTTATTTTATTGATAAGCAATTGAACACTTGTTGTTGTGATATGCCTTGATATAAGATCTATAGTGTATATAACAAATTGTGGCAATAGATCTCCAATCGCAGAGAGTTATACTGGATTGCCAAAGACTTATTCACATGTTTAAAAATAAATCAAATTTGCCAAGAATTAAGGTAGTAAAGAAATCATTGTTTATTGCGACTCCGATCGGACAGTCCGCGCCGAAGTGAAAAATCTTGCACCGGATATATTTTTATGATATTTTAGGGTTAACATACCGCAATATTATCAGAAAACTGTTGATTCATTGACTATATTACAAAGTGAGTCATTCTTTCAAAACTGCTACCATCTGCAAGTTTATCATCACTTATATTTACGATAATCAAGCTGCATCTTACATGCATTTAACTGAATTTATCATGGAGACGGCGTATACACACGAATACACGTCACCACTACGAGGATCCTTTATCCCTGAGTGAAATATTGAGGGCTGCATGGTTAAATCTATGCTAAAAGCTAAACGTTTCCATCGATGGGGTAGGCTTGTGATAAAGGAAGGAACTTGAAATATTAGCATAATTTTGTTAACAAAACAATCCATCATGTACGTAATTAGATAGATGTCTTGCTGACTCTTTGTCAAATACAGCATGTATTTTAAAAATTGCGTTTCGTATGAGTATTTTAGCTAGTCTGCTTTGCAGTTCTCCAATAAATTAAATTGTAAAATGTTTGGCAATTTAGTAATTCTTTTATTTATTGAAAAGGTGCTATAAATCGAAGAAAATTATTGTTGATGTTTTTTGTATATTTAGTTTGAGCCAACAATATTTAAATTATTTATTTTATGTATACATATCACAATTAAATAAAACTATGTGATCCAGTAATACCACGACCTAGGTTTCGTTGTAATACAACGTCAACAAAAAATAATAGGTCGTGGTAAAGAACTAAACTATTAGCAAAGATATATAACTTTGCTAATATCCCACCTAAAGATGTTGTAACACAACGAAACCTAGGTCGTGGTAAAGAACTTAAAGAAAGTAGAAATAATACTACATCACGTAGTTTCATTTAATTGTGAATAATAAATTTCTACTAAATTAACGCCAAATATATTCAATATACATATTCAATTATTTTGAAAACACGATATCATTCGTATTTTTTGTAACAAAAATATTTTTTTACAGATTGATGGATAAAAAATTGTATATAAAAAAACAATGAATTAAAATCTGAGGAATTTATAAAATATGCCAAAAATCTACCAATTAAAATTAAAAAATGTGAACAGTAACTGAACAGTAACTGGACAAAAAAATCAAAGCTAAAAAATAAGAGCGGAAAAATGTTCTTTCTCCGTCATTTAATATAACAGTCTTTCCCTATGGATAGCGCCCCACTGGCGGGTCACAAGCAAATTTCAGGTGGGCCTTGAAACCTTCTAACAGGACGACAGTCGTAACACGTACGTCTCGCAGTATAGTTCAGCCTAAATTAGGTAGCGACGTGATGTGGAATATAAAGCTGCTCACACGTTGAATGATGAATTATTCGTTATCCGACTCGTTGTGAACCATCATTTGTACAGCGCTTACAATCATGACCTGCTTCGTATAGTGATAATACGGAGATTAACAATAATCTCACTTATTTATTAACTGGGTATATATTAATTGCTTGAAAAAATAGATGTTACGGGAAGTCTAATTTTTTTTTGCGGGATCATATCCGCATAGTTACATATAACAATTAAACGTGTTTAATATTTATAGACCGATTACAAATTCACTTAAGACAAGCCTTCGTTGCGTTGACCGGGCCACGAATGCCTTGAATAAAAGTTGTAAATGTTTACGTGATATACAAATTTGTATCGCCGCGTTGTGCTTACTCCATTTGGGCGGCGCAGGAGGCGTTTATAGCTTCACGGCCTTTTAGTGGTCGCTCACCCAGAGTACAGGGGCGGAGATGGAGCAACCGACTCCGAGTCCGAGTGTCACTCGTCAGTCGTCACTGTAGTGTACTGTTCGTCGTTGCGTCTCGTGAGTTTAAAAAAAAATAATGAGCAAGTGTTTGAAAAGATTAGAAAGTATACCACCAGATTGTGTACAAAGCGATGAAAAAAATATAAGACCATATTTCGAATGAAGATTGATACTTAGTTTGACCGACTAGCTCCCTCGACAAGTACATATGAAACGAAACATCGAAAAATTGTGAGAAAATATGACGAGAAACACCTGAAACTTTTATTTACGTGTAATCATGATACGATGGACCCACGTACTCAATGGGTTATTTGCTGCGAAATATTGGCAAACGAAAGTATGCGTCCAGGTAAGTGGTCTCGTCTTATTGAAAAAAAAATCCCTTTTAAAAAACAAACCAATGAAATGTTTTCAAAGAAAATTATTGGGAATTAAATCTTTAATATTACTTCACAAAAATTAATTAAAATGCTACTTATATCTTATTGGCGAAAATTTAGTTTTACCGTTGATTAAAAATGCAGTTAGAGCGATGTTTGGAAAAAAAGAAGTGAAGGAAATTGAGCATATACCACTTAATAATAATACTATTTCACGAAGAATTGACGAGATGTCAGAATGGGCGGGGGAAGAGTTAATTCGGAGAGTGATAATTGGTAAATATTTTTCACTACAATTGGATGAGTCTACCTATATATAAATTCCATCTCAATTATTTGTTTTCGTGCATTATATATGGATAACAAACATGATGTTGCTCTGCAAACCAATTAATTATTAGGAACGGCCGAAAAAATTTAAAAGAATTTTATACTTATATAATAGAAAAAAGTTTGCGATGGAATAACTATGTCGGCATATGCAGTGATGGAACTCGAGTGCAGCAAAGGGAGCAGTGTCATCACAAGGGTTCTTGAACAAACCCAAATGCTTCGTGGATGCACTGTAACCTTCACAGAGAAGCAGTGGTTGCAATATCATTGCCCGATGATTTAAAAAGATTTTTAAATACTGCTGTAAACTTTGTAAATTATATTAAAACGCAACTCTTAGAATACGGTTATTTCAAAAGTTTTGCGAAGAGATGAGTAGCTTTTAGTAATCCCTTCTTCTGTATACAGAGGTACGTTGGCTATCAAGAGGAAAAGTATTAAAAATATTAGTGGAATTACGCAGTTAAGTTACAGTTTACCTGGATGGAAAAAATTAATATCTTCAATCTCTACTGGGTGGAGAATTCATTATAAACAGATTGCAAATTCTAAGTTTTATATATTGTTGAACAAATTAAGAATTCGCTAAGCCGTATCTTAATCCAGCTCATTGTTGTTTCGAAGAAAACGTGGTTTATATTCATCGATCTTATACTTCACCGCCTTTACTTAGGCGATATTGGGTTCAGTAAAATTACATTTAACGTTGTTTATATTTAGAACGTTTGGCTAAAATAACTCTGAGTCTTTCTCATCCGAATATTTAGTACCAAAAAAAAAGTAAATATAATACAATATTATATAGACCAACTCGCAAACACTAGCTTAACTTAATCTTTTTTAAAATAAACTTACATAAAATAGAAGCGAGTTTATAAATTATCTCTTTTTTTAATTTTTCCATATATTCAAGATCTATATATATAAATATAGTTGCAATCATTGAGATCAAAATATAGTCGATTTATGCGTAACCACCTATTTATGTATTAAGCCTGTTAAGAAAGCACGGAAGCGTAATGTATTTAGGCCTTAAAGAGGACAGTGATATTTTCATTTCGTTTACTATTTTTGCAAACATTCTTTCAATACTAAACTCTTTATTATCCTTTGGTGTACAATTAAATAAATTATTTATAATCACCAATATTTAAGCTCTAAAAATGTAAACTGTTATTTAAACATGGACATTGACGAAACAAATTATTAAATTTGTGTAATTTGCAATATATTCTAAAAGGTGGGAAAGTTAAGAAACATATGGTATACATAATGTACCATGAGAATAATCTACGTATATTTTACACTTTTGCTGTTTAAGATGATGCAGACGCCTTGGAAATAGATCAATAATTATTGGTTTAGGTAAAATATTTTTAATTATTGCTAAATTATATCGTAATTATAAAGAATTAGCATTTAAATTGCAAGTCAACTAACCACATATATGGATTTAGAGTGATTTAATTAATTTAAAGTGAAAACTGTGACGTACTTATTCCTTCTTGATGTCTAATGCGAACTGAAGGTAGTTAATTGTTGTTTTTTTAGTTTTTAGTGCAGTCCTTTAAAATCTAATTAAAATGTTACGCATTTTTGTACACTTAATATTAATTTAAGAAGCAAAATTATTTATTTTTGAGAAAACTACCCCACGCTTTTACATGCAAATATTATACACAATATCAAAAACATGGCTTACACTAAAATCCTTACTGAGCAGACAGAGAAAGGGGTTCGATATTTATTTTTATTGCATGGTGTTTAATGGCGTGTTTTTTAATTTCCTAAACTATTAATAAATTTTTAATTTTTACAGTTTTTATTTTTATTTTAATAGTATAATACATGTGCAAAATTTAGTGATACACGCGCAAAATTTTGAATAATTCGGAAGTCTGGAAGTGAGTGAAAATTTAAATGAATATTATTTATATATATCAAATTCATACTCAAATAAAGAGAATTATCCAAATGTATTAGACCTATGTCATCAAAAATCGATCACGACACTTGTGCTATTCAATACTGAGAAATTTCCTGGTATATCTTTAATTTATATGGTCAGATTCTAATTTCCATAAAGCTATACTAATTAAACCTATATAATTCAAATTGTGGGGGATATTATGGTGTATCTACCAATTCAATAGCCGGATTCTATAGGACCGTACAGGATATATATATTTCAAAATGGAAAGAGAATCATCAAATTTGGTTGAGAAATACAGGAGATATGAGGTAACATCCTTAAAAAATAACCTCCTTCTTTTATGAAGTGTATTAACAAAGAATTCTCAACTAAAATAAGTAGGACTACAAATAATTACGTTTCTGCCTGCAAGGTATTTTTAATATCTTTATTTAATAATTTCTGAATATAAAATCAGGGATATTAGCTATATTATGTTTCTTTACGACTTTAGAGTGTGTTGTTGGAAAACATTATAAATGAAAAAATCTAATATTTTACTAATTATTACAGAAGAATGACATACTTGCTTCACTCAATATTTATTAATTGGTTTTCATTTTCAAATATATTGTAGCCAAACGCTACATATGAATCAAAATTATGTAATTTCCTTAAGTGCCTCACGTGTGTGCTTAGGTCACATCAAAATAATACTTTTGCAAAGATGAAATAAAAGGGTAAAACTGGTAACTAATTTTCATATATATACTCAAATAAATTTTTAATTTTAGAAATGGTGGTAACAAAGGTTCTGAAATGTATATTAGTTTGCTATTTGTAAATACACTGAAACTATAGGATGCACATGACTATTTCATAGCAATATATAAATAGACCTCTACAGAAACTGTTATTTTTCTTAACTCTAATGACAGAATTTAATTAATAATGCTACCTGATACCCTCGATAGGTTGAAGACTTACTGACAAAATTGGAAAATAAATATTTCCGCACACATTCCATTATACAAAAATTGTATATTTATATATCAAAACTCTTATAAACATAGTTACTATAACTAAGCTGTTATAACACCGTACACATTCTATTATATAAAAACAGTATATTCATATATCAAAATCTTTTATATGTAGTTGCTATAATCAAGCTGTTATGACACCGTGTGACATTAATAGACAAAAAACACGATTACATGTTACCATAATCGTTTGAAAAAATTAGTAATAACGTAAATTTACAAGTCAGTCGACACATGTTGCCGAGTAATAAGAATTTTTTTTTTGAAAAGTTAAAAGAAGTTTAAGATAAAAAAGCTGCCGACTATGTTAAATGTAAATCCATTGTTTTACTTTAACTAGCGATACGTGCTTTTAATTTTTAACAAAATGTACTCTTTGTTCATAATCAGTTGAGTGAAATTTATATCAATCCGGAAAATTTTGTACGAAAAGAAACTGTTTCTTCCGAATAATTATACACGTTTATACAATATTTATCAAAAATATTAAAAAAGATATTTTAATAATGAACTTACTATAAAAATTTTATGACTGTCCTAATTTTATTATTTCTAGCGACTGATATAAAATAATTAACGTAAATTCGATCACAAATGAGAGTGCTTTGGCAGCAGTGTCCTGAGTGACAATTTGCTAAATGATGTCTTTTAATTATTTAAATATAAGATTTGTTCAAAATAACATTCCAAATCAATATAATGTATTCCAATCAGGCTGTATTCTATAAATAAGGGATTACGAACTCTTAGACAAAAGGATAAAGAATTATAGCATAAAATAATATGACAAATAACCTCATTTAACACTTACGTCCTATTCTCGCACAAGAATCAATAACAGTGATTGACAAGCTTTGAGCTTCATTTAAATATTTGATATACGTGTATAAAATAAGGAAATATAATTAAAAATAAACAGCTGAAAAGTAATGTGCTTAATAAAAATATGCACATTGACCTAAAATGTTTATGTAAGAGGCTAAACCTAAAATTTAAATTTTTTCCAGAAATCATTTCTTTCATGATAGCTGCAGGAATCTTTCGCAAAATCCCTGTAGGATCGCAAAATCCTGCAGGAATCTTTCGCAAAATTTTGTAATTACCTTCAATCGGACTAATGAACCAGGATACTTCTGGAAGAGAATAAGTAAAGCGACGTACTCAGCCAATAACAGTGACCTATATAATTTGAAAAATCTTTTGCGCTTATCTTAATTATTGCTCGGGCAGACATATCCAAATTAAGGTTTTCAAAATACAAATGTTTAATAATAGTGTAGGGTATCTGAAAGAAATATTAAAAACCATTGCGAGTAATATGTTTTATAAAATAATATAAATAATGTAAAATATTCCTTATCATTATTACATACAGACGCATTTTCAACTACTGGATAAATCTCTCTCCCGACAAAATTTAAGATGCGTGATATAAAAATTAAATCATATTCTTTCGACACGATGATATAATCCATAATGAATGTGACACGCAGTACTTTTTTTCTCATGTCCCAATGATTTTCGAGTATTTCTTAATATGTTTTGGAATAGATTATGCTTTGACAAATTGAAAGGTACACATCTGTCGACAAATTAAACTGAAACTAAATTTAGATTTATTTTCAGTTTAACGGAAAGATAAATGTGACATACAAAATAGATAACAAATTTAGTTCGACATCAAATCCATTATGAAAACGCCAATAAGGAAAATAATTTAAACACTAGATTTAAAAAAGTAATGCAGACACACTTCACAATTTGAGATGAATACAATTTAAATATGTTTTTGTAAATCTTGCAGCTTCTTTTATTTAATATTTATTACTAAATTATAGCTAACCGTTAAATATTTTTATTAAAGCACTAATGTTCTTAATAGTAAAAAAGAAGGATTAACTAAATAAACTAAATATCTACGCAAAACACCTTTTCGCGATTTAACGCCATCTAGGAGGGATTAACTGAAAAGAATTAACTGAAAATCGGTATATTTGGTATTTGAATTTATAGCGCTATTAAACTCTGTATTTTTACGACCCCAAAAATAAATAAATAAAATATTTTCGGAAAGCCACATGAGCACATATTTCGTAGAGTAACAGGTAAATTGTGAGACGAATTTTGTGCATATTTGTTTTGTTATGTGGACCATTTTTGTATATATCTTAATGTATATAATAGTGAAACTATTACAAATATTAGTGTAAATTGGAAAACAGTTATTCAAGTCGAGCGAGCTCTTCATTTTGTTCGTACAAATATTTTATTCATTATTTATAATTGACTGATATCTTCGATAAACTTAAACCGGACTTCAAATGTGAGTATAGTAAAAAAGAACAGTATTGCTATTTAAAAGCTTCTTTAAAGAAACCAAACTTACTTTTGTTTGATCTTAAACAATAGTTAAATATTGTGAATTTTGCGAAGATTGTGAATTTTAAGATTACTGAAGTATTTCGGAAAATGCAAAGGGAAATGGGCGGTGAAAACATTGACACGCGTTTCTCTTCAATATGGACAAAATTAATATTAAAAAAGAAAAAATCGTTTTTAAAATTATTATCTTATAGCTCGTTTAAATTTTAAGATGTTTTGCAAAACTATTTTGGAGAAATGCCGCCAAAGGAAGTTACTTCCATATTTTAAAGCTTCAAGGCTCTAATATGTGGACTAATGAACCGATATTGACCGTGTTTTCGATGGTTTCCTTGAAGAAGTAAGAAACAATTTGTTTGATTTTTAAATTGGCATAATATTTCAATGAGTAACATTAAGATAACTTAGAAAATAATTATTGCGTATGATATTATATAAGAAAAACTAACTAACAAGTAAATGAAAACAAGTTAAAATATCGCTTAATCGACTTCTTCTATGTGTCATATTTTCACAAGATAATAAATAATGGATAAGATCACTTTTTTATATAATGACTGTATCAAAAACAAAACATTATATTTATTTGAATTTAATAACAAAGCGTTGTATTTATATGAATTTATGGAACTTTGTTTAAAATTGTACTAAAATAACTATTTAAAATGTTAGTAATTAAAACGCAACATAAGGAAATTTTATTTAAAATATTAGCGAAAAAAATGTCTTAGGTAATATGTAATATATCTTTTTAAGAATGTTAGAAACAACCATTTATTTGAATATATTTTCACTGGCTTATTTTACACAGATAGACGCGCACACATATATACATACATACCTCTTTCCGTCCATTACGTGTCTGCATGTGAACCCAGACGATTTTATGTGTGTCTGAGTCCAATTGGATAAATGTTGCATGTTTTGCTGTTAACGTCAATACATTGTAACAGAAGTCATAGTTTTCTTCTAAATACGTCATATTACATTCCATATAATAGTCAAATCAGGATCGTGTTTAATTTTTTGTAAAATTAAACATTATTTACGGAATTGAAATTGGGCACATGTGATTACTTTAATTATTTTACTGTTTTTCCACATTAAGAAGATATAATGTGGGAAGTAAACCGCTATGTTGGATGAAAATTTACAATAAAGAATGTGAGAATAAATCTATAATTTTACTTTGCCACATCTCGTTCGAAACTGTTCACGTTCTCTCTTATTAATATTTTATATCAACCAGGGTCAGGGTTACGTAGCTTTATACTGCCTTACTCACCTTGTATAATTCGAAACTATCCAAGCCTCAGCTATGATGTGACGTAAATTATCTTCTTTCCATTAATTTTAATATATTTTTGTAACAATTTTATTTATCTTAATGTATTTTTTTTTATTTTCATCTGTATCGTTAACCTTTTTCATGTTAAAGAAATTCAGTAAGTTTTCATTCGTATCTACTCATGTATTGATATTGTTATAGTTTTTTCCACGTTTATATTAAATAACCAAACTGTATCAATACATCGTAAATTATTCCCAATATACCTCCCATTTCTTACTCAAAATTGACAGATGTTTTATTTCAGTTTGTATAAGTTTCAGTCTGATCTTATCCATTCTGTTTTGTTCACAATTTTTATTTCAACGGCAGAAAAGTAGATTATTTGCTTTTTTGCCCATTTTAGTGAATAGATCAGAGGATGTGCTACATATAATTTTTAAAAAATTATTTTTGAATTCCTTATAACTAGCGTTTTCAAACGACATTCTATTCTATATACAGAATTTAAAAAAGAAACTGGTACTTCATTTGCCACTCCTAAGTATACTACATGAGCATAATAAATTGCTAGTACCTGCAAAACATGCGTGTCATATTGACATATGGGTAAAACGATACCCCACGTAATATAATCAATTTAAAATGTATAATTCGATTACTTGATTTCCCCTCCCTCCCTTCCCCTCCTATAGCACCATAATATTTCAGCGCATCAGCTGCTATTAAATATGCGAGTTGATATGATTTATTGCTTGGCCAAATTTTAAGTTTCTACGTCAACGTATTTTTGAGAAAATAGCCGATAAATGCCGACATGCGAGTTTGTTTATAAAGGTCACATTTTTACTTTTGAGATAAGCAGCCCTAAAAAAAAGAACAGATAGTGTGAAAGTATTAAAGGCGAAGAATGAGAAATGCGCGCAAAAATATTTTTATTAAAAAGATTTTCCAATCTTATAACTAGCAAAAAGTTATCGTTTGCTTTGAAAGAGCAAACGATAAACTGCACAATGTAAAAAACTAAAAAATAAAATCGAGTACGTAATGTGTACCCCCAGCCCCGCCCCCAAATTACCATATAAACATTTTAAAGAGTAAAATATTATAATACTGCTTGATATGACCTGCTTATTACTAAGCCAATTTTCAACGTCAGACACTTCATGGAATTTATATGGGTTTTAGATGCGGAAATAAAACTCTAGAACGAGAACAATATTCAAATCGCTTTTCCCTTTTTAGATACGGAATTTTTAGAATATACCTATATTCAAATACGGTGAACATTTGAGGGCGCGGCGTGAAACTGTTCAAGACGAAGAATGAGAATGGCGATCAAAACTTTTTATGTCGATATAAACATGGAAAACTTTTGCACTGTCCTGTTGTATAAAAATAAGAAAAATGTATGTTGAAGAAATTTTAAAGACTGATTTGAGTGCTCAAAAATGGTGTATTATGATGGTTCTAAAAACCTTAGAAGCGAAAAAAAGCGCGACGATGTATACAGAAATTGGAAGAACAGTGATTGGGATTTGGTGAATAGGATAATACCCAAGATGAATCTTACATTTACGAGTGTGACTTGGAAGCATTTGCAAAATAGAACAGCAGTCAAGTAAAGGAATAAAAGGCAGCTAGTGTGCGTCGATTGATGTTTGAAACAATTAATGCTTTTGTCAAAGTTAACATTATAATGATCGATCATAAACCCTAATTCTCAGATCAGATCAGGAATCGTAAGACAAAGGGAAATCGATGGATCTTCTAAAAAAAAGACATATAATACTGCTTCGAACAATTAAAAACTCCTGAATAAGTATCCTGAACAAAAATCCTGAATGATAATCCTAAATATATATATATATATATATATATATATATATATATATATGTGTGTATGTATAGTTTCATTAATTGTTCATTAATATTGTACGCATTACGTACTGAAACTATTTGTGCCCACCTTATATATCCTCACTAACAATAAAATAAACTAAGTAGATGATGCGGGAAAAACTATAGAAAATAAACTGGTATTTGTACCGATATCAAGAAACAAAAAAAAATATTTTATGTGTATATATGTGCTAATTTACATTAATATGACCGAATATTTTACCTCTTCATGTCTTTTTTCTTGTTTAAGTCTTTTTTTTTAAGTATATAATATTCTTGTCAATCCTTTTTTATTTGCAATAAAAACATTATTTTCTTTACGTTTTGGAATGAATAGCTAATATTAAAATAACAACAAAAGACGAATGTCAAAAATTTGATGAATATCTAAAATTAGAACAAAAGGCTTACCCAGATAAATAGAAATACTAACATCTTTTTCCTTAAAAAATGATAATTTGTATTTAAAAAAAATATGACAGTTATACATGACATATACATTAACAGTTTTAATGTTATTAAGATCGTTTCCACAAAATGAATCCTTTCAAATATGCAAATAGCAAATTGCTGATAAAATATCATTTTTTACTCGTTCTTTATCGGGTATTTTACTCTATCAGAAGTATTTTGTATTTCAATCGACCGATTATATTTGTACACAAGTATCGTCAAAGTTTTCAAAACTCTATGGAAACGTGTGACACATTCCTTTAGAATCGAGATGTGTTCTACAAGCCTTGTGAATTCCACGTGGAAACAGAATAAGAAATAGAAGCACAGGAACTTTTAAACGTCGCATACGGACAATAAATGGACTTTACTGCATGTTGCCCATGTTTCGGTGACCGATATATATATATATATATATATATATATATATATATATATATATACATATATATATATATACATACATATATATGTATAAATATATATATATATATATACATATATATGTATATATATATATATATATATATATATATATATATATATTTATAATCTATAACATGCACCACTCAATTGATCCCGTTATGGAAATAGTAAAATAAAAATCATTAACATTTCCTAAAATAAGTAAAAACGGAATATAATTGTTGGTTCACTAATCCGGTTGTTAGTTATCAGGTTGCTCCTTTTGAAACGTGGATTTCATATATGGTAGACAAATATATTTTGCTAACGAATCATACAATAGTATCTAACTAAACAAATATAAAAGTTTTATTGGTTCAAAGTGTTATTGAATTATAAAGTTTCATTTTGAGAATTCCAGTCGAAATATTGGCAAAGTTGCTGTTAAATTTATGGTTAAGGAAAATTTTGACTAATTTATGATTAATCAAAATTTATCTTGATTACTGACCTCGTGTCTTAAATATTAACACATTGTCAGATATATTATAAACTTATAATGTGTGAACTTGTTTTGAAATAAATAATCATGAGGACAGCAGCTATTCATACGATAAAACATTATAAATTCTAGTTGGTTGCATACTTATTTTATTCCACTGACCAATATATATATATATATATATATATATATATATATATATATATATATATATATATATATATATATATATATATACATATATTAAGAATTTCAGAACACATTTTCTAAAAACCAATATAACCTTCTCAACTTTGGCATAGCCAAGTATTAAATCAATTGTAATTAAACAAATTTCATTGTTGTCATGCCATGACCGCATTTTGATTGCTCTATAAATATCTTTACACCCTTCCAAAGATTAAACGCGACTTAACGCCACGCAGATACCAAAACCATAAGAAAACAATGGTTCAGAGAATATATCGCAAATTATCTAAGTTGCTGGCTCTTGTTTGTTTTTATGACAGAGAATTGGAATTTTTCTATTTAGGATGGAAGAATGGAGTTTGCGGTAAAAAGTCATATTTTCGTGACATGGGTTTTTTGCCAGCGTTAGCACCAGTCAAAACTTTGCAATCTGAGCAATATACACATACAGTTTTATTTCACCAAGAGAGAATGAGTTCTATTGATCAATTTTTTGGCGATATTTAGATTTTTCAGTCTTCCTGGTTTTCTAACATCTAATTTCAAGGAATATCCATTTGCAGTAATTATTGCGTCATAAATCCACCCGCAGCTCATGTCATATAATATAAACCTAAAATGCGTGTATACATTTAATTTGAAGCAAATTAAAATCAAAAACTTACCTTTCTTATAAAGAGCACCATTCAAACTTCAATTATGGCAATGTTTTTGAAATCATTTCTTAATCTTTATTTTCGACTTTACACAGGACACTTGAATAAAAGAAACAAATCTGATACGCTTACTATAGTATAACAAGAAATACGATCAATTGACTTTTGTTTTTTTTATGGAAAAGTTACTGTATATTTAAAAAGAGATAATTTTACACGGGAAAAAACCTAGGTTCATTATTCGTAATTTTATTTCCTTATTTTTATCTTACATCATTACACACACACACACACACACACATATATAAACACATAGTTATAAATATATTTTTATGTGTGTGAGTGCACGAGTGTGTAAACGTGGACTACCACGTACACGGTATTTCCCTTCCTTTTCAACGCGGATGTAGTGTTAATAAACACACGTACAATATGAATACGGGGATAGAGTTATTAAAAAATAAAACAATTTTTGCTCCCAAGACTATATTTAGTACATTCGTCTAAAATGAACGTTCTATATATCCTATTTTACATTCTTCATAGGTTATGGCAAATTTCAACCAATTTCTTTTTATTATATATATTATACTAAGTAACAAACCCTGAGGTGATGCCGATTCTCTGCCCGTTCCCTTATCGCAAAGGATGAAAAGGAGAAAGGTGGAAGATTGAAAATAGCGCCCAACTCCAAGTACTTCGCTAGAATAAAATATTATTACCCAGCCGTCTACGAGTATACACAATTCTCAATCGCAAAATTTTGATTGATTCAAAATGTTACTATGATTGATTTCAAAATTTTACTGCGTGAAAATTTAATTTAAATAACACAAAGAATTACGTATTTCTATAGCGGGCGGTATATAAGTAATGCCAGAAGAAAAAGATATATACATATATCTGTATATATTTAGGAAATGTATTTATCTTAAAAGCATTTTCTAAATATATACAGATATATGTATATATATATATATATATATATATATATATATATATATATATGTATATATATATATATATATATATATATATATATATATATATATATGTATATATATATATATATATATATATATATATATATATATATATATACACATAGACATAAGTTGAGATTATATTAAACATCAAGGAAAATTTATATAATTAAACTACATTTGAAGTTAATTTCCCATAATAAAAAAACTAGACTTTTTCTTAGTCGTTACACTTAGTATACTATATATACTTATGTATACTTAGTGGTCGTGGTTGGCAGAACGATCAACTCCGATAGCGTACTGAAAAAAATTAAAAAGGAAACTTTTATAGAGCAGAAACAAAAAATAGAAACTGGAGCGGAATCTTACGAAAACCCGGCAGGATTAAAACGCGTCATTAAACAATTTAACGAACTTCGAAGATTAAGTTCTCGTTAAGGGTAGTTTCCAGATTAATATTTTAAAGGCTTTCTCTATGACATGGGCATTCTAAAAGGAATACTTAGGTTTTGTTATCTACCTTTTCGTTACATTAATATAACTTATCAGTGAAATTCAATTGAAAACTTGTGACATGTCACATTAAAGGTTTGACCTCATGTCATAATTTAATATAATAAATATAAAATACACAATTTAAATAAAGCCTATTAATTACGAGTAGAGTTCATAGTACGAGAGCTATATATAGAGGTATAAAACATTTATAGGTACATAGTATGTCTAATACCTTTTAAGCGTGGATGATATTATTATACAAAGTCATATCGCGTACGAAAGTAACATTATCCCCATTAATTGTATCACACAACCAACAATTTTTTTCCAGACGTTTTCATTAATATTTCTAGAACTGGTTCATATATAATAAGAAGAAAAATAGTTTTATAATCCTTGTAAATCTCTCTTTTAATTGATGCTAAATAAAAATGTGGAGTCCTGCATTTACCCTCTTCACATATTTCCATACAAACATTTCTTGGAAAATTAGTAATTCTAGAGTATTTAGTAACTTTTGCGTATTTAATATCTGTATGTGTGTTAATAATCTTTATAATGTCAGTTACAAATCTTGTATGTCAAATGGTTCTGCAGAAAAGCCATTGTGGCAAACGGACCGTCGAGAACGCACGTTAGTAAACTTAAAATATTTTCCTTTTTTTCTGTTTAAGTACGAAGCTCTTAGAACGGGGAGAACCTTTAAAATTCTACGTAACTATTGAAACCGGAACCAGTATGAAAAATAGTTTCAGAAACTTATCAATGATGGATTGGTAACTTGATACGTAAGAATGCTTCTCAATTATATATTATTATCTAAGGATGTTGGGTAGAAAAAAAGTAATACAATATATTACTATCGGCTATCATCTAATCACAAATTTCTTCACGTATCTCTAGTTTCTTAATTTATATCTATCGAGCGACCTTCCATGTCGTTTAGATGAAACTGGTTAGAAAATTGATAATTAAATTGCGTTCGGTATACCTGTGCATATCTATATGGGTTACATAATCACAAAGCATGGAGATGAGCATATGTCTTATTTTTTGTCAGACCGTCCACCGTTTTATTAATACCCGTATTTCTAATCCATAGTTCGATGTAAGTGTAAAAATATAAATCACTAAGAATATCTCATGAACATTTTAATTTACAAAATTCGAGATATTATGTAATGAATTCATTTATATAACTTGATATTAGGAAGATTAAAATGAAAAAAGCCATTTATGTACGAATTTCGGCAATTTGTACCAAATCTCGAAACTGATGACATACTTTATCTCTAGTTCACCATCCATAGAACTTGGGTATGCGTGTTCATCTTACGTTAGTATAATTTTGTTATAAATTTGTAGTTCGAGTAACTATTAATTAACAATCACTGAGTCTCAGCGCACTGATACCAAACTGTGATAATAATTAAAGTTATATTCCCATTGAATCAAGCAACCCGTTCGTTATTTTTATAGAAAGAGGGATGGAAATAAACAACAGGGATAATACTAGAAATTAATCTAATTTCGGTAAATAATTAATTAAACTGAAATAGGGTTCAAAGTTCGAATATTATTCGATTTCAGAAGCAAGTAGAATTCGAAATATGAAACAGATTTCAGTTTAATTAATAATATTTATTTAATTTTACGTATCGTGTGACAGATATTATAATATCTAATATATCTTTTTAAATCGGCTATGTACAAATACAAAAATATTACTAGTTTGATCACGTATAACAAAATGGTACAACACCATAAGCCGTTTTAAGCTACATTGATTCTAAATATAATAATGGAACTATAAAAACACCGAGATTTTCGTCTAAACATTGCATGAGAAATAGTAGTAACAAGGATTTATTTATTTATGTACTTTAATGTATACAATTGATATGTATGGCAAACTTATTGCTACGAGAGCGATCTGTTGCAGCTAACAAAAACACCAGTCCAGTCCCGGTTGACGAGCGGCCGGAAATCGAACCAGGATCCGCACCGTGCATCGCCCCGTCCAAGGTTATATCCTTGTGATCTCTCCAACAGACTACGGCGACAACAATGTTTTTATGTACTTAACTACTTACTGTTATGGAAATATTACAGTAGGTGTACATACAGGTTTCAATAATGTAAACAAATAAATGAAACAAAATCAAAAATATTAAAACATATAAGGTTTATACAATTTACAAGTTTATTCTTACTCATTATAAACAAATCATACTTTGGTACTACTTGGATCACCCAGCTGTATACCTCTGGACAGTGGAGAATTTCGATATAATTCGATGCCGATATAGCAAAAACACAAGCACAGTTAAGCAAGTATAAAAAGTGAGAATTTTTCCAATAACAATTGAAAAAGAAATTTCAACAAAGAAAATTCTGTTCTCTGTTGTAACGTATAATATGCAAGGATGCTGAAGAAAAAATAGATAGGAAATATAAAAATGAAAAAACACAAATATCGCATAAAGATATTTTAGATATGTTCAGTTTTCAGGCTGTGTTTAGTTTCATGCGTGCTCATTAAGGTCTTGCATAGTTTGTTAATTGGGAAAATACATAGGATTACTTTAGCCTTATGCGATGTAAATCCAAGCCTTCTTAAGTCTTCTAAATGACTTTTTCGCTATATACTCCACATAACCACGAAAATTCAGGCACGAATCCAATTTAATTCCTAAATCAACTACCTTAATATGTCGGCATTAAATTGTTTTGCTGTCCAGAATTCCTAACCTCTCGTATTCTTTACTAACGTATGTTTCAAGAAATATAATTAATTAGTGTGCAGTACAAATGCCAGATTTTTATAAGCAAGAGACCAGAGCAACTTTATAACTGATATTGTAAAACCGACATTATCAATACAACCGGATAATAAAACTAAATGAGGTTCCTTCATGTAGAAAACTTAGAGTTAAAAATAATATTTCCTACCATTTCACGAAAAAAAATCCGCTCAATATATTATTTTGCACATATTAATATATGTTATGGAAAAGTATTAACGCATTAACAAATAAAATGATTAAATTGACGAAATTCCTCTTTTAGGTTAATACATCAGGCTCACGTTTATGTTATATTAAAATTACTGCAAATAATTAAGAAAGGTAAAAAATGTAATGGAGGATACGTAAAGAGTTCATTTATTTAAAATATGTATTAAATCCATTTCAGTTAAATATATCTTGTAACCTCACTAGATATTCCCAAAAGATCTGCTATAAACTATGCGCACGTGTAGTTAGTACCAGACTTTATATCGCACCGCAGGTTTGCCTTTGTTCAGCGTTTTAGAGTTATATTTGCAAATCTTAGGGTATAAACATATTCATGACGTAAATTTTACCTTAATGCTTTCTGGAGCACGTGTTCGTATACACTTTTCGTAATGTTTATTATTTTCGTGGAGACCTGAATTTATATGTAGATAAATCCGAGTACAAATAAATAAATTCAAGTTGTATCTTGATACGGTACTAAGTAACGTTATTTCTGTCTATTTCATTTTAAAAAACTAATTTGGAAATTTAAAACTTCGTAGACCGTACTTATCAGGGAATTCTTAAAGTAATATTTGAGAATTCATGGGCTACTCAAAATACTTAATCAAGTGAATGTTTAATATACAAATAGCAATAAAGTTTCAAATTTTTAATATAAAATTTATGTACATTCGTTGATTATTTTATAACATAAAATATACAGAGGTATATTATAATCGGATTTCGTATTGGTATTAATTAGCAATATTCTCATTTTGTTTTAGATTTTACTTCCAAACCTCTTCAAAAATATTGTCTTAATAAACTGACGTTACAATCGGAACAGAATGTTTTTGAATAATTAGCTACATCTGCAATTAATATTGAGCACCAATCAAAACATTAAAGATTATGAAACTATCTCGAACAAATACCCCTTATAACGACTATTTTTTATGATGGAATCCAAACTGTTAATAAATACGATGTCGTTCATTGCCAGGCAAAATATCATTTTCAACCGAAAGGCGATGATGTCAGATTATAGAAAACTACGCGGTAATCCCCGTAAAAAGATGTCACTGCTTTATTTGTTTATGCTATTCCACATCGAGCCCCAGGTAAAACGAAAAGCAACAGACGCGTGTCATAACGCATGCAATTTCCAATATTTTCCACAAAAACTATAAGAGCTCCGATTTTCTAAAGCGCAAAATATAGTAGGTAATTTTTACTGAAATTTTACAAATAATTGAGAGCAGAAGTTGGTTAATGTTAACATGTAATAATATCGTGATAATATTAGAATCAACCCCCAGGTGTCCAGGTTTGCTTTACCGTTGAACCAGCTTATGTGGTTAAATTTTACAAATATGGAAAACGAATTACTATTTTTTACTTAAAAGAGTGCAATAAATATATTCTGTACAATTCCTTTTATGTTTATTTGTCAATTGTTACTCTAAAAAATTGTAAATCGCCACCACAGGCATTAAGGATACAATTGTTTAAGCAGTCTTGGATGTAACATACCGAATGTTTCATTGAGTTTAATAAATAACTACGTAGGTATTAGTTGAGCTAAAGAAATACCTGTTATTTTTGTAATATAAAAAAGCCGGGTTACTTAATTCGTTATATTTTTAAAAATACACACATATCTACGAAGATTAAATTTCAATATTTAATATAATGTAAAGTTTTCCATTAAGAGCTGTAAATTAAAAAAAGAAGATGTTTTCTCAGAATCCACAATAATTTAAATGTGTCACAAAAATTTCAATTCCCACTTACATTTTTCCATATTCGATGTCACCCATCGGCACACAGCGGAATCCTTATGGTGTATGTGTAAAGATATAATAAAGCCTTTGTTTTATATAATATACACTAATAATAATAAGGGAACATTAAAGAACCAGGTCGGTGTTCCTTTCCTTGTCTATCTGTAGTAGTCATATAATTTATTAACCATTAAACATAGCTTTAATACAAGCGAAATCATTTATTTTTGAGAAAAAGCGCCTCGTCATTTTACATTCAAATACTAAATTCGGTAATATATATGGCTTACACTAAAATTCTTACTGAGTGAGGAGAAAAAAGAGGTTGGATAATTATTTTTTTGCTTTCTAGTGCAGTATTTTATAAAAGCGTGTTTTTTTTAAAGTATTAATTTATTTTTACTTTTTTAGCATTTTATTGTTATTATACGATTGTATTTTCCTAATTTTATGAAATTATTGTATTGTCATCGGTTTTTAATATGTATGCAAAATTTTAAATAATTCGGATATCTAATAGTGGGTAAAAATTTAATACAAAAATTCCGTTTTTTTAGTTTTTTCGAGTAAATTTTTTTTTTTAATTTATGAAATTATCGTATTGTCAACAGATTAATTCATATTGATACAACAAATAAAAGTGAATGAAATTTTGTTTCAAAAATTCCATTTCATAATTATATAAAAGTCGGGCTAGTAAGAGCGTGTTAAAAAGGGATTTTTTTTATAAATTATCATTTCTTTCCGCAATAGAAATATTTCTTATAAAGAGGAATTAGGACTAGATTCGTTTCTTTACAAAGGCCAGCTAATTATTTTCCAAACAAATTTCTAATATCATTTTGAGTATATCAGCAAAGTTGCCTTTAAGAAACATTCTCTAATCAAACACCAAATTCAAACCGCTTCCAAATAACTATAGATTAGAATGATAATCCTGTACCGATGAAACATAAATCAAAACTTATTTTTCAGACTTATCGACAGATGAAGAAAACTGCACAAAATACGAGTCGATTTTTTTATTTTGAAATACTAAACTATTAATTTTATTTGGCACAAAATGATTCGACATATAATATAACTTAGACTGATATACAAACGTAAATTTAATATAAAATTTACATTTACACTCAATTCATTTCTTGGATGTTTATCCCAAAGGGTATATTTAAAGAAATATATAGTGTACGTAGGAAACTCCTGATATACAAGGACATCTTTTTCTATCGTTTTCCCGAGGTCATTTTGTAGGATAACTTAAATTGCCATCATTTCTATTCTGTATTATAAATATGTCTGGTTCGTAAAGCTGCAGGTACGGACAATCATGTAATACCTCGGGAAGGTGTTTTAAAAACCAAAAGCAAAATATGCATACAAATATTCAGAAACATAATAATAGTGTTATCTTTCCCACAAAGATGTATTTAAAAGAAAATACCGAAGAATGTCCTCAATAAATAACAAAATATTTTACTCAAATCTCATAAATGCTCCTGACGTAATCAAGACGTATACGTAGGATATATATTCATATTATATATATATGTATATATATATATATATATATGTATATATGTTTATATATATATATATATATATATATATATATATATATATACATGTGTGTGGTTTTAGCAGCATAGAAGTGTATTGAATATCAGAACTGATTTGCCCTTATATACTATCGATCTATAAAAACTGTGGAAGCCACACGCAAGTGAACTTTTTATTCTACTTCGGGCATTATTAAAAAACAGAAATTTCCTAAACCATATACATAAATCACAGGTCTACGGTAATTAGGGATCATCAATGAAAATTTCGTGAAAACGAACCTTTTCAATGGTTATTAGGTTCAAATAAATTTTATCGAATTGACTACGGCTATACACTGAGTAAAAAATTGTTTTTATCACTACTACTATTTTGTAGAGCTATAATAAATGGGTGTTATATGTATTAACTTTCGGAAAATCAACCAATAAGTCGTAGAACCAAAAAGCTCTATCTACGTTAAGTAAATAAACAAAATATATCAATTTCCAGGCATTTTATGTTAGTTACGAGGAAAGGTTGAAAAATCCCCATTATGGTGAGAAAGAGGGGAGATATATTTTTCGTTTAGCACCACATTTATTAAAGATTCATTAGCGTTATAGGAACATATGTGAGATGCACAGTATACGATGGCCTGCTCAGTAAGATAATTATCAGATATGTGGAAAAAACTTTTTCACAAAATATCCGCTTATAGAAGAAAGAGCTTGTTACTAGAACTATTTTACTATTAAAAGCTCCATTTTATGGATATTACGCAATATTTAACTCATGGCAAAAGTCAAAGCCTGCAAATAGGTTCTAAGAAAGCATAGGTTTTCTCACAACAGACGCGTCGAAACTTTTTGAACCAATGTGGAACCTCTTCCTATTTTATTTGAAGCGAATTATAAACAAAGATGTAAGTTGGAATCCTTACACACTGGAGTTAAAATAAGAATCGATGCAATAACATAAGAATGTTACCCCATTTCCTAAAAAGTTTCATATGTGCGAATCGGTGCGCGGAATTGAACAAATGTGGCCACGAATCACTCACTGTTCCATTTAGTATATAGTCCAAATTTAATCCCCAGTAACCAATAGAAGAAAAAATTACAGTATGCGAAAATGTAAGGCGCTCATAATTTAATTAAAGTCACATTATAGAAAAAAATAACCGTGAAGTCGAGCACGATTTTCTTTCCTTATTACGCTATCAATGTCTTGTATGATGTCAGTTATGAACATTTTTGTAATATTTGAATATATTTGATACCAAATTGTTATAGGACTCGAAATTTTGTAATAAACTCTACATGTGGGCAAAAGCTAGTATAAATACTAACCACCGTTACCAAAATAAAAACAGATTTGTTTTTGCTGCTGGAAAAAAAACCCCGAGAAATCGGTTAAATTTGTCTGCAAAAACCATTCAACCCATCTCGAAAAAACATTTAAACTCTCCTTTCACTCCATCAAAATTTGATAGTTTTGCAGAACGTACAGAGTATGAAACATTAAATGCCTTAACACTAGAGTGCATGCGCGGGCAATACATATAACCCAGTGTGTTTCTATAATATTTTATTTTTAAATTGCGTACTCCTCAGTGTTGCCCTCTCCTGTAATTCTCGTTCATAAGTGTGGCAATCCAATTAATGGCGTGCCGGTTCTCGCGGCATACGGACATAAGAGTAATAACCTGAAAAATTTGGTGGGCGACGTATGTAACTCACGCAAGCGTTCTCGGAAGTTTTTCTTATAAAAAGTTTATAGCGAATTTTGACAAAATTTTAAGTATTTATTATTTATTTTGTATTTTTTATATTCGATACGTAATCAATTATGTGTTCTTATTATTATAGAGTATCTTTTGGATTTTAGAAAACTATAGCTGAGGAGAACGAATCACAAATATAAAGATGACTGGAGGGAGAGGAAGGAAGTGAGAGTTGAACAGGAAATAAAGAGGTGGAAGAAGACATTACAGATCAAGTAGGATCGAGCGACTCCTTGCATGAATCAGAAAGTAAGGAAAATTGTTAAGAAGATCTTGGGCAAACTAACTCTTCTTCGGAAGATAATTTGCCTTTACCTCTTTGACTTACTACCAGTTTCGTAACAGCACACAGTGGAGGAAACTACCCACGCCAGCTCCCAGAAGACGATCGCACATCATGTTTCGTGCACCAGGTCCAGTAGGTCCCGCTAAGGATGCAAAAACTGCTCTCCAATCTTTCTTCCTTTTTTTGATGCCAATATTTTCAAAGTTTTGATTAAATCAACCAAAAGTTTTATAGACCCTACAAAGTGTAGGTATCAAAGAGACAGAGATGCTTCGCAGATAGACGTGATTGAAATAATAGCTCTAATACGCATTTTGTTAGTTATTGACACCTAAAGAGCGCGACGAATAAACACCAAGGACTTCTGGGATAATTCTAATGAAACTGGTGTTGAGATAGTATAAATGACCATGTCCGAGATTAGGTTTAGATTTCTTTTGCGGGCTCTTCAGTTCAATGATATTTTGGAGATAGGCAAGCTAGTCAACGTCTGACCGACTGGCAGCTATACGTCAAGTAAATACCATGATGTTAGAACAATGTAAGAATGATTACTCATCAAGTGAATATATTACCATTGACAAACAGTTAGTAGCATTCAAGCGACGCTGTGGATTTGTACAGTATTTGCCAAATAAACCGACAAACTTTGGTATAAAAATAATAATGGTTGAGGATGTGAAACATTCTTATGTCTGGAATTTCGAAATTTACGCGGGCATGTAACCAGAAGGCCCTTTCAGACAGTCGAGTAAAGTACCAAACATCACACATACACCCAGTTTTCAATCCATTGTATGGTTTGGGAAGTAATGTAACGATGGATAATTGGTTCACCAGTATTTTTGTGTGTAAAAATATACTCAGAAAAAAGTTACCACTGTTGGAACACTAAAAAAGGATAAACCAGAAATACCTGAGATGTTTAATTCTACTAAAAACAGAGAACCACATATTCGACCTTTGGGTTTTAATCTGACTGCACGCTTGTGAGCTATGTACCAAAACCCAAGAAGGTAGTTTTGCTAAAGTAAGGTTGATTTTTGTAACTGTTTATGTTTAACAAATAAAAATATAGTGTATTCCTAATAACATTCAGGTTTTGTTTTATTTTTTTCTCTTTATATAGTAAATAAATGAAATCAAAGTGCTAAACATGGAGCCGCGCGAGCACTCAAGAAGTAATTGTGCGCGTGTGCATTCTAGTGTTAACTTTGACTTGCATTTAAGTGTTTTTTTGTTTAGTGTACCCCTTTCAATTTTGTCAATAAGGATATGCGTTGTCTTTCCAAGGTTCATAGCCGGGTATCTGGATATCTGCAGAGCAAATGATATTAATCTTAATGGTTTTGGTGAGAAAAACACTTTTGCAAATGGGAGTGAGGGTAAAGAACTTTTTTGTACTTGTAGATAAAAACTTTTTTCTAAATCTAGAAAAAAATTGGGAGACTAAACGTCTCCGATGTTTTTTTTTAAGGAATAACACGGAAAGTATACAAATATTCTATAAAGTAATTGCAAGTTGACCTGCGATTATTTGAAATTTAAAATGGAATAATTTTTGAATTGAAGGCCATTTCTCACCCCATGAGTACGAAATGTTGTAGAGCATAAATATTTGTTAAGAACAAAACATAATTTGGTTATATTTTCGAAACCCAGCTTCAAAAATACTTTTAGAAAGGAAATTATGCAAAACACTGACATTTTAAAAGACCTTTTTATTACATTCCATTCAGTGGGACTAATATAAAAATGTCTTCTTTACAAACAGGGGTAAATACATTAATTTTCTTTAGAATATTTTAAGCGTTAAGTCTAAATCCGTTTGTCTAAGACGCCAAAACTGTGACAGACGAACGAACGAACATGACGAAATTATGAGGTTTCTTCTTTCACAATGTAATCATAGAAAGTACATTAAACATCCAGAAATTGGGATTAAAAATATTATATTTTTGTGCAAACAGTAAAAAATGGGGTTATTAAATAAAACCAAAAATAATCCGAAAATTTGATCACATCAACTAAATTTTATATTGAAGTTTGTGTTGAATTTTTTTTCATTAATATGCTATTACAATCATCAAATATCCATATAAATTTGCACCAGTAACAAAACTCAACGTACTAACTTTGACTGCAGACATCTAGCGCATTTCTAAAATGCATGTGGAAATGATCCGGCGACAATAATCATCGAACCCTTATTTGTGCCAGAATATCCTACGAAAACTTCCTACGTCAACGCAGATGGCGAAACGTGATAAAAATGACTTATATTAAAGGTTAGCGAGAGAAATGGCAATATACATTGACCTTTAAGGTGATTTATTACACGATTCACGTAAAACCGTTGGCTTAGTCTAAATATCACAAACATAATTTTGGTATTATTCGTGTGAAATTACATCAACCAACGTTATGAATGTTAACTACTTGCTATATTTAATACAGACTTTACTAATATAATGAAAACTTCTTCGCCTCCTGGCGTTCCGTCACTCATAGTTTACAACATAAACCGAAATACAATACAAATTTAAGACATTCCATACAAACAACTTCGCTGAACATGAAAAGTACGTTCTGAGTGTTAAACTTTGCGCTGTTCACTATTTGCATTGAAGAAAAATCTTACTGAATAGTAATCATCTTCAAATATTTTTGGGGCCAACCGAAAGTTAGAAGAAACAAAATGACTGTGGGTTACCTATGTAATTCTGACAACGTTTTGTTTTCTTAATTTTGTTCATTTTAGTAGTAAATTAGATTCATAAAAAGTATTATTGATTTGTCACATTTGTTGACAAATTTGAACTGTATCTGTAGTTTAATATTAATCTTAAGAAATCTTGAAATAGTGATGTTTTTTGACTTGTCATGGACAAATTCTGTTTTTAAGTTTTTCAATAAATTTTTACCATAACTTTCATAGTAAATTTAAAATAAATATTTGATAAATTTTCACAGCACCAAAATATTGAAAAAGCATCGCTTTGAATTTTGAAATATTTTGCTCGAAAACTAATATTTTGGTAAATAATGGATTTGTTTATATATTAATCTTAATAAGGAACTAACTTTAGCCATATTATTAAGTATTCGTGAGTCAAATTTTTAACAGTTACAATACTTAAGAAGCTTCTGGAGAATTATTATAGGTAATGTCACAACTTCTGTGAAATCACAGAGATTATTACATAAATATTTATAATCACCACATTTATCGAGTCAAATTCGGGTTACACTAGTTGAAAAACCGACACAGAATGTAATTTTCAGTGTTTGAAAAATCATAAATTTTACTTTTGCACTATTTAAAAAGAACATTGTCAAAACCTTTACTGAGAGTCTAGTAAAACACAGGTGTATGAAAATGAGGATAATACTATCATTTCCATGTTTCACTTCTACATACCAAACAGTTGCTTGTTACTCTTCAAATCCTAATTCTTAATATGAATGCTCGGAAATAGATTGGAAAATGAGTTAGATGGATACTACTCGCCGGAATAAAATTAAAAAGTGACAGCAGAGGTGTGACAGTATGCAGACTTTTAAAACTCTAATATAAGATTATTATCTATACCAAAAAAAATTTGAATTCATTAAAACCTGTGCGGTCAAGGGAGCACTTGCTAATTATAGCGTAGATGAATGTTACATAGCAATATCTACAAGATCATGCGTAAGTTTATACACAAAACTAATAAATTGAATTACCCGCATTAATTATGTCCTAAAATCACATGAAGTAATGTAAGCAATGATATAAATTTCCAGTTATCCTATAACCAACGTATATTAAAAATTTATTCCTAATTTCAGTTAAAACGCTGCAAGAAAAAACGATGATATAACCAATATGTGTAAATTCGTTTGAAAAACTCTCTATGTTATGTTATGGTAATATTCTATTAAAGTATCAAACTATCAAATAACATTATTTTCTCTGTTCAACTCATTTTAATATTTTTATTTCTTAAATTACATGTAATATAGTTTCACATAAAAGCACATACATATATAGCATTATGGGTTTCGCGTTAAAGCACATACTTTTATGGCATTATGGGTTTCGCATTAAAGCACATACATATATCATTATGGATTTCGGACACACACACACACACATATGTATATGTATATGTATATGTATATGTATATGTATATGTGTATGTGTATGTATATGTATATGAATATGTATATGTATATGTATATGTATATGTATATGTATATGTATATGTATATGTATATGTATATGTATATGTATATGTATGTGTATATGTATATGTATATGTATATGTATATGTATATGTATATGTATATGTATATGTATATGTATATGTATATGTATATGTATATGTATATGTATATGTATATGTATATGTATATGTATATGTATATGTATATGTATATGTATATGTATATGTATATGTATATGTATATGTATATGTATATGTATATGTATATGTATATGTATATGTATATGTATATGTATATGTATATGTATATGTATATGTATATGTATATGTATATGTATATGTATATGTATATGTATATGTATATGTATATGTATATGTATATGTATATGTATATGTATATGTATATGTATATGTATATGTATATGTATATGTATATGTATATGTATATGTATATGTATATGTATATGTATATGTATATGTATATGTATATGTATATGTATATTTATATGTATATGTATTGAAGCACACACACACACACACATATATACCTGTATATGTCCAGTGGCAGATTTCAAAGTTTGAACAAACATAGTTTCTGAACGCAACACATAAGAGGGGCGCGGGGGGCGTTGTTACAAGCGCAAGCGGTGCGGATGTTTTAGTAGTCATGGAACAGTGGAGTGAAGAGCACCGCGCTTTTGCCGTCGAGGCGTACATTACGTACGTCTGTAGCACGCCGTCGATTTAATAATCATTACAGTATTCGTCGATTATGTGATGGACCATCGATCAACCTCATTCAGTCATGGGTAGCAAGGTTCAGAGCTACAGGATCAACATTAAATAGGCCCAGGCCAGGACCTACACCACTGGTAGCCACTGATGAAAATGTCGACCGTGTTATGGTTTCTGTCGTTGAAAATCCCCGTTTATCACTATTGGGAATCATCAACAATTCATCGATATTGGGAATTCCGAAATCAACTTTACAGGTAATAATGCAAAAAAAGCTCAAGTTCCATCTATATAAAATTCAAATTGTTCAGGATTTACACGATTCTGACTTTGAGTTAAGAAAAACTTACGCGAAGGTGATGTTGAGATGTCATTCTGCTACCCGGATGGGCAACATATTCTTTAGTGACGAAGCTCACTTTCACATTGGAGGATATGTGAATAAGCAGAACTTTCGTTACTGGGATGTCCACAACCCAAGACAAATGCATCAAGAGCCTTTACATAAGCCTAAAGTAACATTCTGGTGTGCCATGTCTGCATCTGCAATCATAGGGCCTTATTTCTTTGAAAATCAACGTGGTCAAACTGTAACTGTGAATTCGGAGAGATATGCCCAGATGTTAAATGTCTTTTTCAGAGTAGAACTACAGAATGAAGAAGGATGGACTTCAACCAAAACACATGGTTCCAGCAGGACGGGGCCACAGCTCACACTGCTAATGTGCGGCAGTTATTTCCAGAAAAAAAAACATATCCCAAAACGGTACCATACCGTGGCCACCTAGGTCACCCGATTTAAGCCCATGTGACTTTTTCTTATGGGGATACTTAAAATCCGTTGTTTACAAAACAAATCCGAGCACTGTGACACAACTTAAAGAAAATATTCGAGCCAAAGTCAGTGGGATATCCCAGTCTCTCTGCAAACGCGTTTTTGAAAACATGCGTGCTAGACTCGAATGCCGCCATTTGGAAAACGTGGTTTTTAAAAAATGAAATCCGCATTTGTTGTTATATCGTTAAAATAAACCTACTTTGTATTAGAGGTATAGTTTTTTTTTAACAATTTTTCAAACATTGAAATATGCCACCCTGTGTGTATATATACATTTATATATATATATATATATATATATATATATATATATATATATATATATATATATATATATATGTATATATATATATATATATATAGTATTATTTTATATATGGAAATTGTAATCAATGAGATTGTTGCTAACGTAGATTTAGCGATTTTGGCAATTACTGCGGAAAAATAAAGCAGTAACGGTTCTCCAACGGGGTCTTTTTGTCAATTTTATGCGATAAGATAAAGATGTCTGCAATTTTCTTTGTCCTTATTTTATGAAACCCAATTGAGACTGCATTTTTATGAAACATAAATTGACAAGGTGTATGAAGATGAGCTACTTCAAATGTGTTGTTCTTATTGGAAGAGGCTGTCACCCTCTCTCTACTAATATCTCAAACGATCGTTACTATCTTTACTTTTTTCCGTCAGATTCTCACTCATCTGTGTTAATTATTTTGCCGTAATCTGCAAGTCAAACAACCGTTTATAAATTAAACATTAATTTTCAATTATTAAGAAGTTTAATTTCTTGTTAATAATGGAAAATTAATTTTTCTATTATTAAATCGATATTAAATGGTGTATAAAAATAAAATTACCATTTAATTACCGAAAAGTTTGATGGAATCAAATAGGTAAAACGTTAGCCTTAAGATGTAGAATCACTGATACTGACCTAGTTATTGGGTTTATATAAAAATAAAATAGAATTTATTGTAATAATTGATTTCCCTCAAAAATCGGCGGAGACTTTTTGCAAAATATTAAGAGAATTGTACTCTTTTACATTCAACAGTTTTCAAAACGTTATATACAGAATCACTTACGCAAACTTTGTAAAACACTACTTTTTGAAACTTCTCTTCCGTTAATTAAAATATTCCATTTTATTTTCACAGAATTAAATAGAGTAAACTGCTTTTGTTTCTACCCTCATAAATTTACAAAAAGTATCTGTTACTAACGAAACGCCAGACTGTTAAAATTCAGTGAAAGAATTTACTAATTTTTTTTAGTTAGTTTATACAGCGATGATTAGACCAGTATAAATACTTATTTGAACAAAATCACATTTCATAAAAGTTTGAAAGCGATAAAATTGAAATGCTTGTTTTTTTGTCATTTATAAGAAATCTTCTATTCATGTTTTGAAACGACAATAAATTTTAGAAAAACCATAAATTTAATTTTTAATAAAATGTTTTAGTTCAAAATTACAAGAAACTTAATTTGACGATAGAAATTTAGTAATACGCTCATTTTAAATTAGTAATATTTCTTAACGAAACGGCCATTATATACTAAAAAATATCATAATTATTTCGATGTATTTTAGCAAAGATGGTAAAAGCAATTCCTTTACTTACTATTATTGCACTCAGAAGTGAAAAGAAAAAGTAGCTAATTAAGAAAAAGTAGCTAACCTATTTCAAAAAAAGGTTAAGCAATTCAAACACATCCAGATATCATGACATGAACAAACACTTGGAAGAGGAAGAAAATTATTTAAATTACATTCATAAATTTGCTTGAGAATCATAAATAAATGCTAACTAAGAAACTAAACACCAAGTTTTTCTTTAGCTTTAAGGTGTTCGGTGAAAGTTCGGATTTGTGATAATTTAAAATCTTAAATCGAAAAGCAAACCTTTCTTCGACTCAATTAGAGACGACTCGGTCACCCTTCAGCATTTAATAACTAATTAGTTGTGAACCGGGAACCAATTTAACGTAAATTACGTTAGTAAAGAAAGTTGCTAATTTCGAACGTTCACAAGAAAGTTTGTTGCAAAAATTGGGACACGGAGGACCTTAATTACAAAACTTTAATGTGCTTAAATGGGAATTACATAAATAATGAACACTGCGAATATTAAAAATGTACAGCAAAAGAAGGTTTGATGGATTAAATTCAAACAAGTTAGCATTACTAGCAAAATGAAGAGCTTGCTCTTATATATCTCTTGTATATCATATTTACATAATATGCACACAAATATATAAACAAGTGTGTGTATACTCATACATAAATGTGTGTGTATATGTATGTGCATGCGTGCGTGTGCGTGTGTGTGTGCGTGCGTGTGTGTGTGTACGTGTTTATATATTTCAAATATTTATATGTGTTGCAGTTTTTACTGTCTCTCTTAACTAGGTGAAGGTGAAATAATTTATCTGATAGCTCTATTTTTGTTCCGTTCCTTTTTGTTTTCCCTTTTTTCATTTTATCATAGGAGTGTATTCTTAATTCACATGTAAGCATTCTACACTATTAAGTGGAAATATATACATACGTAAATACACACTCACACACACACACACAAATATATATATATATATATATATATATATATATACATATATATATATATATATATATATATATATATATACGTATACGTATACGTATACGTATACGTGTACATATACATATACATATACATATACATATACATATACATATACATATACATATACATATACATATACATATACATATACATATACATATACATATACATATACATATACATATACATATACATATACATATACATATACATATACATATACATATACATATACATACACATACACATACACATACACATACACATACACATACACATACACACACACACACACACATATATATATATATATATATATATATATATATATATATATATACATCTACGTGGTTTCTATACATCGTATTATATAACCTCATGGTTTTCGATACGTATAGTAGTTTATTTCTGATTACATTCGCCTACAATTGTATATAATTCATCTATTGAAACTCCAGTCCTTTTTTTGCATTACCGGTGGCAGAAAAAAATTTTTTTTGTAATTTATTAAACTTTATCGTAGTGTAATATTATTATATTTATAAACAAAAACAGAAACAAGAACATACATAAGCAAATAAGCTAAACAATAAGAGAAAATATAAAATGTTCCAAGTTGGAGTAATTTATTGAACTTTTTAAAATTTCGCTCTCTCTTTATCTAATTTCACATTAATTAATTATATGGCAAGAAATTAACGATATTAACAAAATTACCGTCCACTTCAAGAAAATAATGGTAGCGTATTTATTTTCAGAAAATGACGACAGACAAAGGCATACCTACATATTTCCACTTTAGTATAAGTACTACATATAGTATATTAATAGTTACAGAGAAGTGGAGAAGTAAAAAAATGAACATCGCCTACAAGCGAATGAGTAACTTGCGATGTCTGATACGAAAAACTTACTACTTACTCATAGACGAAGCTATATTTTGGTTTCTACCATTCATATTCTGGTAAAAGAAAATATAGGTTACATCATTATCTTAAAATGATCAATTTTCGATAAAAATATTGGCACTTTTAAATGCAAGTTTAACAAAAATTACCAAAAAATATTTAATTCTGCATCGGAATCGCATATTTTTCTAAATATCTGGACATTATGGAAACATATTTAGTATGCAAATAAGCAACATCATTTAGTTATGTTAATTTCTACGATTTCCATCGAACGGATGTGAATGCATTCGGGAAGTTGGTTCCGTTAAAATGTTTTATTACACCCTTTCGTTTTCCCGGAAATCTCATTTCACCAAAATCAATGCAAAGCACGATAGTAAAATATATAAATGTGCAATTCATATTCCATCTAGGCTAATCATTTGTTTATTTATTTATAGTGCAAGTGTTAAAATCACTGAAATATTTAGTTAATAATATATTTCAATAATAAATATTAAATAGATTTTTTAAACTTTACTTTGCACTCAATTTATGGATGAAATATAAAAATTTTGATATAATACTTTTTAAGTTATTACAAAATCCTGAAGTAGTCATATAAAATATGTGAACTAAATAATTATTACGGTTTCCATATTACCCATCTATTTGTACATATTATATTAAATATTGGCAAAGAAGGAAAAACGTTTATTTATTAAATCATTTCAAAAAGAAAATTTCTTTAAATTACCATAAAATTCAAAATCTCAATAGATTTCTTTCCACTGAGTAATGGAAATTATTTTTAAGGGGTTTTTAATCATAGCTTAATCTTGACTAAAAATATTATATTTTCACGAAATTAAATATAGCCTAAAAATGTTCACGCTTAACTACCTTGCTAATAAAGAGGGTGATAAAATTTCGTGATAAAATTTAGCTTTTTGCGAACATTCCTTTATGGGTCAAATCATTAAAATTTAAATTGTCTTTAATTCTTCATGAAGATTTTTCTCTATAAGACTTACAATAAAATACACAATAAAACCGTAGGATATAGATAAACCGATAGCAAGAACGGGCGCAAGTAGGGGTTTGAAAGTAATCTGTCTGAAAAGATCAGAAAAAATTATGAAAGATATGTTTTATAAATTTGGTATATTAAACAATATGTTAATATTAGACAAGTCTCTTTCTATTCAAGTTCTTGATGGTTAATGAAACAAGTGGTAAAATTTTAAAAAGCAGTGAAATATTTTTTTTCTGTTTCGGGGGTTAATTAAAAAATATTAATTTCCTATTAGTTTGTGCACAAATTGAATAGCAAATTACGTATGACAATTATGTTCATTATGGAAAAAAATTAAATAGGCTTGATTGTATAACTTTCAAAATAAAGATGCGTATTTTGTTGAAACTGGTTTATTTTTCTTTATTTCAAAATTTATGAGATTACCTTTCCTTGATCCACGTATAACAGTAACAAAACAAAAACAAAAACACTTTTTCTAAATTTAATTCCTCGTCGTAAGTATGTTTTGCCGTTGAGGAAAATTTATTTTTGTTAATATACAAATACATACGACCAACTTTCCCAAATTTATTACAACTTTAAAAATAAAATATAAAAATGAATAATCAAGTAAGGCTATATTTATCCCCGTTTTACACATATACACGCACTCATATATACATACGTATGTGTATATATATATATATATATATATCCATACTTATATGTATAATAATTAAGAGTAAAATGTTGATTATGATGTAGATTAATAAATTTTGTATACAACACCGTCATTTATGCTATAGAAATTAGTGGAAAACTCCCTTATACCTAACCGTTTTCTAATCACGACGGAACATTATTTTTCCTCAGATATTAATTAAATTCTTGCTGCGGTTGTCGACAGAGTGGCGATAAGGGGAATTAAATCTGTCAGAAGGAAAATGCATAAATCATTTTTCCGCAAAATATAATCATTTTCGTTATCTTCCAATATTAAGGAAGACTCGGCTAATAAAGCGGGAAACTTCTTGACTTGATAATCATTTAATTTGTGGTTACGTAGTAAATTCAGGAAACACAAACCAAATTAGGAACGTAACATTGATTTCTTTAAAAGCTGTAATACACAAATATATATAGGTTTTATATAATTTGTCACCCATTCTGTTCTTATGTTAGTTTGACAAGTAATATGCCTACCATTCATGGACCTTCCATGCTGCCACCTAAATTCACGATGTTATTTTAATTTTCATATTTAATTAACAAAATGAAACTCAATTATATAAGCTTAATCAATGTCTACTACTCGTCACTGGTACGTATGCAGAAATTAAATTCTTTTCTTCTAATTTATTTTGAAAATTTTTTAAGTTCTTTCTTGAGATGCCGACTTTAATTTTTTGATGGTTTTAGTAATTAGACAAAGAAAAAAAAGAAATGACACTCGTAATGTGGGCTGTTCTGAGAATAAGTTGGGTAATAAAATATTTTATCCACTCGTTGATGAGATGGGAACTCAGTAGTTTGACCATACGTATTCCCTCTCTTGAATTTGAAGGCTTGTTAGCTCATGTGGTAGTCTAAACGAATATTCCTACTTTAATCCAAACCATGAAGATGTTTTTATATTTCAGAATGAGGATGACTCCGCTAGATAACTTAACCTGGATTGGTTCAATTGGACTTATTGTTTTATTTCTTTAATTTACTTTTCTTCCTTTAAATCTGTGACGCCAATTATTGACTTTTTCACAGGAATTCGTGATGGAAACAAGTTTTTAATTCTATTTAATACAACATAAATAATTAGATTTTCAATTTAAAAGCAATAAATTATGTATTGTACAATTAATTAGATTATTTTGAAAAAGTTCGAGGTATTAAAATGTCATAGTTTTGAATTACGTACTTACTTTTGACAGAATAATAAAAAAATTCACTATATTTTCCAGCGGAGTCGAAGTGCAAATATAACTTCCACGAGCATCATTAGGATATTCTTAATAGCCTCTGCAATATAACTGTATATGTCTCATCAACTATTGATGCAAGTTATACATGTGCATGTGCGTGTGTGTCAGAGTGGTCGTGGTCATGGCGATGATTACATGGTTGGTATCCTTTCTCGTTCCTCTCGACTCAGATGGCTGCTTTAATAATGCGTTTCCATGTCAGTCTATGGATAACGTTTCTAAAACACTCTATAGTGGCCGTTCTTTATCAGATCCGTTCATAGGGTTGTAATTCGGCCTCCTGATATTTTGCCTTCAACTTGACCCTATACCACTTGGTGCTCCATCGAAAATGTTTTTTTGGAGATATGTCCGAAGAATTTAATTATTTGCAATTGTACGGTCAACGAAATATAGTTGTACATCATTTAAATAAAATTACTGAAAATTTTCACATCGCGTTGTACATGGTACTTTTAGTATTTGCATATCCGCTCCATCCTTCGGAGAATATTATCATTGCAACGTTTTCCGCAAATCTAATTATTTACTAATTATAAATTAGAAATCAATCTGCTGGATAAAATAGTTCAATCTCGTAATACAAAAATTAATAAAGAAAGAAAACCATGTCGCATTTATAAGAATTAAGACTCTTAATAAAAACAATCTTCTTTCTTTCCACCTAATTCTAAATACTGTTAGGCTTCTACCGAAAAAGCACTTCCAGTATTTTATAATAAACAAATAAGGTTATAATTAAAAAATAAACATACATTTCGTTTTGTCTGTTTGTTAAGCAATCATTTCTTTTTTCAGTACCGTCAAAACTCTGAAAACAAAACCGTTTCTCACTTTTAATTGTTTTCTTTTCCTTTTTTGGAGTTACGCACTTTAAAAGTTAAAACGAAACCCTTATATGTGTTTTTTTCGTCTTTCTTTTAAATTATATCTTGTAATACGAAGTGTCTTTCGAGAAGGATATAATGGTGTCAAAAAATCATTACAGATATACTGAAAAATCTCCAAAAAAATAGGACGCCCTTATTTTTAAACTAATCGACCTAAAATGATTAAACATATATGAATTTTAAGAAGTTCATAAAAAGTTGTATTAATACCATAACAAACATTCTATGTGATCAGTTTGAAATATGTTTCTACCCATGAAAGTAACAGCATAACAGATACATTTACATTTTTTTATTTCAAAGTCGATTTCCTTAGAAACCACACGACGTAGAAACTTGAACTTTGGCTTAATAAAACATCTTTATAACCCACGTATTTTTCATATTTTGAGATCACCATCTTTTTAAAAGGTTCATATAACAATTATAGACTGGGCAAATAAGTGTCAAGTAAAAGATATAAGATCCATTACCTTGGATCTCATATCTTTTTAAATATGCATCACGTTTTTAAGCCTGTGAAAGATGCAGTATATAACGTCTTGCAATATATTTAAGTTGTGAAAAATTATTACTTGTAAATAGTTTAATATAAGTACTTATAAATGTTTCCGAGTGCTGAAGTGTGCATGGGTCCCGTGTTGTGCGAGTTCGGCTCGTACTTGACAGATTTTTTTCATCCTATCTATAAAGTATACTAATATTTTTCAAATGTAGAACATGCAAACTTTTTAGTTTCTATTGTTAATACAATTTAATTTTTTTACGCAAGGTCCCAATTTTCAAAATGTATTTGCTGACCTAAACAAGCTAAAGGGGTGGCAAAATTTTATTTTAAACATGTTTTCATGGACTTTTATATGGTGACTTGGGATAAAATAATTTTGTCATCAAAGTGAAACTTTACCTGGAAAAGTCAACCAAACGCATACCAGAACCATGTAAAAAAAGTGGATCATATAAGGTATTCTTGTATTAACTTACTAGCTGAGTGTTGTTACAGACTTAACAGTATTGGGTGTATTTTTTAAGTCATTTTCAAAATTCAGTTTTGTACTTTGGTTTTTTCAGAAAATAATTCCCACATATATTCGGAAGCAAATCCCAACCCCTTGTCAATAATATGATTAATATTTTAAAATAAGTTGTTAAAATGATCTACAAGGTACTTGCCATTTTTATCTGATTGAAATCGAGTTAAGCCAAAATGAAAGAATTGTTTTGTACGTATCTGTATGAATTCATGTACACTAGCTCCTTTGGGACTCAAACGCATGAACATATTCCCATCAATGAAATATCCTTCCGCCTGTCACGATACTCCGGGTAACAAATTACAGGTGACATGACAAAAAGCATTAGCATAGAAGTTAGTTGCATTTATGGGAATATTTATAAAAAGGTGCATCACTTTATAGAACAATTATTTTCGTCCTAGTCGAATTTTTCTCTTAAATAACTTTTCTTACATCCGTTTATATATTCCTACAGTGTCTAAAACAAATGAAATGTGATTATTTACCTGAAAGTCAACAACTCAATTTTCTATTATTTGGTTAAAATATAATTATTATAAAATCAGCATCATTAATATCTTCAGGAGATTTTTCATATATTGTGCTTTAAATTCAGGTTATATACCATTTTTTTATATTTTAGAAGAAGTGTAAAAGTATGTAAAATGATTATTAAAATACACAACTTAAATTTCAAAAACTAATTATTTCTCATTATTTTAAAATATTAATTTTATGGAAACAGCATCTAAAGACCATTGAATCTGCAACAAGACAGCAAAGTAAGAGAGTATGGGCACAGCGCGTAATCCCATTTATTAAGTGCATATTCAAACATGTTTAACCTGAAAATTGTTGACTTGCCCAGATGTCTGTTGTGTCAGTCAAAATTTAAAACTCTTCATGGCAAATGGTTCAATATGAAGTTTCAAGTATTGATTAGCAATAATTTGAAAAAGTTTTGCTATTTTTTTTTAAATTTTAATCTTTCCTTTTTCAGAAATATCCTTTTATACATTTTCTAGATTTCATTACTGGCAAAAGTTAAAGCGATTATTATGTCTATATTCCGTTTCTAGAGAAGTGTATTTAGTGTTGCGAAGAATAAAATAATGCAGGTTAAAATAAGTAAAAATTTGGTAAAAATTATAATTTAGCTGGATATACAACACAAAGTCCAAGATAACATTCAATCCCTCTCGACTCCATTAGGTTTGTATAGTAATAACGTACCAAAATATTTTTGATCTTACTTAACTTCAGCAATAGACGACAACTTTCATTTCATACATTTCCAAGTTCTAAGTGGGAATTACCGGCTTAAACATTTTGTTTTGCCTATTATTGAGAACGTTCAAAATCAGATTATATATATATATATGTGTGTGTGTGTGTGTGTGTGTGTGTGTGTATATGTATATGTATATGTATAATGTATATGTGTATGTGTATGGATATGTACATGTACATGTACATGTACATGTACAAGTATATGTATATGTATATGTTTATGTATATGTATATGTATATGTATATGTATATGTATATGTATATGTATATGTATATGTATATGTATATGTATATGTATATGTATATGTATATGTATATGTATATGTATATGTATATGTATATGTATATGTATATGTATATGTATATGTATATGTATATGTATATGTATATGTATATGTATATGTATATGTATATGTATATGTATATGTATATGTATATGTATATGTATATGTATATGTATATGTATATGTATATGTATATGTATATGTATATGTATATGTATATGTATATGTATATGTATATGTATATGTATATGTATATGTATATGTATATGTATATGTATATGTATATGTATATGTATATGTATATGTATATGTATATGTATATGTATATGTATATGTATATGTATATGTATATGTATATGTATATGTATATGTATATGTATATGTATATGTATATGTATATGTATATGTATATGTATATGTATATGTATATGTATATGTATATGTATATGTATATGTATATGTATATGTATATGTATATGTATATGTATATGTATATGTATATGTATATGTATATGCATATGTATATGTATGTATATATGTATATATACATATATATATATATATATATATGAATAACGTAAATCAAAATGGGCACCATCGAGAAGAATGAAGAACATGTCCCTGTTAAGAATTTTAAAGCAAGGAAATGTTCTTTAACATTTCTTTGTTGTTGACGTTCCGTAATAAGTAAATAATAATCATAAAAACTGATTTTTTATGACTTCGTGACCTTTTCACGATGAGAAGTAATGAATGTCGAAAACGGTTAAAATTTACAATATCGGTATAAAATATTGTAAAATTATTAAAAATTATTTAAATATTTTCTTAAATAATTTTAAATTTTTTACGAGGAATACGATTTTCATATAAATTGGTTTTTGTTTTTTATTGATTTTAATAAGAAACGAAACTGCTATTACCACAATGTGCCGAGGAATATTGTTGAATAATATTGTCACAAATGTGCCGAAGAATATTGTTGGATAATATTTTAGGTCCAAATTTATGCGTTTTTACCTGTATGTTATATGGATTATTATTCTTAATTTCTGACAATATTCAACTTCTAAATCAGCAGGCCGCAATAGTACCGAATTAAAATTAGACCGCAATCTAATACACTTGCTTCGTTTGTAACGAAATGAATAAATGTATGGTATGCTTTTACACTGAATATACGGTACATTACTAACGGTAACTAAATGAACAACAAGTAGATAATTTTCCTACTTTACTATTTGCTTATATTTTTAACTTATTAGAACGTACAAGTATTTCAACGAATATATTTCAAATACCATAAACTAGTTGAATGTACCGTTGACTCCTTTGCAATACAGGGTTACGTTGCGACTGATAAACTTGCTTTATCAGATCAATTTATGGAGGTTCAAACCTGCCTCTAAATTATTAGTATTCAAAGATGCATATAGTTTCAGAATGATCCTTATAAGCAAGTGCATTATACGGAACTCCACCGTGCAACAAAATGGTTCTATTTATCCTACGTCTAACTCTGCACTGATATTCAAATATCAGCAAAAAATCTATTAATGCGCCAATAATAGAAATATCCATTCTCTAATATCTTTTAAACTCATTAAATAATAGTCATATTTTCATTAAATAATAATATTATTAACTTAATTACAATTACATTATTATTCAAACTTTCGCATTTGATTTTCAAAAGAAAGAAGTTATTTAACTATATATGCTCAATATTCTCTATTACAAGGGCAATTAGACATGTTTTCTAAGAGTTTTTATATGTTTGATAAATGTAAAGTGATTTATTTTCATAATATACAATTATAGTTTTACATCACCTGGAAAGCTATTTTTACGTAATTATCATTTTCTGGTGAATATTGCACTCGAAAGTAATACAGATATGATACTTGTGATAATTATTTCGCATAATGAAATAGCTCCGCTGCCCTCTTTTATTCCAATTTTTATAAAACTTTATCGATAAATGCTATACACAAAAAATGTGGATTTTTAAATTTCGAGTATGTGTGTTTATCGAGTAATTCTAAGTTTATAGAGATTATAAATTTATGATCATATATATAAATGTACTTTTTATTTATTTAATAAATCCTAATTATTTTATTATAATTCTATAATGACTTCGACATTGGATAGAAGTATAAAAACTTAGCATTAAAGTTTTATAATTAAATTGGAAGCGTATTATTCTAAGTGGTTTTCTAGGATCTGTCTTACTTCTACAAGTTTTATTGTTTTATCAATTGCAAATGGAATGAATTCGTATAAACGAATAAGTCATGTTTTTTTTAATATATTTGACAATCCGTTAAATTTTTCAGACTGGAATATTTTTATTCTTTTAAGAATAATGGAATAGTTTAAAATAATTTTGGATGGATTTATTTTTTGGTTACAGAATTTGTTATATAAAATAAAGTTGGTTATATAAAAATAATTAAATTAATGGACACGGAAGAGGTCTTTTAAAGAAATATATTTTGATGTTAGAGTAATTTTAAAATACAGTAATTTAAACTAATTTGCAATAGTCACTCTTTTAAAACACATGAGCCTTAAGGTACCGTTACACTTTAACGCTCTTCGAAATGACAGATTTTCTTGAATTTTATTTGAGGTCTGACTTATATTTAACTCGTGATGAGGAACATTACTACTTTTACAAACTATTAAAATTTTATTTGTAATAATTGCTTTGCGGAAAAGGAATTTAATATTTTTTTAGAGAAGTAGTGAAGACATACTAATAATATAGGTGAACTCATAATATAGGTGAACAGAATATAGTAGTGCTATATTCTGTTCATCTATATTATGAGCGAATAATTTACTAAACGTGACAAAGAAGGGCTGTCACTACAAGAATGAAAATTAGTTTGGTAAATTTGGAATAAAATATGAATTTCTTGCAATACCCGTAGCAAAATTGTATAGAAATTTATTGCTTAATCAGAGCCATCGAATCTATGTAATGTCGAATAACGTGAATACACTTTTACATATGAAATATTTTTTTCAATCTCTGTTGCATAATTTGAAATTAAAATGTAAAACGAATAACTTTTGATGTGTAGAAAACTGTTAAATATTTTGTTAATAATTCACAAGTTTAATTCATAATCAGAAAATAAAATAAAATTCCTTTCAATGCCTAGAAAATTATAAAGATATCTGTAACATGAAGGTAGAAAAACTAGACGTTATAAAGTACAACATTTGACAAAACATTACCTAAATTTATTTAAAATTTTTAAGAAATTTTAATTTTTTAGGACGCTTATATTTCCTGCTATGTCTTTCACAGACTCATATTTGCAAAAAAAAATTATATGATATAACTTTAAATGTGCTGTACAGCCTTGCCTATTGTCAAATTTTATAATTCTAAGTTAACAGAAAGTACGCTATTGGTATTTACGAGTGTCAAAATATACGGCATACGTGGTGGTATTTTTAGGGTTCGTCTTGATTGCCTTGACTTAGATGCTTAATTTTTTTAAAGCTCCGAGGAATACTGAGAAAAAGCGTCTTGACAGACCGACAGAAATACAACGAAATGATTCTAAATTCAAAAGGAAAAAAAAATAAGGGTTCCTTTTTTCCTTTCTTCCTATTTTTTCTATTGAGGTTCAGAAATCTAAAAAGCAATAGTTTCTGAATTATGAAATTTATTTTTAAAAAATTACTAATATTTTACGCAATTAACATTTTTAAATATGTTTTCGTAATATTTAACAGTACATACAACACTGAATTTTTCATATCGAAATAGGAATATGATATTAAAATTAATACTGCGGAAGTGAGTCTAGACAACAATACTGAGGGAAATTTTATGTGGTAAAATGGAAGAAAATGGAGGGAGCCGATTCTCTTATTAATAAAATTTTGACCATTTATACGTAGATTTCTTGAAGAACCCAAACAACATTGTGGCACATACAATGTTGTAGTAGATATAAAAGGCCTAAGTACGTATGCTGTTTATATCGCTATTACTAATGTCAATTAGCCAAGTTTTATTTAACGTTCTCCTGATTATTTCAATAACAAACTTTTCCACGCTATATTTTCATTAATTTTTTGAACAAATTTTCTTGTTTAGATACTTAATTTTATTCTTAAAAAAGCTCACCTGGGTATTTTTAGGTCGATCTTTAATATTTTCAACAATCATTATGCCTCATCCTATCATTAAACATTACTTCATGTTTTATTAAAGATGAGACATCAGCTTTAACAAAACTCTCCATCGGTATAATTCAAGAAAGTTATTGTATCGAGAGCGATCACGTTTATATTGTACTTGCCACTCCATGAATTTTAAACAAACTACATACATACAGCGACTACAAGGAACGGAACAAAATGTGTCCTAATTACAATAAAAATTAAAGTCTAAAATTCCTATCACTTCTATACCCCAACTTCAATCGGTAGAAACTATTATTCTGAAGACGACTATATTTTTCTTTATTCGCTGAGTTTCGTGTTATCGCTAATAACTATCCGACTTAAGAAAGAACTTAAATGCAAGTAATAAAGGAAAAAAAAATTGTTACTTCTGAGACAATTTAAGTTTATTTTGTTGCTAATTTTGAGTTCAATTACATCAAAAAAGTTCAATAGCTTAAATTTACATCCACTAGCTTTACTGGAAATCAGGGGCTATTTTACACTTAGAAAGTAGCGACTATATATTCTGATTTTTACTTATTCCCCTGTCCGTATTCTGATTCCTATTTCTTCCCCTCTCCATATTATTTTAACAAGCTGGAATATTGTTATAATAACTTTTAAAGAGCAATATATTTTCTATAAAATACTAACTAATGTATCTCAGCTTTGTACGTCGAGGCGTTCCATGGTGTTAGGAAACTGTCTATTTTTGCATGCTGGAGTAAGAAATAGAATCATATTTCATTTCTAGAGATATAGTAGGTGGAGATATTTTCTTTAATAATACACTCCCTAAAATTTAATTAATTTTTTATTATAGATCTCTACGCGTCAAACGACAGTTTGCACATGGGTTTTGCAAAATAGTTTAATGATGAGATGATCAAGCCTTCCATGTTAATTTTGATTTTATTTTTGTCTCCATTTTTTGTATATACTGGTGTTAGAAAGCGGTGAAGAGTATTCTAATACTCTGGAGCGTTTTTTCTATCATTGGCATAGTTCAGTATGGGTTTGGCGCCGTCTTGCATTTTTATATATTTTCCTCCTCGAACTTTCGGAAATTGATACTTTCAGAAGTTTTATGATTTTTTTGAGAGATTATTATATATAGATATTATAATTATTAACATAGAATTAATAATTATATAGAGATTACTATATATAGATATTATAATTATTAACATAGAATTAATAATTATATAGAGATTATTATATATAGATATTATAATTATTAACATAGAATTAATAATTATATAGAGATTATTATATATAGATATTATAATTATTAACATAGAATTAATAATTATATAGAGATTATTATATATAGATATTATAAATTTATTTATTTTCTAATACAGTTCGTATTAGATAATTGCCATACCTGTTTAGATCATTATGTAATGCTTTATTTGAAAAAACAATTCTAATAAACTTTAATAATTACTTAAATTTTATTAATTCTTTGACGAGTTTGTCAACCCAAATTTGCAGTTTTTATTTTATTTCTATTCATTTTATGCAAAAGAGATGGATATAGTCGAGCACGATGTACGTTTGTCACTCCTGATTAGTTACAGCGTGAATTGAAACATAATTTTTCTTTCGAAACGCTCTTTATTTATTAGCCACCCCAATAAAATACTCATGTGTTCAATTTTCTATTTAACAATTTAATCTGTCACTTAATAGAAGATGTATTCCTGCTAGTCTTTCATTTTTAATTATGTTCGATACAATGTAAAGCACAGATTAATGCCTTGCTAATAATTTATTTGTATGATTCGCTGAATTTCTCAGAAACTTGTCAATACGAGTAAACAGATAAATCGTAATGAAAATAACATTTATACTATAAGTAAATATCAGTTTTTTCATTATCTTTGATGAGCCATCAGGATTTGGGTAAACACGCCAAACGGGAAGATTCTTAGAGAAATGTAACGTACACTGTGCTCAAAATGAACACCAAGAGAAACTAAATGATAGGATTTGGGTTTGAATAATATGTAATGCGGTTACCACTAGGTACATAGCAACTGGAACCTGTTTGAAAGTTTACTTATCTCGGGAGAATCATATCAGACATAAGAGAAACTAAAGGAAACATGACCTCATAAATCGTTTAATCGAGAAATTTTTTACAATAAAAAAATTTATAAAATTACATTCATTTGTTGAAGTGTTTTTGTTGAAGTGTAAAAACTTATACCATCTTGTAACCTGTACACTCGGGACGAACATTGAGAATATAATCATTCCCATCGATGATACCACGGCGGTATTGCCACGAAACCTAATAGCGTCTGAATTTATTACTCCCAGAGGAATAATGGCAAACGATTTATTGAGTCGCATTTATATGCACTCCAAAAAAAACATTTTATCAGTAAAATTTTAAGAGCATCCTTGAGAAACACTAAGTATGAAATTAAATTTTTTAGTTCTTTATTTAACAACACCGCGTTATTTAACCACTTCTAAACGAGGCGTATCAAAAAGTTTTGTCAAAGATACGTCAAAGATCCTCAGCGATAAAAGACCAAAGAATAAAAGAAGAAATGTGAACTACACCTATAACTTGTGTAAATATTCCCATTGTGAACTTCTCCATTACACTACTCATCTACACCTGAACGATATATAAACATATTGAAATTGCGTGAGTGAACCGGGTCCAAAAGATTAGACAAGAATTAGCACAATACATATCATAAAACCACCTTGCTTTCAACAAATGAGGTGTTGCAGCTTTAGTATATATTATATATTAAACCATATACAATACTTTACGATTATTAACTTCTTTTTTCTCCCACGCACACGACCCGGTATAAACAACACATGTGTGCAGCACGCTTGTGGCATGTGCGTATGTACTCATATATGTATTATATACACATAAACTCAGGTAGCCACATGTTTATACTTTTTGAACTTTTTGTCAACTTCATAGTTTAAATGAGCAAAAGTTGACCGACTAGAATACCAATAAGGTAGGGTATGTCCTGTAATCCGTTTTGTTTTCTTTTTAAGTAATTTATCATTATTGTGTCATTCGTTTTCAATTAATATTATTTTCATATTAAATTCCACCAAATTTGTCCTGTTTAATTAACATTAGATATATTTCACATATGGAATCTTTGTGGGTTGGATTATACAGGCTGTATAAATAATTATGTGTCCCGCGATTTTAAAATATTTTTTGACAGTTTTGGTCAATTGAAAGTTCTAATTTTCGCTAGTACTTTAATAATTGGCTCTGAGCTTCAGATTGGTGAGCGTAATTTTTATACTCCATCGCTATAAATAGTTTTATTTCTCAGTTTTTCATTTTCTTAATTTTGATTTTACTTCCATAATTACGTGTGAGAATTAATCATAAATGACTTGAAATTTAAATAGCGGATGTTTTTGTGATTTTAATAGCTTGTGTTTTTGTGTTATTATAACTATATTCCAAATACAAAAAAAAGAGATGTGACTTCCATTAAAGTAATATAAACTTTAAAAATAAATTTACGCAACGTTCATGAAGCTAAAATGTATTATATTTTTATTACAAATTACGTCGATATTAGAAAATTATGGTATTTTGACTAAAACACTAATTACTTCAAAATATTAATTGAAAAAAAAATCTTGCTTTCAAAGCATAAATAAATTATCGTCCCATCAGACAAATTTAGTTTGCAACTGGGATTATATTTTTCTAATTGTACCAAATAACAAATCAATGAGTTAGACGTTTCAAAGCCATACTTTTAATAAATGACAGATAAGATATTTTATTTGATTTCTATTTTAGAAAACCTTGTTTATTCAATACTTAATTGAAATTATATCTTATAGAAAATTAAGAAAACGTAATTTAATCGATAATTCGAATACTCAAAGAAAATTTTTTAAAATTTATTTCCGATTTATTTAAAACGTAACAACCATAAAAAGTTGGGTCAGCTCATTGCAATGAGCCATACGCTTGGTAAGGTGGATATATGTTTGAACTTGTAAACAATTAAATATTGAGAAAATGAATACGTTTTTGCGGAAAATAAATGAAATATAATAAATTAATTATTTCTAACTTTAGAAATATTGCTTGGAAATTATCACATGTGTATATATATATATATATATATATATATATATATATATATATATATATATATATATATTTGAAACATTTATCATTAATATGCAGAAAGCAGCGTAGAGGACGCTGTATTTGGTTGCATTCACATAAATTTACTATATGAAACCGTTTCTGTCTGTCGTAGTTGCCTTTTAAGTAGTAAGTAAATTTTAACATTTAATGAAAATTTTGTTATAATTTAAAATGATTAGGCTTTCAGTCAATCAGTAATAATTACCTAAGTAAAAGAAACTAATGTTTTTCTTAAAACCAACAAACCGCTCTGTTGAAACCAAAAAGATCTTGCTTTAATCTCCCACATTATTACACCCTCATTACTCCCACATTACTTTATTAAGACGACGTCTTTACCTAATTCCTACCAGAGGGTGTGTCAAAGGGATATTACAATTAGCCCTGGCTTCAAGGTCGATTGAAACCATTTCGAGAGCTACTTTGAAGTGGGATCATACTGAGCTTGGATGAGGCGTTTATATATAACCTAGTCATGAACTCGTGATTAGACAAAGAACTGTACTATGTAGAATGTTAAACAGAATATAATTATTTTTTAATAGTATACATGCCGGACAAATTCAACTTGTGTTTAAAAAAAATATTTGGAGACATTTCATCTGCTGCAAATATTAAAATATAATGTATTAAGATATTTACAATTATTTGTTATATATTCTCCTGTCTTTCAAGAATATTGGGAGTTATAAATAGCCCATATTTAATAGAATATAATATTAGAGTTTGCAAAAAGGTTGTTGAACTCGTTAACTAATGTATTTTTTATTGTGAAGAAATAAAGGTGAAATTGTCAATAGCTATAAGTTTTATACCAAATTGCCATGTTTCCGTGATAGATAGGGTAAATAGTAACAAAGTGAATTCTGTGTATGCAAAATATTTTAAGAAGGGCGACTGATTTAAAGTAAAGAATTATAACAGAAACCAAAAAATCTGCCTATTGTATTTTTGTCTCTCGTTTTGTACGTTAATTTGTTCGTCAATCATGTGAAATCTACTGAACAGATTTTGATGAAATTTGGTATGGTAATAATTTATACCCAAGATCAATATTTGAGAGACAAAATTCTGATAATTTTTATTATTTCGAATTTCATGCAATAATTTTAACTTAATTACCACGATAATTATTGTTACAAATTTCTAAATAAAAGTCTGCATAGAAAGTGTTTAATAGGCTCCTTGCCTTGATGTCATCAGATCGAGGACCATTTTTCCGTAATAAAAAATTAAAGAGAAAATTACAAATATACTTGAAATAAATAGGTCAAATACAAAAATTATATCATCAGATATATACTTTTATATAAAGGGAGAAAAGTCATATTCAGGTGACTTCTCAAACTTCGTAATAAGGAAAAAATTCAAGGTAAATAATAATTTCATTGAAATGTAAAAATGAATATGGTCTTGTAAACTTTATTCCGATTATTTTTATTTAAATTATTTCTTAATTAGCAATATTTTTTACTCAAGCTCCTACTTTATAGCTATTTCAATCAGAAGTAAAATAAAACATGCCAAGTGCGAGTAGAATTCGAGCATCGAGGTTTCCGTGTCCATGTTACATATATCGGTGATAAAATTGCAACATCCGAAAATCGCAAAGATGAGAGAGAAAAAACGAAACGTCATTTTGAATAATGTATATATACGTGACTTTATTTTATTTTTCCTCTAGTATATATATAAGATCTTCATCCGTCTGATTTTGAATTTTTTGACTCATAAATTTTATGATTAGTTATTATTAAAAGTCCTAAAAAAAAGTGGTTATGGAATATTTAAAAAATGCCCTATCACACGATACCACTTGACCTCGTTACCCCACTTTTACATTTGAAACCCCTATATGGGATCCCATTTTGAAAAAATTTAAATATTTTCAATATTCTCAAATAGATATGGGCAAAAAAATTCTACCATAGTGAGAAATTTGAATAAAAACTTTTGATTGAAATAGAAGTTGCTTAATGAAACAACTGTAATATTGAGAGATTGACACGGAAGTCTCACCACGAAGATCCCGTTTTTATATTTCCGGTAGATATGAAGGATACAATAAAAGAATTTTATTATTTGTAGGAAATTGTAAGGCGCAGAGATGTATGGCAGGATTATTAACAGGCAAATGGGTAATACGTGGAAATTGATACTTTTGGTCACATATCCCCATATGAAATACAATTCTCAATATACAATGTTTCAGTTTTCTATCAGGTAGCCTCGTGTTCTAATGTTTCCACCTCAAATTGTTTTTACGTATGATATTTTATTTAATTTCAAATTCATAAAAAAAGATATAATCATATTACATCATAAATTAAATGTTGAAATAAAATAAAATGGAGGACAATATTGATATGTTACTCAAAATTAAGATCAAGATATTATAAAAACCCAAAAATATTAATGAACTTACTAATAATATTGGGCTTGGGTTGGGATGGATATGTAATTATAAAATAAATTGATAATAAATATGATCTTTAAGATTTCTTTAAGATACGAATGCTAATATCCTACCTGAAGATGTTGTAATGCAATGAAACCAAGGTCGTGGTAAAGAACTTAAAGAAAGTGGAAATAATACTACATCACGTAGTTTCATTTAACACAAAATTAACGCCAAATATATTCAATATTCGATGATAAGTATCTAAAATTATTGTTTTCTATTTAACAATTAAAAATCATTAAAATGCATTGCATTGTAATAATCTTGGTTCCTACACAAACCTGATGAGATTTAAACCATATAGATATATCGGACAGCCACTACGCAATTCTCACAATCCAACATAAATTGACAGCAATACTTGTAGTGACTTGCTCACAGGACGAGTGATGGTCATCCCTTATATTAGTTTCATGCTTTGACGACGCCGCAAGGGTACACATGGACACTTTCCAAAGGATGCCCCCTGGAAAACAGGACATCGATACCCACACTTAAAAAATACGTCATTCCGTATACATACATGCATTTGAGCCGACATGCCTATATAATTTTTAAATAGCTATAATTTGAATAACAAATCTTATTACTTTTGTATAATTTGTGAAAAATTAAAAGTGTGGTTAAATAAAAATCACACAACGATTACTATTACGTAGGAAAAGTGAAAGACAAACAATTTTACGATTCAAAAAGGAACAAAATTTATTCACGATTTATTTCTAGTTCTTATCGGCCCTTTTCTACAATTTTGGTTTAGGCCTCTTTAATCTATATCATTTCTTTATACAGATGACACATCATCTGTACACCCTTCGAGCTATCTTGTCTCTTACTATAACCAAGTCAATGGCTTTGTGGCATTCCTATAATCCACTTCTCCCCCCACAGTCTCCACTCAAAAACCGTATTACGCAACAAGTGAGGTTTACATAGCGTAGCCGATAAAAATATGCGATACTTATTTAGCATACCACTAAAACTTCTGTCTTGAAGGTTAATATTTAACAGGAGAAAAATCCAACAAATATTGAGAAAGGTGGGGTTTTACTTTCTCATCAAAACTATTTACACCACTCAGGAAGAAGTTAAATAGATTGAAAGGGGAAAATCTTAGTCTAGAGATAGGAGAGAAAAGACTAAACTATTTGCGGTTTACAGTTGATATTGTTCAGCTCACCCATAATCTTACCGAACAACACTCCATGATGCACTACATAAACAATGTTTCTCAATAAGTAGGTTTAGAAATAAATTAGAAAAAAAAACTAAGATTACAACTAATTATGCAATTACTATTACCAATATCAAATGACTTTCGACAAAGTGAAGAAATAGGTAGACCTTAGACAGGAAATCAAAATGAGTAAAAACAATCTGGTAAATTAATTCTTTTGAAAATGGACATCACTACAGAACCGAATGTTGGCATATTCAATACTGTTGGCATAATGAATCCTGCCAGTTCTTGTTTACGGAGCCAAAAGTTAGATACAAACCATCACAGAATCCCTCATTAAACTGCGCGCAGCTCAAAGAGAAATAGAAAAGAAATTGGTACGAATGACACTTCGCGACCGTGAGACAAACACCTGAGACAACACAACAAAATCAAGCGAATGGAAAATTGTGGTATATTTGAGTATGACTGGCTAAGTAGCTAATACTGAATACAACAAGTTACAAGTTGCTACTGCTCTCGGTACCGTAAATATCCCATATATAATAATTACACAACATGTCTTAAACAAACCATTTTTTAAAGTTTATTTTAAGTTCTACTATCCTAATTTTACATCCCTCAATTACATGTGTGGAGTGCCGCCCCTGATAATTTTTTTCCTAGTTCCACTATTTCATTGAATAGCGGTTTATGAAGACACCTGCCATTAAAATTTCGTTTATATAGCGCCAATAGACTACGAATAAAATAGCTGTGGCATACAGAGGGACTAACGGATAAACAGACAAACGGACAGATGGACTGAACGAAATTATAAGGATTGTACTATTTTTGCCACTTAGTAACGGAATCCTAAAAATTTGAAAATAAATCTGTAAAATGAAATATATGACGTTTTTTAAAGCAGTGAATTGTTTTGCATAAATTTGATTACTTTCACAAAGTCTACTGATATTATGCACGCTAATAAATACAACTTAATTTACCACACGAATAGCAATATTGCATGTTATTTCAGAGGCTTTTTATCCTTTCATTTCGTTCTTACCTTGAAGTCTCATCATTACTAATATCAGTACAAAACAATTCACGGAATTATAATATAGAGGAATTGTTACTTTTGTCCAGCTAGCTCGCTCTTATTGAAACATAGTGCGCTGTTCAGACCACATATCAAAAATTATCTGGACGTTATTTGAAAATAGGATATAAATGTTACAATAAAATTACTCGTAGATTTAAACGATAATCCCCAAAACTTTACATTTTATTATATTATCAGCTCAAATCCATTGTAAAGTTGTCACACCGTAATCAAGGTTATGTTGTTAGAGCGTAATTAGTGCATTGATGTTCTCTGTACTGGATTTTTAGAATTGTTTTTACATTGCAACTAAAATATGTTAAAAAATTAATAACTTTATGGCAAGATAAGTTCTTGGCAGTACATATAAAATATTTATTTTGCGGTATATTATTTTGAGAAGATTACTACTCTGCTCAGAGTACTTTTTTAATTCACAAATAAAAATAAAGTTAAGAAAGGCTGCCTTAAAAAAATTTATTACTATAAATAAAATGAGATCATGAATATCGATAAACAACCTTCCTATTCCTCAACAATTAATTCAATGAAACGGAATGAAACTATATTTAAGATTTCTAAATTCATGCATTTACTTTTTATTTAGTTACTGTGTATTTAAATAATAATTCAGTAATAATACTTTCCACACATGTGAAAGAGCAAATATAATATTGTGTGAATAATATATTATGTTGATAAACAAAAATTTGTTTCTCATTTACTTAGTTATAAAATATCTGCTTGAAATAAATAAATCTACCAAATTCTTACATTGCGTAGATCTTTCCAATTCATACTAAATTATCAAGGATCAAATATTAATAAACTGTTCCTCAAACACGTCTGCATGCTACTAGCTGATGTTTAAACTTTAATGTTATACTGATTTTAATATAGTTAACTTATATCTTAGCGATTAAATCTGTTTTTTGTAATTGCAAGACTTAAAAACTAATTAATTATACGTATATATTAATGTGTTCCGATACAACCTATGGTGAGTTCGATGCCAATGTAGTCAAACTATATGTATCCTTATACAAAATTTATTTGTAGTTTATATTGAGAGTAGATCTATAATTTCAGTGATTTTTGTCTGAATTTTTTTCTTATTAAAGGACAGAAGTCAAAACGAAAAATTACTATAAAATAACCAACGTTTCACTTAGAAATATAGGTGTTATAGGTAAGTTCCTAAATAAAAAAATCACATTTTCGAAATTTTAAAAGGCATTTCTATTATTATTAGTTTTCATTACCAGAATTTATTAGATTTTTAGAGTTACCATGTTGCTAGTGCCATACTTTATTTAACAAAATTATTACATTCTTCCAATATAAATACACTTCATCGCTTAGTAAACCCGCCTGAGAAACTTTTAAGCTACGTAGTAATTGATATGAGCGTTTTATTAAATATACCGTACAAATATTAAACTTGTCTCTATTATTAAAAAGCTTCCGAAATATTTTAGTTAACATGTAATAGATCAAGTCTGAACTTATCTTATCGTGATATTATAATAGCAGACTTTTGTCATAGCGGGATTACCTTCATTATAATCTTAAAAATAATTAAATTACTTAAATTTAAGTCACTATCAAAATGTTAATGATAGAAACCAAGAATCGATCCAAATATTTCACAATAAAGTAAAGAAGAAAATTGTTTCTTTCATTACCATATTTTAATATATTACTTATTTATTTATAAAGTTTTTACAAGATTAAAATAACACGGTTCATACCGTGTAGATCCGAAACGTTGCATGAGCTTCACACGCGAGATGTACGGGCTACTGCGTACATATGCTTGAATGACTCTATGGGTCAACACCATGGATAAGTTAACCACTGGATAACGCATAAGAACACAGTTGTATGAAAACCAAGCTAGCCACTACTCATTAGGGTAAACGTACCACGTGACACCGTTAGCCAATCAGTGCTTTGTCCCTTGAAGTAGCAGAGATATAGATTGCTCGATACTGACATATTTTAGATGTGTCAAAGTAAGGGTTTTAACAAATTAGAAACATCGTTATTTAAAAAGAAGATTTTTATATAATATAATCACTATATTAACTTAATAAACTGTTACACGAAATAATGTTATATATATATATATATATATATATATATATATATATATATATATATATATATATATATATATTTATTATTTGCTAATATGAATTGTGAAATTTACTGGAGAAAAAACACACACTTCTTGTCGATTATACAAAACTCAGAGATATAAATAATAATGACTCGCATTGCCCAGCCACCTGTATCCATTTTTCTTTCCAGTGCAGGTAGTTCGGAAACCTAAAATGATAAGTGTAATCTAAGTAAAATATAGTATTTTATGCTTAGAAATCAATGAACTTACTTTAATTTTTTAAAAATACCTTCACAATTATTTCTACTTTCTTTAAGTTCTTTACCACGACCTACGTTTCGTTGTATTACAACATCTTCAGGTGGGCTGTTTGTAAAGATCTTTACTAACAGCTCACCTGAAGATGTAATACAACGAAACCTAAAAGTCGTTGTAAAGAACTTAAAGAAAGTAGAAATAATACTACATCTCGTAGTTTCATTTAATTGTGAATAATAAATTTCTACAAAATTAACGCCAAATATATTCAATAAAAAATATCTTATTTATAATTTTTTGGATTTTTAGGTAGTAACAAAAGTATCGATTTAGTTATCTATAACGGCGCGACGCATCTCTAGTGGCAAACAATTCAACAATATGGCGGAAATAATAGTTAACAGTTGCTTAAATAATAGTTAACAGTGTACTTATTTGTGAAAAGTAATTCCATTTTTCTCAAGTGATGATGTAATGCTTCTGTTTTGGTTATATTTTATAGCAACAAGAAGGTATGGTTTATTTCATTTTGATTTAAAATTACGAGAAACTTTCGCTGTGGCGTTCGTTTTCTAACTGAAGGCGCGTAAACTCTTCGCCCGGAGCGGTGGCACAAATTGTGCCATCGCGTGGCTAGAAATTTTATGTTGATGCGTTATCCAGTGGTTAACTTATCCATGGTCAACACAATAGTACGCAGCACTACCACTATCAGTTCTGCTTATCCCTCGTCTGTTTTATAACATTGAAAAATTGACATTAATAAGGTTCAATATTTAATTGAATTGCCCAAATTCAAAATGTGATTTTTACATTATTTTATGAACAATTCATCAACCCGCCACTAGTCTACACTTGAAGATGCCACAATACCTTTAATTCCTCAATCCTGCTAGCACAGTTAGATACATCTGCAAACACTGTTCTTCGTTTTAATAAAAATTTAAAGACAAGAAAAACACAATTAAATGAAACTACGTGACTACAAAATTAACGCCAAGTATATTCAACAAGACCAGAAAAAGTGGTGCCACTTTCTGTCCACTTACTGTTATTCCCAAAGTTGAAATTTGAGTAACTTTGAATTTTATGTCATTGAATTTAAGCCTAAGATGGGAACGTAATTTCATAAAATGAAGTCAAGCCTACAGTTTTGTCGCGATAAAACTTTATTGCTCATATATAAATTATAATTTATTTTAATGGATTCATAAAATACTAATTCTATGACACTCATTTCCAGCACACGCTGCGACTTGCCATTTCCTTATGGATACCCGCAGTTCACTTCAGTTTTATTCGAGAGGTGCCCTTAATTCAATTGTTTGAGGGAAAACGATTTGTTATATATTATTTGATTTAAAAATTGTCAAAAATATCAAAGTATAAAATGTCTTTCAATCTATTCAAGAATATAGGTTCTAAGCCACTAGACAAACTACCATTTACAAAGTGAAATTTTTATTAAATTGGATTTTTTATTCTCTTTTATTCATTCTTTTAAATAATTTGCAATCTTCAATTGCTTTAAAATGTAATTAAGTCAAAGATATTTCTGAAAATAATACTTATTTTTAGAAACTTTTGTGTTCTCAACTAAATGAATTCGGTTAAAATCTTGGGTGTATAAATAACTTAAAAATAATATTATTGTGTCCACGTAAAAATAATCATTATGAAGGTTGGTTGTAAAGCCATAGTTACAAGCCGAATTCATCCCCAGCATTTCGTACTCGCTGCATGGATTTAATCTATTTACATTAAATCCATACAGCGCCATGTATTAATATGTCAATTCGAGCCCTCCTGCCTCGACTTTAGTTTTATCAGTGAAACTATTTTTAGTTAAGATCACTATTGATCTCCATCATTGTAACTTTTGAATTTTCCCATCAGAAAAACAAAATAATAGGAACTGTAATATTAAATTTTATACCATATTGCAGAAAAATAAAGAGGTCTTACAGTTTGTTTACAACTATTTAGTATATTACAGTCCATTTAATAGTCTCCGTGCTCAGAATGTCGGATGTTTTTGCTTGACCAAGACCTACAAGACCCCAATTTACGGTCCGTTCAATATTACAAATGGATTGATGCGAGGGAAAACGTTGTATGTAAAATGGGTAAATAATATTGAAACACTGGCACCGGAAGCCGGGACGTATATTAACAGCGACAACTAGGTTTCTTTCGTGTAAACGATCCAACATAATTACCTATAATGTCGAAGGATAATTAATGATTGACGTGTGAGCACGGAAATATAGAACAGATTAGGAAGAAAGATGACGTAGTTAATGGAGGATATTAAAATTTCATTAAAATTACTAAAAATAAATATCTGATAAAAAAAGAATCAGTGAAAATAAAATTTCTTGTAACAATTTTCGGACGATAATGAGAAACATATATGAAAAAAAGGAAAGGTTAAAATTATTTTATTAATTAAAGCAAGAATAAGTAGCTATGAAAATAATTAAAATTATAGATCAGAATTATCATGTTATTGCAGCAGAAGCTTTTCTGTGGCTTCTTTTAGAAATAGAGTTTTCAGTGACTGCCTTGCAGCCAGTGCACCCGTCCAACAAAATGTTAAGTACGCGTGGAACTACGAGGATTCCACACATATTTGTGCATAAACAATATTTATAGTATTCTATTAAATTATTTATAAATCTTAATATTATTTTACGCCAATAATAATACATAGTCCAGCATACCTTCACAAGTGTAGAAATAACAAGAATATCTTAAAAACGATGTAATTTAGAATCACCATCACAGTTTTTCGTTAAATTTTACATAATTTTCTAGTAAAACTGTTTTATAATACAACAATATATCTAGAATTAACTTACATGAAATGATGAAAACAATATTTGTGGAATGCTTATAGCTTGTCCTTTCATATAACATACGAATTTAAAAATATTGTAGTACTTTGTTTAGACGCTCTTTAATTTTGGTACACAACACATTGGTATACAAGTTGGATTAATAGACCTAATGAGCAAAGAGTAGCGCAGAAACTGGTTATCAGTAGCATATCTCGTGGAGAAATAACCCTTGCAAAATCAAGTTAGAATGGCTGTCGTGTATAGTGTTCCGCAATAATTGTCTACCCCGCCAGATCGGGAGGGGTTGTGAATATGTATACATAACAGTTTTACATTATGAAATATCGTGTCGCTTGATATCACTTGCATACATAGTATTAACTAAAAATTGGACAACTAAATAAAAATGATGGTTTCGCTACTTTTCAAACGGATTTAATTAAAATAAATTTTTCCCTACATGTAAATTTAACGGAGAAAGACATCATTAATGTGATCATATTGTACTCCGCTTACTCTGGGGTTTCGTTTGCTAAATATTACATGCTTTTCGTGGTTCCGCATATTACAAGAAAATAATTCATCAACATCAGACAATGTACTATATGTTTGCTGACAATACTACACATTATTGCAGAATACATTAACGTGTTGTAATTTTTAGGGTTCCATAGCGAAATGGTAAAAACCGGAACCCTTGTGTTTCGTCATATCTCTCCATGCGTATATCACAGAAACATAAGTTCAATCAATTTTAATCCAATCATGATAAAATTGCAGCCTTCGCCTACAAATTGGACAACTAAATAAAAATGATGGTTATTACCAACAATTGGACAACTAAATAAAAATGATGGTTATTACCTACAATTGGACAACTAAATAAAAATGATGGTTATTACCTGCAATTGGACAACTAAATAAAAATTATGGTTATTACCTACAATTGGACAACTAAATAAAAATTATGGTTAATACCTACAATTGGACAACTAAATAAAAATAAGGGTTATTACCTACAATTGGACAACTAAATAAAAATGATGGTCAAACTATTGGAATTTTTATTTTCGCAGACTTCATCGAGTGAAACTCGGGAAAGGTTTTTAAATATTCAAAATTTTGAATTGAAAATGCATTTGTTTCATGCATATTTTAAAAATGGCGTATTTTTCGGGAAAATATTTTTCTCCAAAATGTAAAATATAACTCCATTCTACATTTTTAACTATACATATGAAAAATCTGAAATCGCGCTGGTGATATTAATCAATATAATCACAATTGATTTCCTTATCCTCCATTAACTGGAAATCGATTTATTTCTTTTAAACTTGGGAAACATATTCTAGACTTACCATAAAGAATATATTAATAGGACAAAACGTTTTGAATACATTTGTTTACTTTTTAATATTAATATCTTTAATCTACGGCTATATAATCTTACTAGTCTGACTTCATTTTTTGTCTGTCGAGCTTACGATAGTAATACACGAACTAGGAATGAAAAATATAGACGATATATCTAAACAACTCAAATAAATAACTCGAGAAACGTATAGTTTCTTATTGTATGGATGCATCAGTGTTATTTATAATTTTTTTAGAACATAAAAACCCGCAACTAAGCCAATCGAGTATTGTATTATAAAAGAGAATATTTTTATTTTCGCATTTGAATGTACATAGAATTTAAAAAAGTGATATGCATATAATTTGGTACAGGAAATTTGGTGATGTAATAAAAAATAAAATACTATGTATATATATGTATATAAGAGACACATCACGTTGTCATCAAGTATAATTGTGTATGAATACATATACAATGGGACACATTTTTAACAATGTTTTTTGACATCAAAATACTGTTGAACATTTTTATATTACGTTAATTTATCCTGTTACTATTGCTCAATTTGTATGTTTCCTTTTTTAGCCCAGCAATTACTGTTGGCGGGAACATGGGAAATATGATAAATAAATCTTCATTTTTACAATACCTTCCATAGTTTTGACAATTTATGGTTTATTGATGAATAAATCTTCATTTTTACAATACCTTCCATAGTTTTGACAATTTATGATTTATTGGAATTATAATTGTCGTCAGCAAGAAATTAACGAAATTTCAAAAATAATTACTATATTATTTGTCCATGAATGAAAAATTAAAACTGCAAAAAACTATTTAAAATTATAATAAAAATATTTAACTTTACGAAGTCAAATAAATTACGGTTAATTCAGGTAAAACGGTAAAATTTACTGTATTTATTATTAACAAGAATATATTTCATGGCCTCTTTTATAAATTTATGGAAAATAAGTAAAAATTGTAAAAAATGTAGTTTTGTATAAAATTGTATTCCTTCATTTGTTGCACTGTAATATTAACATTCATAAGAAAATATTTTTGTATAACCGTTTTCCAAAAATTGTCTTGTTATCCCAAATGTCATATTTATATTACATAACAAGTAAAATACCCACATTTTCTTTAAGGGAAATATTTGTTTTAGGGAGTTTTTAAAGAAAGTAGAAATAATACTACATCACGTAGTTTCATTTAATCGTCATATATTGAAGATAAATTTTACAAAAAAAAATTATTAATTATGTGCAGTGAAATTAGAGACAAGCTAATTAGTAGTCTTGAGCTAATTATTTTTTCATTTACATACTTTATAGTTTTTAATTACCAATAGTTACACGGAATAAATTATAAATTATTTAAATTTAAGTCATAACAATTTCACAGGCTTACAGAGTGGATCACCATATAAAACAGTTACATTTACTACCGTGTTCAACTCTTTATGACGCATAAAATTTAGTCGAGATTAAAGGCGACCCTAGTTCCATACAAGATGCGTGTGATAAAAGAGAAGCCGAGAACAATATTTTGAGGTGATACTTAAGATGTGCACAGCTAAAATATTCAAAAAACGTAAATTTATTTATAATATAAATAAAAAAAATAAATTTGATGTTTTATTAGTTTTCTATTAAATACCATATTTTTATATCCTTTGAAAGTATAAGTGTTAAATATATATCATTTGGCTACGGAGCCCCACTAAGTTTGTAAAACATGCACACATGATGATTGTTTGTAGAGTAAATGCGAAGAAATATTTAAAAATGTAAATATTAATCAAAACATTTCAGACTAATAAATAGTTTAAATTATTGTAATAATGTTTATGTTTTTGCAACGTGTACAGTCACACAAAGTATCACACAAATGATATGTTATGGCTGTACACGTGGCAAAAACAAAAACAGAAAATTGAAGTGAACTAATTAGAGTTGGCCCTGCGATTCACCTACCCTGTCATTGCGAACTTTAATAAATCACAGGAGCAGCCTTTTATGCTTTACAGCGAATTCCCTTCATTCGAAATATTTTAAATCTGATTTACATTGTCATCGGTGTACGTTCTACCGTGTTTTTCAAACGATATTCGTTTACGTAAGACTATTTATAAAAAAAAGTTTATATTTAACAAAATAAAGATAAAAATGTAAACATAATTCGAAAGCTGAAATGTAATCTCAATTAAACAAAACCAATTTTTACGCAATAATAATTTAGAGACAAATAATTGTGTAGTCGTTAAAGCACCAAAATTAGGATAAGGAAAAAGATAACTTAGGATAAGGAAAAACCATACAAGTTTCAGTTTACCCCGAAACTGGTATAAAATAAATTTAACAACTAGAACATAAAATTATTTTGCAATACATTTAAACTCATACAGTTTATCTCTTCTATAAAATAAATGTTTGTGATTCGAACCGCACTTTTTCTCAAGCGATATAGTTATGCTTTTCAAATGTAAACGAAGATTAGTGCGCATATTAATTTATAAATTCACAATATACAACCAGTTTCTAAATATACATACATTTTATGTAAAAATAATGCCATTTTATTTGTCAGCGGTTTGACTGTCATTTATACTACTTTTGAAACTTATTCCTATAGGTTTGGTGAATTAATTTTAATGCACCCGAAAGGTCGACGATACCTGGGGATATAATGTATATTATGTATATGGTTAGTTTTAAAAATAACATCGTTAAAAAAATTTCATGATCTGGTGGACAAAACATTGGATGGAGAGCCGATAAACAAAGTGATAAATATTTCATCTAGGTCGGTAACAATAAATTCCTTCTCTTTCATTCTCATCGTAATGCAAATAAATTGAATTAATTTGTAAAAAGGTCTTTGTTCTGTTCTTTCCATATATTGGTAAAGATCTGCAATAAAATGTTCATATAGATTTTCTACAAATATTTTAGATTTTCACAGCCAAATTACGGAAATTTTATAAAGTCATCAAGTCCTTTTGTTGATTTTTCCGCCTGTGTGTCAGAGTTTCATAACTAAACAACAAAATTGAAATAGCAAAAACGAAGTAAATAACTTTGCACAGTGGAGGCATTGCCATAATGAACAAGAACTTTTTATTAAACGCATTTATGATGTTAAATTTAAGCGAGATAACGTAAAATTTAGTTCTTTTGGAAAATATAAATATTGGAAGATATAAAATACCTACTTTTCTACCATTGACGTAATTTACAGGACATCATTCGTAAAAGATACTAATTAAACTCTGAATACAAGTCTTCGAACGAATGAATGATTTTGAAATTGAATGATTAGTGTAACAAAACATGGTTCATGTATCTCGGAGAATCGATGTAAAAACTAGATTTTCTTTATACATACTTGCATATTGTAGTCATTATTTTACGAAGTTATTTCATTAGCTTTATTCCGTGATTGACAAATTTTAATAAAAAACGGAAATTTAATTTCAGACCACATAGTAAAGTACTGAACTTTGAGAGAGACCGAATTTCTTCTTAATTTAATCATGAGAAATCTTATCAACACTTCATCATTTAGCTAGTCATTCGCATTCATTGAAACGCTTCTATACGAAAGGTATTTTGTATTTATTTCCATATCTTTCTCTTTTATCTTGATGGAGTCTCGCACGGTAATTGCAAAGGAAGTGAAACAGCAGGGACAGGAATATTGCAATACAGTCTTTTATTAAAAACTATACCTTTTCAGATCTAATATTTTTTTAAATTCTGTCTTCTTTATCTAATATGTAACAATTTAATAATCTACATAGCTTGCTGCAAAAGGTAATAAGTAATTCAAGTTATTCAAGGTAATAAGTTCTTAATTATCGATTAGAGTTATGAAAATAATATTGATGTTTCTCAATATTTAATAATATGGTTAGTTACGTTGAAACAGTTTTATTAAATAAAATGTGTTGCCGCAACAAAACAGAGGAAATATGTTTCTTGTTAATAAATGAGTTACCAATAATTGTAATGAAATAATAATTGAATGTGTGAGCATGGTTCGTCCGTTCGCTATAAAGTTATAGTTATTACTTACTAGATTACTCGAATATGAAACATAAGTATCATTAACGTGTACGGTAATCGTAAACCGTGATAATTTCTAGAGTTAATTGACATTTGGGAAAAGATAATCACCTGCAAAGCATAACTATACGGTTTATAACTTTTGGGAAAAATGTGAAACCAAATTCTAGATGAATATAAACAATGAGGCATTTAAAACTTCAACATAAATATTTGTCACAATTAAATGAAACTACGTGATGTAGTATTATTTCTTCAGAAATAATACTACATCACGTAGTGTCATTTAATTGTGAGTAATGAATTTCTACAAAATTGTTAAAAAGCGATTCTCCGAAAAGGCAAACTTCTTCGATACACGTGAAGTGTATCGAAGAAGTTTGCCTTTTCGGAGAATCGCTTTTTGATGACTCCGGCTATACGAAAAGGATAACTTTGTTGAAAATGATTCAACGTGACTATAATACTCACAAATAAATTAGAATAAAAATCTTGACACTGCTGAGATGGTGATTTTATTACACTTTTTATTAAATTAAGGTCCCCATTTCAACCAAAATTGCATACAACCATTGATTGAGAAATATAAACGGGTCTAACAAATTAATTTAATTTTTAAACAATAACTCTAACCAGAATTCTCGCATTTCGTACCGTTTGAATCTTCTCCGATATAATGTTGTAATGATTTACTTGTATCACAGTAATGTGTTTTGTATAGCAAATTAAAACAGTAAGTTTTATTCGATTGACACATTGTGGTGTCATAAATTTTGAACAAGGAAACATGTATATTTAACGTATTCATTAATTTAATTAACAAATAAATAGCATTTTTAAATATTCAATTTCAAAGGAATTTTTTTTATTCTGGTTAATAAAATTTGAAGTTTTCTTAACGACAGAATTCATATGAAAGAAAACCGACGCCACGAAACGGAAAGTAGCGAAGACTAAGAAAATGAGAAGGACAAACAAGATAGAATTCACGTAAAATTCTGGCCATTTTTAAATTTGTTTTTTAATAAAGTTCACATTTCATTAACCGTTGATTTTCAAATTAGTTAATAAAGTCGAGCCATGAGCCATACGTCATCAAGAGCTATAGTCACGTAGAAAAAAATTCATCGTTCGCAGGTATGAATGATAATTGTCTTCCAGTTTCATGGAAAGAAAACAATTTTACGTTTTTGTCATTTTACTACTATATTTCAGGATTATCAATCACCTACAGTGTAAATTTTTCTTTTTAAATTTCTTTCGTTATTTGAAATATAATTTGGAAATAAAATTTTAGGAATTCGTTTAAAGAGGGACTAGTTATAATAAAGGACAGAAGGTCGGTCCATCAAAGGTATGTTTATAAATGAATTAAATCTATAAACAATAGTAGGATTTACGTATATTACTTATTATTTACGTAATCTACTCTACTAGCTCGAATACACTTTTAAACAAAATGGCGCAAATACAACTTTACAATGCTAGTAACTCGCATATTCGGAAACAGATCAACATAGCTAATGATAATAATGGATCGTGTCTGTTATCTAGGTTATTTTAAGGTTCGTTAAATAATTTGGCACCTTTTTTTAAAAATTTGTATACTGTTTCTGAATACTTATCAGTTTATAACAAAATCCTTTTCAGTGACATATATATATATGTTGTTGCTTGATAGACTACGAGTACATACGCATGTGCTCTGATTTTTCAATTAAAGAAAATCGTTTGTTAACTATTTAAATAAAATATGAATAAAAATCTGGTTGACACAAATAATAATATATCTTACAACACGTCAAAAAGTAGTATTTAAGTTTTTGAATTTTGATTTTTCAATTATTTTTCTCGTCTTCATAAATTAGCGTAGAGCTATCTACTTTGTGTCTCACTTAATTCGATCTAGCAACTGAGAGCGCGGATTACGTACACGAGTAGTAGCACTTTCGAAAAGCACCCACCGTTACCGATGAAGTGCGAACACATAACGCACACTGCTACAGATTACAAACCTCGAAATGCAAATCACAAATTGTTGTTAAAGTTTTATTTGTACCAATTAGACAATTATTCACAATGCAATTTTTGATCAATTTTTGCTCTCATTTAATTCATGTTTTTGCGAAATTAAAGATCAGGCTGTCGATAAAACGCGGTAGAACGTCATAATCTATAGCACAGTTGTGGTTGACCGAGTTTATCTCTAAAATTTAAGTATAGAACGAATGCATACAATTTTGGCTTATATATCATTAATAATTCCTATCTCGTCATAGTCTTAAAGGCAAATTAGAAGCCTTAAGTTATAATTCCAGGAGGCAAGTATTCTCCATTTCATTGATTTTTGCTACGTAATAGACATATTTACATATAAGTTGTTAGAATGAAGAATTAAACTCAAATATTAAGAAGTCCAATAATGGATTGTTATTTTACTTGATTTTTCATATAAATGTTTGCAAAATTCCTTTGTCCTTCCAATTTTTGATACCGTTTAATTTGTTGAACGATTTTTTTAGAATGCTCTCCTCCTCAAACTAATAATTATATGTGAATTTTCAATACGACAAAAATAAATTACAATATTCTAATTGTGATTTATTTTACCATTTGTTTGAAACAATTAACATGAAATAAATTATACGTCGATTATAGATTATATACTTACTGACGTTTCGCTATATTCTACTACCGTCAGGACTCATATTTGCCAGCTGTATTAAATTATATAATTTTTAATTTTAAAAACTACCGATTAATTTAAAAAAAACTGATTCTATGTACCTAATAATTCTATGTACATTCTATTTAAATCTATGTATCCTAAAATATTATTAATTGCGGCAAGTATTGACGGCAAAAATAGTTAAAACTTCTTTTCAGCATTTACACGAATAAAATATAAAAATCCCTATATCATAATAACAGAATAATATAGATCGCTACCAACACAATTTTTCAAGTGATGATATGATCAATTGAAATATCTACTCTAAATTTAGTAGCTCTGATGATGTCGTATGTAATTTCTTTTTATCGTAACAAGTCGAGGTTAAGAATTAATATCGAGGACACACACGATTCAGTTCGTATTCAAATGCAAATATTATCTTGAAAGCCTCAAGTAAAGCAATATATAAAAAAACTACACATACAAAGATCCTGGGCTTGGGCTACTTATACAAAGTTTTGCAAACAACTTTTTAAATTACCTTTCGGATATTCATTCAAAAAACAGCATTTATTGTGTTAAGGTTAATAAGTACATTAGAAAAATTGTCAATTTTACTTTGTATTACGAAATCTATTCCATTTCTTAAATTATTTTGTAAACTAAAAGTGTTGTCATGAAAATCATCCCAAGGCTACTAGCATTTGACATTTTTTCATAATCACTGTATTGTGTTTTCTAAACTACCCTGCATAGAACTCTGTTTCCAGTTAGTCCTTGGTACCAAGATATTTCTGTATAATTAGTCTCCTAATATAAATTTTATTAAGTATGAATATAAGAGTTTGTTTATAACAGAGTTTCCATAAAGATACCGTCCTAAAATATACAGAAATTTGTTAGGCAAAGGTTTACATAATGTTCTATTTTATAACATGCCTTATTTTAAGATTTTGATTGATCAGCAAACAAAACTTCAACGGTTGGCGTAAATGGAATTTGTGTATTATTTTATATTATTTAAGGCAAATCTGAAAACCTTATTTTGCATAGCGTTCTTTAACCGTCAATTATGATAGCTTGACCAATTTCACAAGCTCAATGACCGATTGAAGTAATACTTTCATTGAGAGTATTGATGATGATTGTAAAAGAGTTTACATCAGTATGGGCACATATTTGTAGGTCATCAGCATAGAGATGACAATTACTATGTAAATCCTCGACAATCTTATCAGTGAATATTAACAAAATAAATAGAGAAAGAACCCCTCCTTGAAGCACACCAGTTGAAAAGTCAGTTCATTCAGAGAATGTATCTAAAGATTTTATATATTTTCGACGTCCATATGGATATGAGCTAAACCATTTTAATAAGTTTGGAGATATATTCAAAGATTTCAGACAAGTCAGCAATATATCAAAGTCAACGGTTGAATGCACTGCTAAAATCAAGAAATACAAATATTGTGAGTCGAGCATTGTTCATAGCTAAACGTATATCATCTGTGATTTTCATTAACATTGTTTAGGTACTATACCCAGTTTTAAAAGCAAATTGAAGTAGATTTAGAAATTTGCAAGTTTTAAGATATCGAAAAATTGGGCATGGACTATGCGCTCAAAGACTTTCGATAGAAGTAGTAGAAGGGAAATGAGTCAAAAGTCTTTAGGATGGCAACAATATTCTTCGTAATCGGATTATATACACTTAATTCCATTCGGAAGTGAAAATTTTAGTTGTGAAAGATGTGTTAAATATTTCAGTAACAATAGTGGTTACAATTTCTTAGATAAGCTTTAGTGTGTTAATACTTACGCCGTTTCATCCCACAGATTGCGTTTTATTGCGAGAAGGTCGGTTTTAACTTCCAAGTCAGATATTATAAAATGCGAATTTGTGGTTAGAAGATAGAGAATGAAAGCTCTTCAATATTTCCTAATTAACAATTGGGTCAAGTAAAAGATGAATGTGGGAAGGGGAGTTAGTTGTTATTCTGAAATTTGAGGCAATTTCTGGAAGATGACATCCAGATTTTCATTAGATTCTTACCGAATCTCATATTAATTCATATGCAACTGCTTCTTTAATATTTCTGAACGCAAAATTTATATTATGAACTGGATTTACATATGGACTAATATTTATTCCAAAATTTGGGGTATTTTCTTAGAAATGATATCAATCTTTTATGATGTTCATTAGATTCCTACTTGATCTCGTACCAGTACATTAAGGGGTGTTGCGATGTCATCAACTTATAGACAAATCGGTGTCAACCAAAACTGTAGACGAAACCGCAAGCCAAACCGGGTTGTGCATAAAAATAAAATATACGGCATTGTTGAAGTATTATTTTGTTTTCTTTTTTCATATTTACATGATATGAAAAGACCATGTTTTGGTAGGTATTTTTAATAACTAAATATTGCCTTTATCGTTCAATAAGAATAATTTTTCTCGAGCTAAATTATTTTAGGCCTCTAAAAGCTAGGGATTTCAAAACATATTATGGAAACCAAAGATAAGGCCCATTAATTAAAATAAGATACTACTTATTATTTAAAAACTAAGAATCCATTGACATTCAAAATTGTATGTGGATATATAAAAATATTTTTAATAAGTCTTAATATTGCGTGAATTTCGATTCACTCAGACGTTAACTTCCGACATTTCTGTATTGGTTTTATCTAATTATATGTTATTATTTAAATAAAAAGCTATTTTTTGTAACGTTAAATTAAAGTTACGTTGCTAAATTACTGTATCATATTAGCTATTTCCTTCCATGTGTCTCTTTTCATTAATATGAACGCAATATATAATGGTTTTTCATTTAGCTTATTGCTCCGAACAAAATAATACTTTGCATATGTGTTTACAAACATTTTTGATTGCGAAAGAAAATGACACATGGAAACGTACATGCATCATTTTTGTCTGTGGCGATCTGTCATTTGGTATACATTAATAATATACCTTCAGTGTAACGTCAGATAGCTTACATTCAAAAAATTTGCAAGGTAATTTTGAAGTTTCTCCGCATTATCGACCTGTTGATTATGTAAATCTTTACTTATAACCCTGAACAAGGGGTATAACATAATTGATATACTAGCAAAAACTACCCCGACTGTTACAATTTTTGACAAATTTATTTTTCGATATATGATATATGATTTCGATTTTTTGATAACCATTATCATGGAAAAAATAAACTCGGTCTTGCCGACCACATAGTCTGTTTGATATCGATGGCTGACAATAAATCTCTACGTTTACTATATTTCCCTTCGGAGACAATAACGCTCATTACAACTGACTAGTAACTGAAACTCTGATTTTCCATATTCTTAACTATTAACGTATGCGTGTGCAGTAAACGTATTTAACTGACTTCTCATCTCCATTTACTAACTTCTTCAGAAAATGTAATTTAAATAGTTGACGTACACTAGCTAATAAAGGAGAAGGATCCATGCTTGATATCGATTTTTATTTATTTTCTTTAATATAATCCATTTCAAGGATCTAACCGACATTAACTGAGCACAAATTCTATTTATATCAATAAAACATCCTTTACCTTTCGGCGACCTTTCTGTAAAAGGTCCAAACTCGTGGCTAAAACCTTATTAGCCAAGCCAATAAGTTACTTCTGTCGATTGGCCTTATGGAGCCTTGTACGACCATGTCTAGATTAACGTAGGTGTATTCAAACTTATTTAATTAGTGTAACATTTCTTTGCTGTAAAACTATACAGAAAGTTTGCACGTGTCACCTTTCAATCCCCAACTTTCAAATCTTAACCCAAAAGCTTTCAGTTCTATGAACGTGGGGAATGTGTTTTCAAATCTTTGCTTTTACATTCCCTTTCACCGTTTCCGTAAATTCGAGTTGTTTAATTATTATTTATATATTATCTTTTAATTAACAATTAAAAAATAATAAGCGCTGCGGGTTCAAATTATCGAAATCTCCATGTATCGTAATATTGCTAACTGGAACTCTAAGATATAGAAGAAGCTGAAATGTAAATAATGCTTTCGTTTCGCAGCCGCCCATTTTTATTTCGTTTTCTTTAAAAGTGGTAAATACCAGTCTTATCTAACCATATGTGTAATTATTAACACAATATAATATCCCTAGGATACTAAAACTTTTTTCAAACTTAACATAACATTTTGAACCGTATACTTTGCATTCATTAAACCTATTTGCTCATAGAAGCCATAGCCTGAACATATAATCGGTTGAAATTAGGTAAAGTACCGTTATACACATTAAAATATTCATTTTATACTGTATAATTGAGCAAATAAATTGTTATTTAACATCGCTTAGTCAAATTCTTCATACATTAATTTAAACTCACTAATTCATTTAACATTTAAAGTCACTGAAATAAGTATTAGCGAGAGCAGTAAAAATAAACGAGTCCACGGAATTCTGGTTTTGGGTAAACAGCTACAAATTTTAATGCAACTGATTCTTTAGACACCAGTAGAAATTAATTTGTAAACTACGTTTATTTAAGCTGAACAATTTCCCAAATATTCGTATAAAACACCGTCATCGCCGTGGTTTGTTGGGTTGATCACAAGGCATCCGCCCTTTGACGGCGCGGTGTACCGCGAGGACCCGGGTTCGATTGTCGGCCGCTCGTCGAGCGGGAATGAACTGGTGTAAGGTTGGCTATAAGAGATTTCTCTCGTAGCAATAAATCCTCCATATGTATCAATTAGATACATTAAAGTAGATAAATAAATAAAATAATAAGTCACGAATTTACCACGTTATAAATTTCAAACTAAAAATTTGCATAATGTGGGTACATATTTTCTGGCTTAACATAGAAAATGTTATCCAGTAGATTCGAATGAAATTGATTAAATTGTTTCGAAGATACGATATTTGTGTATATTTAACAGACATCAGTAGCTTCTCATAACCGGTAACCACACTCAATGCACCATCTAGCGAAGGTACATTACACTAAATATCCATTGCAATAAAATTTTAAATACTTTGTAAAATCATTTAAATAAACCATTTAATGTTTGTTTCAACGATTTGCTATATAAAGGACGATCCTTCATTTTAATGTAATTTTATTTCTAACCTTTTTTCTAATACGAGAAGTTGAGAAATTTCTCCTCTTTCTTCTGCTTCTTCCAATTTCTTCCAAAAAGATCCACCTTTTAAATATTTCCCTAAGAAACCTTTTAGCAGGTATATACGTAACAAAAATGTTATAAACATATATATGTATGCAGACCTAATAATGGCATTAAATTATTATACATATCGGTTGATTCAACCACTGGTCAAAAAGTCGTAATGGGAAAAACCGAGAAAAACGAAATAGTCCAACGCATAAACTAGTGGACAGCCTATTCAAAAATTTAATATACCTTCAAAATTACAATTGCGGCTGAAAAGAAAACTCGCATATACTGCCAGTATAACCTAACCAGTACCTACCTATGGGGCTTAAACCTGGGTGTACAAAAGAAATTCTAACCAAGCTCAAATTGGCTTAGAAGGCAATGAAAAGAAAATTGGTAGTGTCACAGAGGTCACAAACCGTGTTGCAAAGTTTAAATAGTAATGGCTAGACGTCATTTGAAAGCAGGACTCGTGGTGTAAACCTCTCGTGGAATGGAGATCGTAGGGCAAAAAGCGTCCACAAAGAAGGTCTAATATACGTTGGTACGATGAAATAAAGAAGGAATAAAGAAGGCTTACACCTAAGCGGCAGAATGTGGCTTAGGAAAAACAATATTGGTTAATCGAAAGATAGTCCACTTAAAGCAATGAGTGCATATTTTTTTTTACTGGACGTCACACATTTTTAAGGCCAACTAATTTCAATCCCCATACCTTCCACACCCTTATAGTTATCGATGCTCAATCACCACAATGGAAGGGCTAAGGCTAGTAACACGCACCAATGCCATTTTTCGACGATATTTAGTTTTGGCTGCACAGTGAAATATAGGCACACATACGATCAATTTAAATAATATATATAGATACATTTCAAAACTGAAGTAACAATTAAAGCTTTAACTTATAAAACCTAGTAAACAATTTTTAAACATTGATTAATAAATAGAAGGCCAACCATAATTGAGAAGTATGATATTGAATAAAAAAGTTTAAATACAAAATAATTACCCTTTTTAACGTGGTTAATTAACAAAATAATATTAGGCATGTTGTAAACAGATGAGTTTGTGCAAGCATGTGTACAACTAACTACTCAATAAGCTACGTTGACACTTCGTTTTAATTCTCCGTGACATCAAAATAATGTGACATTATTGATTCAACATGATTTCTTCAAACATTAGTAATGGTTTTGATATTAATAATGATGTCTTGAAATTTATATCATGGAAAGTTTGGAAAAATATGAATTACGAATCAATTTTTTGTGTCCAAGGATTTAAATTAAACTAATTTAATCTTATTATATTTAACAAAGAAGTTTTTGCTTCTCTGTCCTTATTAGATAAAAGCCATAAATTTCAAAAACTGAGTTTTGGTTTTGTTTGATACTCTTATATAGTAGTTTATATAACACAAATATATACATTTATAATCACTTTTTGATTGTACTATGTATGACAAGGTTGCCAATTTTTGCCATCAGCAGGTTTTTATTGGTTCAGGAATTTTTATTTTGGTTATAGTATAATGGTGTTATATAAGGTATAATGATGTTATATTTAATCCAATACAATTCACACCTATCTAAACGGAGTTATGAGAGTCGTCAGCGTTTAAATAAAAATATTCGAAAACTTTACGGAAAACTTCGAAATTCATTACACAGGCTAGAAAGAGTATATGTTTTAAAAATTTAAAAATTGAACGATAATTTTTATACCGAAATCTAATATAATCTTAATACCAAAAAATAAACCGCAATGATTAAGTTTATTTTCACAAAAGAAGCTTTTCTCATATTTTACATTTATTTAATAGTAATTTATATACCGCACTTACGACTATTTTAATGTGTCAAAATATTATAAGCGTGTATGTGTGTGTGTGTGTGTCTTTGGCTGTGTCTGTGTCTGTATGCGTGCGTGTGTGCGGGAGTACGTGCGGGCGGGCGTGCGTGCGTGTGGGCGTGCGTGCGTACCGGCGGGCGTGCGTGCGTTCATGCGTGAGCGCAAGGGCGCGCGCGCGCTCGGATGGCGGCCGGGCGAGCGTGCGTGGGAGAGCGTGTGTGCGTGCATGCGTGCGTGCATGGGTGGGTGTGTGCGTGTGTGGGTGTTTGTATACACACACACACATAAAATTGCTGAAAATGGTATAGGGACAAGATGGAAAATTAATATTGAAAAATTTATTTATCATTGGTGTTTAAGTTCTATCTTTATTTATACCAACCTCCGGGCCAAAAATGTAATCGAGTCGATTTAAAAAACGAGGTAATATTCGCATCTCAATGAAATGTTATGTATCAAATATAGACGAGAACCTCAGGTTTGTTCCATTCACTCTGTATTAAAAATATTTATATCTCTATAACCACATATCCACGTACGAAATAAGTACTTAGAGAAAAGAGCAAATATTATATGAGGTGAAATTAATTACCCGATAAACATTTTAAAATTTCTTTTTGTATTAATGTACTATAACTTTTGTATTAATGTACTATACATTTTGTATTAATGTACTATAACTTTTGTATTAATGTACTATAACTTTTGTATTAATGTACTATAACTTTTCAATATTTTAGGTGCTTACTTTCGGAACTGCTGAATCTAAAATTATGAAAAATTAAGTTCTTAGCAGCCTGCGCAAAAATTGGAGGAAATCCATAAAGATAATTTTATATTTCATAGTTTCTAAAATTTTCACGACAACATATGTGTTACTTTCCAACTTAGTGTATTATTAAATAGTTATTGGTCTAGGGAGTCCACATTTCATGACTTATAATGTAAAGAAAATTGCATACTCACAAAATAAAGTAACGAATAGCACTACCTAAATCAGGCCGATAAATAATATGAAAAGTATATTAAATATTTGTTCTTGGATATTTCAACGTTACGTCAAATGTACAAGTTGTGTTAATTGTCATCATACTAAATACATTTTGTTTATAAGGTTTAGATTGAAATATTTACATCATAATTCAGATACAAGACTGTGTATTGTATAACTTCATTCCATAGTGCATAATCCTGTTTTTACGCAAAGTTCATTCGTCAATCCGCAAGCCCTCCAGAAATAACTATGTTTTTGACTTGAATGTAATACGGTTGATATTCGGACTGAAGAGACTTCCAGATACCTAAAAATATAAGGAAATAAAAGAATGCAAAGGTGTGAATTAATGTTAATTTTTTTATTTATTTGAGACACATATTTCAAGCCGAAGTGTAATCATTCAAAAACATGATTTGACAAATATAATTCTTTGTGTATAATGGTTGTTTCTTATTTACAGTTTTTTAAATAATTGTGACTAATTATCTTATCATTCTATTTCAGATGTTTACGTAGTTAAATTAGCCGCCTACATACATGCAATTAATTTTTCAAAACTTTTTGAAAAAGTGGGTTAAAATAATGAACAGGGCTGTTCAGCTAAATAATGATCAATTATCTCCCTTAACGGATCTAACTACAGTAAGCTATTATAGTTACAAGTGATATGAAAATCTATTAGATCTTTTGCCGCTTTCGTGAAACTAAAGCATTTTTTTAAATAAAAAATGCACCTATATATGGTAATCCATTCCTGATCATTTAACTAACAAAAAAAATTACATATATATATTAGTTAAATAATCAAAAATCTATCAACGATTCTTAGTAACGCAAATCATTATGACAAGTGATATAAAACAATATAGTAAATATTTTTTCTTACACCGTGAGATTTATTTCCGAATTTTCAGTTTGTAGAACAATATTCTAAAGTTTTACGGCTTTCATTAAAATAAAGAAAAACAATACGATTATTGTGCGGTGCATATTTTTTCGAACTTAGCAACGATCGAATTAACAAGCGAAAACCCGTTTTTAATTTATGCGTTTCTTACATTAATCCAATTTCGATTCCAAATCTCGATTCAAAAATAATTTGTTATATGTAGACAGAGTAACACCTTTTATCAATACGTTTTAACTTCACAGGCCGCCAAACAAACCTCATCCCGACGAAATAATTGTTATTGTAATCATTTTTCACCGTCGTCATTTTATTTTATTTTTTATCCAAACCCTCTTTATCGGTGTAAATATTTGTCGCTTTATGAAATATAATATTTATTTACTTACAAACACAATTTATTAATCCTGCGAAACACCTAGTTGAACAACTAGTAGAAATCTAAATAAATCGACAAAAGTAATTGTCTCCAAATTTACAATTATATCTCGCTGTCCCTGTTGTTACTGACCCGTGCCGTCGAAACAAATCGAGTAGATACATTTTTCATTGTCATGTACGCTCCAACGCTTTTGTCCCAATTATTTTTACAAATGAGTGCGTTTTCGATGAAGTGAACTATTGAAAGAAAATTTCTCACGTATATTATGAATAGAAGTAAAATTTAATGGATTCTGTTTTATGGCCATGACGTTCGCTATTATTCAGTTTTTTCTTATCCACTTACACAAAATTATGCATTTTTTTGGACTTTACTCCTTAAGAATCGTTTTTTACATATAGCGCCTGGTATGTAGTTTTATGAATAGTAAAATTAGAAGTTCAGAGCGCACGAAGTTCGGAGCGTTAAAAAAAGAAGTGTCATTAGCTAATTTCTTGCACATCATATATAGAATTATTCACTGACAGTCGTACGCATCGTTTTCTTGGCTGGAAGTATTTCCCTTAACAAAAATATTATTAATGAAAAATTACTACAGTCAAATGTTCTCGTTTAAAATGAAAATATAATTTATTTATTTATTTATTAAATGGCTCACAAAATAAATTACAGTCACGTATATATATGTATATATATATATATAATATATATATATATATATATATATATATATATATATATATATATATATATATATATATATATATATATATATATATATATATATATAACAAAAAGAACAGAGTATAAAATTATTATTTAACTCTATTTATGTATGCAGAAAATGGTTAGAGTATTTACGTATACATTTTCAATGGTTACTTATGTTATTAAATATATTACAAAATATATTGATCAAATATTAAAGTAAGTGTAAACTTAGGATTATATTACTTTCTACACACTGAATAAAACATTAATTCCATCGTAGCTGGTTTTAATTTATAAATAATATATTTAGTATTCCTTTTTATATATTTAGTATATTTTTTATATATTTAGTATTTTTTAGTTTCCACAAATGTAGTTTCTTTTTTTTAGATAATGTGTTTAAGAAACGAATTGTATTTGCATACAAAAGGAAATGAACTGTGCCGACTTTGACTTACTATAAAAGCTAAGCAGAGACGAGAGTTGGCCGAGGAAAGGCAGTAACGGATGGCCTCCGGCGGAGAACGCGACTAGCGAAATCCAAATTGACCCCGACCTATACTGAATAGCGCCAGGGCTAATTGTGAAAGTCCCATCAAACTATTTTTCCCAGCAATTTACTCAAGATAAACAACGTCTGTAATACAATCGAGGTAAATAAGTGAAAAATTAATATTTTATTTAAAGTGTTTTTAGAAACTGATTAACATAGTAACGGGGCACCGAATTATATTAATTTATTTGAAGTGAATTTTACTCGAATTCATGTTTAATACTGAAGAAGCAGTATTATAAACGAAAGTAGTTTGTAATTTAATTATCTTTAAAATTACAAATTGTAAAATTAATTTAAAAACGTTTCCATTGCACTTTTATTTTATTTTCTTTCTATCAATATGCAAAAATGTGTTGAAACTTAAAATTTGTTATATCCATGAATGGATAATGAACTAATTAGAGTCATTTATCTACAAATCCGCCTGAGCAACGATCGACGAGTAGAAGTGAAGTTTGGGCTGAAGCTGCGGAAACTTTGCCACCATCGTCCGAGGCGACGGAAGAAGCGGCTCAGCCTAGAGGTGAGGCACAGGAAACCATGTTGGACGTGGACACGAATGTATCAATAAACAGTAAACACACCTGTAGCCAGATTCCGGATATCCGGTTTACTTTCATCCGACGTCAGTTATGAAGTAACTGAAGAATTAAAAAAAAATTGCATGAAGCATGATGGCGCAGAGACAACGGAGAGAAGACGAGCTCCGTGAATTCCGCAAGAAAATTTTGTTAAGTCAAGATAGAGGGAATTGAAACATAAATGAAATAAGTGAACCACCCAGTGCAAACTAATTGTAATGCACATTTTAATATTGTAGCTATAGGTAGAGGGAATCATGTCGCCAGTCAAATTGAATTTCACTAATAATATTTTTGAATTGTAATCATTTAAGCTCATTGTGTATAAATATTTAGTGTCTTCTATTCTACAAAATTAAATTGTCTTTAAATACTTCTTAGGCTGATGTTATCAAATGTTTTTAATTTTACTTTGTAAATTTGATCTTTTTCATTTGTGTTTTACTTGAAAATAATTATATATTCAGCATTTTTTTATTAAAGAATTTTCCATTTACATTTACATTTAATGATATTCATATTTATATTTATATTTATATACATTATTATGCATTTTATACATTCCAAGACTATCGTATTTAAGCAGTAAACTCCAGTAAAGCGTCGGAACTGACACGCATAATTTTTTAAAAACATTTTTTTTAATACATTTAACTTCTTCTTCATAGTGGTTATCTTCATTTTTTTTCTTTTGAGAGTAAAACTTTTGAAATAAGAAACTTAAAACTCTTTTATAAAATTAAAAGGTTTTACAGCTAGCCACAATGCGGTCAGTAAATAATATAAGCGCAAACAGTAAACAGTACACAAATAAATAAATGCATTTAAAAAGAGTTACATATTTACATTAGGTTTATAAATATAATTATTTTGAAGTTAAATAAAACAATACACGTTATGGAGAGCTGAGAGATAAGGGGACGAATGAGAGACGAGGTATAAACAATTTTGACCTATAGATTACTTCAGGTGGGATTTAAAAACTGTTGAACAGATTCTAAGGCCGCGCTTTGTATAATTATATTTAATTATCAGCATAGTTTTTGGTGCTTACATTAAATTTCAGTTATGTTCTAAAGGACTAGGAATGTCCTCTTATGTATAGAAAGCAGTCCAATGATATTAGCTTAATAATGTTGGAATTAGGATAATGAACATAAAGGCGTGAGAGTACTGTAACAAACATGCAATAATAATAAAATATCTAGAGCAGTAACAACAACTATAATTATATCACTGAAATAAATAATTCGAATGAAAAGTGGGAAGAGGAAAAGTGGTTTTGTATATTGCCACATACCGCCTCTATTATAAAACGTTTACTTGGAACAATAATCCACCGAAATATTTTAACAATAATGCATAGAAATGTGAAATCATTGAGAATTGTGACTTACATTACATCATTTTTATACAAATATTTATATAAAATAATAATAAATAATAAAGAATTGTGATTTGCATTACATTATTTTTATACGAATATTTATATAAAATATGGAGATATTGCATAGAGAGTATCACTCGACGTATTTAGAGCTTGATTATAAAACATAATTCAGATTTCTCTTAATATGGAAAAAGCAATATACATTTTTAAATATTTTGTTAAATTTGATTAGTTTTCCAATATTTTGGAAAATGTCTATTCTTTTAAGTCATTGATATAGCAAAAAGTAATACAATAGTTATGATTATTTAATGAAAGTTTTATTTACTCTTAAATGTTTATATTTTATATCATGAGTATAGAGAATCGAACATATGTACGCTTGTTTTATTTAAATATATAGCTGCGAGATGTTACAAACTAGAAAACTCATGTTACTGACTGGAGGTACATAGATTGAATATCCGCACTCACTTCCGACTCCACATTTTCCTCAACGCGTATAAAGTCAACGATGCTCCTACCAGAAAAATTGTTGGACGTGAGGTTGTTATAGCATTGGATGGAATGTTCCTCATGAAAGTTTACATTTGAAATTGTATAAATTTCATTCGAATCAGAACCTAAACCAAAGGTCCATTTATTGCTTACAAATTTGGGCCGTAGAGCTTTCAAAAAAAAAAAAATATATATTTATTATAGCCTTTTATTTCTAAGTAATAAAAAATATTTTAAAAATTGTATGATGTATTATAATGAGATAATAGGACGAAAAAAAATTTCCAAGAGCATTAAAACACTCACCAAAAATAACATTTTTAATAATGAGACGTGTACTCCAAGAAGAAGTAAATTATTTCATTAATATCGTTCAAGTTTAAATACCTGCGTGCATTATAGCTTTCTTGAAAAACCTGCCAGCCAGTATAATTAAAACTGCGATCACACGGAATAAAGTGATATATTTTTCGTAACACTGAAAATAATGTAATGCTGAAATAATCATGATGTATTTTTTTAATTGAATAAATTTAAATATATTTTATTGTTGCAGAACATAAATACAAAGGAAGTTGAGGTAGTTCTTATTCTGAATGATTTTTCCGGTCACCCTAGTGCAGTCGCCGATAATACACGATCGAAGATGAAGTACGCTGCTCATATATAAAAACAAGATGGTCGTTTAACGCTAGGTAAGTACCTTTGTTCTTTGAACTATTTGAAAAGTGAAAATTAATTATTGCCTATTAATCTAACCACGACGACATAATTGATAAATTTTATAAAAAGATTAAAGAAGGTTTAAAAAAACTGTGTAATTTTATTATATCGTACTTGATATTATTTTTAAAGTAATCTATATGAATACCAGGGTAACACAGAAAGTTATGAAATTTTGTGGAAAGGGTAATAAAAAAAATATTAAAATTTTCAAAATCGAGTTCCTGTTTAATCCATTTAGTTACTCGAATAGAACTTATAATTTGTTTTCACCAATTGGCGGTGGCAAAAGTTTGTCAAAACAAAATCATCAACTGATATATCGTCAATTGTTTGCTGGTTATTTTGGAAAAAATTTAAGCCACTTCCTCTCATTATCAATTTCTTCACCACGACAACGCTCAACTCAGCAAGACAAACAACTAAATATTTGACTGTATCGTATGTAGAAATTATGACTCTTCCGCCATATAGCCACAACGTCGAACCAAACCAGAACCAGACCTCGACTATGAACAAAAGATGAACTACGAGAAATACGACCTCGTGATTTTGTCGATTGAAACGATGCGTAGAGTGACACGGAGACTATTTTAGAAAACAATAAATAAACCAACAAGCTCGCTGGTTGCTTTCAATATCACATCAAATTCAATATCAAATTACCAAGTCAAACCTCAACAGCCCCATAGATTGTCATAAAATTGACACGATTATAATTTATGATTCAAACTGACATAATGCTTAATTTTTATTTAAAAAAAAAAACGTTATTTTTGTGGGATCAAAACAAGATATTTAGATGAATGATAAAATTTTAATTCGGCAATATATCAATAGACGGCGAAATGCGTATATCAAGAATTTAATATTATTTATAGATGGAGGTTGCCATGGTGTTATTGAGGTAGAGTTATATCCCACCGGAGTAATAGAAAACCCACCAGCGCATAATATTTCTACTGAACGACGCCGCGAGCAAAAATTTGTTAATAAATATGTTTATGTTACACCACAAAAGTGATACCTATAAAAATAAAATTTGTATGTAAAATATAATTTTAAATAAAAAGAAGTAGCCATAAAATTAAATAATCTAAACATATTTTAGTCAATTTTTGATATTGATATAATAAAATTTTATCAGAAATAATTCTGAACAATTAAATCTCAAATAAACGAATCAAACATGTGTGTTTATTCTGATTTTAGAATTTCCCTTAACGAAAATTATATTTTGTCTAACAGCAATAAGACTGGAGAAATTTTTTTTTAAACCAACAAATTTTATCGGTTTTCCGGCTTTTCACAAATTGCGTTTCTTAAATGATATAGGTCTAGTTTTAGGAAAGCGATATCTATTTGAGAAAAATTGTCTCAAAATACGAAACAATGTAGCAATAGTTTCTAAATTCAAAATCCACTAAATTGACTAAACTGAAATTAAAAAATTATTATATTGAAGTTTTAAAAAATATTTGAAAATATTTTTTGTAATTTCTTCTTTAATAAACTTTTTCTTTTTAAAATGGTTAAAGTTACAAATATGCCAAAATTCATTTAGGAAACTTATAATTTTACACGGTCTTATGCGAACAGGCTTGTAGTCGTAAATCTAATATCACTATTTTTTTTTAAATACATAAAAATTTTAGACCACGATAAATTGTCATTCTTTAAACCAATTAATCAACGATAAGTCCAGTAAAAATGAGAAAAGCATATCCGAAGGAACTTTGATATTCTTTTATTAATTTATCGGAAAAAATGAATATCTGGGTTATAATTCCAAAAATACTATAGTTAATGACAGTACAAGGTTTTGCTTCGATTCCTTGTGAACGTGATTTTTGTCTAATTGGGAAGTAAGATTCATTGTAAAAATTAAATTACCTAATATGCGACTAATAATAAAAATGTTTAAATACAAAAAAGTTATTTGATTGTTTTAAATAAATATTTTCCAAAAGTTATTTTCGGTATTTAAGGATTTTAAGAATAGAACAGGTGATTTTTCACATCGCCAGCCTGCGAAATTCATATCCAGGTGACTACTGTACATTTATTATTACAATTTGTTCATTTATTAATACATAATTTGTACAACAAATCTGTAAATTGCTATGTACAAACCATAACATCATGAACATGGAGACTGATATTACATATAACGAAAGAGTCAAAAATCATATCATAAATTAATACTCATGCTATATATAATATAATACTCTGCAACTCCATACATAATACTATTTTCCAATAAAGAAATATTATTTTGTTGTCGCCAAAGAAAAAAAATTGAATAGTTATTCAAATACACCTGCCATAAAAAGTAAATATAAAAATGTTATTTCACGGTATTTAATTTTAAGTTCTACACTCAATGTCTTCACTATAGTTTCCAAAATCACTAATAGCAAAAAAATACTTACTTTACAACTAACTATGAATTAGAATATTCTGCTGTAAAATTGTTTTTTACTTTGCAATTTGATATTAATTTATTTTGTCTGTCTTAAACATATGTTATCTTTTAATCATTTGAACTAAAAATGTCAAAACTTCTTCAAATTCTCAAAATCATCACTTCGAGAAAAAAACATTTTTAAATAAAGTTACCAGGTTTAAGTAGAGCTACGAAAATATGTGATAAATATAAACTAGTGAAATAACATGCTACGCTAAAGCCTAGTCTTCCTTATAAAACTTGCCAAATGAAGCTTTTAATGGCAGGCATAACACCTTTTTACAAGTAAATTACGTAATATCTTATATAAATAAAGATTTTATGTATTTAATTTTAAATGCATATGCTACAAGTAGATAAAATATTTATATTGTGTGGTTTTAGTACATTTTTTATGTTCTTTGACTTAAATTTAAAAAAATTAATATGTCCCTTCGTCGCTTCATCGATCTTTACCACCCACACCAAGTCCTAACAATTTCCTTCCTTCTTTAAAGGATAAGTAGAGCATTTTGACAAAAATATCATATGGAATTATTTGATGAAATTCATTCATAACACAGACTAATCCTTAAAGTAGTTTACATGGGTGAGAATATCTGTCAATTCATTCAAGAAACAACTTTTCCACTCACACACCAGCATTTTAAACGATTATGTGATACACTGTTTCAGTCAGCTATAACTTAAAACGTTGAAAGTGAATTTTGTAAACATAATTAGAGATCGTTCGAGCATCGTTAGAAAAAAAATACAATAAAATGCACAACAATAAAAATCTGATTTAAATCAAAACAGTTAAATCTATTATGAGATGGGAAAACAAACTTTGAAATTAATACAGGAAACCAAATGTAAGCGCATAGTAAAAACGGGCTTGTTAAAAACAACTATTAAACTAAAACAACACTGCTGATGAACAGTGTGGGATATTGAAAAAAGGAAATTAATTTTATCCAACACCATTGAATTATTTCATCACGATGACCATGGTATAAAGTAGAGAATTATATTATCATACAAGACAACCCACATTTATTATGGTAATTTTAAGAAATTAATAATTTTAGGAAAAATGTCATGATCAATTTGAACAAAAGAAAAATATAACTCCGTGGAAAGGTATAGAAGTCAATCATATACAACTTATGAAAACAATATGTGAAAAAAGTTGTTCCATTCTTCGACTCTTGAAAAATGTTTAAGAAAAATAAAATAAAAATTTCCTTGCACAAAGAGCGATGAAAAAGCAATAACACATTCTGTGCCGCGACTGTTGTATTTGCCCTACGTTGAATTTTCCATCCAATTTATTAAAAATTTCCATTGTAAAATAAAAACATTTTAAAAAAATATTGGTGTCGTTTGTCCACATCTTAATAATATGTATACCGTTCTCCGCTTATGACACGGCCTAAAAATAATTTCTTCCGGTTTTCTTATTTCTTTTTTAAAGTACATATCAATTTTCAATCGATCATTTTGTCGCGTGTTGCCGTCAACGATTATTGCTTCATTAAAGCTAGTGCTGATTCATGCTCAGTTCATAAAGTACGTGTATAATGTGGAAAGTAAAGAAAAAAAGGATACGTGATATGTGAATATTTACTGGAATATTACAGATTTGCATATTTTCCATGTTAACGTCGTTTTTTTCTAATATTTCCTAATATTTTTCAGACTTTTAACAAAAAAGATTTTACAACTCTATCACCATACAAATGTATTTATGTTTTCAATTATTTATCCGAGTACTTTGATGGTGAAATTTTTATCCAAGACGTTTATTTTTTGCCAATTTTTTTAATAATGAAAGATATTTAACAAAACTAACATGTTTTCATATTTTATATATTATGTTTTTTTAATTTTGCACCATCATCATATGAAGGACCTCAAAAACTATGGAAATATATACAATAATATATATAGAACAAAGTATTTTATAATATAGTATTCCCCTCTTCTGGTTTTTATCTAATATTTTGGAAGTAACCCTGAAAATGTATCATTCTGAATGCTGCAATTGACACATTGAGAAATTATATAAATTATATTCAAAATGATATACAGAAGCGGAAAAAATTTGCAAGAAATACTTTCAATCATATTTAGAAATATATTCCTATTACCGAATTGTAACCAAGATACATATATCTATAAGGGCATTCTTGACCCACACATCTTACATTTAAATCTCAAAACTCATAAAGAGTGAAAAGAAATTTAAAATTCAATAGCTTACCGCAGGCATATAAAGTAGTCATTGAAAGTTTTCAGTGAAAAATAACATAGTCTTCCTTATTTAACCGACTTCAAAAAGGAGGAGGTCCTCAATTCATTGGAATACTTTTTTAATGCATGTTCAGCGATAATTCTTCACCGGGCAGACCGATTTGGTCCCATGTAAATAAGATGATGATCTCACGGTCTGGAAATTCACGATGGAACTCCTTAACGAATAACAGTAAATCAATCATAATTCAAGACACTCGCTACGTATAGTTGTGACTTTGTAAAATAACTACCCCACTTATCAGATCAGTGTCTTATAACAAGTTATGGAGATGATTATAGGAAGGAACTCCTTAACGGATCTTGGTAAATCAACCGTGATTAAAAATATTTGTTACTTGTAGTTGTTACTTTGCGAAATGATTACTCCGTCGACCAGGTCAGAGTATGCTGATGTATTCTGGATATATACAATGAAATTCTTTATCGGATGGTTGTATATCAAACGTGATTTAAAATATTTGTTACTTATAGTTTTTACTTTGCAAAATTACTGCACCATCGACCAAGTCAGGGTCTGATGATGAGTTCTTACCATGAATACCGCAACTCCTTAACGAATGATAATAAATCAATGCATTTGATTCTAGTTAGTTATTACTTTATTTATTACTTTGCAAAATCTGATATTGGATTTCCGATATGGAGAACGGAACTCGTCAACAGTGAACAGTTAAGTACTGGCGGCTATTACTTTTGCATCATATACGTGTGTTCTTGATAACCAAATTTAAATAAATAGGAATTTATCTATTTACTAGCTTTTGCCCGTAACTTTTAATATTTATACAATATTCTAAGAAAGAAAATAATTGAATGTTATTTATAGTATGATGATTGATATTGCTAATTACTAATAATTCTAAAATAAAATATTTAAAAAAAACCGACTTCAGAAAAGTAGATACCAAAAAGTAAATGTACCTATTTACTCGCAATAAGCACTTATTTTTGAAATCGGTGCCAGCACCGTCGATCAACTTAAATATACAATTTTATATTATAAATAATTCCCTTAGGAATTTATTTCCTATTGCGAGTACATAAAAAGTTAAGGTTTAGAATAGTGCATAAATATTATTGCGAGTAAGTAGATACATATTTTGAATTAATTATTAAATCATATAATTGAGGCCATTTTCCTTACTCACTTTCATATATTTTACAAGGCGCTTCTAATAAAAATAAATCCCAATTTTAAAATAATTGCGTAGAAAAATATGACTGTAGTCTAAAATATATAAATAAATAATATTTCACAAATGTACGGTCTACAACAAAATTGGAGGATAGAAGATAATTAATTCTCTTTTCCAACGGATATAGGTTTGTTTTAAAGTTGAGATTAAATAGTTATTTTTGATAAACTTTAAGAGACTTGTCAGTTTATTCTATAATATTATTTGATATATATGTATAGAAATATTTAAGTTAATGCAATTTTAATGATAATAAGGATTAAATGAAATAATTTTTATTTAGCAATTTTTTGTCTTTATTATTGGCAAAAACTGATGCAGATTTTTTATTAATAACTTTCTTCACCTTATGATGTAACTCTTACTTTGCTAACCCTCGTCAAAAACTTTTCTTTAGATTGTTAATAATTATATATTACGTTAAAATAATATAAGCTACTTAGAAAATGATTCCCTTTTAATTGTTTGTAATGTCAAGATTCGGGAACTAGCAAACACCAATGTTTTATTTTATAAATTGTATACATCGCCGAAAATTGTGTAGCATTATTTTGCTTAAAAAATGTGCCCCAACTCTATAATCAATTTGCGCGCCTCGAAAATTGTTCATCTAATAATTTAAATTAGTTTTTTTCTATTCATTGTCCCTTCAATAAAATGTTTCTCTATTTTATCTTTTATTCAGTCCCACTAAGCTACCACCACCCATTTATTTTTTACATACCATCTTCGGTACATTTGTTAATCACGGAAATTGTTTTGAAATCCATCAGTGCTTCCCAATAATTATTTTTCCGCCTAAAAAAATTTGTTCACAATTTTGTTCACAATCAAAAATTTGTTTGGGTATTTTCAATGCACTGGCAGGGGGTAGAAATAAAAATGTAAAAAGTGACACTGGTTAATGTTTATGCCTAAAACAGATAAAAGGAAATATTTAAAACAAATAATACTGATAAATAAACTCTTCCAAGGACTTTAACAAAAACGATTGCTTATAATAACATTTAGAGTTATGTGACGTTACGAAAAGAAAATTTAAACATTATTATACAAGTTATGGTTATTATTACCTTCTTATATATTGTTCGGTTCTGACTACATTTACGAGGCATCTTAGAAATATACATCACACTAGGGAAATATGTAGCATGTTTCCCTTGGTTATTTTAATACAAATAATTGTAATAAACCATTCGAAAAAAAACTTTAGTGCACAATATAATTTGCAAATTACTTAAAGAGAAATTTGGAACTTCTAAACAGGCGTATATTTGCTTACAGGTTGTGGTAATCTTTAATAGCACCTCGGAAATAAAATATTTCATAGTTTTCATTATTTTAATGTACGAGTGTTTTAAATAAATTTATTTAACATATTTAGATACAATTTGAAGAAGATTTAAAATACATCGAAACACAGGAGTGATATAAATGTGGTAATTTATTTAAAAACGAAAATTAATAAACGCCGTAAATTTTGTGAAGAACAACGTTTTATATACAGACGTAAAATAATTTCTGGTTTTTCAGGAAACTTTAACGGTGTCTAAGAAAATATATTGGCGGTTGGACTAATTTTGTAATATAATAATGGGTTGTACTAATTTTTGTGCCAAAGCTAAATTTTAAAAATAAGAGATATCTTAAGGGAAAGGTAACGTTAATATTAAAATAACTAATATAACATTAAACACACACAACGAAAACATCTGTGAATATTACATCATGGCTAACAAAACCTAATGGAGAACGATTCCATTCGACTTTAGTCACGTCGTGCATTAAATCTTCCCAAATTCAATTAAAGAAGAACAGCTTAATTTTACTGAATCGCGTTTACCGTTTTTAAAGCCACTGTCCTTTTTTAAATAATATTTTTAAAGTTAAAAATAATTATTTCACTGAGTATCAAGATAATTAGGGTTGACAAAATAAAATGTATTCATTGGTCTTAGTAATTTCGCCCACTTTGTCTCTCCACAAAAACCCTTAAACTGTTAAGTAAACACTTGCCCTTAAAATGCTCTCATAATTTTATATAATTTGAATAACGAAGAGACGCCTAAGGATATTATTATCTTGAAACACTGATATAAGGAAAACTGTGCTTTGTAGACAAAGTTACAGTCAAGTAAAACATGAAACGAAACTGTTGTGTAATGAAATGAATTTTTCATGATAAAATCAAATAGTAAGATAGAAATGATGATATAAATTTAAATTTGAGAGAGATAGTATAATACAATTATACCAAGGTAAATAATTTTATATTTTTTATAATTTTTGTATTTTTATAACTTTTATATTTTTTTATCTTTTATGTAAATTTTTAGTTTAAAGTTACTCGAGTTATGAAGGCCGTTAATATAGAAAGAAACGTTCAGAAATATGAAGTACATTTTTAGATAAATTCAATTCATTGCTTTCATTAAAGTCAAATTATGTTGGAAGGCAATATATACGTAAATTAGATAGCAAAAGTAAAAAATCAATTCAACGTATTATGTCTGAATAAATATGTTTTATAAATTAGAAATAGGAAATGCAAGTCCTAACTGATATACTGATTACTATTCCAAATTATTTAACCTATGAACTATAAGAAATATTTTAAGATAACGGTTAAACCTCTAAGTATATAAAAGAAATATACTTTGACAGATTTTGTTGAAACAATTGAATTTGTTAAGATTCTAATTCTATTTTATTTTTCAACTTTCAAAAAATATTACCATTTATTTTAAATTTGATCAAAAAAGAACACATAATGATAAAGTAATTATTATGCGAAGTACGGTATATTTACTCCAAAAAATGGTTTCAATTTACATTCCGTACCGTACATTATGATATTCATTTATTTTTAGAAATAATTAATTGATTTTACTATCGATAAAGCGAAATTTTTGTGGTTTACCAATTATAACTTTTGGTCCATCATAAAATAAAAAGTTAAAATAATTTGTTTATTACTGTTAAAATAATTTGTTTATAATTTGTTTATTTAAAATAATCTATTTATGATAAAATCCCTCTTTTCTCATTCTCTAACCGACGTTTATTTTATTACTGCTGTAAAACTTACATTTATTAAAAAGTGATTTAAATTTTTCAATGTCCAGTTTAGCAGTTAAATTCTGAATAACATTTACGATAAAGTATCTCACATCACCACGCAAAAAGTAATTTAGGTCTGAGAAGACATAGCCTTACGATTCGGCCGCCCGTCTGGAAAAAATTGATTTTAAATTGGTAGATTAGTACTCTTTTTAAATATTTATCATACTTTAATTTTATTCGTTATTTTATAACTCGAATAGGATCTGGAAATTTTTCATATTATTATTAGTTTGAATTGGGAGATATATTATTTAAGATCCAATTGATAAAATCAAGTGATTAAAACATTTCAAAAATGGCAAATTTTACGGCAATCTTTTTGCAAGAACATCGTCAATACGCAATTTATATTAAATTTTACACAGAGCCATGTGTATTATTCCAATATAAACCACTTCATACGCTAAATTAAAAGTATAAACAGTTCTTCTTCAGATTTCAAACAAATGATACTGAAAGTTTTGAACATTCGTTTAACTCAAATTAACTGTAATGAAAACAATAACAAGTCTACGTCTTCCACTACAAATAAGACCATTTTCTACGTATTAAAATAATTTGCCACATTTTTCCTCAAACGCTAAAACAATTTACGAAACGACGATAATAAATACGGTTATATAGTCGCAACTACAAGTGTGGTGGAAAAATAATGATCTCAATTGAGAAAAAGACGTGTTTGAATCTAACAAACATTTTCCTCCATTCAGTCAGCCCAAGTTTTTCAAGTCATTAGACGATATTTGAAGTGAATGACTCGACGTTATTTCGAATAATATGCCATTTTGTAATATTTTGTTTTATGGCTGACTGTTGAATTTGGTAAGTTTCTTAGTCCTTCGAGAACTTCCATAATTAATAAAAAATTTCGTCGTATTTTTACTCTAAAGGTCCATCAAACGTGAAAATGTTGAAAGCATTCCACAATGTTCTATCTGTTATTGTTTTTTTTTTATAACCAAGCATAAGTAGAGAAAACTAGTTATTAATTGATTTTGAAAAAATTTCAATTATATTTTGGAAAAATTTGTTTTCAAAAATTATAATCGTGACCTATTTCTACTAATCTGACTAACAATATTTCTACTAATCTCGAACTCTATTGGATTATGGAACTTTCGTTTAAATGTAAATGATTGTGCTTAGTTGAGAGTACCTGTCCTCCGGTAACATAATAAAATATGCAATTATTTTAAATGTGTATATTTAAATATTAATAAATGAAAGTATTTTAAACATTTATTTCCTGGAAATAAATTTTCATATCAAAATTATAGAAATAAATTAGAATATGAAAAAATTCATTTGGTTCAATATAAAATAAAATGGCATTATATATATATATATATATATATATATATATATATATATATATATATATATATAAAAAAATTTCTTTTCAATATTAATTATAAAACTATTATTATATTTGTTAAAAAAAATTAATGACACATTGAGCGGGTTAGAGTTAAAAAAAATCATTTTGCGTAAAACTTATTTAGGTCAAAAAAGGGGATCGCGGATAGAGCACAAACGGCGTATATCGAATTTGTATTAATATTATTGTCAAATTGTTAAATTCCTTATATAAAAATGAATGTAAATGAGCTTAATAATAACAAACAAAGAGGTTCAAACTAGAATCAGGTGGAAAAAGCGAAATTGGTTTTAAAATAATGGACGTAAACAGATATATTGTTGCCACATTCTGCTGATATCGTTTATCTTCTGGAACTCATCATTTTCGTCCTTCCAAAAGCTTCTGTTTTTAACGAGATGCGAAACGAACTTGCTTTTTGCTTTTAAAAGGAAACGACGCTGGCTCGAGAGAATCATTGACTTTCAAACATAGACCATACCGGTATAATACGTAGACATACTAGAATCAAATTAATGTCATGGAGCGGATGTACAAAAAGTTGAATATACCTTGTAGGATTCCATTTTGTGCCGTGAAATCAAAACATAATCTGGTTTTATATTAAAATGTTTGCAATCATTGTGCGATATATAGTACACGAAATATTTTTATGAGTGAAGAACAGATGAGATACATCCAGTGTTGCAAAGTGATTTTTCCAAACATTTTTTTATTATATTTAGAGAATATGAACGAACGTTTAAGATCATTTGTATAACTCTAGTTGAATCGTGATCTTGAAATTCTTAGACTAGATTTTTTATTTCGTCCGTTAACCTAAAATCATCATAAAGAAATGTAAATACATGATTATCTGTGTAGATTGATAAAATTGGTTGGGTAGTAGATACAAGTACTAACAGACATATTGCCGCGTGAATTTAGTTTTTGTAGGCCATCAACTTTTTAAATGTGCCAGTTTCTTAAGAGCTGATACTGATCAGATATCAAGCTGAGAAAGCTTGAGACAAAAGTTGATGTTTTTTAAAATAAACAAAAGTAAATTGAAAAGATCTAGATTGAACTAGGTTACACAATTTACTTTCATCACAAGTGTCTATCAGGAAGACAAATGTAAATCTTAGCGCTATTATTACTTTACATAATGCTATAACTAAATTAAATCCCCAGTAAATAGAATTCTGTTAAATATATTCCGCAAAAAATCTTATACCAGTTAGTCTACGATTTTGGAAATTCTGTTTATTATTATTGGTTTAATAGTGAGAATTATTTTTAAAAAAGACCAATCGTATTCCCTGGCATAAAATTATTCTTTCTGCAACGTTTTTTTCTTTTCCAGTTATAAAATATTTCTTGAAAATTACACATTCTTGCAAATGAACGCTCATTTTTTCCCTAATTTTATATCTCACAATTGTTGGTGTTAAATAAAAACTTACATCTCCATTGGTATCCATCTAAGTAAATTTTCATCATTATTCGGTGGTTGTGTCTCATAAATTTATTTGCTTTTATTTTCATGACAAATATTTTTTCTCCTCAGATGTGAAATTTATCATATCTTGATGTACTCATCAAATAATATTTAAAATACCTCTTATTCAAAAACCTACAAAAAACTGCGAGAAGATTTTAACAAAAAGTGCTCGCACGATACACGATAAATATCAGAACGCTGCTAAGATACAAGCAACGAGAGACATAAATAAGGATTTCGCTTTATGAGATTGATTGTTGTTAAAATAAAATTTAAAAGATGAATTTTTTCAAAAAATCGAAAATAATATTCAAAATTATTTGTCATCTTTTTCATACACACGATATTTGCGCACATTGTGCAGCGCCGCTCGGGGGCATAACCCCCGACCAACTGCGAATACATCGCCACTGCGGGTAATCAAACACCGCACTTCGGGCAAGTACTGGGTATGTTAGAAAGAGTTATGTGCAATATTGTTTTCACTAATTTATAAAAAAAGGTGTGTTTTACGTTTTATTTCAACTACAATTTATTTCTTCATACTCAATGAATAGAGTGTTTCTTTGTCCGACCGTGTTTTTTTATATACACGAAAACTTGAAAAATAAACATTTCGTAAGATAGCAAAATTTGCATTCGAATTAATCTAGTTGTTCTCAAATTGTAAGCAAAGAGACAGAAAGCCATATATACAGACAGACGTCAGGTTTTATATAAATAAATAGTTTTATATATTTTCTAATTAGATAATTAAGAGGTAAAAAAGTAACTTTAAAAAAACCTGTCAATAGCAAGTCGAAACTGTACGAGTAGATTTTTATATTATGTTCCGCGTGACGCCCACACGAGTTGAGTTGAGTCTACATAATCCAAAAATAAACCGTATTACTCTGACGTTACAATAAATTTTAATTAATGGTAACATTAATTGAACTATTATTTCTTTTGTTGTGAACTTTAATAGTAGGAACATAAGTCGTTTATTAATTTCTGTAATGAATATTTATTTATTAATTTATATTTGAATAATTTATTTATTTATAACGAACTAAAAAAGTAGGGTTGCGGATTATTCTGTAGATAATGGACCGTTGCTCACTAGAGCTATATCAAATTTCAACTAGTCTCTGTTGGATAGACTCGGAGACAAAATCCCTTGACAGACTGAAAACCTGACGAACAGTCTGAGTAATAGACCCCGAAGAAATTCCCCAGGTTTTCCTATTTTTACGATAACAAATAAAATAAAATTAAAAACTAATAGGAATAACATATATTACTTCATTTTTATTTTAATTATCCAATAAGAGCAGAGTAGTAATAAATTTGCTCGACGGAGATAAGACGACAAGAAACGATACTCCTTTGAGCTAATTTGGAACTTTTGATTTTTTTAATCCACAGATAATTTGAACAAAGACAAACTTAATCCTAAAGCATATAAGATTAAATTTATCTTGTCTATGTAATGTCTATTTGATCAGTGAATAATTCAATAAACAAACTGTAATAAATATATCCTTAATAGAAAAATGTTTGCCCACTTGCTAGGTAAAGATAACAGTAGTGGAAATGACTGATGTGGTTATAAAATAGCACATTTGTATGCTTCCAAATGAATTAAAAAGATAAATTTTGTTCATCTTAATAAAAAAACCTGAAGTCATAGGCATACCAAAAATAGTGCAATAGATAACGAGCCTATTAAAAACGGTTTTTTTCACATTTCAACTTTTGCATTGTACGGAAGAGAGAATGAATCTATGTTTTCCTCGGAAATATTAAAACATATTTCAGATCTGACCTTGAAATAGTCTTTTTTTTCAAGAAAATGTTTGCTTTGACTAGACACACATTTTGCACTCACACATTTTGCATTTGTCTTATTGAATTACTTAATAAAAAATTGTAGTGGTAAACATACACCTTTTCTCACATAGTCCTGTCACGTGAAATAAGTTACTCTATACCTAATCGTATAAAGTTCTACTTACATATCCAATTGAATTATGTTTGTTCAGTTTTCTTGATAAGCGAGGTCAAGTTAATAAAAACTCTCACGTGTCTGTATGGGGACCGCCCCATAATTATGGCTTTCTAATTTTACTTGGAGACTTATTATTATGTGACATTATAATTTATAATACTTTTCCGAAGACACGCTATATATTCCATATTATACATTATTTGAATATGTTTTATAATTTCCATAGAAGGCATTTCAAACATTTCTAATTAACTTACAGATATATAATTTAAAGTCCTCAAAACTACTTTTTTATAAACTCCTTCTTTTCAATTTATGAAGACTAAACCCAATACTTTTATCCAATATTTGACAACGACATGGATAGAATTCAAAACAAACAACGCTCAGTTTTACATCGGCTATCTATAATCACTTTTCACCAACATTTTGTTAAGCAACAATTAGGGACATTATTATTTCTCACAAATTTCATATTTTGCGCGATTCATATCAATCACATCATCCTACAAAATTTTATAATAACTATTTTAAATGTTTTCACAAGTACTAGATTTTAATTTTTAAATGATAACAAAATTAATTTAGATTAAATTAAAGCCATGGATATATGCCAACGTATTTTTAATATATATGTCAAGTACATAATCAAAAGCAATAGGTCTAAATCAAAATGATGAATTAAAGTGTATCCTTGGTTACGATAAAATATGGTTAAGGTCGAATGGAATAGCACTCAAAACTAAATCCAATTAAAAATAGTTGGGGCGCAGTAAAAAACTATAAGCAAAAGAGTAACAATAAACAAAGAGTACTTTAATTATCACTTTAATGAAGAATCCCATCAATCTGATTGTTAAACAGTTTGGTCTATAATCGACATGCTGAATTATAATAAACATTTAAAAAATACTTATTGACATTGCTATAGATTACAGGTAAATAATACATTTACAAAACGCTTGCAGCTCAAATAATAATTCAAAATCACAATGGGACAATAGTTCCGTTTATGGAAGTTGATTTAGATTGATTTTATTTTGTTTCTCTAAAGATATTTGCTCTTAATTTTTTGTGAGAAATCTTCAAACCATATTTTATTACAGCTTGTTATTTTCTATTAATTTTTGTTATATCACTATAAAGAGTTTAAATCATTAAGTGCCTCTATATTCCATTTGACCTGATTAACAGGATGAGAGAGTATTTTCAAATTTATGTTTAATTCTTCATCGTATCGGCTATCAAGAAGCCAGTTCCGCAGTATTTAACTAAATGTATGTTGGATATCTCCGCCTAACTTTAATAAATTTCCGTAAGAGTTCTTTGTGCAAGTTAACATAGATACGTCGTATAAATACACTATATCAATTTTTTGTGTACTTTATACGTGTCTATCTGGCCATAAGGTAACAAATTATTTTGGTAAAATACTGATTTTATGGTAGTTATCTGGAGAGGTTTGGGGAAAATCTCTCATATTCATGTAAATATAAGCTTTTTCATAGCTAAAATATTTATTTAATTAAAGTATGTAAAATAGAAGTGCTAAAAAATAACACTTTTATTAACCGAAGATGAAAATTAAAATCGGTAGAAAATATTACAAATTTTATTTTATAACTAATTCCAACATTTAATGAACAATTTTTCACAATTTTGCCAACTATTTTCATATTTGTGTTATCAACGCTAGATGTATGTAACAATTCTAGATATAATGAATGTAATTATTGAAACTTCTCCTTTAAATATTTGATCAATTCAATAAATATTAAAATCAAAGCGTTTTTCTATTTTTGAAATGTTTTGTTTTATGACTAATACACCTTCCTTATTTAATCAAAATATAAAGTTTTGGTTTTAAATTGATAATTCATCAAGTAAAACATTTTACATGGCAAGTAATAGTAAATAATGAATTTTTTATAGTAGGACAAATTTATTTCTTCAGAGTAAATTTTACATTCCAGTATAAAAATATGAAATACAAAAACACTTTAAAAAAAAATTTTTGATTGATATTTATCAATATTTTTACGACCTCGCCGATGACAACTGTGATTAGCGTGTGGACACATTTTGAATGATTATTAACGAGGCAAATAGAAACGTGTACATTCCCTATACCTCACTAATTTTCGTACCATATTTACATTATTACGTATACAAGAATTATTAGATCCATTATCTTGACACATCATCTGAGGCCGATTTGTTTCCACCTCTTTCTTGTTATATACGTGTTCTCATTCATTCTAAACGCTACGTAAAACTGACCTCCATTTTATTATTTTATATGTTTTCACGGTAGATTTTCTCGTGACTTTAATCGTATAACTTTTGCGTTTTATTTTCTTCAATGGTTTATCAAAAAGCATACCTCTGAATTTACTTACACATTTTGAATGCATACAATATTAAAAGAAGATAATTATTTTTTTCGTAAATAAATTCTTTCATTTAATAAATTAAAGCAAATAAAAAAATTTTTTGACCAAATGGATTAGAAAGGTTATTTTAGCAAATCAAAATATCACGCACCGGAATACACCTGCTCATCAATCATTTTCGAATGATAAAACTTCGATAGACTCTACAGAAAACTCAGATAGGGCGACGTGACAGATATTACAAAGCGGCATTAACCACGTAATGAATACATATGTTACTTAAGTAAAAAGTGTATATACGTGTATATATGTGTAATTAATTTTGTGTTTAAGAAAATTATATCGATAAATAATTTCTTTGTTCATTTCTTAAATTTTATTTTATTTTTATTTATAAGCGACAACTAATAAATTGCTACTTACTGTTTCCAAAAAATTATGTATGCCGTCCCCAAGTTTGCTTTCTAGGTTGTGAAAATCCATAATAGGTGCCGAGAAAAAACATAATAGGTGCGCACATTACAAGAAAACTTGTAAAAACCTAAATGCTAACCGCACTAAAGCGGTATGCGGTAAGCACAATGGACTAGAAATAACAGTGCTGTACGATATTTGTCATGATCGATACGATTGTCAGAGCATTGTCAGCCAACTGCAGTTTCGCGTATCGGAGATCAACCACATTCTCTTTCACCTTCCCATAGCTCGTACATTAGCCTGTATCCTTGCGCCACTACACAGACTATAAATTAATTGGCACAAACTATTCCATTTTGTCGATATATTCGCTAGTGCGACAATCCAACACAAGTTGTCCATTTTCGAACATTATTTGAAGGGTGATTTGTTAATAACAAATAATTAATTAATGTTAATTTTTAACTTCTTTGTTTCCTTTGTTAATTATATATTTATGTTAACAATTGTTTTAATCCTTTTCTCCTTTAATCATTTTCTATTTTTAATTTTAAAATATTGTTGTTTTGTGTATTGCAATCGCTTTAATCAATATGAATTTATACTAATATACTTATAGCTTAATATTTCTTTTTTCAACTTATATCTGGAATAAAAAATTAAACGCAGAACAAAACTTCGATATAGGAGTAACATAAGCGTGCCAAAATATAAGCCTGCATAGCATGGAAAATAAAAATGAGTTATTCGTTATGAATGTATCTGTTTTCTCCCTAAATGATATAAATAAATAAACCATATCAGGTTTTATAAATAAGGCGTAGATTAATGATTAATTGCTGTTATAAAAGTCTGAGGAAAACCCATATTAAAAAACTTTATTTGATTATCAGTATACCTTCTCATCTAGCTATCACTAATCATTATATTCAAACCACAAATTTGTTTATAATTAAATTTCACAATAATCAGTTATATATGTTTACTTCATTGGATTTAGAAAAAAATCAAAAACTTTGTTCTTATCAATCTTATGATACATATATGCCAACGTTAATATATGTCACAGGCATTAGGAGGTTACGTCATGAAAAGAAACTGATCTACGAACAATATAATTGAAATTACGAAATTAACTGGCCAAAAGTTCTACACATGAATAAATTAAAATCCAATTCCACGCATTTAACAATACACACATTAAATAATTGTAAAAACGACGTAGCACAAAATTACATTATTAGCATCACCAAAACAACACGAAGTAATAAAAAAATCTTCAAACGGAACAAAAACAAAATGAGTTTCTAGGTATTTCACATTTAGTAAAAAAAAATCGCAAATAAGGACTAAGTCAGCATTCTTGTGAAATTTATTTTAGGACGATGAATGTTCAAATTAGGTTTGAAATGTGCCCAAGTAGAAAACTTTGGACATCAAATTACGAATAATGAAATCATTGATTATATACACTTTTTACTTCTTAGAATTTAAATAATATAACGATGTCTTTTTTCCTTATTTCTCTGATAAGTTTGACAAAAGTAGGTCATTTACCTAAGTACACGAAACATTCTTTGAACATAATTTTTTTTTCTTAATGGAATATGTACGTGCTCTAGGCATATTAAATAAAATATGACTCTGTCCTCTTATTAAAAGTCAGGAGCATAAAGCTTTACCAACCCCAAGTTAGAGGAGTTATCAACATGAATATTGAATAATTAAAATAATATAAATCTCGTTCTTAAGCGAGTTAAATTAATATGAAAAAATAATTCTTCATCAACAAAATACCAAAATAAATTTCAAATGATTTCGTACTTTGTATAAAAATGAAAAAAACTCTGAAGTAATATAAGTATGAGTTCAAATTCTTTTCGCTACGAAGCGCTAAACTAAATAACTCGTACCAACGTATCTGCATAGTGAGCTTATATTAAGACAGTATACTCCTCCAATCCCTTTTTAGGAGGTCAGCTCCGTTTCTATCCAGCTCATCGGAAATTATACCGGGTATTCGATTATTGCGGTCTGCTCTGTACAAGTCGTTCAGTATTGAACATCGCGCCCGGTTGAGTCTTTTTTTAGTATTATAGGTATATATATGAAAGTCAAGCAGAAACAAAACTTTGTACCGGACCTCACAATTCGGATATCAAAAAATAAAACCACCGGATACTAACGCAATACCTACTATGAATACGTTAATTATAGGTCAGCGCTAATTTTGGATCATAAATTACTTCTATATGTCCATTAATAATTTCTGTGAAAGTATTTCATTAATGAAGGATAAAACGTTTAAAAGAGTATTATATCTTTAGTAATATATATATATATATATATATATATATATATATATATATATATATATATATATATATATATATATATATATATATAATCTATTTCTAGGTATAAAAATATGAAACATATTTTAAAAATCTCACAATATAAATATAAAATATATTGGCTGATATACCTTTTATAGACCTAATAAATACAAATTTTAAAACAAAAAGTGACTTTTTCAAATAATTTAAGAATGGAATTTCTATGAAATTTTATAGACTATAGTTTTGATTTTGGTTTAAATTTCATGACATATACTACTAGAATAGTAGTATATGTCATGAAATTCAAAATAGCTGTTAATTAGTAGGGGTGAAGATACATAACTTTAACAAAAATAATCATTTTAAAACTTAATATTTCGGAAACGGATTCCAATATCGAGAGTTTCTTCTAGATGTATTCCCAGTATTCGTAAAAAACCTATTTAGTGAACTTGTAGTTCCCTGAAAGAACTATTCTTATATAAAATGGGGTGTAAGAAAAAAATTCTCGTGCATTTTGCATGTCAGGGAAGTACTCTAAGTAACATTTCTTTATAAAAAACAACTTTTACTAACGAAGATTATAACTTTGTAGGCATTATAAATATTTATAACCAAACCGAATTTCTTTACAGCACTAATTGTCTGCGATTAAAATGGCTGTGACATGCTGGCGAATAGAGAGGCAAGCGACCATGGTGAAATTGTAATGGTTCCTAATTTGGCTATGGTGACATATAAACTGGACTTTAATATTAAAAATGTTGACATTGTCATTAAATTTACAAAAAAAAATAAATTGAAAAAAGAGTATAGGTATCTTTTATTAGCTATTTGAGCTGTAAAATTAAGTTTAAAAATTATTATTTTTATTATATTAATATAATCAAGATAGGCTTTATCGTTATTTGTAAAATCACATTGAAAACAAAAATGAAAAGTTAATGCAGCACTTATAGTAAATAAAAAGTTGTTATTTATTACAAAATATGTTCACAAAACCATGGACCTGAAAATGTTTCCATTATAATTAATTGTTAACCATAAAATTTGACAATAATAGTTGCGTTAACGTCAGGAAATTATTCGGATTATAATTAGTTATAATACAATGACATAAGTTGGTAGCTAACACTAACTATATTTACTCTAAAATTTGGGTCGTAATTCAAAATATTCAGAGTAACGGGATGATTTAAAAATATACAATGTACCTATTTAGTATGATTTTAAATATATATAACCAATTATATACAAAAATACACGTAGAACTGGTTTTATTAAGTTTTAGATACATTTTCCTGAAGATACTTTTAAAAATGGACTCAAATTAAAAATTTTAAAAGAATCTACTCAATTCAGATTTATAAGTTATTTGTTTCATTTGATTTCCATTAAAACAAATTTATTTTTCCCTATGTATTTCGTGAAAAGTCGGTTTTCCATAAAAGCTATAATACCATAATGATATTCATACCCTAAGCCATATTTATACGCAAGTTCAAAAAATATAATGAGCCGCTGGGTTTAACGTTTATGGATTACGAGAAAACGTTTGATTTGATTGAAACCTAGGCCGTGATTTAGTATCTACAGCGGTATCGTATTGCTGCCGGTATATAGAATTATTGAAGTGTTCGTACGGTAACGCCGCCATATTAGTCTGATTACGAAACCGATCTAGCTACAGAAACCGATCTAGCTACAGAAATCGATCTAGCACGAGAAACCGATCTAACACGAAACCGATCTAGCATGAAACCGATCTAGCTACGGAAATGTGTAAGACAAGATGATGATTTTTTCCAAAGCTTTATCAGTAGAGTGTTGGAACATTTCGTTATGTTCTTGGATCGCAACAAATTTTATATTAATATTAATTGCAAATTCATTATTTACCTTCAACTTATCAACAATATACTGGTTACAGCATAGTTGCTGGACGAGCTTGGCAAAATTGTTAGGTTTCAAATAAATAAGAATAAGACTAGGTCTATTAGAGAATTCAACTCGGCGGAACATAACGTAATTTTTCATGGCCATTTTTACTTTCTTTGAATTATCTTCGTTGTTGGAAGTAAACATATTCATGCATCAGATATCTTTGCTATTGTATAAATATATTACCGAGAATTACTTCCATTTAATTTTTTTATTTGCATTGTATAACCTCATAGAACATGATCAATTTAGTTTATTACCCTCACTAAAATACTTGTATATCGTATAACTCTCGGAATATAATAAAACCTACACCACTCCCCTACAATAAACTCACTAACATAAGCAATGGGAAAACCCACACAAACCCGGCTTTCGCTATTGTTTTGAAATATATAAATGCTGTTGGATGTTCCTAAGAGTTAATCTTTGCTAACAGCCCACCTGAATATGTTGTAATACAACGAAATCTAGGTCGTGGTAAAGAATTTAAAGAAAGCTGAAATAATAATCACGTAATTTCATTTTATTGTGAATAATGCATTTCTACAAAATTATTATAATATATTATTACAATATACTTCATTACAGTATATTTTTATTTAAAAATTACACATCTTAGGAAGCTATGTGTGTGTGTGTGTATATATGTATATATATATATATATATATATATATATATATATATATATATATATATATATATATATATATATATTTATATATATATATATATAAGCTTGGTCTGTTATCTTGCTTGTTTTGGCTTATTTTCCGTCTATAACGAGTCCGGGACCACGTAATTGGTAAGCGGCTTGAATGTCTACTTAAACAAAGACATGCTTAAATTAACTAATTAACAAAAATAAACTGTCGTGTCCAGAAAGAGTAAGGCGTGACGAAAATCACTTGGTTTCATCAAGGGTATATAGTTTATTAACAAATGAAAAGAAATTGATAATTTAAGAAAACCAAATGTTTAACTTAAAAAAATATTCCTTTTTTACAATTTTCAAAATAATAGTTTCATAATAAATGTAATTATATATTCTCTTCGTATTAGACATGAGTTTCCTCCCTGACTTCATTAAAGTATTGTAAGAATTGACGAAACTGATCAAAGAATTTCTAGAAAAAAGGCTATAAATTTAATAATAAGGCTATAAAATTATTTTGACTCATATTAACAATGGTCAAGACGTTAAAATGTAATTAATTGCGTCGATCGACGTCACTTACCAATTGTAATAGTTTTTAAAGGTTAATTGCTCATTAGCTTAATACCGTTATCATTTTTCCTTATCAATTTTGAAGTCCTTTAAAAGTATAATACATTCAACAGCTGTTCTATTCATGAGCAAGATCGCTTATTCCTTGTTTCCTATTCTGTAAATGAATAGTATTATCTTCATAGTAAATCATTGAATTCGTTCTTAAATTCTAATTTTATAAAGTTAGATCTATTTTAGCTGGTCTTTGGTTTTAGACCAATTCTGAATTATAATAGTTTGATCGGGAACTGATAAGCTTTTTTAGCTGAAAAGTTATCATTAATAGGCATTCTACACATGCTTGCGAATGAATAGTCCATATACTTGCATTTAATAAAACGAAGATTTTGAATATATGTAAAGTTTGAAAATTTAAATAAGTTTTTCCGGGCCAAAAATACAAAGTGCCTACGTAGTACAAAACCATTTCTTTTAAAATAAGGAATAATTTATTTTATTGTGCACGAAACAACATGAAGTATGACTTGACGTAATACTTAAAATAAATATTATATAATATTTATATTCCGACTCAATTCAGTCCATAAATATGTATTCTTGAGGACGTATTCAAAAAGTGCTCAGTGTGCGTCAAAATTATGTAACAAGTAAGCGTTTTCCAATATTTTTCCAGGAATTATTTAATATGATTTAAACTTATGTAAATTTTGCAAAACTATGCATTGAAAATATTTTCCAATGTCCAATAGTTATTTAAAAAACAAAATTAAAACAAGAAAAGAAATAATGAGCTCAAACTTCGTCGTAATTTCACTACATACTGAATGTAGTGAAGTTTACTACGTACACACTGAAATATGTGATAAATGTTTAAAAATGCTAAATGTTATTAACGACAAAAATGATATTGAAACGTAACTTCACTATATATTGAACTTCACTAGAAGTAAACTTCTATACACAATGAAATATGTAATAAATGTTTAAAAGTGCAACGTACTTACTCAATTGCTCACGATAAATATTGACGGTAAAGGTACTATTAGTTGAGAGAAGTTTTCAATTTCCTTTATACCTCATCCTGCACTCAGAAGGAGCATTTGGGTAATGACATAATTTGGTGTTCTTACACCCGTTTCCCCAGCTCCTAGCTAATGAAACTTACCCAAAAAAATAACGTAAGTCGCTAAATTTTTAACAATTAATTCAAATAGAAAAAAAACATAAAACGACATTATACTTTACCATATTACAGTAGATATGCTTAGATATTACACAAATTTCAATAGTTACCAAAACTCTGTACAAAAATCAGATTTTTTCCTGTGATTTCATTCACATGACCAATTTAATTTATTTAGCTGTCCATATAAAAAAAATGGTAAAATGGATAGCGCGGTTTTGATTTTCGAACAAATTTCGCTTTTTTTTTAGTTCGTCACTAAATACCCATCTTCCATTGTTCACTATTTATGTATTTGTTTGTCAAGTCATACAAGTAACTAAATTAACTAGTATTCACCTTCAGTTATTTCCCTATTATCAAAATTCACACATTTTGCCGAACAATTCTGCACACCGCAACATAGCGTTTTTTTACGGTTAACGCCTTTGGAGCAGTCGTAACAAAGATTTGTCATTTCTAAAATAATCCGAATATATTTTTTATAACCCTCTTAATTATTTTTTTAAACACATGTTTTCAGAAAATCGATAGAAATTGAAGGTATAATTATACAAGTTTTTTGGTGAAAGCTGAAACTAATAAATGTGCAATAAGTGAAATACTTCGGATAGCAGTAGTGCCAATACCAATTGCAGCAAATGATTCCATAAACGAATACGAAGAAGAAGAAACCAAATTTTAATGAGGATTAAACATAGAATAAAAATTCTAGGTTAAGTAAATCTATATTTTAAACATAGAAGTGACGGGCAACAAAATAAGATTATTATAAATTTGGGTTTCACGTCATAAATATACGGATGTCAAAAAACCATTTGATAGATGTCATATAAATTGCAAACTCCTTATTGGACTCAGTAATCTACACAATTTTGCATATGATTTACAATGAAAATAAATAACGTATTAGAACATAACAGCTTAGAACAATTTCATTGCTACAAGCGGCTCGAATGGACTAGTGCAGCGACATGTGACAATTTCTTTTAAATGTAAAGTTTAGAATGACATCAAATATGAAATTTGATTCTAGATACCATTATATTTTTATGTTTTATTATGAAAATAAATCATTAACCTCTTAGGCCCACGTTTTTTTGATGTTACGTGTCGAACATTGTTTGCAGATTAAATTTCGTGAGCGTTGGTATGTAATCAGAAAAATAGCCCAAAATATAAACCAATTGTTTCACAAGGACATGGCTAATGAAGACACAGTGTGTCGATAGCTTGAAAAAATGTTTTTGTCTTTCTATATTGCTCTTCAGAAAGAATAATGTGGATGACTTGAGAATAAGGTGAATAATGATGAAATGTAAGCTGCATTTGAAAGCAGATACATCAAAAAACTACGCGTGAATTTGCACCAAGGTTTAACGTTATTTTCTCAGAAATATTGCAACATTTTAAGGTTAAAGAACTAGTTTGATGGGTTTTGCGCGAAATAAACAAATGTCATAAAGGAAATTTCTTCAAAGCTTACCTTTCTTTGCTTAATAAACTTTCACATTGCTGTAACTCAATAAAATTTTTACATTGGGTTCGAACGTGTGACGGAAATAGTTTTTTTAATAATCACAATAGGTAATAAATCAACTGACTTGGTGGCCGGTGTAAAAAACCGGCAGAGTTCTTTGCCTTAAGGTACTGTTTTCAATATTTATAAAAAACTTTTGTGAAAAATGTTCATTCTAAAATACATCTAATTATTTACAAATTAACATTTGCCCAGACCCGTTTGCTATTTCGTCCACCATCTCTAATATCAATAAACATCTCTATCTAATTGCTCAGTGGGCTCATAAATGAGTCTGTTAAACTAACCTACTAACTTCCGAACTTATTATCTTAGCTGATGGTAAAGCGTATTATAATTCCATTTTTACTACCAAAAATTTTAGCGTGCTAACTAACCGATGGAAATCTTAACTGCCATTCTCAAGTAAACAATATTAGTTACCGAATTTTCAATAAATTACACTCTGCAAAACGTTTTTAATAATTTATTTCAATCAAAACTTAATCTAAAAAAAATTAAATTTATGTATTCCCTGTATATTATGTATAAAAAATATAACCATTTTCCTAAGTGTTTAACTTTTAGTTAATGTCACGTTTTAACTGGATATATACGTGACCGGCGTGACCGGCGCAATTTACATACTCCATTCCTTCTCTTGAATATTTTAAAGAATCGCTTTGCTTTATATCCGAAACTCATCGTCAATCTATGTTTACAAAAGTCACCCGAGAAACACATTTCTAGCTTGATTCTATATCACTGCCCTGTTTCCTTGTGTTCTATCCTATTATTTTCCTTGTCCATGTTGACTCCTAAATTATTTATTAATTTAGTTAATATTAGATTAATCTTTATTGCAAAGTTATATTTAATTATTTCTTGATAAATTGTGCAATTTTTAATCTGTCATTAACTGTCTATTTAGGTCTCTCACAAAAATACGTTCTTAACTTCTGATATTTTGGTTGTCTGGAAGAAATCACTCATGTAAAATTATATTCGTCAAATATACATAAATAAATACGTAAACAATGTTTTGTAGATATTTTCAATAGTCTACACTTTTATTAATTTATATACGTTAACATGAAAAGCTTCGCCTTACAAAACTAAATCATAGATTTATTATCACCGTCATTTTGTCGATCATCTTTCAATGCAAATTATATTAAAATATTGTGTGCCACGAACTTAATACCTATATTAAAAGAAAACTGTGACGCAAGTACATCTACGATAATAGTCGGAAATAAAATATGTATTCACTAGGACTTAGATACGTACAAGCATGACTCGGGTCATGTGACAAAGGAACGTGGTGGATCGAAACGAGATGGATCGTCGAACGTGACGTCTGAACGTATCATATCCTTCGCATTAGTGAATCTGGGGCGTTAAGGATACAAGATAATGTTCTATTGTATAAACTACATTCGCTTGGATCAATAGTTGATCTGGATAAGAAACGTAGGTAAGTATTATGCACTGAATTTCTTCCATATCTCTTCATACGAAAATTTTGTTTGAAGACTTCGAGTATTACTTATGATAAAGCTAGATATGTGTGAGTATGTATATAAAAGCTGATTATATGCATGTGGACAAAAGAAATTAAAGGTACTCTTTAAGTTTTATTGATGAACGTAGCGAACGGAAGTAGTAAATATCTGATCAGAATGTTGGTGCGATTGTACAGAGCAAACATCGGTCTCCCCCATAGCACGATGCAATCCGTAGTATCATCTACTAGAAAATATTTTCCTTGATATTTATATCGAGAAAATTCGTGAAGCCCTTTTATGATGCGCTCATATGGAAAGTTCTATTTACGGCTAACACATATTATTTGTGGACTTATTTAAAATCCGCTCTAATTTTGTAATAAAGTGGATTTGTTATAAAATTGTTTATCACTGTCACATTGAAAAAAATGTGTCTCATATTAAACGTTATATCAAGTAAATATAATCACATTATGTAGAATTATTTTAAAAACAAAGGATCCGCAAAATTTTACTATTTTTTAAAGTTCTGTTTCCGTAATATCATGTTGTTCCGATTCTTTTTTTAAATAATATGAATCAAGTTTATTAAATAACTTCACCACACTTTCCTTAAATCATTGTTTACAAGTAGCAGAGTTCTATATAGATTGCCATTTTGTTTATTAGCGCCAACTAGAATGCACTTCAACGAAAATAGCATTACACCCGAGCTGATGTTTTAAGTTTTTGCGTGCTCTGGGTCTTGGGGACTCCATTAAACACGTTTTATTTGATTCGTTTGATATTACTTTATTAGATAAAAAAACTTCATGCCTCTAAATTCCTCATTTTATTTTCTACACATGAAAACATCATAAAATTGTCTACCAACAATATGAGTTTATCTGGTCTATCAATAAATTCATTGTGATGAATTCTTTCTATTAAACGGTCTCCGAGAAAATAAAACTGTGACAGGTAGATAGAGTAAGAGTCGTATTTTTTTTTTTAATATCGACTGTGTGTTTGGGTAATTCGATTATTTGTGATATTAAATGGTTAAAATTATGTGTGAATAAAAACTTATGAGTCAAGTTTCTAATCGCCATAAAAAGATGAATCACCTGAATACTTAAAAACAAGGAAGTTCACATTTATTGTTTCTGATTCTGTGCTAAACCGATGGGGAACTAGCTTTTGTAATAAAAGAAGGTGTTTTCATGGTATTCTTAATATTATCTAAACACTATACCATTTTCAAAATGAAAAAAACGGCAAATAATAGAAGCTATATTAAACAGTTCCTTAGGTTTTCTTAGACTTACCTCTGAGGAAAAGCCTTACTAGAATTTAAATCGTTATTGACCGAATTTTTGAATTGTTTTATTCCAAATGCGTTTTACCTATCGGTAAACATTTGTGCATGCACACATGTATGTAAATGTTAACGAAACGCGCTTCCGTGTACATATCTGTATAAAAAGGTATCTTTACTTATTACAATTTCTCGTAAAAATTACTTGACAAATTTTACAAAAACGAACTATTTCCTTTGTACAAATAATTAAAAACTTCATAATTAAATGAAACTACGTAATGTAGTATTATTTCTACTTTCTTTAATTTCTTTACCACGACCTAGCTTTCGTTATATTACAACATCTTCAGGTGGAAATTTAAAGATATTATGTCCTTTAATGAAAAACATAAGCGTGTATCTACAAAACAAGTGTTTCATCTCATCTTTTTTTGCAATATTATTGAATTTCCTTACATAAAAACTTTATACTACAACTGTATTCGTGCGTAGCATTCAGATGCAAAACTGTACATTGCTTACTCTTTTCATGAAAATACAACAAAATTTTAAATTTAACAGAGTAGTATATATTTTATGCTATTTTGATAACCGTTTTTCATTTAATATAACAATTAATTATTATACTACTTTAAGCTTTGATTGAAAGTAATGAAAATTTCATTTCAGCATAATAACTTGAATACTCATATTCCGAAATAAATAATCAAAACAACTTGCGACAAATAGCTCCTGTATTTAATTCATTTATATTTTAATGGTCATCAGATAATATCTATAAGCTACATCTCACGAGTAATTTTGCCTTTATATATTAATATAACATTACAAATTTTGATATATAAACAAAACGGGTTATTCAGAGATGAAGATAAGAGTGATTGAATGATTTTTTTCGAAAATTATTTATCGAAAATTTATTCTTAGTATGAAGATTAGCTATGTCAGTTCGATTGTTCCTGTTAGTATTTTTCATTAAAGAGATTCTGAAAAATTGCAGTTGAATGATAGAAATTACTAAAACTAGTATTAGGGGAAGTAATGACGTCAACTAACAGTTGCCGAATAACTGAAAGTGATAAAATCATAGGATTTCTTATACTAAAAGCACTACATATCTTAAGGATCAGGTTTTTTAGAATGCACAAGTTGATGTTTTTTGTACCACAGAACCTAACGTAATAATTATATGGGATGACAGATTTCAAGAGAAAGAAAAGAAGGGAAATTCCTGAAATAGATAAATTTGTGTCGTTCAGTGATCAGACTCTAACAAGCAACAATAAGATGATATGAACATATCCATAAAGGACATGTCCTCAAGAAAACAAAAGCATATACGGGTGTAATAAAAAGACGTGTCCTTTATTCATACACTTGATCCTGCGCATCAAACTCAGTATATTTATCAAACTGAGCAATCGGTAAAAAATTAAATTTATTCATTGGAATCGCAATTTTGACAGTATTTTTTTAGAAACAGTTGAGAAATTTCATAAACTTTCTTAATATTTTTTACCCAATTTGATGCACAAAATCATCTTCACTAATAATAAATATTCTTTGTAACATTTGTATAAAATTCCGGGTTTTTATTATTTTACGAACATTTTCGTGAAAAGATCATATTCAGTTAATATTTGCAAGAGTTTGAACAACTTCCGGGTTTAATTTCAGAGTCCACTTTTCGGTAACTTGTCTGCGATCAAAGGTACCGAAAATTGTAGACATGAATCCTTGATAGTAGGTATTCACAATTATTATACGAAATCGGTTACATTGAAAATGGCTATAAACGATGACGTTCAAACAATTTTTGCATAAACATAAGGTAAAATTAGTGCGCTAAAATACAGTGATGACTGTCACGCAAAATTTGTGTGTTACATGAGGAGAAATAGCAAAAAAGTCCACTGAACAATGTACAACTTTTTTAGACCCATTTAATTTTTGCATTTTACTGCAATACTATACAACAGATCAAGCGAGGTTATTTTAATTTGAGAGAAAATTATCAAATTCGCCGGCAACGATTAAACTTAGAGTGCACCTATAATGGGTCCAAATAAACATTAATAATAGGTCCAAAAAGTTGGTCCATCGAGTGACCGCAGAAAAATTATTATTGGCAATGAGATCGTATATTTCAATAGCGGGTATGTAGCCTAAAAATTAAAATTATTTAAGAATTACGATGATTTTACCGTAATTTTTTGTGAGTTACACATATTATCTTCCCTAATGAATACAAAACATAGAAGCAGACGCAAAAAATTGGAATATAATGTTACAATATAGTATATTGTAGCTAAAACTGTAGGCAATGAAATAAATGAAAAAAATGTTTTTCGAAGATTTCCAGAGGTTTTATTATATAGAATGGTCAAATAAACAATACTTCTCCTGGGTGAACATAAAAAGAAACTAATTTGTGTTCTTAAAATGAACTATTAATTTTCAAAAGTTACAAATAAAATTTTAACTTTTACACGTGCCATAAAATAGGAACTAAAATGTTGTTAAGCCGTTAAGAGCAATCTTCTTCAAACATTATTTGTAATCATAAAAGCAAGTGTACTGCGCAAATAATTAGGAATACCTCGTAGATGTATTTAATTTAATCTATCCTCGTTTCTCATTTTTGAGACGACTCATATTTTTCAATATTTCGAGATCGCTTTATCGTAACTGTGACTGATATTTCTTAAATGAATTTTTAAAGCACAAATACTGAATGTTTTTGTCACATACATGTGTCCTTATTTTGTAAGATGTATCTAGATATTTTCGTAAGAAAATTATCATAAACTGTATTTTAACATTACTTTAAACTGTTGTATGTAGGCAACAAAAGTTATAGAAATTTAACGCTTTTGGACATTTTTGGAAATTAGGGATTAAAATAAACCAAGTAAATCTAAATTAAATGAGTGAATAAGATCATCTTTGAAGGGTGTCGATATGGCAACATACGCGGTCTTATAAGAACCATAGTTATAATAAATACTGGTGAAAATAATATTAAATTGAAGGCACGAGCAAACCCCAAAACAGCATGCGATTCCCAAGTCTCTTACTCATTACTGCCACTGTTAAATTACATTCGCGCAAGGATCTCGGTTTCCAATAGCGTTTACCCAACTCACCCGGGCAAAACCCTCCCTCGCATCAATCTCCGCTTACAATAATTGGGCCGGTCAAGTGAATCTGTGCGCTTTAGGTCTTGATTACACCGACATATTTTATCTAGCGGAGATTTAAAAGCTGTCGAATGGAACACAATATAATTATAAACTAGTGATTGATTTGTAGAATTCTATAATTTGTTCAATTATATATTTGTCAAATATCTACAGATTAATTAATTTAAATATCTACAGATACAGATATAAAAATAAACATTTCCTTCATGCTTGAGTAATCGTTGTTTAGTGAATATTAAATAATGAATAAAGTGGTGAAATATAAATATGTCCTTGATTATACTTTTTTATTCTGTATTATTTTCAAAATCATTAAATAAAATTTGTAGAATAGGTTATAGTAGGGGAGAGAGGGTCATATATTAACGGGGGTAAGAATTAATCACAGATTTATAATAAATATGTGGGATTAACAGGTCAATTGTCGCTAAACTATACGCTAACGATTAAAGTTTGTACGATTGCTAGAATCATTAAGTAATAACAATCACGTTGTGACCTGTCAGTCGCCGGCCGCATGCCACGGAACAAAGTTGTGTATAAGGCGTGAATTTTGTCAAGTAAATGAACATTTTTAAGTTAATGTTTTTTTATTTGTAACATGATTAAATATTTAAACGAGACTGAATTTATTCTATATCTAATGATGGCGTATTTCATCTTCTGTAGTATTATTTTGTTTAAATTTTACAGTATTATTAAATTTATTATTTTCCTAAAAATATAAATTCGTGAAAAATGTACCTCAGGGGCAAGTATTAACAAAGCATACGTGGTAAGTATTAACATGTTAGATATTGCAATCACTGGGCTCGTGCAACTTGCATTCGAGGAAACAAGTTATCTTTTTAATCTTTAAATTGCAACTCCGATGATGATTACGAGTAGTAAGAATGTGTAATTAAATATTTCAAAAATTATTTTAATGTTAAGTAAACAGTTAAAGACTAAATATTTTTACTACGGTAGATATTAGAATATTCTTATAGTTTATCAAAGACTGATAATTTTTCAATTTTTGTCGTTATTAAGGTTACAGTCAAATTACTTTGCTGAGTTAATTATTTGTATTATTAAGTATTATTATTAATTAATAAACACTGGCTGTCTATCACATCAGAAATGTTAAAATGTTGACTAAGCTTTAATTCAAATTAAGCAAAAGTAAATATAAAGCTGAAATAGGAATTTTCTATATCACCTGATTATTTTCTAAAAATAAAAAAAATCAAATATGACAATTTGTTTTATTTTTAATTCATGCCTTTAAAATATTATCATATTCATATTAAATTTCTAATGTCAAAACTTAACTTAAGGTCATTAAAACTTACCCCAAACGTGGGGTAAGTATTAACAAGAACATTTAAAAAAAATGTGTTTTACCGTATAAGGTACAAAAGATGTGTACGTTTCTTGATTAAAAATAATATACAGATTGTTTACACTTCGTTAGGTTAAAAGAAGAAATCGCCACCTAGTTTCATTTTCGTTAAATTAATAACAACGTATATACTGTTAATACATGCCCCTGTCTCCTCTAATATTTAAAACTATATGCATAAAATAAATATTTATTTAATTGTGCGTTATGATAAAAACTCGATCTGCCACCATCAACAAATTAAATGCCAAATCAAAGAATTCCAAGCTATAGCTCTTAATGTCGCGGCTAAAAGCTGCAATATTAAGATTATAGTAGCATATTTCCTACAACGAATTGCTTTAAAGAAAACACTACATTCATTTCCTTGTAAATTAAGGTATAAAAATTTGCTATTGGAGACGATTACAATGTAGAACATAGGCATTGTTATTTCGGAATAACCACCGTTAAAGAAAGAATTACAATACAAAATAACGTCGTATAGACCAATATCATTTCTCTAAGGGATATACCTTCTTTCGTTGTATTATCAGGGTTTAAAATAAACAAATCAATACAAACAAAAATATTCATTTGATCAATAAAGCCACAGTATAATTTTCAAACAGCTTCTGATTTTTGGCAAATACATTGTCTTCCACAGCCGCTGAAATAATGTTGCTTTACGCCATTACGCCGCAACATTGATCTGTTACTTTTTCTCAAGATAGAAAGACAACGGAAGAAGAGAATTCAATGTCGAAACCGTGTTTAGGATAAAAACCCTGCCAAACACGGATAGAACTAGCATTACAAGGATTCATTTGCGATTGCGTTGCTATTTAGGCATATTTATGTTTTATATTACGTGATATTTTTGGAATTTTTTCCTTTACCTGTGCTGCGAAACTTCTCATTATACCAACTTTTAAGATTATGTAAGGACCAGAAGTACCTTATAGGTTTTGATGGCGGTATAAATGACAAATATAATAGCTGTAAAGGGCATTATCTTTTTTGCATGTATCAGAAACTTGACATTTTTAAATCAGTGTGATACCAAATCGATCTGCGTACGATATTAAGTTCAACTTAATATCCCAAGTAGTTTCTGAGAAAGAAAAAATAAACAGACAGTAAAGTTACTCTATAAGGATTGGGTTTTTTTTAATTTTTTGTAACGTAACTGTAATGATTTGATTATTACCTATATAATGAGGATTTCAGAACTTTTAAATGACTACATATATTACCAATCCTAAAATACAATTTTACATGCAGTTTGATTCATATCTTTTAACATATCGAAATCAGATAAGTTTTCTACCAAACTGTGTTCAAATACCATTTTCATACATTTCTTAGTACATGTGAATCTGAAATATGAAATAATGAATAGCCGTCAATAGACTGCAACCGAATTGATACCCAATTCGTTGAGTGTATTAATGAATTGGATGTCCATTAACTAAAATAAACCTAAGTTATGTTATTTTTATTTACAGCTATTATTGTGAGATAGAGTATTCATAAAGGTCATTCAGATAAATAGTTAACAAAATATCATGTAGTACTGATGAATATAGGATTTTTTAATTCTATTTAAACAAATAATTATAGAATGTCGTAATTTATTTTTGTAACAAAAAAAATAACTGAATTAAATTTAGAAAAAAATAGTGAAAATCAGTGGAAGTATATGAAGACACTATTAAGACTATTAAGGCTATTTAGACACTAGAATTTAACATATTCACATACAGTTGCTAAGCATCATGGCCAACTCGTTTATGTTCGTATAATAACTCTATAATATGGAATTGATTAATAACTTATTAAACTCAATTTGATTCAAAAATATACATTTTGAAAACTACTTATCACAAAGAAATTAAATTGTTTAACCAATTGCACCATTTTTACTGACTTGCCGTCATTTAGTAGAGAGTGATAATATACCTTCATCATAAAAATCTCGTATCTTAGAGTTAAAAATAATTGACAAGATCTCCAAACTGTCGAATTTTTTTATTCTGTAATTTTGTCCATATGTCTGATTATGCGATAATCTAATTGCTCAATATCAGACTAATAAGAGAAATGTGCCAACAGAATTCAGTCCGATTATTATAATTGTTAAAAAATTAATATTGCGGTAAGTTTTATAGCCTTACAACGAAGAAAGAAACTATTGCTCACGTAGTTCATTCCATTCTATTTTACATAGTTCATTAGCTTTTCGATTTATTTGGTAACAATATTTCTTTGTAGATATCAGCAGAAGCAATTCACAATTTGATACGCTCTTCACATTCCACCATCGGTTTAACGACACCTGCGTTCAAGTTTAAATAATTTAACTCGTGCTTGACCTGTACTATGCGATTGGCCTCTCCATGTGTAATTAACGTACGTAACCTACCTTTCATCACCAGTTACTAATAGTTTAGGCAAATTTCTTGAAAAATTTGGCTCTATCTCGCAATAACGGAGCGAATTTTGGTCAATTTATACATTAGAATAAAATATTCTGAAAAACTTCAACAACATCTCTTGGAAGTCCCAATCTAGTAGCTAAGCACTTAATTATTGGCCAAACCAACACATTAAAAACAAATGTATTTTTGCTTTAGTAATGTAATTATAATCTGCAAGTAAATTATAATATAAATCTAAATAAAATTCCTATAACTTTTAATCATTGCATTAATTTTTTTAATCATTTAAAAAAATATATCTTTAACGAAAGAACTAACGATTAAAGTCGTTCTGAAAAGTATATATTTTTTTAAAAGTTGATATATTTCAATGAAAATTATTAACGGCAATGTAACAAAGTTGCATTTTCTTTTTATTCGGCAATGAATTAATATTGACAGTAGTCTTTCTTTTTTATTCTATACAATTTGGTTCAGTTTATACAGCACAATTGTCATCAAGTATTTATTTCATTTAGCCACCGGTTGCCGCTGATTTGTATTGTGTTGATCAGGGGTTTACGACTTCTGACGGTGCACTGCGGGGTCCTAGATTCGTTCTCGATCGCACGTCTCGTGGGCCTGGAGTGATGGTTTTAATTTAATTACGTATTTAAAATGCGACACTAGTCATAGGCAGCTGCATCACTTGTGCCAGGAACTATGCAATAAGCACACCAATCCGCCTACCGAGAGTGGCAATTATAGGCAATAACTCCAATGATATGCGTATTGGGGAGGTTTATATCCAGTAGAGGACGCGAATAGAGACTGCCTGTTGATGTTCACTTTCATCTGTAGAGCTTTTTAATACAAGGACTTTATGTATATTTTTTTAACCAATGTTTTTCAGTTTCAATACACACGTCCAAAATAATAAAACGCATAATTTTCAGTTTGTTTTTATAAATGACCTAAAGAATAAGTATATTTTTCTAAACAGTTAATATTAGTAGGCGCAGGTTCGAACCTCACTTAATCCAAAAATAGTTTCTATGCTTTATAACACTTTCTAACTTTAATGTAACGTTGAAATTAAGAACTATTAAAATGAAACCCGCATTACTTCCGTTTCGAATTAAATTTTGAGGCCGCAAATTACAGAGCGGTAGACGTCTTCAAATATTGTCATTTCTGCTATTTTTTTAGAAGAATGCTTTATAGGACAAAGTGTAGGTTTATTTCTATCTAATTTCTGCTATAAAATGAAATATCAAGTTCCCATTGATTTTTTTTGTCACTGGATGTGATCACGACAGAATTTCGAATAAAGATTTAAACCCGACCTAAAAGTTTTGACTTAGTAATCACATCTTGTAATCAGATAATGGTTAACCTTCCTCAACCTCTACCTTGTACATAGATCTCATAATGCGCAAACATTAAACTACTCATATACTTTACTGTTTAGCAAAAATCGGAGGTAATACGATGACCGCTATTTGTGCATAAAAATGGTGTAAAAGTTAAATATGTTTATAACTATTTTTAATGTTTTAGATTAAATTCCATAATCAACTAAGTTATTTTATTGACATATTTCAACTTTCCAGGGACAATGGATGTGAAGAAAGTACTTTAAATAGAAAAATGAGAACAGAGATATAAATGGAATGGCGCGTGCATGCCAGCCGGCGTGCCTAGTGGCTGTGTAGAGAAGCAACCGAGCTTCATGCGGGTGAGAAAAAGGGCTTCCGGGCGAGCAATCAGGGGCGGGCAAGTGGGCGGGAGGGTTATTCGGGTGTACAAGCGTGCATTCGTGTGGGTTTAACTGTATATTGTGTTGTGCCTTTATGAAAGACGACGGGCTGGGAGGTCAGGTGAGCAAACGTGCGTGAGTATACACGAAATGCAGAACCCATTTCAATAAAACTTGATATTCGGAAGGTCTTTGAAATTTTCTCCATACTGTCCGCTTATGCCCAACTTTTAAGTTTCGGGTACTTGTTTTAAAAAAACTATAAAAATTGACTTTTCTAGGCAAGGCTTGAAATATGTTCTTACACAAAACTTAAGTGAACTCCGTGTTACAGGAATGGGCGTGGCGGGGATTGAATGACTTTACCATGGGAATAGTTAATAGTAGAAATTAAAGCATAAATATTAAAGTTTTATTCCGGCATCACAAAAATATTTACAGAGACATGCGTTTCGTGATAAGTAAAATTTCGTTTCACTTATACTCACATAATTTTTCCCTTGTTTTTTCCTATAAATGAAGTGATGCATGTTTTTACAAATACCGATTTTACTCTCATTCAAATAAATAACAGAATACAAAGAAGAAAATTGTAGGATACAATACAATAAACTCTACAGTCTTTCTAGCTTTATCTTAGCAATTTACCTCAAGAAAATTCACTTACCAATTAATTTTAAGTTATATCGATTATCACGATGTAACATATATTTTTGTAACATATTTATTTGCTGCTAATTAACAAATTAATAGAAATGTAATTCCGTTTTTTATGTTAAAGGGTATTATTTAATTTTGTGTATTATACTAGCAAAAACTGGACCTTGCTTTTCTCAATTTTATTAAATTAAATATGATGAAAAAAATAAACTCGTAAGACTTCATAATCAAATTTTCCGAGTATCTTAGCAAATTTTAAAAAATATACATACGTAACCAACTGACACATTTGTTATTAGACAAAAGTAATTTTTGCTCCAGGTTATTTCCAATATCGTTTTGTTCCACAACACTAACAATTAAATACCCTTTGGGAAAAAAAACATTTAACACTAGAGAAAAATAATATTCACTGAATTTTTAAATATTTGTTCGAAAATAAAGCCCAAAAAAACATTTCTCGGTTGTGATAAGTAACTTGTAATTAGATAGTCATGTTAAAGAAGTATTACTTTTATTTCTTAAGTATTATAATTTGAAAGTACAGAAATAGTTTGTCATTATAAATACTCAGATCTGAAATAATTTATAAACGAAATTAAGAGTAAACTTTCTGTTAAATTTACATATGAAGACAAAATTAGTCGCAAAAAAGTCTCCGACGAGCTAGCCCACATTTAGACGCATTATGAATGGGTTAGCAAACATATTTTTCAATGAGAATATATCAGATGTAGCAGCGATCAATCATGTTAAAGTTATAGGTATTTACGACAATGAGACACCATCTTCTTTTATGGAATATACATTTAATTTAAAAAATAAAAAATATCTAAAAATAATTATCATATAAATAAATTGTAAGTTAAAATCACAGATTTCAATTATTTAAAGCAGATGATATATGCTAGCTTGATAACCGTCACTAAAATGCGGATTCTAATATTTAGGGATGTGACCTAAAGCGATGGCCACACATATTTAACTAAATATTAATGTATAAACATTAAGCGTAAATATTGTTTAATCTTACCGACACCTTTATTTGAACCTAAACCGATTTCAGATTAGTCGTCGTTAGCATGCGATACCGACGGGCGCATCGACACATACCGTATTCCACTCGTTATGTCTAGTACTAATATTGTTTCACTACTAATGTCTTTCGTTAATTTTTATAAGTGATATATTGTGCTTTCGTGTCAAGTAAATAAATGCATACAAGATTATAATTCAAATATTTCAAACTACAGATAGACACTTCGATTATATTTACCCGCTTAACGTAACAGAACTGAGAGTGTTTTTTGTGGAAGGAGAAAGTGACATATAAAATAAAAAGTAATTTTGTTATTCGACATTGTATCTTTATTTAGTAATATTTATTTAAAATCGTTTCAATATTCTGTTATAAAATTTAGTTATTGAAACAAAATAGGTGTTTAGATTTCAAATAAGATACATTAATTAATTATGCATTAAAGAGATACCATTAATATGAAGAATTATTAAAAATTTAATCACTTTGCTTGAATTCTTATGCTTGAACTTCAACTTGAAAATGGCCTTAAAATATAAATAATTTAGCTAATAATAAACGAGTAGCTAACAAAGTTTTTTAATATAATACGTAGTTGTTCACATTTTGTAATATAAAACCTTCGTTGAAATTTTCTATGTGAAATTTTCTGTGTGAAACGCTATCACTTTTAAGGATAATTCTTCAGAAAAATAATTTATGTAAATATTGAAATTACGAATAAAACATCAAATTCCACGAAATTGACAATTCAACTTTTCAATGTCGCGTTCTGGGCACACGCAATAAATAAGGCTCGCTGACAGTTTCGAGTTTCTATTAACATTGTAACTATTAATGTAACTATTACAAGTAACAAAAAAAGAAAGAAATGAAAGTAGTCAGTGATTATGATTTTAGGTAGATATATTGTCCTATTATTTATATCTCATCTGCTTCTTAATATTATAAATCCGTGGTTAAAATATTTACTATTCTTTTTTTTAATTTCATTTTATGTTGTAATTCGAAAACTTGATATTTATTTTTGCTTTATGTCTCAATGTATAAAGACTTTATACGTCTGTTATGCAAAACGGTAAAAATGACAGAAAATGCTAGTACTGACAAACTAAATAAAAATAAATATTTGGTACTGATATTTATTTTGATTACCGAAGAAATTGATTCTCGTCATATTTTGAAACTCTGTACTTTTTATCTCTATAAACTACGGGATTTAATAAAAATTTAAAATCACGTTCATATAGTTCAAAAAACGTATCTGACATATTAACAATCGTAACCTCTTTATAATCATAATAGGATAACGATGTATAATATTTGTAAAATTATTAAAATGGTATGCAATAGTAATTTATGGTTAAAAACAAATTATGGTTAAAAAAATATCATAATTTTTTTTTTGTTTTATATTATATTCTTATGTAACTACACAAGATATGTATATAAAATTACGTTGCCTTAGCCTACGCTCCTAAGATAATTTTCTTGACTAAAAAATGTATCACTTAATAAGTAAAAATAAAACCACTGCAGTCGACTATTTATGAACAGAAGTCGCTATTAACGATATATTATTTTGAAGCCGTAAATAAGTGACAGAGATCGCGATAACTGCCTACTCGTTCGTTAATTTGTTTCGTCGTGCGGCTTGTGAGGTAGGAGACTATTCTGTGGTAGGTTTTTGTTGAAGTAATAAAAGTTGTAAATATCCAAAATGAAGTATTTTCCATTTGCTCTTGTTACTAATTGAACAAATTTAATTTAAAAATATGCCAAAGCCATTTTTTGTAACAGTTTCAATAAATGAACCATAGAAAGCAATTGGAGCGTTGTTAACAACCGTCTCAGAACATGTTAAATGATAAAAGTTATTTGAGATTAAATGGATTGAGAATAGAAGATTCCCACATATTTTGTGATATAATAAAGGAAAAAGAGCAAATCTTTGGTCTATTCGTAATTCTTTGGATTTTTTTAATGAAATTTCGCAATGATCATTCATACACCGTTATGTCAATACCGCTTTGTTTACTAAAGATTTCTGTATCACTAAAACGATATCAAAGTTGTAAGTAGATCCAGAATATCGCTACAGTATTTCTCTATTACAAGGCATGCAGTATGCCCATCTTTTCAGAGGGTCGCAAAAATTCACTGACGAACTAACGAATGGATCTGGAATGAGCACTTAAAAATAAATGTTGCTTTATGCAATGCTTTAAGACTTGAGCGTAAAAATTTTGAAGAAATTTGTAGTCAAAGCTCCATGGAAATGATTTTTTTGCGTAAAGAATCAAGCAATATTTAGGAATTAAAGATTCAATCAAGACATACAGCTTCAAAAATACACACTCTCCGGATACAGTACAATTCCACCGCAGTATCGAATTTTTATAGTTGGTATGGAGCCGAGGCAATATTCAGTGATATGATATTAAGTTACCACACGCATCAAGGTCACAATACGCAAAGGGTGCAATGTATCTCATGAAGGAGGATCGAGTGATGAAAATGATAGCTAGATTGAAAGTACGCAATGTTAAAATGTTAAAATAGCCAAATTTTTGTGAATAAAATTGATAAATATGACTATATTACTGACTTTTGAAAAAACTTCCTAAAGTAATGGGATGAACTGCAAACATTAATTTAAGCGAGAATGTTCTGGCAACGAAATATTTTTCTATTTTTATTTCATTTCTGGTAACCTAATGAACAAGCAAAAATTTATATACAGGTGGGCTAAAATACAACCTTATCGAAACCCGTTTTTTCCACATTTTCTTTTTTATATGTTTTATTAGGCATTTTTCCATTAGGTCTCTAAATTATATAATTAACTAAAATTACATAATTTAGCACATTTAGTCTAGTATATTATATAATTTTAGAGGAATTTTCCTAAAATATTGTAATTTTTTAAGTATGGAAAAAATTTTGTCGTAGTCAAAGAACAAGTTTCTTTTGTAAATACAGTTAAATCTGCGGAAAATTAGTCAACAAGCTGTCCGTGTTAATGAAGGCGTGGTAATATATTACCATATAAAATAAAACGAGGTCGACATTTATACAGGTAATTAATACGAAAAACCTGGTCTATTAATAACTTGTAATTAAGGACACAATTTGCCTCTGGAGGAGTTGTTAAATTTGGAATGGGTTCGTAATTACAATCCCGCTGTCATCTAGTTTTTCGGTCTGTTAAAGTTTGGAAGTCATTGACCTATGAATAAAAGTCGTGTATTTTATAACTTTATTCTAATATTTGTCACGAGTGTGGCATTTGACATTTAAGAATTGTTATTCAAATATTTAATTTAGTATATCTCTTCAAGAAATAAAGTAAACGTTTTTAGAAGTGTTTAATTATATTTTTTCTTCATGCACCAAGTCTTCTTTAGTCATAATACAAATTTTATTACCAGCAAACTTTATGAAAAATAACTACACATTCATATTAAATTAATTAGACGCTTGGAATAAATTATGTACGCGTATCTTCACTTTTAGTTCAAAGTTTTTATATGAGAAGAAACAAAATTGAATCCATTAACAAAGTTTTAGAATTCTATTTAGTTCACTCTTTTTGAATCTAAACATAGAGAATTAAAGTGGAATAACAATTCATGTGTGTCAGAATTTGCTAACCTGTGGTACACCGCCATCTTTTAATTGCCACTTGTATGGTTGGTTACTGTAATAACCAACATATTTATTTGTTATGTTGGTTAATATATTGGATCAGAATTAATACAGTATAATAAATCCACAGATCATGCATAATTAACGATAATAGCTTTAGGTATAATATCTGTAGGATAGAAAGATAATACCTGTAGGTACAATGATGACGCGGGTGCGTCCTCATTGTTATTCAACTATGAAATCATTAATATCATCTAATATAATTATTATGTATATCTTTGTGACTCCATTAGTGTTAGCGTATTTTTATAAAATAATAAATTGTATTTCATTTTAGTTAAGTGTTAATTATATACAGTAAAAATACTTGTAAAATTTGTCTCACAAAATTATACTTAAATATTTTACATTAATTTCCTAATTGTGTCCAGTTTTTAAAGTTATTATTTTTTTTGCTAATTATTGAATAAATATTCTATTTATCAGGATAATTTGTAAATAATTTTACTGAAATCATTTATATCGTTCAGCGAACATAAAGTACCTGTTACATTTTTATTGATGATGAAACGATGAGATACCTCGGTTTAATATTCACGGAAAATATTCTTTGATAATGGCTATGATCCTTGCCCTTCTTAATCGAGTAAAGTGTTTAGGTAATTTCAGTTTTTAAATTAATATTTAGCGAGTATCCGTATATCATAATCATATAGAAGAAATGTTATTTAAAAGGTCAACGGAAGTTTATAAACAGATTTATTTCGGTCATCGCTGTATCTTAATGGTGTAATGGAAGTTCAAACTGCTGTTAAAAAGGTCGCAAGATAAAATAACACATGCAAAGGAAGAAATATTGTAGAGAAGTTAAAATTTTCTAATTACAATATTACAACAAAAGAAAAAAACTTAAAGTATACGCCCGATTGTATGACAATTTATATAACCGACTTAAAATTTCAGGTGCCTAAAATACAAACTTGTAAGCGTATACAATAGCAGTGGTTTCAGTTCGAACCTCCGTTAAATTCCCTTCAAATATATAGAAAGCGGCTAAATGCGTGTCAGAACACGTACAATTTAGGATTCCGTAATTATATACATTTACTTGAATTGCTGATGCAGTTCAATCCAAATATTTTCATTCTAATCAAACGGAAATGAAACAATTTTCTAATCTTTGGCTAATATCTATGATTTATTTTATAATTTTTAAACACACGATTGTAAACTTAAACAATGTCGGGCACACTACACGTCTTTTTGAAGCTCAATTTGCAAACCGGCCTTAAAATTAAAAAAAATGGAAAATAGAAATTCAGTTTAATTTTAAAAACACTATCCATTAATGTCCATTTAAAACACATGTGCAACAAAAAAATTACTCTTTCTTTACGTGTATGGAGAGTAACGTTAACAATTTTTGTTTAATATTTGGCTATATATTAATTTAAATCTATATATGACGTGATGTCTATTTGAGAAATGATCTCTATTGACAAATATAATATATATTTGTCTGAAACTGTAGAAACTACAAAAGCTGACTCATATGAAGATTGACGGATGAGCATAACGAAACTATAATACTCCAAACTTAAAACAATCAGTCCTGATTGTTAACGTTACTTTGGGCGTACACGCTGGTATACATTATAACAAATAGTTGAGCGTTCTGTCTGGAGCCTAAGCTAGCGTTATTTATAGCGTGAACACTCATATGTATAATGCACTCAAATACACTCAATACACTCAATACATTGAAGTGCGTTCAATAAAGCGTTTTTGTTTAGGCAAGCATGTGTGAAATGATGCTTCTTTTTTGTTTATTTTCTCCACAGTTGCTAGTAGAATTGATTATAATTATATCGCGAAATTACAGTCTGAAAAGACACCGATGTTATTTTGAACAAAAACGCGTCTTTCGATTTCATATTCAAATTATATTGACAACGGAACCAACAAAACAATTACTTCTTCTCATCTACTCACATTCTAATTACGTGTTTAAATTAAGGTCTCCGTTCTGTTTATTGATTTAATTAATTAAGATAAATTACGTCAATCAAATTAATGTAAACCATCTTTATCCCCAGCAAAGTACCTTATTAAAAATTCACAATTGCATTAAATAATAGTTTTTATAGTCAAAATATTAAAATAAGAATAAGAACAGCAATTATTTATATTGGATGAAACCTATCCTGCTACGTTGACGTTTGTCCTTGAACGATCGACCTTTATTGGTAAGCACACTAAATACCCCGGTCTAGCAAAAGCTTGAATGCTACACGCGGCGCTTCACACTCGAAATAACGTTCAAACGCTCTGCTGCAGGTTCCATTGCCTCAAATTTATGTCCCCATATCTTTCCAATTTGGCTACGAAACCCTAAAGTGGTAAAACAAATTCGATCTGCCAGTCGGCAAACTGGAAGTGTTTCAGGTAAGTCGGGATTTTCAAAACGGTTCAATAAAGCTAAAGTTACGCGTATATAGATACGTAAAAAGTTCCTTCTTTTGCAGGATTTCGTCTTTCAATTAGCAGGAAAGGGAAATTCTATCTTCATCATTAGTTTATCTATCCTATATATAGATACTTTTATTTAATTCCAACAATATATAAAACAGCATATGTGGACAAACACTTTCTTGATACAAAATGTTTCCAAATATTCAGTTTTATTTTTCAGATTTCCTACAGAGCACATTTTATATGAAATTTAGAACAATTGTGATCAAGGATTAAAGAGAAGCTTTTCTCCTGTATTTTGACACATTATACTCAAAAATAGTTCTAAACACACTAACAAAATCATTCAAATTATCTTAATTATAGATAAATTAAAACAGCGAATGAATAACTTTTTTGGACCACCACACTTTAAAGCTTCCGATAAAATATTTATGTTCAAAAGTTCGTAAGAGCGCGGTATATGGCAGGATGCATATATACCACGAAAGTTTTTCCAGTATTAGGTAATGAAAATTATTTAGAATTGAAAATTTTCAAAAAATGTTTACACGTTCCTCAACCAATTTTATAAATTCTTATTATATATCTTGAAAATTTATTTGGGGAACTTTGTTTTGTGGTATTTGTTTTGAATTTAAAATAATATTATATTATAGCCCGGCAAAGGTTAGAATAAATAATGTGAAACAAAAGTTTTCTGTTTAATCTTGTAGTAGTCCAACGCTGGCCGAGGGCAATATTTTAAAAAAAATTAGATCTAAGTGGTATCAACGCTTACTTAGTTTATAATAAACATCAACGAGCAAATGTTGAAAAAGGAAATGTTCTCAAATAGTAAGCATGCATTTCGATAAATGAAACTCTGCTGAGGACAACGTTTTAGAAAACACTTTCAACAATAGAAAAAAAAATGTATGTGCCCATCTAAATTGTAAAAAGTTTTCTCAGTCCTGTATTAATTTAAAAAAAAACATTAAAAACAGATGCAATGTTAAGTGTTGTGAACGAAAGTATTTAACGACTGCCAGTTACTGTGCTAAAACTTTCATCCTTATTACTTTTTTCTTCATTTACAAAACCAACTAATTTTCTATTTTAATTAACCCTTATTTAAAAAAAAATATGAGTGGTATTACAGACTTTTCATTTTTACATTTCTTAAAAATATAATTTGAAATAAGGTTGATCATATCAATTGTTCACAAACTCTGTTAAGAGTTATTTTAATATGCTTTTATATATGTCTAAAAGTTAAATAAAAATACATTTTTCAGTTTTTTTACTTCCTTTTTATTTATATAGTGGTCTATAAACTTTCCGTTCAAGATATTACGAAAAAAACTCAGCTTATACTTTAATATTAAAATGTAGAAAGCTAGAGAAAATGTCAGAAACAGAATAACAAAAAGTACTATGTGATCAACACGGTTGAGAGTATTTTGGGTAAGGCGATGTCCGTCTGGTATGAAAAAATAAAACTTATTTTCGAAGCATTTCGTTTTATTTTTTTATTTACAATGGACCCAATTATACAATTTGAAAGTATTTGTCATTTTAGCAACAATTACTACTTAATAATTAAAATACATGGTAGGGACATTTAGATGAATAAGCGAGTAACGCCAGAATCTTGAACATATCACTTGTAATTTATGACGAATAGCCGAGGATAAGCAAGTTAATTATAGAAGCGCTAACATTTTGAACACGTATTCCTACTTTGCAGAGTAAGAAGTTGTCACATCAAAGTAAAAGATAGATTTTTTATTATATTGATATAAGGCTTATAACGAAAATGATATTTTCTTCTGAAAATATTCAGAAACCAAAATGGCACGACTTCATTAGTTTCCCAAGAGGCATCCTTCAATATAATTTGAATTAACATAAAATAAATATCAAGTCCGTAAACATTCTTGGTCTCATTCATCGCGCTAACGTTTTTAAAACCAATATATTGTCTGCAATTGGTTCCTTGAATACTTTTATTAATTCTTATCGAATATTTAAATTGCCGAGCTATAACTGTCCTTTAGAAATAAACCTTCACTCAACTTTAGTTTTCAGAATAGGTGTGTCAATTTTGGAATCAAATATTTTTTTTAAACCAGTGCTGCGATATATTTTATGAAAAAAAAAACCAGAAATAAACTTTGCCCATTTTTTTCATTTCCGAATATCAATATTTTTACATCTAATAAATTGTTTAACATCTACCAATCAAATTTCACCACAAATATTGCAGTGATATTGATATTCTACAAATAAAAGTAAAAAGATATTGCACTAAAAAGATGTTATTGTTTAATGGAATTTTGGATCAAAGGAAAAGGAATTTGGAACTGTTAAACCAAGTAATTAGACTTGCGGCTTAGCGCTTAATTAGATTCCGACAAAAGTGCACGCTGCATGTTTATACGAACCCTTCTTATCATCCCCATAAATTCACCCCGTTTTACGCTGCTGAAAATATACTGTTTAAATTAAAGTTACAATTTAGATATATCGACGTGTTAAATAATATTTATAAAATTGTATTGACATCACTCCAAATTTTTTCTTTCTAAATATTCTAAATATCTTACTTCGAATTTGCGCCAGAATCAAAACTTGGAACTGATTAAGATTTATGGTCAATCGGGGAAAGAAGAAGTTGATAGAAGAGAGTTTAGCTTTTGTTTATATCATGGATGACAGTAATCAGTCAAAAATTAATATGGATATTTAGCAAAAAAATATGAATAAATGCAATGAAATACACGAAGTGAAATCAGCATCACTTTCCATTATCGTTATTTCTATTCACCAGCAGGAAGAGACGTGAAGAATATTGCGAGATTTACAGGAAATTTGACCGTAAATATTTGAACAATATTCACCCTTATATATGATATGAAGAGATATACCACTCATTTTGGTATAATAGACAAAAGTATCTGATATTTTTCAAGCAAATATTAAAAATTGTACTATATTCTGTTCACGTATATTATGAGCGAATAATTTTCTATGTATAGAATTGAGGAGTATTTTTTATTAGAACTTAAATTTATCTCGAATATTTCCGACAGAATACGAATTGCTTGAAATATTCTAATAAATAGATCATGAACATCAATTGCGCACGAAGAGCCAGTGAAACTCTATGTAATGAAGTATAATGGAATTATATTTATGCACATAAATTTTTTGCTTTAGTATTTAGTAAACAATTTTAAATTAATAAGTAAATTTAAGGATAATTTTTTATATGTAGAAAATTGTAGAGCATTTTATTATAATTAGAAACTTTAATTTTTTTATGTTAAAATCTAAAGTATGAAAATAAATAAATGCAAATAAAAAGATGTGTATTAAGGAACAAACTCTAACATGAAGTTAAAAAAACATGGTACTGAAGAATATATTATCCAATTTTTCCTGAAATTCAAAACAATTTAGAGAAAAAAACGATTTGAAAATATAATTATGTATTCCGCTCGCCAATTTTTAATATTTTAGCGAAATATGAGAAACTAAAATTAAGAAACGATTCCAGACATGGCTTGCTTCACACTGAAAAATCTCGAATTCCTTTTTGTAAAATTGAATGAACTGTTAAACTAAACGTGGCATTGAATTTTTTTATGACGAGGTGGAGACCTGTTGTTAAATTTAATACTCCGGAAGTGAGTCTAGACTAAAATATTCACGGTAAGGAAAATGAGTCAGGGCCGACCGACGATGATTATTAGATCATTGGTAATGTATATTTAGCACAATCAAAATTTTCACAAATGTGTCATTTAAGAACTATTAATAATATTAATAGCTAAAATTGAATTAATCTACCTGTTGCGCTAATTCATTAAAGCGTTTATTAAGTTTCGTTTGTATAAATTGTCAAGGTTATATACCTTGACAATTTATACATACAAACTCCTTAGTTGACATCAACTTTATTCAGTAAGCTAATCTAACTAATCTTTTACCACTAATAAGATTTGCCAAATGTTCTATATTTAGATAAATTATTTGAACAAACTTTTTTATTTTCCTTTATTTTTCCTTCGATCAAAACCTCTCAAGTTACTATTAAATCAATCTTCAATATTCGGGAAAATCACCACATATTACTGCATCTCCCACCACAGAGGACAACAGCTTTGACAAAACGCTGTACTGATGTGATTCAATTATGTAAATGAATTGATAATGATAACATTCTGAGTGTGTCTACCTGTATACGGTGATCCCAAGGAACAGCATATATAATTAATGATAAGCAAATTGAAGTGTCTATCACGTCACAAATAGTGAACTTTCATTATAAATGTTTCTTTGCCACAATCTTTTGTTCTTTATGCGCCCTGTATTAAAAACATCTTGAGCCGCTTAGATGAAAACGTGGTATTTATCATAATCATACAATTTATGGACGTATGATCGTTTAGGTTATATACTTGCTTAAACGAAAAAAATATGTTCGTATTAATGTCATATCTTAAAATGTTGTTTAATATCATAATTTTCCTATGTTGTCTTACAAATATATTTATTTACAGGTTGTGAAAAGATTAATACTTTTTATGTAATTTGTTTTAACTAAAAACGTTAGAACAATATCGAGTATGATACAATATGAAAAAACGACGCAAACAAACACTTCGAATACAACGAAAATATTCAATTTGCATCCCTAATCGTAAAAGAACCCGGACGGAATGCTAACAAAAAAATGCACACGCAAACTGTTCCCGGCATTGAAGCATTCAGTAAAATTTTTTGAGCGTATTATTGTGAAGTTCAATCCGGGAAGTTAAACTTCTCTCAGTTCAATTAGAAACGACTTGGCCACCATTCGGAATCTGAGAAAGATGATGCTTCCGAATGGTGGGCAATGCCGGGAACAGTTTGCGTGTGCATTTTTTTGTTAGCATTCCGTCCGGGTTCTTTTACGATTAGGGATGCAAATTGAATATTTGCGTTGTATTCGAAGTGTTTGTTTGCGTCGTTTTTTCATATTGTATCATACTCGATATTGTTCTAACGTTTTTAGTTAAAACAAATTACATAAAAAGTATTAATCTTTTCACAACCTGTAAATAAATATATTTGTAAGACAACATAGGAAAATTATGATATTAAACAACATTTTAAGATATGACATTAATACGAACATATTTTTTTCGTTTAAGCAAGTATATAACCTAAACGATCATACGTCCATAAATTGTATGATTATGATAAATACCACGTTTTCATCTAAGCGGCTCAAGATATTTTTAACACAGGACGCATAAAGAACAAAAAATTGTGGCAAAGAAACTTTTATAATGAAAGTTCACTATTTGTGACGTGATAGACACTTCAATTTGCTTATCATTAATTATATATGCTGTTCCTTGGGACCACCGTATACAGGTAGACACACTCAGAATATTATCATTATCAATTCATTTACATAATTGAATTACATCAGTACAGCGTTTTGTCAAAGATGTTGTCCTCTGTGGTGGGAGATGCAGTGATATGTGGTGATTTTCCCGAATATTGAAGATTGATTTAATAGTAACTTTAGCGGTTTTGATCGAAGGAAAAATAAAGAAAAATAAGAAAGTTTGTTCAAATAATTTATCTACATATAGAACATTTGGCAAATCTTATTAGTAGTGAAAGATTAGTTATGAAAATATTGAACAAAGCTTACTGAATAAAGTTGATGTCAACTAAGGAGTTTGTATATATAAATTGTCAAGGTATATAACCTTGACAATTTATACAAACGAAACTTAATAAACGCTTTAATGAATTAGGGCAACAGGCAGATTAATTTAATTCAATTTTAGCTATTAATATTATTAATAGTTCTTAAATGACACATTTGTGAAAATTTTGATTGTGCTAAATATACATTACCAATGATCTAATAATCATTACTAGTGAGTCGGTCGGCCCTGTCTCATTTTCTTTGCCGTGAATATTTTAGTCTAGACTCACTTCCGCAGTATTAAATTTAACAACAGGTCTCCACCTCGTCATAAAAAAATTCAATGCCACGTTTAGTTTAACAGTTCGTTCAATTTTACAAAAAGGAATTCGAGATTTTTCAGTGTGAAGCAAGCCATCTCTGGAATCGTTTCTTAATTTTAGTTTCTCATATTTTGCATAAATATTAAAAATTGGCGAGCGGAATATTTTTATATAATTGTATTTTCAATCGTTTTTTTCTCTAAATTGTTTTGAATTTCAGGAAAAATTGGATAATATATTCTTCAGTACCCTGTTTTTTAACTTCATGTTAGAGTTTGTTCCTTAATACACATCTTTTTATTTGCATTTATTTATTTTCATACTTTAGATTTTATGGTAAAAAAATTAAAGTTTCTAATTACTTATTAATTTAAAATTGTTTACTAAATACTAAAGCAAAAACTTTATGTGCATAAATATAATTCCATTATACTTCATTACATAGAGTTTCACTGGCTCTCCGTGCGCAATTGATATTCATGATCTATTTATTACAAGTATTTCAAGCAATTCGTTTTCGGTCGGAAATATTCGAGATAAATTTAAGTTCTAATAAAAAATACTCCTCAATTCTATACATAGAAAATTATTCGCTCATAATATACGTGAACAGAATATAGTACAATTTTTAATATTTGCTTGAAAAATATCAGATACTTTTGTCTATTATACCAAAATGAGTGGTATATCTCTTCATATCATATATAAGGGTGAATATTGTTCAAATATTTACGGTCAAATTTCCTGTAAATCTCGCAATATTCTTCACGTCTCTTCCTGCTGGTGAATAGAAATAACGATAATGGAAAGTGATGCTGATTTCACTTCGTGTATTTCATTGCATTTATTCATATTTTTTTGCTAAATATCCATATTAATTTTTGACTGATTACTGTCATCCATGATATAAACAAAAGCTAAACTCTCTTCTATCAACTTCTTCTTTCACCGTTTGACCATAAATCTCAATCAGTTCCAAGTTCTGATTCAAGCGCAAATTCGAAGTAAGATATTTAGAACTTGTATTATGGAGTGATGTCAATACAATTTTATAAATATTATTTAACACGTCGATATATCTAAATTGTAACTTTAATTTAAACAATATATTTTCAGCAACGTAAAACGGGGTGAATTTATGGGGATGATAAGAAGGGTTCGTATAAACATGCAGCGTGCACTTTTGTCGGAACCTAATTTAGCGCTAAGCCGCGAGTCTAATTACTTGGTTTAACAGTTCCAGACTCCTTTTCCTTTGATCCAAAATTCCATTAAACAATAACATCTTTTTAGCGCAATATCTTTTTACTTTTATTTGTAGAATATCAATATCACTGCAATATTTGTGGTGAAATTTGATTGGTAGATGTTAAACAATTTATTACATGTAAAAATATTGATATTCGGAAATGAAAAAAATGGGCATAGTTTATTTCTGGTTTTTTTTTCATAAAATATATCGCAGCACTGGTTTAAAAAAAATATTTGATTCCAAAATTGACACACCTATTCTGAAAACTAAAGTTGAGTGAAGGTTTATTTCTAAAGGACAGTTATAGCTCGGCAATTTAAATATTCGATAAGAATTAATAAAAGTATTCAAGGAACCAATTGCAGACAATATATTGTTTTTAAAAACCTTAGCGCGATGAATGTGACCAAGAATGTTTACGGACTTGATATTTATTTTATGTTAATTCAAATTATATTGAAGGATGCCTCTTGGGAAACTAATGAAGTCGTGCCATTTTGGTTTTTGAATATTTTCAGAAGAAAATATCATTTTCGTTATAAGCCTTATATCAATATAATAAAAAATCTATCTTTTACTTTGATGTGACAACTTCTTACTCTGCAAAGTAGGAATACGTGTTCAAAATGTTAGCGCTTCTATAATTAACTTGCTTATCCTCGGCTATTCGTCATAAATTACAAGTGATATGTTCAAGATTCTGGCGTTACTCGCTTATTCATCTAAATGTCCCTACCATGTATTTTAATTATTAAGTAGTAATTGTTGCTAAAATGACAAATACTTTCAAATTTTATAATTGGGTCCATTGTAAATAAAAAAAATAAAACGAAATGCTTCGAAAATAAGTTTTATTTTTTCATACCAGACGGACATCGCCTCACCCAAAATACTCTCAACCGTGTTGATCACATAGTACTTTTTGTTATTCTGTTTCTGACATTTTCTCTAGCTTTCTACATTTTAATATTAAAGTATAAGCTGAGTTTTTTTCGTAATATCTTGAACGGAAAGTTTATATACCACTATATAAATAAAAAGGAAGTAAAAACAACCGAAAAATGTATTTTTATTTAACTTTTAGACATATATAAAAGCATATTAAAATAATTCTTGACAGAGTTTGTGAAAAATTGATATTAATGGATAATTATCAACCTCATTTCAAATTATATTTTTAAGAAATGTAAAAATAAAAAGTCTGTAATACCACTGATATTTTTTTTAAAATAAGGGTTAATTAAAATAGAAAATTAGTTTGTTTTATAAATTAAGAAAAAAGTAATAAGGATGAAAGTTTTGGCACAGTAACTGGCAGTCGTTAAATACTTTCGTTCACAACACTTAACATTGCATCTGTTTTTAATGTTTTTTTTTTAAATTAATACAGGACTGAGAAAACTTTTTTCAATTTAGGTGGGCACATACATTTTTTTTTCTATTATTGAAAGTGTGTTCTAAAACGTTGTCCTCAGCAGAGTTTCATTTATCAAAATGCATGCTTACTATTTGAGAACATTTCCTTTTTCAACATTTGCTCGTTGATGTTTATTATATACTAAGTAAGCGTTGATACCACTTAGATCTAAATTTTTGAAAAATATTTCCCTCAGCCAGCGTCGGACTACTACAAGATTAAACAGAAAACTTTTGTTTCACATTATTTATTTTAACATTTGCCGGGTTATAATATAATATTATTTTAAATTCAAAACAAATACCACAGAACAAAGTTTCGAAAGTAAATTTTCAAGATATATAATAAGAATCTATAAAATTAGGAGAGGAACGTGTAAATATTTTTTGAAAATTTTCAATTCTAAATAATTTTCATTACCTAATACTGGAAAAACTTTCGTGGCATATATGCATCCTGCCATATACCGCATTCTTACGAACTTTTGAACGGAAATATTTTATCGGAAGCTGTAGTGGTGGTCCAAAAAAGTTATTCGTTCGCTGTTTTAATTTATCTATAATTAAGATAATTTGAATGATTTTGTTAGTGTGTTTAGAACTACTTTAGAGGATAATGTGTCAAAATACAGGAGAAAAGTTTCTCTTTAATCCTTGATCGCAATTATTCTAAATTTCATATAAAATGTGCTCTGTAGGAAATCTGAAAAATAAAACTGAATATTTGGAAACATTTTGTATCAAGAAAGTGTTTGTCCACATATGCTGTTTTATATATTGTTGGAATTAAATAAAAGTATCTATATATAGGATAGATAAACTAATGATGAAGATAGACTTTCCCTTTCCTGCTAATTGAAAGACGAAATCCTGCAAAAGAAGGAACTTTTTACGTATCTATATACGCGTAACTTTAGCTTTATTGAACCATTTTGAACACCCCGACTTACGTGAAAACACTTCCAGTTTGCCGACTGGCAGATCAAATTTGTTTTACCACTTTAGGGTTTCATAGCCAAATTGGAAAGACCTGGGGACATAAATTTGAGGTAATGGAACCTGCAGCAGAGCGTTTGAACGTTATTTCGAGTATGAAGCGCCGCGTGTAGCATTCAAGCTTTTGCTAGACCGGGTATTTAGTGAGCTTACCGATTAAGGTCGATCGTTCAAGGACAAACATTAACGTAGCAGGAAACGTTTCATCCAATATAAATAATTGCTGTTCTTATTTGCTTATTTATTTTCTTAATTTCTGTTTTTTATTCATTTCATACGATTTGGGTCATACTGTAATAGCTTTATTGCACCTAAATTTTATTTTAATATTTTGACTATAAAAACATAGCTATTTATTATTTAATGCGTCTGTGTATTTTTAATAAGGTACTTTGCTAGGGGTAAGGAGGTTTTACTTTAACTTGATTGACGTAATTTATCTTAATTAATAAAATCAGTAAACAGAACAGAGACCTACAAGGGCAATAGGTTCCACTATAGTTTGATTTAAATTACAATTAATTGATCACTAAAATTTTGATATATTCTAATCGTTAAATTTAAATAGTTAATTTAAACACGTAATCAGAAAGTGGTAGATGAGAACGAGTAATTGTTTTTGTTGGTTACATTGTCGATGTCATTGCCTGTACAATCAAAAGATACGTTTTTGTGCAAATTAACATCAATGTCTTTTCTGGGTGTAATTGCGTGGTATAATTATAATCTATTCTACTAGATACTTAGGAGAAAATTAATAAAGAAGCATCATTTCACACATGCATGCGTAAACAAAAACGCTTTATTGAACGCACTTCTATGTATTTGAGTATATTATGTAAATACGCTTATATATTTCATGCTATAAATAACGCTCGCTTACCATCCGGACAGAACTCTCAACTATTCGCTAAAATGTATACCAGCGTGTACGCTCAAAGTAACATTAAATTTCAGGACTGATTGTGTTGAGTTTGGAGCATTGTATTTTCGTCATGTCCAATTGTGTATTTGCTCGTCGATGTGAATCATGCCTTTGTAGTTTCTACAATTTCAGACTAATGTAAATTATGTTTGTCAATAGAGATGATATCTCAAATAGACAACACATCGTATTTGGATTTAAATTAATATGTAGCCAAATATTAAACAAAAAATGTTTAATCTATCTCTCCATACACGTAAATAGAGTAATTTTTTGTTGCACATGTGTTTTAGTTGGAAATCAATGGCATATCCATTTTTAAAATTAAATTGAAGTTTTATTTTCGATTTTTTTTTACCTTAGAGTCGGTTTGCAAATTATTCAGCTTCAAAAAGACGTGAGAGCGACCTAAACAAAATTGAATCAGTGGGTGCAAGATCTGGGGATTATGATTGTTCGGTATTCAACCAAAATCGCAAACTTTAAGGCGGGCCTCTTAGGTTGTATGAGGACGAGCGTTATCATGAAGACATGTCATTGCGTTATCATGGAGACACTTGTAGTGAAAAATGAATAAAAATTGAACAAAAATTCATGTGAAATAGAAAAATCAATCGATTTGTCATCATATAAAATTTTATTTAAAATTCTTAAAAAAATTAAAAAAGGGAACAAATGTCTGGAAAAAGTATTATAGTAAATGGTAAGCAGGGGATATTTAGTAACTTTTTTAATACTTTAATCTCTTTTTAATATAACCGTAAGTACCTATGTAGTGAAAAACGCAACAAAATTGATTTAAAAAACTTTAGTAAATTTACGTACAGACAAGGTTGGCAGAGTTGATATTAGATAACATATTTTGCTTTAAATATATTTTAACTTTTAGGATATATATGAAGAATTTTATTTCGTTTTCTTGCCAAACAAATTTAAAACGGAATCTTTATGACATCACTCATGAATCTTTCAATATGTCCATTTTTTAGACCCATTTTTTTTCAGAAACCGTTTGACGTAGAAACTTTAAATTTAGTAGAGTGATGAGCGAGTATCTCAAGGCAACACTCAAAAGATTATACCGAAAATTTTAAAAGAAACAAATAGAGCAGTATAAAATCTTTTGATTCCACACTCAAGATTCAACACTTTACACACAGTAGTTTTGAAGAGGACAGAAATAGAAAGCAAATTAAATTTCTTTTTTGTTTCATGTGTCGTATAGAGTTTGTTGTTGTTATTGGAATTCCAAACTTGATTATTGTAGAATTTAATTTGAGATATCTGTATAGATATTGCTGGAAGTGTTTACAGTGTTACGATGAGTTAAAATTCATTAGAAAATAAAACCGACCATTCAAAATATCACAGTTTTCTATAAATTGACGTTATTTTTACATCCAGAGAAGTATATATTTTAGACGATATATTTATATGGTAAAAAATTATATTAATACTGAAAAAAAAAGTATAATATTTTTTTAATTTTTATCCCAACAATATGTGTGGGACCGCACAGTGCGAGTTTTACACGTTTTATTAATTAATTTTAGTGAACTTAATGAAAGCGAAAAGTGAAATCGTGGCTTTTTAATTTCATGGAAAGTGTGAATAAAATGAAAGCTTTCCTTACAGATACAAAATCTCCTTAGAGTTATGTCATGACACGTCTCTCTTCAGATAATTAGCAATCCACATTGTCGTATTAATATCTCTGAATAATAGAATATATCTTAATATAGATAACTGCATACTGGATGCCCACGATTTTTTTCTTTTTGCTCGTCTTAAATTTATTTCTTTTGAATAACTTATTCACAAAAAATTAAGATTAAATTATTTTTATCGTACTTCATTATTTAGTCTCCGTAAATAATGGTATAAATACCAGTTTCATGGAGAAAAGGAATTAGCTCTTCGCTTATATAGAAATCGTGATAAGCTTTTAGAATTGCTTTTATTTTTTATATTTTTTACCATTTATTTTTTGAATTGTACCATGAAAATTAAATCGAGTTATTGTTCCATTTAACTGTAAATGTATTACTTAATAACAACGTATTTAACTGATTATATTGATTTTCTCATTTAATATGGACTCTTATTCATAAAGCTTATAGAAAAATAAGGTACAAAAAGTTGAGTCTGGAAATCGACAATTGCTGGAAAGACGGAAGGAACACTAGTTTGAAAATATTAATATATTTTCTAAATAAGAAAATATATTAATATTAATAATAGCCCTTAACGATAAATTTATTCCAAAATAATGTTTAAAAATCAGTCGAAAACAATTTTGTTATAATTGCGTTTGTTGATAACAAACAATTACTTAACAATCGCAAACTATTATTTCCACCGTTCCATCCAAACTATAAACGATGCTAAATGTAACTTTACTAAAGGCAGTGAGGCCAACGCGAAAGCGGCTCAATAAGACTCGCCATATAAATGGGCAATATAAACTTTACTAAATATATAAATGTAGCTTTACTAAAGGCAGTGAGGCCAACGCGAAAGCGGTTCAATAAGACTCGCCATATAAATGGGCAATATAAACTTTACTAAATATATAAATGTAGCTTTACTAAAGGCAGTGAGGCCAACGCGAAAGCGGTTCAATAAGACTCGCCATATAAATGGGCAATAAAAGTAAAGCACGTTTCCTACTAAACGATAATAAATTAGATGGAAACGCGAGTTAGCAAAGAATATGCCGAACGAGGATCTCAACTTTGACTTTCGTAACTGCCGTAATCTATTTAGGAAAATGTTTGAAAACTTGTCACAGAAATCTGAAATCGGCCAATCTGGAAGTAGCTGTTCAAATAAATAAATAAATTTCTTTTTAGAAACGATCAACATTATGTAAAACTCTGATGCACGACAGTCTGCTAAAGATAGAGCATTAAAGAAATCTTCTTTACTTTTATTTCTTATTAGGAGAGTGGCGTATGTAGGTTTGTTATTTATAATTTTTCTCCCACTTTAAATAAAAATATTAACTCAGAAACTATGCAGTAATTAATAATAAATCTATAACTGTAATGAATCAATCAAAATGTATTTTTGTCTGTTTTTATTTATCATTTTAAAACATTTCTAGCAATTTTTTTAGTAAATATCGGTCGAATTTGCTTCATAGTTTTGATTATATCTTAAGTTCGTAAAGATAGAAAATATACCAGAAAATTTTATTTGCCTTTATAATAAATTTATTAATATATTTTTTTAATAATTGAAATGGGTTAATTCGAATTATTTTTAAATGGGTTCCGCTTAATTCAATATCATATTCCTTCTTCTTATCTTATATATATATATATATATATATATATATATATATATATATATATATGTATATATATATATATATATATATATATGTATATATATATATATATATATATATATATACATATATATATATATATATATTATTTGTGTTTTATCAGTTTGGATTATTTCAGCTTGCAAACTTCACATTCGGTTTACTGCCCTAACATCGTTAAATAATTTCCCTATTTTCCATTTCATTTCTGTCGAAATATTTGAGGTTTTGACTATATAACAACACTGCTATCTAGTGAAATGAGGTATTTATACTATAAAAGTGTCAGGTCTTATTTAGAAAATATATTAATATTTTCAAACTAGTGTTCCTTCCGTCTTTCCAGCAATTGTCGATTTCCAGACACAACTTTTTGTACCTTATTTTTCTATAAGCTTTATGAATAAGAGTCCATATTAAATGAGAAAATCAATATAATCAGTTAAATACGTTGTTATTAAGTAATACATTTACAGTTAAATGGAACAATAACTCGATTTAATTTTCATGGTACTATTCAAAAAATAAATGGTAAAAAATATAAAAAATAAAAGCAATTCTAAAAGCTTATCACGATTTCTATATAAGCGAAGAGCTAATTCCTTTTCTCCATGAAACTGGTATTTATACCATTATTTACGGAGACTAAATAATGAAGTACGAAAAAAATAATTTAATCTTAATTTTTTGTGAATAAGTTATTCAAAAGAAATAAATTTAAGACGAGCAAAAAGAAAAAAATCGTGCGCATCCAGTATGCAGTTATCTATATTAAGATATATTCTATTATTCAGAGATATTAATACGACAATGTGGATTGCTAATTATCTGAAGAGAGACGTGTCATGACATAACTCTAAGGAGATTTTGTATCTGTAAGGAAAGCTTTCATTTTATTCACACTTTTCATGAAATTAAAAAGCCACGATTTCACTTTTCGCTTTCATTAAGTTCACTAAAATTAATTAATAAAACGTGTAAAACTCGCACTGTGCGGTCCCACACATATTAAAAAATATTAGATTTTTTTTTCAGTATTAATATAATTTTTCACCATTTAAATATATTGTCTAAAATATATACTTCTCCGGATGTAAAAATAACGTTAATTTATAGAAAACTGTGATATTTTGAATGGTCGGTTTTATTTTCTAATGAATTTTAACTCATCGTAACACTGTAAACACTTCCAGCAATATCTATACAGATATCTCAAATGAAATTCTACAATATATAATTTTGGAATTCAAATAACAACAACAAACTCTATACGACACAGGAAACAAAAAAGAAATTTAATTTGCTTTCTATTTCTGTCCTCTTCAAAACTACTGTGTGTAAAGTGTTGAATCTTGAGTGTGGAATCAAAAGATTTTATACTGCTCTATTTGTTTCTTTTAAAATTTTCGGTATAATCTTTTGAGTGTTGCCTTGAGATACTCGCTCATCACTCTACTGAATTTAAAGTTTCTACGTCAAACGGTTTCTGAAAAAAATGAGTCTAAAAAATGGACACATTGAAAGATTCATGAGTGATCTCATAAAAATTCCGTTTTAAATTTGAGGTTTGGCAAGAAAACAAATTTAACAAAATTAAATTCTTCATATATCCTAAAAGTTAAAATGTATTTAAAGCAAATATGTTATCTAATATCAATTCTGCCAACCTTGTCTGTACGCAAATTTATAGTTAAATTTTATGTAAAGAAAAATTTACTAAAGTTAAATTTACATAGGTAATTACGGTTAAATTAAAAAGAGATTAAAGTATTAAAAAAATTAATAAATATCCCCTGCTTACCATTAACTGCAACACTTTTTCAAAATATTTGTTTTCTTTTTTAATTTTTTTTACAATTTTAAATAAAATTTTATGTCATTACAAATCTATTGATTTTTCTATTTCAAATGAGTTTTTGTCCAATTTTTATTCATTTTTTACTACAAGTGTCTCCATGATAACGCAATGACATGTCTCCATGATAACGCTCGTACAACCAAAGAGACAACATATTGAATGTTACCAAAGGAAAAATATACTGAATGTTCTAACGTGGTATTTTTTCCCGATATAAGTTTTCTGACATAAATTTTCTGATTTAACTTAGGAAATTAGGAGTCAACACATTTGAATATCTATTATTTTATATACATCAATTCTAATGCTGTCTGAAATTATATCCTAAACAGTCATATTTGAAATGATATTTTAAAACATTTCATGTATTATAACATTTTAATATTTTCTCGTAAATTTTTGTTGAAAATTTTAGCGGTACGCGAAAAGTTGTACTATTAAATTATACCAATAAAGCCATTGCCAGACCAAGAGGGTCCAACCGCTTTTATTCACCAAACTAATTTAAATTTTTACTTTCTTCAAATTACTTGCTTGAAATTTTAGGTACGTGTGATTAATAATTAAATTTCATCGAACGCAGTCTTAACAGAGGTATTGTGCACGCTATTTAGTAAAATCTAAAATCAATTTCATTTGTAACATTTTGAGTAGTTTTCTTTTACAAAGCCAATTAGCGTACAGGGCATGGCGCGGGTGTAATTACAATTTTCATATGTATTGCCTAATTGTATGCGTACCATTAGCATGTGGGTGGGGACGATTCGCGTAAATTTATTTTATCGCCATGGTAACTTTAATTATGTCTTCAAAGAGCGAGTCAAACCGTTTCGGCAATTTTGTGGCATTCTATTTTATCCATTGTTTAACTTTATAGGCATAGATTAGACATAGAAAAATATTTTTGGTACGTTACTATGTAGTAACGTACCAAAAACACTTTTGCTCTAATCGATATAAAAATTAATAAATGTACTATCTACAAGAATAACTGTATTGAAGTAATCATGAAAATAACAACAATTGCTCTCACAATTAAATGAAACTACGTGATATAGTATTATTTCTACTTTCTTTAAGTCCTTTACCAAGATACTTTCGATTTTTGCTAATAGCCCTGTTGAAGATGTTGTAATACAAAGAAACCTAAGTCGTCGTACAGAACTTAAAGAAAGTAGAAATAATACTACATCACGTAGTTTCATTTAATTGTGACTTATGAATTTCTACAAAATTAACACCAAATATATTCGATATCAATTGCTCTATTCACATATCTGGGCTCTTAGTAATTAGTAAGACGAAATTTTTATCGACGTCAAAATAATGTTGATGACGATTTTATACTGGCCATTTTCAAATAGAAGACAAAAAATTTTTTAGTCTTACATGATTTTTAAGGTATATTTTTTGTCCCTTTATTCTTATTTTATATATTCAGTGATATTTGGGGTTTCCTCGAAACCTAGATGTATGTTCACAAAGTACTATGAAATCTCTTTTACAATCAGAATGACAAGTATCACAAAGTATTTCATAAATATTGTCCGATACAAATTACTGATAAATATAAAAATCCAACCAAAATCCAGGTTAATTTATTCGTTAAGTTAATTTTTAAAAATACTTTCAAGATAAATCAATGATTTCAGGACAAGTATAAAGAAATTATTGTCAAAATAAGGGTTTATATTGGGTTGGCCAAAAAGTAATGAGTGTTTTTTTCAAAAATTACCTGGAAAATATGGGAACATTCTAGAAACTTCCATGAGCAAAGATATATAAAGGTGCGACACGCCTTCATTGATTCAGTAGTAAATAAGATGCTGCTCTGTTAGTACACACAAAATATGGACGACATTAAGACGCATATGAGACACTGTATACTCTACGAGTACTAATATGGTCACTCTGCTGCTGAAGCTACGCGTAACATATGCCAACGCGTAGCTGCTGAAGTAATTTCTGAAATTACTGCAAAACGATGGTTCCAGCCGTTTCGTAGCGGCGATTATTCCCTTAGTGATCAATCTCGTTCTCGTCGACAAATAGCATTGGATAGCAACAGTTTAACATTGTTAATTGAGGAAGATAGCTGATTAACGACACGCTGGATAGCAACTAATCTCGGGTGCTCCCACGGAGGTATAGAGAATCGTTTACACCGCTTGGGAAAAAGCTTGAAATACGGTTCATGGGTACTACACGAACTTAGCCTGGACCACAGTAGTAATAGCCCGGGTTTCATTTAGCCAAAGAGATCAGCCTTAAAATTTTAGATTTTTTTTGGATTCAGATCCTTCACCCGCCATTTTACCCAAAATTTGCACCCACTGTTTATTGTTTATTTAGATTGCTTAGCAACACCTTACGCAAAAAAACTTTGATGGTGAAGACCACCTACGACAGTTCATAGGCCAATTTTTTTCTTTCGAATCCACCTCAATTTACGCAGATGCTATTCACTGTCTGCCAGTGAATTGGAGACATGAAGTACAAAATGGTGGTGAGTATAACATCGACGATTAATTAATTTTAAATCGGAAATATTATAAAAAATTGTAACACCAATGTTTGCTCGTTACTTATTACCTAACCCAATATATATGCCTCTCCGGAAAATACCTTTATATATAAAGAAAAACAATTACTTCCCCATCTTAAGCCCATTTTATTACACACAAATTATATACGTTCAAAAATAACAACAAATATTGACATTTAATGTAAGGACATCAGGGCTAAAATGTAGTTTTTCTATTTAATAAATTCTTTTTTTACCGATTTCAAAATATCAAGAAGTTTTTGCCACTTTTTTCCCATCTTACGTAATTATTTTAAAGACGGTAACGTAAGTTCACATCGTTATGATGATTTTTCCAGTCTCTAGTTCGACTTGTCACGTGAAAAATTTGCTAAACTCTATTAACCCGAACTTGAAAATAATTTAAAAATATAAGCTGAAATTAACGCAATATTACATTATAAGCAATTATGAGTATTCAATATTGCTATTGCACATGAACCAGTCCTCAAAACAGATAATTGGAAAAATGAAATTGGTGCGTAGTAAGAATGACAAATACGAATATTAAACAAAATAATGATTACGTTTAAAGATGTAAAACATACACTTCACTAGCAGGAGCATATAATAGGTAAATAGATATAAAGTAATAGTGTGTGCAAGTGATACTCTATGCAATTTATGTCGGTCTATAATTTTACTTTGTTGTAAGAACCGTCATTGAAACCAACAAACGCGCGAAATATTGATGGTTATTTTTGGTAATAGAGGTGCGCAAAATGTATCAGTGAAAAAAAGAGTGATAAATATATAAATATATATATATATATATATATATATATATATATATATATTTATATATATATATATATATATATATATATATATCATTTGATTGGAAAGATATATATCACTCATTTATTTCTTTAGCTCAGTATCTGAGTACTAGGAGTTATTAACGAAATTATTTATTACACATACGTTAAACGTTGGTCATACAACGTGGCAATAAAAAGTAATTACTGAACCACAGTACGACTGAATATTATGCACTATTGTTTGATTTTTCTTAATACTTTGCAGGTTAGGATTTTGCACTGTTAACCTAGATTCAAATTATAAATAAAATAACTTTAATGATAATTAAATAAATTGGAATATCACTCCCAAGCTAGTGAAATACTAATGTTGATACATTTTGATTTCAAGTGAACGAGTGGCAGATATGATCGTAACACGTGAGCTATATCTTTTATATCTCTCACCCGTGAGTTACACATTTCTACTTGGTAATTCTTTAGTGGACTTAAATGCGCCTCTCTGTCAACACACATCATATATATTTTTTAAATGGATCGAAATAAATTATTTCAATTAGTGAGCTTGACCAACGCAATTTTATTAAATTTGGCGTTCTTTTAGACAAAAGCTCAAATTATATTGATAAAAATCTTGTAAAATCGTTAGGCGGTTCCCCGTATTCTTTGAGAACAGTACAATTTTGTATGAAAGCTTTTCAAGAGGGCAGTGATCTCCTCAGGGAGGGCCTCAGCACTTGGCACCTGAACACAAAGAGCGTGTCGCCGCTATGGAAGACAAGTTTTATGAAAAAAGAGGCTCACGGGACATATTGGCCACAGTCAAGTGTGCTTCAAATATTGACAAAAAATATGAACATGCATGAGGTGCTGGGGAAGTGTATGCCCCATGTTCCCACGGAAAGGATTATCGAGGAGTGCTATAATTCCGTTTCTCGAAACCCACTCCTAATAAGGCAACACCCACACTATCTGCGTTAGATGGAAATTTTAATAAAATTTGAGAATATAATTGAGAAAAATATACGCGCAAGTTTGAATGGAAATACCTAATACCTACAATAGGAAATAGCTCTTTCATAAAGTTATGGTTGATTAATACAACTGCGTTGGTATAGTCTCCTTGTTCAATTACCTGTCTGTTGAAAATAATATGTTTATTAATAACTTTTATGGTTTGGCTTATTTATAATGATGGGGCATTTCCATAAAAGACAAATAATTGTGTATAAATTCCTGAAAAGGATTTGCTTATTTCATCGTTCTTGTTGGAGAATACCATTTTGAACAAATAGTATTGTCTAACAATAATGATGAAATAAGTGAATATACAACGATAAATTAAGCATACGTGGCCGCGTATATTTTTTACAACTAAAAGTCTTTTTTAGTGTAAGCGCATGACTTACATATTTTATCTTATTCATCACATATCGTTAATGAAGAAAAATGCTGACAATATTTTAAAACATTAGAAATACGTCATTTGTCTCCAAAATATTGCCCATTGTATTTTTGCCTAACACAAAATTATACATGAGAATATTTACATTAGTGGAAATTACTAATCGCCCAAAAATATTAAAAGTAAAATTTGAAGTAAATAATGTGTATTAAACTTACATTTTCCAATTCCTATACATAATAAATTAACCGCTAACTGTGACCCTTATTTTGATCCCGCGACCTCATGTTATTGTAAATTTCAATGTAATTCTTTAGATTCATGTCAGAACGAAAAAATTTAGACAAGAATAAACACATATAATTTATTTATCATACGTACGTATTTTATAATGCTTTTATATGACGGACCATAAGTTAACGGGTGTATTGTTTATGACACAATAAGATATTTACTACGGTATAGAAACTGTTACAGTAACAGATTTTTGAAACATTGTCAAAACCATATTCGTCAAAACTTTGAATAGAGCCAGAATATAGCAGAAAAAAATAATGAGTGATACCTAATTCGATAAAAAAAATTTAACACAATGTGAAAATTTGAATTCTATTCGGTGATTATTATTAGCGAAATATATGGTTCTACGTATAGCGGTATTTTGATCATAAATATGCACGATTGGTCGTTTGAGCCAGTCGCGATTATTACTTCTTACTTTCGTTTTTCATTAACATCGGTACACGCACGCACGCAGTACCAACGGGCACACTAGACTAATTTACCTAACATGTGCTACATAGATAACGAATTTCAAACGTGCAATTTGTATATAGACATAAATTGCGCGTTTGAAAGTTGTTCGTAATAAAGAATTTGTGTTAAAAGTTTAAAATGTTGTTCTGTTTGAACTCTTTATAATACGTTTCGAAAAGATCTTTATTTTGCTCAAGTTTCAATACATTAACAGAATTCTCTATTTTTACTTTGTGAAAAACAATTTCAGTTATTGTTCATACGGGCTTAGCACCGTCATAATGAAAGTTATTTTTTTTTATTTCAATCCGTAACTTCATTAAGACGTATTCAAAAAATTAGTACATAACTTATTTTAAAGTAATTGAAAACTTACGTGAATAATGAAATTCTGTTTACACATTTTAGTCCTTTCGCTCAATACACCGTTCACAATTATACGTTTCTGTAAGACCTTGGTAACTTTTACATGCGTATTTTACCACAAAATTTAAACGTCACAATTGTTTTCGTAATTATTGCGATCGACAAAACCATAAATCCTGCACTTTTACGAACTAAGAACACATCTACAATAATTAATTTACCAACTAACTCCGGGCAATCGACGTATATGAATAGATCTGCTTGCGGCAGAACGGTACACATTCGCATAGATTTATATAGTGGCATCGCTTCATTTTATTATAATGGCAGTCATGTAAATCGATATAATGTTTATTTGTATATATTTTTATGTGAATATAAATTTATTGTGAATATAAATATATTTTATGTGAATATAAATAATAAATTCAAAAATAATCGGTCCCATACTAAATAAATTCAAAATGAGAAGATAAAATTAGCTATAGAAATTAGCGTTCAATGTTTTGACAAAATTTCTATTTATTTTAAACAATATCAGTTCGCATTTTCAAGAAATTAAAAAAAACACTGCGTAAATTAATGAATGTAACGTTTGTTTCTTTCGCGCGTCTCCGTAATCCTTAATGCTAGGATTATGAAACCTTATAAACAGGTAAAATATTCTTAAATCAAATAAAACGACGGATATTTCCAATGTTGCACCACAGTCTCTAAAAACACCTCCAAAAATCTGATTTTTTAGCATATCAAATCTTAATTGGTTTAGTATTAAACAATTAAGACTTCTTAAATTGGGTAAATAATTTTAGTTTAATTTTATTATAGGCGACAACACCAAGGAAAATTGCGCGTTTCTGCTAATAACAATTTACTTCGATATTTTAAAATTACGCAATTGAACATTTATTTAAGTAATAGAATTTATATATGAAAAATAATACCTATTTGTTCTTTTGCAGTCTAGTGATCGTTTCGCAGATGAGAATAGTACAAGTCGGCATGTAAAGCGATGTTGTCACATACCGACAAACCACAAAAGCGTTCAGATCTGTGTCTAGACTGGCACTGACAGCCACGTTTTGATACTACTGAAACTACGCATTTAATGCGTAGTTTTTGCGGACACACTGGCGCGTGTCTTCTTGCCTCTGGATTACTCTTTATCAGCAATCAATTTTACATTTTTACAAGGGAGGGCGCGGGGAGAGAGAGGTGATTTTGGTTTGTCGCTGCCACAGAACGTCGGCGATAAATTTAAAAGTAACGGTATGAATCTCGATTCCTTTCATTTAGCGAGCGAATATGCAAAAAAAATTATATTTTTTTGTTATTATTTGATTAAGTTTCTGTTCCTTAACCGCTCTTTACAATTTAGTGAGTATTAAAAAAGTTAGGCGCATAATGAAGAAAAAAATTTTATTTTTCATTATATGTTTTTTTTTCATAATCTAGTTACCTGTTTAGCATGGGTTATGAAAAAATACAATTTTAAACATTTTCGTAATGTGTTCGCTAATAGCATTAACACACTTTTGGATACTAACTGATAGTGTAAATGATGAGGTGAAGATGACTAAGAGGTACGTATTTTCCATTCATCAGAAAATTGTTTCTTTTTTTAAATCAGATAACTATAAACTATATGACATTACATTAGGTTTCGTTATAACATGTTAGGTTAAGTTAGGATGAGTTACATTTGGTTAGGATTATTAGGTAATTACAAGTTAAGTTATGCTTAGCTATTTTATGCCATACTATGTTACGTTACGTTATGTTGGTTTTATTGAATTAGGTTAGACAAAGTTAAAATAGGTTAGGAGATATTAGTATTTTATTAAGGTATATTTGGTTATATTAAGTTGTATTTAATTAGATTGGTTTGGGATTGATTAAATTGAGACATTATGTGTTAAGTTGGGTTTGGTTGTATTGGTTTAGAATAGATTACTTTAAATTTAGTTTGGTTCCGTTAGTTAGGATTAGATTAATTCATGTAAAGTGGGATGGATTAGATTGGGTTATGGTGGATTAGGTTATGTTTAACTATGTAAGATTAATTATGCCATGTTACCATCGAGCACAATATTTTTTATATAGTATAGTGGCTTTATATTTTTTACGTGTATGGTGAAATCACAAACTTTAAGAAAGTAACATAATATTTTAAATTATTTTCAATTATTGAAAACGATATTGAAAAGTAATTATAAGCTCGAGCATATTTATAATCAAAATACCGCTATGCGTAGAATCATATATTTTGCTAACAATAATCACTGAATATAATTTAAATTTTCTTATTGTATTCAAATTTTTTTATTAAATTCTCACTCATTGTTCATTTCTACTGCGTGACATTCTGATATCGTTCCAAAGAGACTTTCAGGTAATTTTATATAAAACTCTCGATCGAAAGGTTGAAAAATGACAAAGATAAAGACATCAACATTTAATAAATGATAATATTACAAAAATCGGTTACTGTTACCGATTCCATGCCATAGTAAATGTCTTATAGTGAAGTAAACAGTTTGCGTCCTTAATTTACGATCCATCATCTTAACGCATTATATAATACGTATGTTGAATAATAAATAATATGCGTTTATTTCGTGTCTGATTTTTTTCCGTTGTATTATGAATCTAATGAATTATATTAAAATTAACAATATTATCGCCCATATGCACCACATACGGTCAAGACTGTCAGTCGATCTTACTGGCAGTTAAAAAAGTATTTCTGTTTCTCATTAACTGTCTGTCGAGTCGGAATAAGAGCCTACTTTACCGACCGTGCCTTATTGCACGGTGCAATTTCTAAAGTATTCATACAAAATACGTTTTTAGCTGTCAGTACATCCTGAACGTATGAGGTTGCGGGATCAAGGTGCCAATCACAATGAGCCATTAAATTATTTTATGCAAAATTTAGGAAATGTAAGATTGGAAGCACATTTCTTAATTTGGGTTTGCATTATGCTTTTAATATTTTGTAACGCGGTTAGTGATTTATGCTAATATGAATACTTTACGTAAAATTATGTGTTAAACCTAAAATACACTTGGACGATATTTTGGTGATAAATGACGTATTTCTAATATATGAATTTTTTTTTCATATTTTTGTCCCTTAACGACATATGTAGAATTAGACAGACATGTGCTTACATTAAAAAAGGTACGTAGCTACGTAAGAAGAGATGATATTTTGTAAAAATAAAGAAATAAGCAAATTCTTTTCAAGGATGCATGTAGAAATATTTCATTTTTTTAGAACCGCCGTATTATTATTAATGCGCCGAACCATAAAAGTTCTTGATAAAAATATAATTTGCAGGCGATTTTTAAAATTTGTTATTAAAAAACGTATTTATAACTGAAAGTAAAATAATAACATACTTTTCTTCTCGTGTGCACAGTTTTGAATTCTGGAACTTCTTTTACATAAATAATTTTAGATTGCATATAGATATTATTTTATATAGATATTATTTTAAGTTTAAGTTGTGGTTTCAAATGTGCAATAGCGGGCATACCAACTTTTTTGTGAAATTTCAGGAGTTATGATAGCACTTATATCTAATACATTTTCTTAAATACTCATAATTTTTGGAGGCAACTTAAAAATAAATATGTGAGAAAGCTATTAATGTTTTTTAATTAAATACTCGTTTCCTTCGATATCGTTCTCGTAGATATTCGAGCAAGGAAATTTACCTAATCCTATAATATATTTTTCTATAGCAATATCTTTTTGCAAACAATTTATATATTTTTCCTAATTAATATACACATCGTATCATTTATTGACATGCTAGAATAATAAAGTTTTATATTCAGGTGAAAACAAAGAGTTTTGTCCTGTTTTGGATTTAAAAAGTAGCCGAAACGTTTACTCAAATGAGAAACTAAGTCCACATTGAATTTCGTGGTAATCTGTCCGTCTGTAATTTCGCAGTAGGCCAACTATTTCTACGCAAAAAATCACTTCGATTCTTTGTTGCGGCCCGAAATTAAATAAATATAAACAAATACACTTTCGCGCTCATGAATATAATGTTAGTTGGTATGGGATTTACGGGATTAAAAGTAACGCGTGTCATTTCTCGTCTCGTGAACTATCTCTCTGCAAAAAATCACTTCGGTCCGTTGCTCCGTTGCGACGTGAAAAGAGAACAAAAAGATACACTTTCGAATTTTTAATGCTGGTTGGAATTTAAATATTAGTCAGGGTCGATTTCCTAGTTAGAAAGTAACTTAAGTTCTTTCTTGGCACGCCAAATATCTCTCTGCAAATAACGGTGATTATGTTGATCTGTTACTCCGTTGTGACGTAAAAGAAAAAAATAAATATATTTTGTATTTTTAATATTAGTTGTAAGTTTTATATTAGTTAGGATTACCTTTTCTGAGCTAGAAAGTAGCCTACGTCATTTCCTGGCCTGCCAACTATCTCTGTGTAAAAAATCACCTTGATCTGTAGCTTTATTACGACGTAAAAAGAGAATAAATAAATACGTTCCGCATTTACAGTGTTTGCTGGGATTGTAATATTAGTTCTAATAAGATTTCCCTGCATAAAATATAGGCTCTATAATTTCCCGGTAAGCCTCATATCTTTGCGCAAAAATCAAGTCGGCATGTGGTTTAGCTATGACGTGAAATGAGAACAAACAAACGCACTTTCGCTTTTACAATATTTTAGGTAGCCCCCTAAATTAAGGATTAAACGAAGTAATTCTATTGCCCCTTTAAATTGCGGATGAATGCTTTAAAAATTTAGATCGACCTCTTGCTCCGTTGCGACATTGCTTCATTATTCGCTTTGTGTACTTTTTGAACTTTAAATAAGAATATTTCCGTTACGAAAAGTTTTTTATATAATTTCCCGCCCCCCTCCCTCTTAATTATTTATGCCAAAAATGAAGTCAATACCTTACTTTGTTGCAATGAGAAAGAAGGACAAAAAAACACGTTTTTTCATTACATTAGTATGGTAATAAAAGTGTAGAATTAGCCCGTCTATACACCGAAAATTTTAACGAAAAGATATTTAAGATTTTTACGGCAAAAATTATTTATTAAGTGGTTATATTTCATGCTAGCTAGTGGTTATATTTTAAATCTGTATCACTAATTTTAAACCCTCTATAATAGATATAAAGGATGGCACAGCAGAGAGCAATACTACATTCCAAACCTGACGTCACTATTCCAATGTCTTAACGCATTTAAATGTCGATAGTGTTCATCTTATTAATTAAGAAAATAAATGCAATTTTACATAATTCCTGTCCGTTTCATAATCACCACTTTCATAAAAGTAATAGTTCTGGCAAAAATCTTCACGTACTGTAGAAAATTTCGTATATATCTTTTTTTATGAATTGGGTAAGACTAAATGACTAGTATTTAGCAGAGATTTTTTTGGTCGATGTTTAATTAATTATTAAGCAAGATTTTCGTTAATGAATGCCCTAAAATATAGAACGAAATTTATTATTCTGTAAAGCTGACCAATTAAACATTTTAAATAAAAATCATGAAAACAAAAACTATTCGAAATAAATGCAGAACTAGTGGAGGTAGTTTTGCAAACATGAAAAATAACTGTATCCTTGATTTTCAGTTTATTAGTTCCGCACACCTAATCAGTCGTGTGCTCTGCACCTGCTTAGCTAATATACATTCTGTCCGCTTCCTGCGTGATCATAAGCGGTAACGAAAGAAACGTACCGGCTGCTGACGACGACATGAACTTCGTTAGATAACTGTACAATACCGCCGGGAGTGCTATGTCTTCCATACAACTAAAAACGAAGATGTAGTCAAAGTAAGATGTACAGTCAAAAACCTAACGAGGATATCTATCATTTAAAGTTAAAGTACTGACATCTGAATAGGACTTCCATAAATGTTATTGGACTTGTTTCAAAAGTTGATTTTAACTAAAATAGGAAAGAATTTAATGGGTTGTAATACAAGAATCACACATAGTTTATGTATTAAGAGGTATTGAAATCAAAATCCAGGAAGGTTTCTATGTAGCTAATCTGAAATACTTCTAATGTACATTATTATTATTATAAAATACTAATAATGTACATTATCCAATAAAATGGTAACTAAACATAATAAGATCACAGTAAATATCGATGCACATCTTGAGGATTTTTCGCATATACGCTTCTATCAAGGATAGGTATTTTCAACAAAAAAATCGCCACTAAAAGTAACTTTAAAATCGAAAAACTTGGCATATGTTATCAAAACACGGGAATATTGCATATAAGGTTCTCTGAGTTAAAACTTAGAGACTGGTAGGTTTATTTACATATTGACTTCCATGTGATTCCCATAGTTTTTTTTATCCAATTGAATTGAACACATTAGTGTCAATTAACTTAAAATACTTGTTTTATTAATAAAGTGCTTCATTTTAGTTCTGAATTATTAATTCAATGTGATGTAGTAATGGTTCATGAAAAAAATTGGTTTTATCCAAAAACTACATTTGGGGCTGATAATATTCCGATACAAAGCACCTGCTTCTAGTAGTAGAAAATTGGTATCGATACGCAAACTCGTCTAATGCTGAGTTAATTCGCTGTATTAGAAATAAACTTTTCACTGAAAAAAAATTTGAAATTCCATTCTAGTTGTATGACGATCTAAATAATCAGACATTCAGCTTTTCTGAATCTTCAGGGATGGTCATATTTGACTAACGCCCAGGCAGCTTCAATCGAAACTAATTAGGATGATGTTCCATCGTTTTTAATATTGACTGCTGTCTTCGTCTTTTAGTATAATTTATGAACATTGGTTCGGATTCTGGTTTAATTCCTGTTTTTTGCGAGCTACAATAGTCCATAATACCAGTCCTAGATTCAAATGAAAGTCCTAGATTCTAAATGAACAGAACTATTTCTCTTCATGCCGCTCCTAATTGTTTTTAAATCATTTAAAATAAATTAGGAGAGGAGAGGATATGGACTTTACAAAATACTCACGAACTTCTCAAAATACTTGGTGACTTTTCCATAAATCAAGGTCAGCAAGTATTTAGGTTCGCCGTGATTTAAAAATAACTTTTAGTCGCTATTATGAAAATTTTCTCATAAAATTACTTGTATTAAGTTCATTACTAAATTTGATTTAGTTTTCACTCATTTGGTTAAGATATCGGAAGCAGTTTTTCATTACAAAAATTTTAGATCAGAGTACCAGTGTACTAACTCTAACATCAGCCAGAGCGGTAATTTAAGTCATTTTCCATATCTGTTAATATTAAATGACCTCTAAATGATTATGCAATACCGCAAAATGTTATACTCGGTTAATTTAAATGTTTCTGGTAATGTATACTTATTACGATTATAAGTTGCTTTAAATGTAAAGGGTATCTAACTCTAATTGGTTAAATTTTAATCTTGTGTGTCATGTAAGCACAGAATGAGCCTCCTGTTATAATTTTATAGTATTTTATATTTGATGAGAATTTATTTCAATAATCGCAATTTTAAAAATAAAGTGCAGGTTCAAGTATTATTGTCTTTATTCTTGCCTTAATCTAGTTGTATATGCTAGTGTCAATCCTATTTTTTTTTGTTCTTTACAAATCCCATAAACAATCATAAAATGAATGCTATGTTTTTATCTTACAAGTACATACACATCTTAATTTAGTTATAAATATGGAAGTAAAATTAAAATAATACAAAATTTGCGCCAAATAATACCCATTATTGCGTAATTAAATTTCATCAAAACAATCACAAGTATTGAAATAACATTTTTGACAAATCTATGAAAAATAAAAAAAATCAAGTAATAATGACTTAATATTATTAAATGTAATTTTAATACATATGGAATTTTGTAAAAGAAAAACTAAATGCAAGAGGCGTTGAGGTCATTAAGAACTAAAATGTTGATACCAAATTATGTTACTGAATATGTGATTAAAGTGAATGGAAGTCCGCTTATGTAGCATTCCATAAAAGCACAAGAGTAGTTTTACTTTGCACGTAAGTTAGCTTTATTTCCTCCTTTATTTCGATATGCCCTCACGTCTGTACGTAATTAATAAACTTCAAGGAAACATTTTTATTCTTGTGTTCAACACATCGTTAGTAGCCGGCTCACTTTTCTTGTTTCCCTTCCTCGATACTGTTTGGATAAGAGTCCATTTTCACTTTTACTGCCAACCCTTACTTTGTTGTACGGGGGATAAAGTAAATTAATTGGAATGGCTGTCGTAACATTTTTTCTCAAAAGCAATGGATGTGTAATTTAATAAAGCCTGACCTGGAAATTGTAAAGCCTGTAAAATTAACCCCTGGCTTGCCAAGTCACTTTGACTCCTTGCTGTCACATAAAACATACTTACTCCAATACTCGTTGTTGATGAACATAAAATATTTCGCACAATATAATATTTCGTAATAAATATCTAACTCTATGTTCGGACACGCAAAATTGAACAAACATTGGATGACATCGATACAAATAATTCTTAAGGTGATTTTTCGAAGACGGACGAAGATATTTTATAACCGACTAGCTAGATGTTGTTACCCTCATCGGTCCTCAAGTTTAAAGAAATATAAAGCACAAATATCCCTGAGGCGAAGATATTTTTGGGAATAATCGGAATCATACAACAACCTCAAAACCTTTGTGCAGGAATAAAAACAAACTGTATGACTTAAATTTTCCGAAATTTCGTTGGGCGTGTAACAGTTATTACATAAATGTTTTCATTTTGCAAATCATAATGAGAATACTCAATGAGATGGTTTCAATAAAGTTGTCGAAATAATGCTGCAAAAGAACACTTAATAAAATAATGACCAAAATTTAAATATCTCGAAGAATCGATATACTGGCGAATCGGTTATCTAATGGAAAGATCTATTCCCTTTTAGAATCTTCATCGAGATTTAGGAATAAAACTATGAAATCTAAATTTAAAAATTATGTGAAACAATTATACAGCAAATTGTAATACATTCAGGTAAAACGAATGGGTCAAATGAATTCAAAAGAAACAAGCTAAATATTTGAATTTAATTAATTTCAAAAAATGTAAATGAAAGTTTTGTTGTACGTGCTGACCATTTTTATAATTGTGAAGTTATGAAAAAGTGTGAAATAATTACATTTTAGGAAAAATAGAAAAAATACAAAGATAATTTGTGATTTCGAAAAAAATGAAGGAGTAAGATATAATTTGGCGATATGAGAATGCAGTGATGATCTCTAAATGAAAAGAAAAAGAGAGGTGGTAGTTATAAGTAACATGCATGTCTGCACACTTGTCAGAGTAAGCAATAGAAATAGAAAAAATGCAATTAAACCCAGCTTAATCAGAAGTCATGATTTGAAATGGTTGGAGCTGATTATTCAGATGAGATGCTATCATATTACGATTGTACGAGAAAAATTAAATACTAGTACAAAATGTCACTTAGATGTTTTTAAATAATGCTGCAAAACTACTCAATAATTGATTTAGACTTTGCTAAAAGAATCAATTGACCTTACTGAACTTGACAGAATATCGTCAAAATAATGATAAAAATATAAAGATTAGAGCGGCAGCAGCTCAGGTCATCATGAAATATCTATGAATCATCAAGCAACATTTTGGAGCAATATTGACTAGAATATTTGTCTCGAGCAAAAAAAAAATTAAGCCGGAAATATAACTGGAAGAAAATATTAGTTTATTTCGTTTAATTAATTACACATTACTTTTATAAACTCCAGCACATAATTTCCAATATATTACATTGTATATAAGTTCAGGGGAGACTATCCTTTAATGTCTGATTTAATATTTAAGTAAAAGTAATCCTTGATTGATTATATTTGGCGCTAATTTTGTAGAAATTCATTATTCACAATTAAATGAAACTACGTGATGTAGTATTATTTCTACTTTCTTTAACATCTACAGGTGGGATATTAGTAGAGAAATTCTTTGCTAATAGCCCACCTGAAGATGTTGTAATACAACGAAATCTAGGTCGCGGTAAAGAACTTAAAGAAAGTAGAAATAATACTACATCACGTAGTTTCATTTAATTGTGAATTGTAAAAGTAATCACTAAATAAAACATGAATTGATTTTAAATCTAGTTAAAATGAAATTTTGGACTTTAGGATTTTGTTAAATGTTATGAAAAAATCCAAGTCTTGTTATAATTTAAATTAAATCTGCACAAAATTTTAATAAAATTTAATTCGGCTTGAAAACAAATATGCGAGCAATCAAAATTTTGAATAACTTTGTGTACGACTAAAGTTGCTGTATTTTTTAATTCACTCAGAATTTAAATTAATACAAATTTTTAATCTTTTTTTAATGCTTTTTCTCTGGAAATTGTGATTTACATTTGCTACCGAGCATACTTCTTATATATATATATATATATATATATATATATATATATATATATATATATATATATATATATATATATATGTATGTGTGTGTGTATATTTAAAAACATTTATGTTTTTATTTTTCCTTATGCTTCATTGCCTTACCTCGAAACAGAAAACCTTATAGTTAACCAATCTTTATACATCGGTCTATACTTTTCAATATTTCCCTTCTACAACACAGGCAGTAAACGACGTTCCCATTTGTCAGTTTTTATTGCTAACGTTTCCATTATTGCTCAATCAATAATATGAATTTATGGCAATGGCCGTTATAATATAATTCTCACATTAGAGATGGACATGTCGTTGGACGAGGCTGGAATTAAAAAGCAGGCTTTTTTAAATAAAAGGAACATTCTGTTTTCACGCGTAACTTGGCGGTGAGAAAGAAATGGTGTAGGCAATTTGAAAGCATTTTAATATTTTGATAAATTTAAAAGTATAAATAAGTACAAAACAGATATGGCACTTTCCATATTTCTCACAGAAGAACTACTGACTGAAGGACTTTGCAGCGTATGTATCTTTACGCCTGTAAGGACATCCTCTAGATAGTGTTGTATAAGGAGCGTGGTTATCCACAGATGGCGTTATAACAGAAGATTGAATTGTTACTTATTTAATGACTTTAGAAGCTGTTAAAAATGTAGCCAAGAAAAAAAATATTTTGGTTTTCATACGTTTCCATTAAAATTATTAAATAAGTGTAATATTTCATTAAACCTAAGTGCATCTGAGACTTTACAATCATTCTAGTCTAAAATGCAATAATTTAAAAAATATATCTGTTTCCTCAAATGGATTTAAAAGTTCTACAAGACGGATTATTATCTGAGGGCTTACAGAGATGTATCGTGATTTGTTTATACACGGCATTTCCGGCGTTTTTTTTTGAAACGCCAACGGTAGTAGAAGCTTGTTCCTGAAGTAAGCTTGCTTATAATTATAAACAATTGAAATAATACGTGTAAAATTGCTAAAAATAAGTATTATTTGGTCAGTATTGTAACCATTAAACATACGCCATGTTATTTGTTATTTCTTTCATATATTGTTTATTACTGAAGTGGTTAAAAATATTAAGTATTTATCTGTATCTTGATGATGAAACCTCCAATCAAAATATATTATGGGCACAAGCGAATTATTATAAAATTATGGGCAAAATTTTTATTCGTATTTAATATTTTTTTCAAGTTCATTTTATCAATTGTTTATACGTCATACAACATGTAATTGTTGGAGTTTTGCGTGAAGACAGTATACTTACGTAAGCATAATTCAAGTACATCTAGATACAAATAATTTACAATAAATTTAGTTGATTTAAGTTTAGAATAATGAGTTGAGAGTAATGATGAAAAACTGCAGTAATTTCTTTAAAGCACAACATTATTTAATTTGAATTTTAATATTAGCAATCGCGGTACTATGTATAAATTCTGTGTATCTACGACTTACTGTATTGCTAAAAAATAATACGAAAGGAAATACCTCACGAGATTCGAATTTTGGTAATGTGAACAATGCAAATTCCGATGCTAAAATTTGAGTTAGGATCAGGTACGGGGAATCGGTTGCCGGGTACGGGCCATTTTTGGTGACACTTGCAAACCTGCTAACCGAAGATCACATTATAAATTACCAGCGTCCAAACTGATATAAAAGATTTTACGAAATAATTTTTTCCAAAACTAAAGGCGATATAAATACATTAAAAAAAAAAGTATTTCCAGAACTTAATTTAGTCGCCAAGTTTTGTACGTATGTGTTGTTAAGCACATCAGCCCACGGAGAGGTGTTAAGCACATCATAATATGATATATTTAAAAAGAGTGAGAAGGAGCTGTAAACATTTTATATCGACGATTTAATTATATTCTATATTTGTTGCAATGCAATATATTTACTATTACTATCTTCTTCTATTATTTATTCATAAAAGTATAAAAAACATCAATATAAACTGGGATGAACATTGATAGTTTCAATCCACTGTCCATTAATGATCGCGTGAAGTAGGCAAAGACTGAACATAATTCAAATATTTAGTAAATATTAAAAAACATTTTCTAGAAATATTAATATTATAAACCTGGAATTTTCTCGTGACTTATTGAAAATTTTATATTTTACCCACGTATGGTACGTAAGCACCTCTAGTACATTTTTATTTTATTCCTACGAAGAAGTTTGACCACTACACCACTTTAAAGGAATCTACTTTTAATCAGTCTATATTTATTGAATCGATTCACCACGCATTGCGGTATATATAGCTTTGTTTTTTTTAAATTTTGAAATGTAAATAGTAAATAGAATTCTAAGTGATGAAATAATTTTTTTTTCATATATTATAATTAATTATTTTTTCACATAAAAGAAAACAAAAGCCAACTTCCATATTATTTCGTTTTTCTGTCAAAAACAAGTCAAATTTACTTCTTTAGTACAATATTGAAGACTAATGAAAAATTCAGATAACAATTGTTATAATTCGAAAATTTTAATAGATTGATTTGCTGTTTATTAGTATGAGAAGAAAATACAACATTTTGTATGGTTGTGATCTGAAATGTTTTGTATAGATACAGCATAATTTCACGTATATGATTTGATGAGTATTATAATAGATGTTGAAAAGAGATATTCTTTAAAATTAGGCTATTAATGTTGTTTTTTGAATATTTTAAAATTATAAATATATATATATATATACATATATATATCCAAAAGTGGAAGAAATGATGTACTTAAAATGTTACAATCACTGGAGTTTTTTTAAATATTTGACTTTTCTTTTCCTACGAATGTGAGCGACATTGCAAATATCTGAAGACCTTGAAATTTTGTCCTCACATACGTGTTCCAAATACAATTTTGGAAAAAAAAATAATGTTGATAAGTTATCAAATAAGTGAATAAGTTATCCGTTTCTATCCTGAAATCCTACCTCGTTGTTGCTCTCAGTAATGTTGCACCTGGCCATTATTGTCAAATATGGCAATTTGAAATACAAAAGAAGTTCCTAAAAAATAATTTCATGAACTTGTCATATTTCAGTAACATTATAAAAAGTACATTCATAATAACACAGTAACGTTCTTAACGATCAAGGACGATTCAATTTCGATTATGACAACGTGAATAAATTGTTTTTGTTAATCTTAAATTATTCTGTTTTATTTAATGTTTAATATATTGAAGACCATTAAAATTGATAACAATAGCATTAATAAAGGATCAGTGATGATAATAATAGCCTAATTTGGAATTTTCCTTAAAATGTTCACAGTTGTATAATATATAATTTTTAATTTCACCCGAGTTATTTAATGAATTAAGCCACAAATTCATGAACATACTGTGAATCAGTAAATAACATGATATTGACTTTCGTAACCATTAAACAATTTCGTGTTTCTGTTAATAAAATAAATTATTACCTTCACGGTAAATTCGTTCAAATCCCCAAAGCAATAAATCAACTTAAACGGTAATAACTAATTTCAGATGTATAGTGTTAAATGGAAGATAATTAGTTTTATAGTATACAGCATCTTTTATATACTGGGATCCATATTATAAATTATTTGATTTCACTAATTAATAATAAAGCAAACTTTATAAGATTCTAATATACTCGGCGTTGTATATTTACTTAATGTCTGATATTTCAGACTAAATTATTGCTTGTACACACCCTACTCACAGTGAATTAAATGTTTTTAAAAGAAAGACTATAAACATACCGAGTTCTTTGTAATGATATTAGCCCTCATGGAAATTGATATTCGCGTAACAAAGCCACTATGAAGTCTGAAATAGCACGAGAATAATGTTTTGTATAACTATAAAAAATGTTCATGTTTGCCATACGTAGAGGAATCAAAATCTTTACACAAATGGAATATTTGCTTGGCTCACGATATCAATAATTCATCGACAAGATTTTCCACGAACACAATGAAAACTCTTTTTGCAATATTTTACGCGCCGCTTACAGTTCACGCTGGCAGGGAAAACATTACATTGACTAAATATTTTAAGAAATTGTATTTCCCAATTCACCTCTCTGCAACTGTATACATGAACGAATACCTTTTTTGACATGTCAATTTGTATAGTAAGTCTATTTCGTCGCATCTGTTTGATGTAAAACTATTTTTTTTAAGAAACATCATAAAGTGGTGTCAAATCATGCTTAGCTTAAATTCAAGACAGGGTCGTGAAAAATATTTTTGGTTGCTGTATTTTAAAATGTAAATGTAGTATTCTGGTAGTAAATTACAATGTTCACATTATTCTACATAAAATTAATTTCCTCTCGAAATCAAAATGAACAATTTCTTTATTAAAAAGATGCAGTTGTACAAACAGGATATGGATATCCAATAAAGTCGGCGTTTGTCCTGGATATGTTTAGAGGGTTGGTTCAATTTTATTCCACCAACATATTCTATAACAAATGCTTAGTATATCTTCAAGTGCACTGTTTAGAGTAGTATATATTAATGTGGATAGTATAATATAAAACATATATAAACATAACTATAATATTAAACATAACATAAATATAATATAAAACATATACAAAATTCGTAAAATTTTAGGAATTGGTAGTAATTCTCAAATGACTTTGTTTTTATTCCAAATAAAATGAACATTACTTTTTTGTAATTCTATACATCTAAACGAAAACAACAGAAGTTTAATAATTACTTACGTTTATCTGTCTGTCCATCCATAAAATCGGTTTTAAATTTTCAGGGACCATTTGACGAAGAAACTTTTAATTTTCATCGTGATAAAATATTTGAATCCGCATATAACAATAGTTTTTAATCAAAAATATTGATATGGTAATTTTAAAAGTGGCAAATAAAGTACTTGAGTTTTTTCGTTTCCTGTGTACGGTAGGGTATTGTTTGAAACAGTGACTTATAAACATTCCCAAACCTGTATATCGAAAAAAGTAAATCTACAAGTGTGAAAATACAAAACTCTCTCAGAAATAAAATACAAACCTAATGAATCCAAGTAGTTATTTTATTTAAATATTTAGCTAAAACCAAACCTTAATATTTTACCTATTCAAAACCTATGAGCCATTAGAAGAACATATGTTAGTAAAGTTTTAATAGAATCCTGATTTATGCCCATAAAATATAAATAATAAAATATCTATTTGAACTCCGCAGCAAACTTTATTTATACCTATGCAACTTCAAACTTTATTTAAAAAAATTTTTACTTAAAAACTTTATTTATACACGCACACACACACACAAATATACATACATATATATATATATATATATATATATATATATATATATATTTGTGTGTATACTATATATAACTCAACACACGTAAAAGATTTCACATGATTGCATTGTTTTATTATATAGCAATATAATGGATTAGTAAAGCGTGATACATTAGTTTTGAACGGATTTCCTTTAAATTATCTTATGGGGTTGAAATGATTTTATAAGAAATCGTTAGGAAAATCACAGAATCCAACACTTTAATGTTGGGGTATATAAAAGTTTTGTAAGGTGATGTATTTTAATGTATAAGATTAAATAAGAAAACAAACTGATAGATGTAAAAGTACCTATGAAGAAACACGTCGATTAATAAATACTTTTTCCAAGAAATTAATAGCATGAAAGCCTAGTAAAAATAATTAAGAACAAGTCGGTAAATTTAGCAGTTACAACAAGTCAGTGCTGAAATGTCATCACTAGTTACTAATAAGCAAGTTAGTTTCCATGTTACTCATAAAATATACAGGTTGTAATAAGTAATTACGTAAAGGTCATACCATCTAATTTTAATCAAATTGTCTAATTCTTGAATGACGTAGGTTACAAATTTTAGTTTTTCATATTTATTTTTACTTTTTCCTATTACGTGTATCATTTCTTATCTTTAATAATAAATATACGATATAACAGAAGTATTTTTATTTTTATCCCGCCAGTTTATTATACTGCTTATAAAATATATTATAAAACACGTTATTCGATTTCAACCTTTCCAAAAATTATCTCACGGAACATTTAAAAAAATTCAAAATTCACCATAAAAGGTGATCTGCAAAAGTATTATTACGTTCTGTGCGCTGCCGGGAGTGTATTGCCCACGCTGAACTTACAATCAAAGTTATTTAAAACTTTCTTTGCGAAATAAAATATTTAAAAAAAAATTATTCAATTCCTATTCCAAGTCATTTCTGTGAGTATTAAACATAAAGAACCAGCTGCATATAATTAAAAATGTTAAAGCACTGTGATTCAGGCGAGATGACTTGGGCGGATGAATCTCTAATTACATTACATTATCCGACCTGTATTCAATTTCAAACACTATATAAGCCAAAACAGATTCAATTGTGACCTAATTATGTTAAATTGTGTTCGGTTTTACGACACATTAACGTTTCTAACTTATTTTGTGTGAAAAAAAATTGCGAATAAAACGATACCTTATGATATTGTCCGAAAATATATTAGACAGTTGTCTTACACTCTGTGATAATAATTGCATACAAACACCATATTAAAAGCCAAACTTTATTATATCGCGCATATCGCGCTAGTGTGATAAAAGAATTACTGAAAAAAATTGTGCAAAAAATTACTTTAGGGTAGAATTATAAATATTGTCATGAAATTGAAGATTGTAACTACAAATCATAATAAAAAAATATCATACTGTAGCTGTTTACGTCAAAGAGAAAGTTTATTTAAAAAAATTTGTGTTAACTTTTGCCATAATATTTCTATATACTCTGCAATAGAAATATGAATCATTCTAAATATTCAGGGAAAATAATGACATGATATTCCTTTATTGCGTTATATTATTAGTGTCATTAATATACGCCACTCTCCGACAATTTTCCTGATAACCGGTTGTTAAATTTTGCTGAAAAGATAAAAATAAAATTATTTTTTAACTTTTCACATTTCATTAATTTAATCTTGAGAAAACGCTTGAGTCACTTTAATTCATTACACGAAATATTTCCGACATAAATATTTTCACAGATTGACGTAATTTTATAGTCCATGTCAAAAAAAACATATAACATACACAATGGATAATTAAACTTTATTAAAAAAATTAATTCCGTTTTTTAATAAATACAGGTTTCTGTAAAGACTACAATAAGTAGTTTTTTTTATTACTGTTTATTGAAAAAAATTAAATAATGGAGATAGGTATAAAATTAACATACTATGACATTGTTGACATCTGACCATAAAAAGAATAAATCAAACAATTTTTTTAAATTTTTTCGATAAAAATCCACGTGGAAAAATCCTGAATTCCTGCTCATTGTTTTCTGCCGTATTTCCTTAGGCGAATAATGCTTTTATATTGTCATTTATTGAACCACTCAACCAAGGTGTGCCTAATGATTTCTTGTCATGTACGAACCGGGAATTTTGAAAACTCAATGTTTTATTTCTAAAAAATATGATATCGTCATCGCCAAAAGCGGTTCTTGTATTATTTTGCAAAAAATATGCTCTTTCCATGTAATCTCTTTTAAGCGTCTCCACAGCTCATCACCTTCTAACAATTCATATGTAACATAATTCTGTCTACTGTTTATTCCGTATTTCCCTAATTCATTCCATATTTATATTTTTCATTTATATGCAATCCGTCCAAACACCAAGTAAGGGCCACCCTTCATTTGGTTTTTTTTCCGTTAATTAATGAAATAATATTTAATAACATCGACATTTTTCTAATCGTTTTTAACTAATATAAAAATTCTGATAATCTTTTTTCCACGTTTAATTACCTTTTTGTTCTTGGTAGTTAGAAGTGTTTCAGAAAGTGAATATTTTTTCCCTCGAGATGTGAATTATTCTTCAGAGGATTTTTTCTCTGAGATTTATTCCCTCTTGAAGCATTCATTAGGAAAAATGGGACATTCCGGTGATTGGTATTTATCCTTGGTTCCCTTGTAATATGTCTGGCCATTAATATAGTATTCGATATGACCCGCATTATTGTTTTTACATGCTTATCATTTATCTGTCCACAAAACATTAAATTTATTTATATGAGAAAACTTATATTTCGACATAACCAACTTTTAAAGAAATGTTTATATCATTAAATATTGTATATTGGAAACACATATTTATATAATTGTTTAATAACTAAATACTATTATAACCCATAAAAATGACTAAGTTAATTAAATTCATCGAATTTCTTATTTCATTCTATGTTTTAATTTCTACGAAATACCATCCAAATATCGAGTTAATGTGAACTTAAGGCGAACAGTGATACGGAAAAAATTTAGGTCTTTAAAGCATTATAAAATACTATATGTGAGATTGAATTTTACAATCGCAAGAGAAATATGAAAGAATGATACAACAGAGTTTATATACTCAGTAAATTATTTTCAAGTGAAGTTTTCTTTAATGTTGTTCGTTTTGAAATAGTTTATTAAACATATATGAATATATTCTGCATATATGATTTTCATTTTATAAAGTGAGTATACGCATATACCGTAGACCCAACATTATAAGGGAATAATCTTTTATGAATAGATTTAACCCAATAGCTGGTATTTACGCTGTAATAAATATATTACAAATGGAAACAACACTTCGGCAAACAAAATATTTGTAAATATTTATAAAAAATATTATTTAATTGAAAATCGAAATTAAATAAAATAAACGTTATATTAAGCAATGTCATATGAACAAAATTGGTATAATGAGATGAATGGGAGCGAACAATCTACACCGATTATGAAAGATATCCAACTTAAGATGCTTTTGATGTCAAAACACTGAGCAAGCAATTATGATTAGTTCGAGTTAATTTTCTTCACAAATTTCTTCCTGTGGCGGACGTAAAACGTCATTTTGGCATATTGTAAATTTCCATACATATCTTAAAACTGAACAAACCCTATGCTGAACTCAGTGCATTAGACTTGAAGTACACATAACGTAACCTTCATATATACCTGGAGACGTCACCAGAAAAATCGATAACAATTCAGTGAGCTTTTCTGCTTCGCCATGTTGCTACCTGAATATATTTATGATTGAGTGAACTGCACGCGCCACTTGTCACTAGGTAAATTCGACGTGTAAAATCTACAACGTAACTTTTATTATCACGAGATATGTCACCATAAAATGTATTCACTAACACTTGACTGTGAGCTTTTCCAACTTTATAATATATTTGTTACAGCGTAAACACCCATCTATTGTGTTAAAACTATTTGTAAAAGATGGTTCACTTATAATATTGTATCTCCATTTCATTACCTGAACAGAGTTGTACCGCATAATAATTTCATAAATGCAAATAAGAAGTAAATTCAGTTAAAAGCAATTATTTCAATGAGTCCGTTGTTAATTTATAAATCTCAACCATAACTCTTTATGTAGACTGAAAACGTTTCAATCACTTCGATTTTTAAACTGCCACTAATAAAAATATATTATCAGCGGTAGTCGTGGCTAATATCTTCGGCTCAATATTTTTGAGAAGCTGTTCTTTGTAATAGAAAATATGTATTCTTCAAAACATATTATTTAAAAAATTAAATTTTTGATTAATTGCATAATATATATAATTTACAGCATTTATTCGCATTTAAATCATGAAAATAATCATTTCAAATAGATAACTTTTTTCTTTATCAATATCACTCCACTCCGCATTAATAATATTTTTATTCTTTTTCTTGTATAAGTTTAGATACAATCTTAAGTATTTTTAAGTTAACCATAGCGTATTAATTACTTGATTAATATAAATCAGTATAAATTACTCAACGTATTTTTCTGTACATACCCCTTTCGGGAAAACAATAAGTTAGGGAATGCCAGTACATCTCATAGTTATTCTTATAGCGAATTAGCTCTCATAGCGAATTCCTGTTAACCTACTAATATACATAATTCGACTGAACGACATAATGGCTCACTTTTGAGTAATGTAGGGCCGATCGATTGTGTGTATCAGTGGGCGTGTATAAACACGATATTTTAATGATCATGGGTCACTAAAGCTGCTACAAGGAGATAAGAATAATTAAAACCATCACGAGTACACCAAATAATATTCTAAAGGTAATATTTACTCGTCAAGTTATTCAACGTCTAATATTGCAGACCAGGTTTGCCATTGGTAAGTGAATTTTATGCACTTTCATTTCAATCATTTATTCATCCATTTCGACACGGAGTATAGGAAACCAAACGAGGACAATGTTTTTCTATTACTGAAAATACTGCATTGCATTTTATTTTGTTTTCAGTATCATTTTGCACAACATTAAAAATAAAAGTATGAAACCTACTAAGCGTAAAGAAACCTATATTATAAAATTATCAAGCTTCAGGAATCTCATGAAACTTATATATTTATTATAAAATTAAAAGCGATCAAAATACAAGTTGCGGATTCAAAATTTGTAATAAAATGTTTGAAATGTTCTAAATTTTACATTTGGCAGTGAATGTAAAGTCTAAGCAACGCAGATAAAACGTAGTTAAATTAACCCTATTAAATAGAAGGATAGGTGTTTTCCTATGTGTCTCTGGTTTATAATAATAAACATCAAATGATTTAATGTCGCTACGTCGCTCATTCTCTGGTACTCATCATTTTAGAATTTCCGGGAGTTTCTATGTTTAAAGAGACATACGGAATACGTTTAACTTTGAAATAAGATTATTGTATTTTTTTTCTCATCTGGACATTCGTTCCTACCTACTGTATAAATTACTTAGTTAATTAATTCTTACAATATTGAGAATAAAAATTCAGATCCATGTTTTAAACAAGATTCTTTGAATTTTGGCCTTATAATTTACAAGAACCTTATTATTCGATATGGAAATTTTTAATATTTTGTGTAAGGAGTATTATAGGGCTCAAATGAAAATAATTTTAAATGCGTCTTTCGTCAATGATCTTAGATCAGCGGACTCATTTATAATATCTTACATTTTAAGAACTGAATATAATGTAACATAAAATTCTAGAGCCAAGTAAAGAGGTTACTTACTTATTGCTAAATAAAAAATCTCTTCGAGTCAACCAGCCAAGATTGTATTTTTTTAGAAGATAAAATAAATTATCAATAAAATCTCCAATTGAAATGGTAGATGGGACATTCTTTTAAATAAAAGCAACCTAACCTCATTCCGAGATCACGAATATATTAATATGAATTCGAACATATGCACATTAAAGATATTTTAATTGCAAATATTTTATGCTTGTTTGAATTATTCGGTAAGACGGTTCATTAAGGCGTATAGATAATTACACTGTAAGTAAACCGTTTAATATAATAATATAGGAATATAAAAGAGATAAAATAATTTATGTGAGCGCAAAACAGTTTTAAACATGAACATATCTAGATAACCAATGCGCATATTGTGGTAATTTATATGTTAACCAATTATAACACGAAGAACATAAAATAGTAATATTATAAATTTCTGCGCAGATGTTGGTCCACAACTTCCTTTAAGAAATAAGCTAAATAATGCCTGCCATTAGATAAAATTACTTAGCTGTTCCTAAATAAATATAAAATTGAAATGACGTGTTGATCTAAAGAGAGTGCAATAAAATAACTACTCCAAAATAATTAGGTAGATTAGTCGCGACTGTGTCGTCCGGAACCCAGGTAAAAAAAAATAAACTTTTCATTCTAGGCACGACAATTAAACTATTCGTAAGCAAGAACTTTTTAGCTCTAATTTATGTATTTAATTTTATTATGAGTTTAGCTCTTGATTCTTAATATTTGAATTATTTCTTTCGCATTTTCTTGTTGTACTAAGAGCAAAAATTATTATTATTATTAATTAGCTTTGGTTGTATAAAACAAAGATAACATGAGCGGTTGATATCAAGATAATTGTTGACCAACACTGTATCCGCAAGACTGCTAGTGGAAGAAGCAGAAATTACGAGCACGATTATGGACTTAAGTAAGATGATAACAATGATGATCGATGTTCAACATGTTTAGTATATATCTCGTTGGGTTACCATTAAAGACAAATAGGTACAAATTTGCAGACTCGTACATTTTACAATTTGATATGTTTTCATCGATAAAATTCTTTAAGAACTGTCTTGTAATGTCTTCTGTTTTTATATCCACAATTAGCATTCACGCAGACACAAATTTACGCGGCACGCTACGGCTTTGAACAAAATTCACGTATACAAACAAATGACAAATTTAGTTTATATAATAATACTGGCCGCTATTTGAAGCGGCGATATTTCATTCAATAGAGCCGTATCATTGGCCTTTGATTTACCAAGGCAAAGGATATTATATGTTCAGATGTCACGTTCGACGATTCCTCCTCTTCTATCCCTCACGTACATGACTAAACGTGGGGAGGCGTGCTTGTGCGTATTTGAGTTTACGTCGACACGTGTTACGTGTTTTACTCTAATGTAAACTATTTTCCGAATAGACGCTCTTACGTTTTAAAACAAATTATCGTATTATAATATATATTTATGCTTATTTGAAAACTGATAAAACAACTTTTAAAATTATATTTTACCAGCTCTATTCAATGATTTTCCGCCTAATGGAGCCCGCGGAAGTAAATTACGTCCCCATTTTTACATATATTAGGAGGTATATTGAGATACTTTTTTTAATGTGTCTGCTTTAATTGAGATCTCTATGGGAAGAATATAAAGAGAGACGGACATACAACAAATGTGCATGACGCAGTTATATAATTACTTTTTTCACTACGAAACCGTAATCAAATTACTACAAATAGAATTCGTAATACGATGATTTCGTATAGAGGTAGAGTTACCTCGAGAGTCCCTGTTACTTATAAGTAACATCGCGTGCGTAATAGTGATTACATCATTAGGGTAAAACAGTATATAACTCTGGAAGTATTGATTTATTAAATTAAATTTATTAATTTAAATTAAGTGTAAAATAAAAAATAAGTGTAATAAAAAAAGTGTAAACAATAACTGAACATAAAAGTAAATATAAAAACCGTTTACACAAAACTAGGTTATTTTTATGTTTTCGGACAACCTTCTTCGGTCTATTGGCAAAATAGGTCAAAATAGGATACACCGAAATGTCCACTGAAACAAAAGGCAATACTAAAAAGAAATAGAATTAATTTCGTAATAATTCTGAATCCTTTATCTAATTAGGAAGAAAGATAACACCATAACATTTTTAAAATAATTTCAAATGCAATTGCCAAGATATAATTAGGCACCTTGCTTATTTTTGGTACATAACGTTCACTTAACTATCACAAAATTATGTTTTAATAATAATAAGAAAATTAATATGTTGTCTCAACAAACGGACACCAAAAATATTTAACACATACATTTATATATATTTATATATATATATATATATATATATATATATATATATATATGTGTGTGTGTGTGTGTGTGTGTGTGTATAAGTTTTTTCCATTTCGAAGAATATATGGCGATTTTCAAATAAATTTCATAGGTTTATAATCTTTATTACATAAGTCCTAATAGTTTATAACATTGAATTTGATCGCAAGATTATTTTAAATCTTAAAGTCACAGGTATTATATAATGTCAATTCAAGGTTAAAAGGGAAAGTACGAATACTGCCCAAATCTCAACTTATGGGTCAGGTTATGTCTTACAAGAAATTTACCAACAACTTGATTTCAAGTGTCGAAGTCAAAGGGGTACCATGAAATTTCAAAAGGCGTCAGTACAGTTCCATTCTTTCAACATTTAAATATTTATAATTCATTGAATATAATAAAAACAATATTTTCGTAATAAACGTAGTGTTAGATACGCGTGTATATTATTACTGGACGTATCGCACTTGAATGTGTTACTCGTGAGTAGTTACGTATTATTACTAGACGAAGTGATGCAAAATACAGCTGCAATATGCACTTGGACAAAACTAAAAACAAAATAACATTATACCAGATGCAACAGGCGCTTGATATTTTCACAAATTTAGAATCTACTTTTTTGTACTTTGTGGGTTGCCCTTGGGCGGAGTGTTTCGTCTCGGAGTGTATCAAAATGGCATATGAACTGTAAACTTATAACGTGTACGATTCATTTTATTGTGTACATTATTCTAGCTACTATTACTATGGTCCTAGATCGTGTTTATTATTTACTTGAAATCGTTTTCCTTGTACTTTTCCACTAAGCACTAACAGAGTAGTTTATACGAAAATGATTCCAGGAGGGAATTGTCGTCATCGTAGTGTGTTGGGCCTGCGAGGCGCACCGCGGGGACTCGATTCCCGGCCGTTCGTCGAGCGGGGTTAGACTGGTGTTCTGGTTGGCTGTTAGAGATTGCTCTTGTAGCAATAAGTCCGCCATATGTATCAATTAGATACATTAAAGTACAGAAAACAACTAAATTGCAGATGAAAATTAATGTTCTACAAACATATCTTGGGTTATGTGGTTTACGTACTTGAACTTTTTTATAATAGTAAGGACGTAGATTATTAGAGCGAATAATTCTTTGAACACGTGTCTTCTGCTTGTATCTTAAGTCAAAACAAACTAAATTTTCAACGAAAAGATCTAGCTAAATAGAAATTTTGTAGACGATTTAGTTCGTTTACCGAATAAAGGTGATGTGGCTGACTTAACAACTTTCAAACATTTTCGAGGGGAATACTGCTGACTAGATTGGAAAGAGATTTCACTCGGCTAAGACTCACGTAAATCTGGCTCTTTGAGAAAATATGACTACAGAGTTCAATGACAGCTTGGCCTGAAATCGTTGCAGAACTGATTCGAAAACGTTGATACTACTTGATTTTTTCCATTTAATTATGTAGTTGGGTATTTGGATTGGAGCTATTCATTAATATTTGGATATACCTATCCAATAAAAGAAAAAAATGCCTGCTTTTGATAAGTGGTTATGGGCAAGTTACAATTTTTTACGTAAATTTCATAGAACCCACCGCAGAGATATTTATAGTGCGTGCGTGCGTACGTGCGTAGCCGCACATACGTGGGTACGAGCTTGCGTTTGTGGATCTGTGCGTGGACTTATGAATGATATGTTAATAGATTAAAACGGAGTAGTGATTTAAAATATTTAGTAAATATCTTGACCAACATTTGACTTATAATTATAAATTACCATGAAAGGAAAATATCAAACCAACCACCGGTCAAATTAACTTATTGGATCAACCTTTGTTTATAATGGAATACTAATCTATTCAAGTATTCTTGAAAATATTAATACGTGTTTAATATGGCGATGAAGCGTTGTACTTTCTTCAGTGTCTTAACATAATTGTTATAGTATCGACTAAAAGTAGAAATAAAAGTTCTCAGCGTACCGAAGCAATTCTGTACTTAACGAGTCCCTCACTGTTAAGATTGAAAAATGTCTGGGATAATAAATCATTAATATAGGTTTGCTATTCCATACATATTGATACCATTATTTCTAAAACCAATATTCAGTAGACACGCAATTGTGTTACAGGTTCAGTATTTTAGTAGATCATAAGTGCGTTTAATATTTACATCGTTCCTAATATTTTTTTCAATATTCTTAAAGTTACATTCATAAAATGTCTGTTAACCAACTAAATATTTAAGTTTCATAAACTATACGTATTTAAGAGTAAAAGTATCACAAAATTATATAAACTTATGTTAAAATGAATATTTTGACGTAACAACTAGGTAAGGACGAGTAAAATATGTCTTAAATGCTCGCCTTTTTCTTCGGTTTGCTTCGCCATTTGCCAGTTAAACTCAAAATTACTTTCAGAAATCAAGGGTAACCACCAAATTCCATATGACGGGGCCTGGATGTAAAGTGAACATGACACTATATACATAAAGAAAACAATAAACCCCTAAAACTTTATTTAGGTGGAGAATAGGAAAAATAAAAAAATCTTGTTCTTTCAAAACGAAGTACTTTTTCATGATAATAAATGTAATTAATGATATATTATTATTTTCGTACCAAAAAAGAGTTTCTACAATATCTTCAAACAATATAGTATTGTCGGCAATCCACAAAACTCGTCAAAGTGGTCAGAGTAGACACGTAAAATTTAAAAAAGGCAGTGAACATAGCACGATTCAATTTCAAAAAGAATTTATAGTTTTATTTATGTATTTAATAAGGGTAATAAATTTAAAAAATTATTAATTTTGTCGATCAACACTCATAATTGTTTCTAGTCATTTCTAGAGTCTTGCCTTATTTTAGGTTTTTCTGTTATATTTATTCCTTATTCTTAATTCGTAATGTAATAAATATATAATGTACGAGCATTTACGAATATTGTTTTTTCCTTGTTTTACATTCTAATAATAAATTGTACTTTAGTTTTTGCCCACTAGTGATGATATATCACTGAATTTTTTTGCTTATTTTATTATAAAATACCTAATTTTAACACACTGTAATTGTGTAAGCATGGTTCTTCATACAATTTAAACATAAGCATAAAAATATTTTTGTCGAAATTTGTATGCACATTAATCAATATTCCGAACAGATTTATGAACGAATACTCTAAATTATTCATATAGTAAGACGAGGTTTTCAAAAAGATATTAGGCTCTAGATTTTAAACATTACTGTGCGTCCAAAAATGTGATTTGAATGATACCGATTCTTCCTCCTGAACTGCTATTCTATTTATTTTATTCGGTATAAAGGGAATTTAAATTAACTTGAGTTAAATTTTTTAAATTTTAGCTATACATCGTAGATATTATATATATATATATATATATATATATATATATATATATATATATATATATATATATATATTATTAAAATAAAATCAATTGATCCTCATATATAATATACATAATAAATGCATATAAAAACCCACATACATGCATATTTAAGTACATATATAAATACTCGTAAATCACATTTTATTCGATGTCAGTATTTCTAGTGACAAATGACCGTGATAATTTCGTTCAAAATTTACCAAGAGGAAAAATTCTATTTTCCCTGATGAAAATCGAGAATATTACTAAGAGGCTCATCATTGTTTATTACTAATAACAAGCAAAGAAGCAATTATGGCAAAAAGTACCTAATTGTGCCCATGCAATTTGGCCCCAAAAGAATTGCGGGACCCGTGTTATTGACATGTTATCTATAAAAGGATATAATAGTTTGAATCATATGCCAACATAATCGGTGTGCTGTCTAACGTACGAAATTATGTTGAATCATTAATTATTACAAACAAAAAAGTTAACAACTCTCAATTAATATCAACAGAAAGAACCAAAGAATGGAAAGATCATGGCAGATAGTGAAACTTACTTTTCATCGACTAACAGCTTTTCGAATAGACCGGTTAACCAACCAATGCGCGATTAATCAAAAGCGTGTTGCCGATTCAAGCAATCAAGCGACGGGCAGCTTATCTGTGAATGATAAAGGGTTCAATTTGACAGGCCCATTAACATTCAGCTCGCGGTGACTTCGGGCGACGGTTCATCTCGAAAGGGGCGGATAGCGGTCCTTGAACTTAGTTAACGATTGTCATCGTATTATTCATTTCCTATACTGCGTAACAGTTTATTTACATAAGCACGAGTGTTAAGTTCTATTTTACTTAGTAAATTACGTTTAATAAACAATCAATGTAAAGGAAATAATGAAAGAATGAATAAAATCTACATATTACGAAATAACGATCCGCGACAATTAAAAGGTTTCTTATAATTGACGATAAAGGTTATTAAATAATAACGTTTCGAATAAAAGAAAAAGCACTCACTCCGTACGTACCAAATTCAATTGTGTATCGCTAAATATAGGGATGCCAGGTCCTAAAACCGAAAAGCTGCACTCCCCAGCCAATTTATCCGAAATTTTGGCTATTTTGATACCCAAAAGTCCGGACACCCTAAAAAACTAATGATTTTATGCCTTAACTTTAAAATAAAAATCACGTTTTTGCAATTTCTAATAACCAGTAATCTTCATTTAACAATCATCACTATAATATGATTTTATACCATGATAATTACTAATAATCAGTCTCCTTTACTCAATAATCATTATTGTAAAATAGTTAACTTTCTTTAATCAACATTTTATCACTATAATACTTAACTTCATCTGTTAAGTAACAAAACAAGTTCTCTTTATTATAAAACATACATTTGATTATTTTTTCTTATTAATGGATTACTCTTTATATATTAAATGTATTTTAACGTCTTCTAATTAACTAAAAGAGATCTCGGAAACCAAACCAATCAGTACGAATTATGAATAATAGAAACAAAAATAACCAAAATTTTTTAACTAAGGAAACCTTCTTTAATCTCTTCGTTTCCGTCAAAATCTTCTTTCAGAACGTCTTACACCTTAAATGTCTTAAATTATATTCCACGACTAGCACTTTTGCAATAGTGCCTATATTTAGTCTCTTTAATTCTTTAGATCATTTTTGTCCAATGAAAGAAAATACTCTTCCGACATTTACATAGTAACACGAAATGGTTAAATAATGCTGATAAAGCGTAAGAACTCTGAAAAGCAATCTGAATTACTTAAAGGCCTAAAATAGGTTGCCCAGCTTTTGTGAGTTAACACAGCTTCTTGAAATTAGTATCTTTTTTTCCATCTAAAACATCAATTTTTCACGATATTTGCTACCATCAATTTCAACGTTGTTTTTTGCTAGAATGTTTATAGTTTTAAAAATTTGATACACTTGTTCAGAGTAATTGCTGTTATGTTCAACTTTCCACAAAATAGAAGTCACTTTCAACTAGCAAAAGTTTTGCTTAATCCTCGCATTGATACTGTTAATTATTTCAGAAGATTTTTTCAAAGTTCTTTATATACGGAAACGTCGGAAACTTTCTCTGTGTGTTTAATTCTATTTTGAATAATCGCCATGAAATATTGAATAACTCAGAAGTAGCTTTTATTGGGGTTATTTTCGAAGAGTAGTCTTAAAGTTCTGGAAACGTTATTGTCTGGTGATAAAGGGTAAGTCTTCAGAGGCTTGAACATAATCCACTTTAATGCTGGGAAGAGACTCAGCCAGCGCGCTTTAGAACGATACAGTATTTGTCTAAAATGAACATTTAATTCAGAATACTCTGGAGTTCCTTAATTCGTACGGTAAATGAAGCAAAATTATTGTCAAATTGAATGAGAATACTTTCGAAACAAAACAAATGGCATATAATCCATAGCACTGTAGACGGAATTATCAAAAACAGCCGGTTCCCATCATATTCTAATTATTTGTGAGAGATTTTAGTTTACAGTGAACATTACTTTGGCCTCCTCCATTTTTATCGGCAAAATTGGCAGCATCATTATCAGCAGAAAACACTACCGGTTTGTCAGAAAGGTTTTTGTTACGCAAATAATGAATATTTTAATGTTACTACTATACTCAGTGCAGGAATTGAGTTTAGTTTATTAACCAACAGTCATCTTCAGTTTAGTTAGTTGACCAACAATATACTGACAGAACTGCCTGCAACGAATATACACAATGTAATTATATCAGAATAATTTGGACTTGTATATTCATAATATAACTTTCTAGCAAAGAAAACCGGTATTGAATATATTTGGAGTTAATTTTGTAGAAAATCATTATTCACAATTAAATGAAACTACGTGATGTAGTATTATTTCTGCTTTCTTTAATTTCTTTACCACGACCTAAGTTTCGTTGTATTACAACATCTTCAGGTGGGATATTAGCAAAGATCTTTTTTAGTATCTTTGCTAATATCCCACCTGAAGATTTTGTAATACAACGAAACCTAGGTCGTGGTAAAGAAATGAAAGAAAGTAGAAATAATATTACATCACGTAGTTTCATTTAATTGTGAAAGAAAACCGGCTTAAAAATATAGACAATAAAAAATTATACCCTTGCATATCAAAAACAACTTCTGTGATTGATTAAATGTAAATAAAAATAAGATAATATTTATCTAGTTGTTTATGACCTTCTATTCAATATTCTTTTTGAAGTCGGTGACTTTTGGTAGGTGCGAAACTTAGGTATCGTATTTAATTCGCATAGGTGTAAAAATAACTATTACATTTTGTATCAGCATATAGTCTTAACAAATGTTTTTTTGTGGTAATATTTCATCTTTGTTTTAATTCCATTTTGGCCACTCTTAACCCAATTGCTTTTACCTAGTAATTATTTGAAGCTGTTTAAATTTTTGTTTAGTGAATTTACTTTTCCCTTTTTATAGCTTCAATATCCTGTTACCAAAAATATTACGACTCATGAACAATTCAGTATCTCTTTTCTTAAACTCGAAACGGGCATTTGTGACTTTAAATCAAAATTAATACATAATATATCTAGATAAAACTTGCACATATGCATTTATACATACACATACACACACACACAAATATATATATATATATATATATATATATATATATATATATATATATATATATATATCCGAATATGTCAATATCAATACCCTCTTTTCGCTTCACCGTAGTTGATGCTTCATGTCCTTGTATATACCTGTATATACTTACAAACCTACTACCCTAATTGCTTCTTGTACTAATGGTAATTGTTACTACTTAATGTCTTTATATATCATTATATAATCTTCACTATTTAAAAGTGAAGAATATATTGTATATTCTTCACATATGCTCTTCACTATGTAAAAGTTACTGTCACCTCCATCATCAGAACCCGCCCACCATTTTAAACAAAAGGTAAGTCAAGATGAATTAAACGAGCTCAAAGTCGATGAATCTACTCCTGACGATTAAAGAATTCTGTCATCACCTTCTGGTTCCACAAACAGACTTTGCCCCTTATCTGTAGCTGAAGTACTCATAAAGAGAGGACAAATTACTTCAAATACGGTCTCAAAATTTCCAAAGGACCTTATACTCTTTTCCGTTAAGAAGTTCCGCGGGATATCTCTGGAATTTACTACATTTTTATTATATTTATATGGACCACATGGAAAGAAAAGTTTGAGTTATAAACAATAAAATTATATATATATATATATATATATATATATATATATATATATATATATATATATATGTGAGTGTATATATGTGTATATATATATGTATATATATATATATATATATACGGGTTGGATATAAAACCTCTTCCTTTTATTGAAATAATTTAAAAATTACCATATAGCAGGGATATTTTACTGAAATCCTTTTTAGGATTGCACATTTATTTGGACTTCTCTTTGAATAAAAAGAGAAATTGTATAAGTCACGGCAAAATTTCATATATTTAAATTGTTACAGTATATTTAACAAAGCATATGTCATGTCATATGTAAGTTTTAATATAAGACATGCGCATTCTTTATTAATATGTTTGTTAATATCTAATATGCCTAACTTTCAAGCATGTATGTGCAGCCAATTTCTGAGACAATTTCTGTTTCTTAGTTTCACACACTTCCACTCACTTCCGGTGACCGAGCTGCTCAATAGCTTCAATGTCAGTAGTGAAACGCCCATTGTGTGAGGAGGTTGCGTTGCACGACTCATGACACGTGAGTAGAACGGAACGAATATGTTTGACACATCCAATAATACCACATAATTTTTATGAGGTATCTATGTTTTATATTATTTCACGCAAAATGGCAGAAAAAATAAAGCGAGTTGTTCAAATACAAATCGACCATCGCGTAGTTCACTTCAACGCCCTTGTGAACAAAATTACGAGTAGATGATCCATACTTCGAAGGAAAATTTAATTTGTTGTTCTTTGCTTCAGCTGAGTAAGATAATAAGAAATTTATTGAACAGTTTTTGCTATCTGAATCAAAACTAATACAGCATCATGAAAGTGACGAGGGTAAATATGTAGATGTATATCAGGACTTTGGAGATGAAGTTGACAGTGACAATCCAACTTTTATAATGGAAAATAATTGCCATAAGTGGGCAAAGACGCCAACTACCGCTAGAGTTCGCACACCTCAACATAATTTTATGTCTCATTTTGCTTCCTCGATGTGGACAGCTGACCATGGGAAAGATATCTTCTGAGTCTGGAATAAGCTACTTGATGATGAAATGCTCCCACAAAAATATCTAGTTATATTATTAATATTTTATGTCAGGATAGACTTGAACTAAAAGACATGGATATAGTTGTGTATAAAGCGTTTTTGTTCTCTTACCTTATTCAGATTTATTGAAGTCAAACCATAAAAAAAACTAGTTACTTGTACCTTTAGATGGCACAAATTATGATATATTGAGATTCTTTTCGCAATAGCCGCTAATAATTAACGTTATAAAAGTGTTGTCAGGATTATTCTTTTTTGTGAGCAGACGTGGATATGCTTTTTTTTCTTTTACATTACAATTTAATATAAATAGTATATAATGTTGTTAAATAAATAGTTTCAGATTCTTTTAATTACTAAAAACATAGCCTAAGACGACATAGCATGAAAATTGCAATAATTGTTGATTTTTTCTTATTACTGTATTTCTAATATTGAAATTTATTATATAAATACGATACGAAAAAAAAATTTTTTTATTAAAATCGAATCATTTAGCATGGATATAATTTTTAAGCGATTTGGAAATATTTACTCGAAAAAGTTTCATATGAATGTATGAGACAGTGAGACGCCAGTTCAGGATAGTGTCAATAAAAAATAACGTCCATACTGAAAAATTAAAGCTACAGAAGACTACAGAATTTATCAAGACATTACTTACTCCTGAGATTTATTTTACTTCGTCCTTCTGAATTCGTTTCTGTCTATTTCTCTATTTTTTTATTTTTTTTGGAATAACCAAAAAATTAAATCATACAGCATTAAATCTTATACCTAAAGTAGCCTAGAGCACACTATTTATTTTTCTTGCAATGTACCATTTTTGAACGCAATTTCATTTGATCAATCTATTACATATTTTCGTATTTTAGCAATACTATATCCTCCATGCCTCTTCATGCAACTCAAAATTGATTGAATATATTTTCTAAGTTAGTTACCTGATATTCATTTGAATTTTCTTGAAATTACTTTTTAGGTTTCATTCATTAAATTAAATCTCAATTTTAAAAGCCTATTTAATTTTTCGTACAACATTATAGTTCGTTAGTAATCATTTCTAGAATTACTTTTACTCACAGGAACTATATAAGTTGACTTTACCGCCTTCTATTTACCGGTAGTTTAAGAAAGCAAGACTACGAAACTTTTTAAATTGACTAACCTTGCAAAGTGATGCCTACTGGTTCATAAACTGTTAGTTTCGTTAATAAAGAGAAACAAAGATGATGCTTTTGATAACTAGAGAATTCTCAGGTACTATTTTACCTATATTTTATTGCAATGTTTTCTGTAAAATTTTAAGTTCAACGAATATTTTTTCATTAACTATATCATCTGTATTCTTCGGTCATCTTTTTAACAGTGGGTAATTAAATTTTCTTAAACGAAAAAAAATTTGCTCGTATAAGCGCAAAGAAATACATAATGACCGGTTGCAAAGACAGATGAAGGCTGTACGCCTTCATCTATCTTTGCACATTTCATGAATTTTATCTCGGAAAATTTTATGTATGTCACGTTATCTTATGTGCTTTACTACATCTTAGTTATATCGTGTCGCTTCACGATCACAACGGTCAATACACTTCACGATGTACTTTCATCAGAAATTTACCAGCACCTTGACGTAATTTTAGGTAAAGAAATATATACTATCAGGGAATAAATCAATTATAAAATAACTTAAAAAAACGACGCACGATAAAACTTGAGAACACAAGAGAATTTATTCTCTTTTTCAATACAAAAGTTCGTTCGAAAACTTCGTTAAGAAATGTTTAAGTTATTATTCCTTAAAAAAATTAAATGCCAAGTAAATATAAAAATTTGCAATACGATGACTATTTTAATTGACTTGGCAACATCCAGCGCCATAGTTATTTGGCGTATATACTAAAAGAAAATTAAAAATGAACTAAATTTTGAATCTAATTTAAGATTAATAGTGAATAATACCTTCCCCCTCCCTTTTTTTCCTTATTTCTCTCGCTTTTTTAGCAAAAACTCACACAGATTTGCACTGACCGATACGATCTCGCAATGCTCATTCTTGTGGAATGCCTTTTGTTCCGACAAAATAAATATTCGTAAAACTAAATTCGACGCGTCACTAAATACTCAAGGCATCACTATTTAAATTCATATTCAAATAAAATCTCTTCTAGACGACTCTGGAAACGATTATATTCTGTTTTATATCGAATCGAATGCATAATATTTCTATCCGCCGAACTACGTTCTAAAATGGATTAATACAACTATCGAAGAAACCAGAAACCTCGAACACTGTATAAATACGAGGTGTATCTATGAACATTCATGTCAGTTTATCAGTGTTACTTCTATCTAAGCATCAAAGTAATACTTACCTACTGTCTAACAAAAAGTTAATTTTCAGTTATCTCTAAGAAGTTATCTACCAGTTCTCTATCAAAGATTATCTGTCAGATACCTATCATCCATAATAAATGTAATGGCTTTAATAAAAATATTATTGCGTGATCTGCTCAACCAGATATCCAAACTTATAATTTGTTCTCATCTAATACATTCCATTGTGTGGTTAATACTATCGTATTGCCATTTATTAACATAAACTATTCGATCAAGGTCCGAATAATAATTTTCTTTAATATAAGTTCCGAGAGCTTGGAAAACCCGATGTTTTTATCTATTAAAATTACATTATACCCCCGCTGAATATTGTGGTTTCATCAGTAAAAAAAATAACCATTCCATGTATCTCACTTCTGCGTTTCGAAAACTTATAATCATATAACAGTTTATAGCAACTGGTTATCCGTTGCTGTAAATTTTTTTTTTTTAATTTATTGCCATTTATCCTTTATACCCAATTCTAGCTAAATTGCTAAATTACAAATCAACCCCCATTTAATTTTGCTAATTAAATGGCAGTTGCAAAATTATTCATTTCGATTAATTAATAACATGTTATGTGCAAACTACTGATGGGAATAAGTCCACACCCACCAATATATCTATCAGTCCGGCACAATGTTATACTGACTTACTGCATTAATGAGACTAAAGTGAATGTGTTAGTGTGAAGTATAATGATTTAGTGACGTATTACTTTTTAACTAGCAAAAGGCTGATGACAATAGATTTATGTGTATATGTATGTCGCACAGTGGCCGAGTTTCCTGGAAGTCCATCAAACTCAATAGAGTATAAAAAAAATCTTTCATCGCGTTGGGTCATTTCCAAAATTTAAAAAAATATGTTTTAAACATCCTTCCAATTGGTTTTAGAATACTCAACGTAAATTGAGTGACATATTTCAAACATTTAATATATAATATGGCAATTAAGAATCAAGGAAGTTTACTATTTTTATTGTGTTTCAAAATAATAAAATTTCTTCAACAGTCCTTTGTTCGGCTTCTATATCGGTTTCGGATATTTTCACGTCGTGTTTATATATTCACTGCATTTTTATGTTAATGCAGATTTAACGAAATGCTAGCTAGCTAAATTTGGGACTCGCCAGAAATTCGAATCATAATTATATATTTCCTGTTTAAACCTCTAGCTACAGTGTAAAAAACTAAGCGGGATTATATCATAACTAAGAGCAATAACTAACTCACTAAATATTAACCCTGACTTGAGAAATAATAAAATAATTTTTTTTGAGTGCACCTTATAATTTCAAGAAAATTTAAAATCTTGCTAATCATCACTTCGGAAAATGTTTCTCATCATATTTATATTTATTAAGTATCCGTAAATATTAAGTAACTTTAACTTAAGTTTTATTACGTACGTTTAACTTTAAATCCTGATAAGTTTTAAATAATATGGGAGCAGCGAGATGTGAAATGTTTCGTAATAGATAAAATGTATACGGATTTGTGAGTATTAATTTAAAGAACACAATAATTTATGATAACATCTCATATATTATTAAGTAGGTGAAAAACTGAAACATCATTACAAAAATCGGGAATATTATATACTTCTGATATATAAAGATGTACAAACCTGTAAGGTTACTTTTTCGACCGTCTCTTAAAAACATGTATTATTCTAATGAATATGGTGTCATGGCACATTTTAATTTGAATAATATTTATAATATACTTAACGACATTACTTTTTTTGTCCTCATACATGATAATATGCGAGTTAGACAATGAAATTTCATCAGCGGGCGTATATTTGCTTACGGGTTTTAATAAGGTGCTTATCAGCTCGTCGATACAAAATTCGTTACTACTAAATATTCTAATGCATAAAAGTCATTAAGTACCTTTTCATAATATAATTAGATAAAACTGAGAGAACATGTTAATGTATGCTAATATATTTAAATGCCATACGTATCGAGTTGAAGAGAACGTACAGCTGCTGAAATTAAGTAAAGATTGTGTCTCAAGAAGCCTTGATTTCTTGTGAATATTCATTAAATAATTATTCGTCTTTTCCAAACAAATTAATGTTATTACATTAAAGTAAAAGAAAAGTTATCCAGAGTTAATAGGTGGTAATGAAAGCATCTTCTGTCGCAAAATTCTATCAGATTATTGTATTTTGCTTACAATTTAAAATTAGAAAATTTACCAAAACGTAACATTGTTTAATAGACGAAAAATATAAATGCAAATGTTTATATTCCTATTATCGTCATTAAATAAATAAGTCAAGAATAATACGTCATCGCATTAGTTTTCAACTTTTTTCTCAAAATAAAATGAGGGCAGCTAAATTTGTCAAGTCCTTGCCCTTCTTCAGATGACTAAACAAAAAAAATTCAGAACCATAAACAATTACTTCACAAAATGACTAGAGTGATTGCGATGAATAGCATCTTTCTCATTTTGATGGACTTGTTTCGACACAAAAATCTTTAAATACACGCAAGTAGCTCGTCATGCGAGCTAGATATATTTCATGCCGCAAATAAAATGCTCTCATAAATTTAAATAATTTTATTTTGAAAGATTGTTTAGAACATTGTTAACTTAATATGTATAAAAACAATTATTCTGAGAACAAAATGACTGTCGCAACACAAATAACAAGGAAACTAACCAAAAATAAGTGTAGCGAGTTAAAAGAAATGTTCAGCCACGGAATCATAGCAATGGAGATGGGAAATTTGATTTTTTGCGGAAAATTTTTGGAAGTAATATCGAGTTTAATTTACAAATTGAATTTATGTTGAATTAATTACAATATTCGACGTGGAAATTATTTTTACAATAAAATTTCATCAATACTGCTACAGATAAGCTTATTATCCAAAAATATGTTGTAAAAAATTGTTTACATATTAGTCATTTGGAAAATTTGGGTGTATTTAATCGTATCATTTACTTGAAACGGAAAAAAAATATTTTTTACAATTTCAAAACAGTTAAAATGATTATAAAAATATGTATAAAATGTTTAATAAAAACAAATTATAATATACAAACTATTTTATTGTCACTAGCTTACATATAACAATTTCAAAACAGTTAAAATGATTATAAAAATATGTACAAAATGTATAATAAAAACAAATTATAATATACAAACTATTTTATTGTCACTAGCTTACATATAACAATTTCAAAACAGTTAAAATGATTATAAAAATATGTATAAAATGTATAATAAAAACAAATTATAATATACAAACTATTTTATTGTCACTAGCTTACATATAACAATTTCAAAATAGGAATTGCCTTGAAAAATAGCCTCACCAATTTATTTTTTCATCGTTATTTAAATCAAGGATGATTGAGGATCAGAAAATGAATCCTTTTTGAGTAATATTTTTATAGCTTGTTAAGATTGTGTAAAAATTATTTCAGATAATCTGGAAGGCCATTTTTTCTGTTTATTTTACTAAACTTTTTATTTTAACCCAATTTATATAATCAAGTCTTTAATATGTGCACCCAGATATTAGACTTAATTATTATTAATAATTTCCTTAAATCCTTCAATGAAAATAATATTTGTAGAAACTAAGTATAATTCTTATAACAATGAATAAAAATTAACATATTCTAGAGCAAAATGCAGATTGCAATTAATCATCAAAAGGTCAGTTCTAGATGCGTTTCAAATGTCAAAATTAAATTTGTACCACAGTTTAACGGCAAATATGTGGGAACAGTACAGAACGCACTCCAAGATAATATAAAATGCAGAGGCCACTTATTTCTATTTAGATGAGACAGGGTTTTTGTAAGATAAAAATATGGTCACATTTCGTGAGTCTAAAATATATGAAACACGCAAATTTTGAAGGTGTTCCACTTTTTTTAGATAACCTTTATTTTGAAAATATATGGTCTTTCAGAGGGTATAATAGAGGTAGGATAGAAAAAACTTGTGAAAAAAGAATATTGAGTTTATTACTAATTCTAATAAAAGTATTAAATGTATGTCTAAAAAATATAACCACATGTGGAATAAAACTCCGACGAATCTAGCAAACAGGCAACATTTCTATTAATCTCATGTTAAGTTGATTACAACCACTCAACGTTCCACCTTTGATTTCAATGTAAATATTGGATACTTAGCTGCCTAAATAATAAACAGATGAAACCTTCACTTTAAAAATAAATTCGCCCGTTTCGGCTCCGAGTGCACAAATAAGGCAGACGAATAAAGGCAACATGTTATTCGTACATGAACTAAAATATTTCAATGTATTTCATTTTAACTATCATATTGTCCTTTACGAAAATTAAAAAATTGTGAAACCTAGCGCAGTGCACAAACTATTGTTCTCGGGTATCCAATCACTTTCGATTTCTTAATTATCTAAAACACATCGCGTTTAGGCAATGTAACACAAAATTTATATTATGAAATTGTCTAATATCAGAAGCTTTATGACACTGTTTAGTCATTCTAAATTTATTTTGGTCCAAAACCAAACAAAAATTTGCACACAAATCATATATATATATATATATATATATAATATTCGTAACAAAATAGTTACCCCATTTTAAAATTTTACGTTTGACAGATAATGTAAATTTGTATAATCATAATCAGCAAAAAGATGTTACTCAGATTAACATCATTAAATAGGAAAAAAGGATAATTTTTTTCTGTCAAATACTGGTTTAGGATAATAAACACAAAAATTACAATATTGATACGCTCTGTGACGTTATCGTTTGTCATCTCGAGCGCATCATTTCCGCACTTCCGGAAATTTGTTAACGAGGCGTACGAAATGCATTTAATATATTATTTATAAAATGTTATGGTAGTTCGATTCAAGATTTAGTGCCCAAGAGATTACAAGTTTGACCAGATACGGAAGCTTTCTCGCATGCCCTTTAATCATCTAAACAAAATGCCCAAGACTGTGATCAGAGAAGAGAATTAATAAAATCCGACAAGTCGGCAACTCCAAGTTGTCACGATGTTTCATCATCAGCGGATAATTAAAATGAATGACTTAAATTAGAAGTAAATGGTATAGTATTAAAAGAGTACACATTTTGAAAAACTTTTTAGTATCTATGTGCCTACACATTTATTTACAATGCCCTGTTTGTAAATATTTTGTAAGCTATTGAGCGAAAAAAAGGTGACATATGCCATACAAAAATCTGTCACAATTACATATTGCCCTTATGGTTGCAGATAATTTGGCGTATTTTTAGTTAAACTAAATAAAAAATTAAACAAAAAAATAGCTTAACATTTCTACATCATTGGAAATGTTGAAGAGCTAACTGTAAAAGTAGAGAGATTACGAAGCAAAATGGTACCAGTGAGTGTTAAATATTACTGAAAAGTTAGTGACGTGAATAATACTTATTAAATAAAAAGTATTCATGAAAATTTTCTGGTTTTTTTCATTTCATTTCGAAAAATGTGTTCAGAATCGTCAAGAATGCAAAATTTCGTTTCAGACGTTTATTAGAAATTTGGTGGGTATTTATTCTACCTTTTTCATACATGCTTGAATATAGGTATAAACTTTTTGTTAGATCTTATTTTCGGATGGATTTTTAAAACAATTTTTTTTAAAGTTTCCGAATATGTAAAAAATAATGTTATTAGGTTTCACCTACTTGAAAAAAATTAATTAAAAATTGAAACAATTAGCAATTTCAGAAAATAAAATCTTACAAGGACCAGGGAAATTAATGTCTTGTCTAGCAACATATTTTTATTTTAAGGTATTCCATACATTATCCACATATATCTTTTTACTACGGATCGGGCGTAAATAATGACATGATTTTAAAAATTTTAAATGTACAAACTAAGTAAATGAATTCCAAAAATTTTCCAACAAGTTTTCGCCTAAAAATAAATGTTTTGTAATATTATTTCTGACAACTATCGTATAAAAGCTATCAGATCAGAGACAAGCATTCCGCAACTTCGTCTTTGGTCACATACACTTTGACCCAAGATATGTTTTTATTCAATTTAAAAACAGTGGTGATGGAATACAATTAATTTATATACTCTACGTTATTTATAACTGACAAACCATTTTACCTTAACATCAATATTATCAAGATAGATATGATTAACAAAACAATATTTTTTCGGTAAAAGTCACGAAATTATATTACATGTGTCATTTACTAAAACAGCCTTCAAAATCGTTTTTTTTAACGAAAAACATTTCAAAATACAATTGCGTTTGAACATCCGGCATGTATAGACGCCGGTTTGAAATAAAATTGTATATATTTTTAAATAAGTTTTCAGTTTAGTCAAAAAATTACATTTAAATACGATTCGAAGTATTCCATATTTAACTTATGTTAAATTTAAGTACACAATTTATACCGCTTAGGAGCAAACAGAGGAATGGATTAATAGAATGGTAACATCGATTAAATTAAATATTACTTACCTTCATGGGATAAATTAAAAAAATAGTTTCAGATTATATTTAAATAAACTTTCACTAAGGAAAAATGTTACTGCGATAATAGTAACTCGATGAACATAGATTAAGGCGTTTAATTTTCATTTGTTTACACGCAAAGTGTTAAAATATTTAAACAATTAATGAAACTGCAAATGTACTTCTTGAACCGTATTGACTTTTCCAGTATGTGACATATTAATAAAAATAAAACTTATATATGTAATATGTGGATAAAGAATATTTCACTTACATACTTAAGGCTTTTTAAGCTTATTCAGTTTACTTTATAAATGGGCTCGTTAAAGTATATAGTTAATAGTGAAGAAATATAAAGGAGACAGAGAGATATCTCGAGTCGATAACATAACCGTAGCGTAAAGACGAATGCGCTGAATTAAATGGCAATCGTATTTACATATTAACAAATTATAACGCATAAATTATAAAATAACATTAAACATTTCTTTACAGATGTTGACTCACAATTTCCTTTGCAATTAAACCAACTAAGTAATGCCTGCCATTAAATAGAATTGCTGCGCTCGTCCTAAACCAACAGAACCTTGAAATATATAATAAAATACTTCAAAATAGATAAAATTAACAAAAAATTAGACTTCACAATTGTGTTTTGAGAGACCCAGGGAAAACAATATGGTTCGTTCCAGTTACAACAATTATACAATACATAAGCAAAATCTAGATTAGCTCTCATTTCTTGATTTAAATATTTTCCTTAATTTAGCTGTTATCTGCTAATTTTCACACGATTTGTTTTCACATTAATAAAGTAAACTATTATGATTAATTAAGTTTTTTCGTACACACCGAAAGCCAAGTGGGCGGATGACATCCGGGTAATGTCTGATTACCACAGAAGTTGTGGGACTACCAATCGAAGAAGAAGTAGAAATTTAGGCCACTATTTTAAAGAAAATACTTGCTATGAAGTAAGGATGATATTTTTTGGTCATTTTCCTTATAGTGTTGGTTAAAGCACAGTCAGCATATTAGAAAATGATATCGTATTACAGTCAGAATTTTTAAAAGAAGTAATTTTACTCTAAATTAGTTACGAATGTGAAAATTGATCTTCGAGTCAGACTTGCACCTGGTCCGTTTTTTAAATAATTTAATTTTTTTTACTGGATTAGCTCCCCGCGACAGACCAAAATAAAAAAATCAGTAAATTTTACTAAACCTTCTTATCAAGTTATAAAGTTTTCTAAAAAATTCTATTTAGGAACTTTGATTTAGGCTAAAATTACTTATATTAGGAAAGTTACATGTGAAAAAAATTTATTTAACTAAAATCCACACCGATCTATAAGTAAATCTAGGCAAGGCTAAGTTTCAACACCCCGAGAACATTTCTCGAATAAAATGATTCCGCTCATTGATTAGTAACAAGAATTAGTTCGCACATTCTTATGATTTATATTTTGTTATAGAGGTATTCAAAGGGTTTCCGGTGAAAATGCAGTAAACTCGTCATCGTTTAGAAAGTGGGTAAATATCAATTATAATAGTTTTTAATCTCAGGTTGAGAAAGTACATAACTAATCATTCTCAATTTTTTATCTAACGTTTCGATAAATTTATTTAGTTATATTAGGAAAATTTATTGCTACATTGCTACAGGAAGATTGCACCTTACTTATTTGATCAAAGAATATTTATTGAAAACCCCGTATTTTAAAAGAACGAAGTAGACTTGCAGTGAAAATAAATAATATAGTAAAGGTATGAAATATTTTAATCTTGAAATAATTTAAGTCTGAATTTGGGTAGAGAGATATGCTACAGAGTAACGAATCTCGACAATGATACATATAATGGACTTTAAAAGAAATTACATTCGGGTAACGTATGTTGTAAAACGTAAGTGCGTCTATTCGGACAATAGATTATATTATAGTGAATTAATTAAGATGGGTCCACATAAACTCAAATACGCACCATCATGGTTTAGTCCACGTTCCACGTAAGAGAAAGAGGAAGGGATCTTTGAAAGTGACGATTGAACGTATGGTATCTTTCCTATTATTTAATCGGGAACATTAACAATAAGATGTAGTACTTCATCCGGTAAAATATTTTTGCTTGGAACGAGAAAACAAAAGTGCATCAGACCGAAAAACCGTCTGACATTTTGCCGCTATTTAATTTTAGCTGAAACCTTTTATTTTACTTTCACGAAGCCAACATGAACTAAACTATAAAGGTGAAGAAAGTCCAACACTATTTTTACCAGCTTACTTAGGATTATTTCGCAAAATTTTCAAATCCTTTTTGAAATACTAAAGTACATAAAACCGTCAAATTAGGTAAATAATAAAAGAAAGTATTCGTCTGACTCCACAGACTACATAGACAAGCACGCAACATATACTTTATACGAGTACATAAGAGGACGTATATTGCGTACACACGTATTGTAGGCCGAGAGAATTAATGAAGAAGTTGATGCTGTGAAATAATATGCGTGAAATAGACTACCAGAATCTATTGAAACCGCACCGAAAACTTATGAAACTCCCTCGGGCATGAGATAACACCAAACAAGTTAATGAAGGATTGTGACTATGTGCGCGTTTCTTGTAAATATTTCTATATAACATCTGGCATGTTTGTGGAATATTTCAAATAGTTTGGATCTGACCGTTTACTTTGTCATAGGCGGTGATATAATTTTGTTTACTATTACCTCAACATATGTTCATTGAATCATTAAGTTATAAATGTGAACTATTTACCAGTGGTGATACGTAATACAAAAAAGTTGCAATATAAAAGAAAAACTTCGTATTGCACTCTCTATATGACGCGAAACCTAGCTGGGAATGTGTAATAAATTAGGTAAACCACTAATAAATACGTCATCGTCATTATTTCTATTTCCCCCCCAAGTCACGAAATTATTTTTCTCTTGCAGTATGACACCATGAGTTTACGTCTCTTCCAGATGATTGTTAAGGTGAACCTAACAAAAGATTTGTTTCAATTAGACCTTTTATTTTTTTGTTTTATTTTAATGTAGGTCATCGCGTTTCTTTAATTTTAATGTAGGTCATCGCATTGAATGAACGTGTTGAACGAATTTATCAACAACTAAAATCTGATCACAAATATTTCTACACCATAATCAAAATTGATGTGTTCAGAGCAAGAAAATTGTATGACGAATTATTTACTATCTTTTTGATTTAGCGTCACACTATGACGATATTAAATTAGTCTTAATTATGTAGCGAATAAGAAATCGTCTGATATTTATTAGAGCAAAATCGTTAACATTTTTGGAACGAAGTTCTTTATGGCGCATTTTACGCTCGGCGAATGAGAACAAAGTGTATGATTTTGAACGCTACTTTTGCTACAGTTTAAAACGACAATTTTGCAGCAGTACAAGCCCAAGCGCATGTCAATGTTTTTTTTCTGCCGACTTTCTATTGTAAACCAGTCATCTGCAATACCATTTTCAATTCTATACGTATTTATTTGCATTATAAATTAAAAATTATTACTTGATCATATGTTAATACCTAAAATTGATAAATTATAATAAATTTTCCACATTTTCATTTATTATCATTATTACAATATCCTTTATTAAATACTAATAATTAATCAATTACAATAAATTTTCAGCATATTCATTTATTTTCATTACTAATTAAACTTGATTTAGATTTTTTTAGTAAATTTAGCAATTTATTACATTCATTTAAATTTTTGAAATTATTAAATTTCATTTTAAAATAAATATTAATTTTATTTTAACTTGTTAAAAAATAAAATAAAAAGTTTTTGGAATAATAAAAATTAATTTTAAATTTAATTTTAGATAAGAGCTTAAATTGTTTACTACCCTACATGAGAAAATGGTAAAGTTGGAACGCTATAATTTAGAAACGGTCTAGCAGGTGATTGGCTTACTTATATATATATATATATATATATATATATATATATGTATGTATGTATGTATGTATGTATGTATGTATGTATGTATGTATATATATGTATGAATGTATGTATATATATATATATATATATATATATATATATATATGTCGACGCCCTGGAACCAACGCAATAAAAGCGCATTATATAAAGCACACTATTTGCACACAACAATTGTTTACCAAATATTATACCTGCTCTAACAAAGAACCGGAAACGGGGATGATCGTTTTTATATGCCTGGCACTGCACAAAGATTTGTTTGTTATGATTTTGACCTTCACTAATTTTGGGAGCTCGACACGATCACATGTGGCCAACGGATTCGTTTACCCGTCTCCGCCATTGTCAATTATACTTAATTTAGAAATGCGTGCTAAATACTTTTTCCAAACTGTTTAACTTGTGTTATAATTAGCACCTTGTATCTCGTAGTGTTATAATTTAAGTTTAATAATTAAAGACTATATCGTAGCATTCGTGCGTGTTTCTCTGCCCACAAATATGAGCCAAAACATGGTACCCATCTGATATCGTACGTGAACCCGTCGACGCTCCGACACACACACACACACACATATATATATATATGTGTGTACTGACATTTCAATGCTCTTACAGTAGATAGAATACGAATAAGTATTTGAAAGGTTAAAAAATTGTCTCCGACGTCGCCAATTCGACGTTGACAATGTTTTGAAACCGCTGCTGAAATCGCGAAGGGCAGGTTAATAAAAAGTTTCAAAACTAAAATCCACCAGCACCCAGTTTTCTCATTTCCTTGTCGAATACAAAAGTGTAAGCAACACACATATCTATTGTAACGTTGGAATATAAAATCTTTACAACCACTCTTATTTTAGTTCCCTGTTTTTCTTTTACTATCGTTAAAGTCTCACATGTGAGTGGAGGCCACAATATCTGTAAAGTATATTTCTGTGTATAATTTAGTTTAATTCGCATTCCTGCTATCAATTTGTAAGTCAGTTATGTTTTCTATGTGCTAATATATTTAAGATTTCGTAATATTTAACAATATCAGTCTGTGATTCATCGGGATAAAAGGAAGTACTTTGATTTGAGTTTTGTTTCAAGGAGATTTTTTAGTCTGATACCTTCTGAAACTAATTTGTTCTGCATGCTGCGTTCTCTTCCATTTTTTCATATGTTTAATATATATTTTTCTATTAGTAAATACATGATTACTTTAAGAATACCAAATTATGAATACACACACACACACACGTATGTAGACGGATGTGTGTGTGTATCATAAATTTAATTCTGGTCAATATGCAAATATATCTATATGTATAAATATGTATATATATATATATATATATATATATATATATATATATATATATAAGAAACTACGGTGATTATTTCTTGGCGAATTTACGATTATATCGAATTATAAATTGAAATATAAACTTAAGAAATATATTGAAGAAAAATGTAATCTCGCTTCATAAAATATTAAACAAACGGTTTTATATAGGTATTTTTTCAAGTTCACTAACTTCTTTATACGTAAATAATTTTGAGTTGTCATTAGATTCTCAATCAGTGTGTCATCCATGACATTTTTTCCAGAAGAATTTTTATCGCGCATGTTTTAATTATTAACGATGATATTGAAGGTTTATGAAGGTGAAATAATAAAATGACAGTGAATATTTTAATTCTATTCTAACAAAATTCAATCCTATTCAAATAAGTTACCCGAATTATTTGCCATAATAAATTTGAGCGTTAAACACATTGTTTTCGGCAACTCTATTTCCGGCACGGAGAGTACGTTCAGTTCTCCTAATTCATTGTATTTTTTTCTAATCATGGAGCGATATGTGAATGTTATGGAGTATCAAGCTTTAACCATCGCAATGTTATATATTCAATAGCATTTGCCGGTGTAATTTCTATCGCAAAATTTAATCAGTTATTTATAGGATGGTTGTATGGTTTCAGGCCTTCGTTTTAAACGCTCATAGAAACTTGTTTATTTCGGTATTATTTTCGTCTATTTTTGTCGAATTGACTAATGTATATAAAATTCAAGAGTTTATATTCTCTCAAATATTATTAATTATTTTGTTTGTCAACCAACCGTTCAATGTTAAACTCGTGATTCATTTGTTTCATTTACACGTTTTTTTGTTGGCTTTTAATGCATCCTACGCTTTATCTTCTCTGCAGAACATCAGTTTAGACCTTATTAAGAGTCGGATTCTATTCAAAGCTTAAGATCCAGTTTTTATTAATTTTTTATTTACTATTTCATCGTACGATGTTTCGCCAAAATGTTAGAAATGCATATACACGAGCATTATAACTAAAATAGATAGGGTCTTACTAATAAGGTATTTAATAATGAATGCCAATTATTTTAGTCGGAATAGAACGAGTGAAATGTGTAGTATACAGCTGACGTGTATAAAGTCTGTAACATTGCAATGAACTCTCTATGTGTGGTGAATATTGCACCTCTGTTATGTTGCAATGAACAAAAAATGTTTTTACTTTTTAACACATTACAATAAACATTACTTCTATTTTTACTGAACCGGAAGGTCACTCTATAGAGCAAATATTTTTTACATTCAATTTTCTCATTTCCAAGGTATCCGTTCATAATATATCACGAGAAACATAAAAACAATTATGTGATTTTCTGTTTTTGAATGTTTTTTTTATCCTTGCCCTATTTAATATAAATTTTAATATCACGAAGTAGAGGAAGCCAAACTTGGAACTCTTATGGTCTCGCAATGTCTGTCCATCTGTATGTTACATAAATTTTTTAGGATAGGATAACCCCCTCCCCCCCCCATTATATATGGTGGTAGTGATTTTTTCGCACATCCTATTTATACAATAGGATGTGCGAAAAAATGGAACGTTAAACAAGTCCCCCAATAATGTTGGGCGGACGTCACGTACACTCTTATACAATAAAGGGATTCATTTACGATATATTAAGGTTTAAAGTGGTCATTTTTGTTAGATTACCTGTTCCCACCCTTTACCAGCGTAACCACCATTTTTGTGTATTTTAAAAATATTCGCAATAGCAGTACACATACACAATTAAAAGAAAAATTATTAAAACTGAGTAAACTATACTGGTTCACAAGGAATTGTCAACTTACAAGGTGTAATTATGGCAATGAAATGTTCACAGAAACTCTTAATATGTGGAGTAAATCGAAATCAAAATTAATTTCTTATTTTATAATGCATAATTATCATTTCATTCAGAGATATACTGAGCAGTACAGTTGAAATTTACATTGTGAAAAGTTATACCATTTAAATATATATTATGTTTTTACTTCTTTTTATTAGTAAATATATTTACATTCAGAAAAATTTGTACTTTTAAATAATTTAATGGAAGTAATATCTACCTTTGAATGTACACAAGTGCCTAAATATGAGCGAAACTTTCGTAATGTGAGATCTACTCTTACTTGGCAGGTTTTTGAAAATATGAGCTGCGTCAGGTTGCTTATTCAAATATCTCTAGATAGCCTCTTGTTTAGAACGTTCAATGCAACCGGATATTTTTGTAATAATATCGTTATGTATAATTTTTTTACTATTTAAAATAAATGCCCAAAGCTTGCCGTAAATCAATGAAAACGCGTCGCAATAATAATGAATGCATTTTGTGATAGACTACTACATTCCAATTTGTTTAACATAAACGAATCGAGTATGGCTCAACGAGGCAAATTATTTAAGTGCACATCGTATGTCTAGAGAATTATTTACAATTATTATTGCAAATAATAACCTAGTACAGTTTTATAGGCACACATAATTTGTTGTGATTTAAAAAAAACGGTAAAATTTGGCTTTCACAGCTATACTTTCCGGCATATTTTTAGTAAACTTTTAGTAACATTATTTTTAAATAATTTTGATTTCAGCAACTTCGAAAAAAAAGACGGGCTGGGGTTAAACACTATTTTCATACACATGAAATAGAACAATGCCTTTAGTCAATAACTCATTATCACTTGTACATTATCTCGTATAAAATTGTAAAAAGATGCCTTGAAATTCTTATCACTTACCTCATCAGTGTCTCTCATGATGAATGAAGATAAATAATTATCTATTACATCACATCTTCACTCTAAAATTGCTTTATGCATATATTTGATTGCTATCTATTGAAATATTCACACATTAATACGTTCTCTTACTGTCGTAAATTTAAATTATTTCGATCAAATAATATTTAAGAAAAAGAGCACAGACCTGATAGGTGGAAAAACATGGAATTATTTATGAGAGTTTTATTTTTCTGTTTTTGGTTCGGAGTCTTAAAAATTTTAAGCAGAAAACAGGGACTTAGACGAATACAAAAGCTTTATGCAAACAAATTTTATTTATTCTCATTTTGAATGTAATATTTTAAAACTATCTAATTGCCATTTTAATAACAAATCTGTACGTGCAAAGGGTTAAGGAATATATTGTGCAGTTCAGTATCGAGGAAATTTATGAAAAGTTAACAAGCGATATTTGTATCCAGATACTTACACATAAAGATTCAAATAGTTATATACAGTTTATATATTTTACATATTACTATCCATCATGTCATGTCACAAAATTTGAGCTCCACAAGTTACAAGTTTAAATGCGGTATGACAATTTGATCCGCTCCGAAACTAAATATTTCGCCCCGAAGGCGAGCCATAAAGTATAACAAGAGAGATCCCAAACTTGTAACCAGCATTTTAAAAATGTCGAACATGTCTCGAGTATGAGGTACAATGTTATTTTACTCTCGGTTTTTATAAGTCCTTATACGATATAAAGGGGTATTTAAACATATATGTATAGGCTGTGGCACATCACTCCATCTAGTAAGAGTCATATGTAACAAACTCAAGTACGAGACATTTTTCACACATACTTACGTATAAACAGATGTTTATACGTACGTATTATGTTAATAACAATAATATTATTATTATAATAACAATAATATCTTGCGTTATTATGTTTGCAAACAATTGTAAATCTGGAAATAATGCAAAATATAAAACTATACCATCTTTTAAACTTCTATCAAACTTCATTGAATTCCAAGTTTAAACATCTGATTTGATAAAACCTTTCGTAAAATTTGACCTAGTCCGTAAATCAAAAACTGATCAGTTTTTGTCGACCAAAATAAATACTTTGAATCTAGCGTTAGTATTATAAATAATAAAGGCACTTATATGGCAATGGGTGAATTCAGCCATGGCTACTTCTTAAGAAATAATTTAAAAGAACGTAATGATCGTCACACGTCAAAATAATAATTTTAATTTCGTGACGTGCACTTTACCCACTTAGACTAAATTTAATTTTTTTTAAACATTACTTCATATAACCTCATTTAACTGCACTAGTGGTTCAATACAAATACGACATAATATGTAAATATTCAAACTTTATCTCAAAATAGTATCTAAGTATATGCAAAATCTTCGTAATGTAAGTTCTGTTTGCACTTCGATACTGCTTTGAGATATCATTTGCTAGGCCTTCCAAAATGAAACTAAAGACCCGTTTTGCCCTTTCTTCCTTGAAAGTGAGGGAAAATATGCCTCCCTCCTTGTCTAATTGTTGAACTTTAGCACGATGGATAGTCTGGAAAATATTTACTTAATCTAACGTTGGATTTTGACTTTCAAATGAAATTATTTCGTTTAATTTCCATCAATAGTTTCAATAGATATAGACAACAATACTACATGACTTTGCAGGTTGCGAGACGCACGCATCTGGTTATTAGTTTAAGAGTAAGTAACTAAATTTAAGTAACACTTAAAATCATGCGCCGTGATATAATAATGTATTTGGAAAAAAATGTTTCAGAAAATGCTACAAAATATTGTACATATATTAGGAATATAATAATATAACATTGTTTGCCAATCGTATATTCAAAATTTGTTATCACAATCCTCGACATGACTGGTAAATATAAGTTTTAGTTTTTTTGACGTTGGAATCTAATAAATGAAACATTTTTTCGCTGCGGGAGTAATGTTTCGCTGATTGTTACTTAGTTCCAAATATTTAAACAGAACTCTATTGATACATTTTGCACATGTAGAAAATATTGTTACCGATCTTATAAATATCTGATTCTTTCTTGTTCATATTTCGTAATTGTAATGAAAAATGTAATGAAATGAAAATGTATGAAATGTAATGTAAGAGAAAAACAATTTTAGACTTTGGGAATGAAACGGAAATAAAGAGATGACATGCATATCATTTGCCATTCTAATATATTACAAATTTTCCGATATGCATAGATTACCGTCTTATGAAGTATGCACTATAAGTTATTTTTCTCTTATACCATGATTTCAATCTTATTATGTTAGACAATAATATTAACAAATGTTATATTTTAAATTTACTTTCAGATGGTTCAATAAACGATAAGATAAAAAAACGATAGAAAATATCTCACCATCAACTTCCCGGTTAATTAATATAATAGGTGTGTACCCAATTTATCATCCTGTTTTGAATTCATCTAATGTGCATATTGCACGCTTATCTGTACGTTCTGAGGAATTAGCTGAATATTTTCTTTTATCATTTACCTAATTACACTTTTGAGTTACATGCATTTCTTGTTAGGTAATTTAAAAAAGTTTAACTGGTAATACTTAATATCTATAAACTCCTACAGCTTAATCGGGGACCTAAATACGATATCATCAAAGTGGAGTAAAGAAACATTTATTAATGAAAGATTTTGATTAGTCAAGGTTTATTCGTATTTCCTTATAAAAGACATTTTTTTAAACATTTGTTTTTGAACACAAAATTTATGATAGTTTTTTAGAAAATTAGTAATTAAATATATAAATAAGCAAAATGTTCAATGTGCCTTTCCAATCATGTCTTTGCATGTGCTTTTTACACATATTATTTGGAAATAGCTTTAATTTGGAATACATCGGCAAGCTTTCCAAACTCTAAAAAACTGCCTTCATAGAATTATCTGTGTATTTGCTTGGCACACATATCTCTTCCATTTGATCTAAGAATACTTATACTCAATAAACATTCTTTGATCAAAGGGAACCCACTATTGCAAAACCTGTATTGAAGTATCAGTGAAAATTAAAAATATAATAAAGGCATAAAATCTTTTAATTAGGAAGTCATTTAGGTACGAATTCAGGTAGAGAGAAACGCTATAGAGTAAGTAAATATAAAGCTAACAGCTTGTAAATCAAAACATTTGGCAAGTAGAAATGTTTGGAGAATTGTGAATGTCGTGTATTTAAAAAAATATTGACTGCAACTGATGAACTATAATGTGAAATTTATAAAAAAAATGTATAAAAAATATATTTTATTTCTCTTGCTGAGTTAGAGTTTTCAGTTGTACGCACCAAAATTTTATTTGGGCTAACAATAATATTAAGTAAATTATGATATTCGTTTATTTACGGCAATCAAACCATAAGTTAACTGTGTTTCTTAGTTGTCTGATATTTGGACGACAAGCATTACAAAATAAAATTATTTTTTAACTGAACTAAGGCGAAAGGATGGTCCTCGTTTTTATCACATTATAATTTATCTTACAAAACATTTTAATGCCTATATGCTTCTCGGTATTAATTTTAATTCTGATATCTAATTTAATTCGTTTTATATTGTGTTTTTGGATCGACATGGCTGTCTGAATTTGAATTTAATTGTTCTGACACCTGACAAGTGAAACTGGCAATTGGCAATTTTCTAGATATCAAATCCTTTTTTGATACTTTAACAGCGTGAACATTATTGATGATTTACTTCACACATTAGGCAAAATTTTTGTCAGAAAAAAATAATGATAATCGAAATCATAATAAAATTCTCAAAATATTTAAATTAATAAACAATTTTATTAAATTGACAATATCTCGCAAGCAATGATTTTGTATTATAATATATCATATCATTTTGTATCATTTTATTCTACAGAATAATAATTTTTAATAATATATTTCTTTCTTTGGACATTTTACTTGTAAAAACCTTGTTATCTACTGTTATTTTTATTACTTCAAGTGACTTTAGAAGTTAAATTTGGAATTTATATTTTAAAACATTTTCTGATTTGGGAAATTACTTGTTTTTTTTTAACAGTTTTGATCCTTAATTTTTAATATTATTTTGTAAATACCTAATATTCGTATATTCTTGCGAGTGGTATGTAATTTATTAAAAAAAATGGTGAAAAATGTAATATTAATAAGAAAATTAAATTAAATTTATAAACTGAATTTTAGTAAAATTATTAAATGGAAAACAACACGAACGACGTTTTCTAAGCCGGTTCTAGCTAAAGGCACTTTTTTGCAAAAAATTCAATAAAATTGTTTGGTTTAGATAAAGGATTTTATTTTTTGGAAATAGTCTCTACTTTTACGTTTCTTTATATTTCTAAATATCAAATCACATTATTACAATGCTAATATTTTTACGACTTTTGAATTTTTTCAATGAAAAATTATAAATCAAAACTATTTTTTAAATCATTAGAATTTAAAGTATTTTAAATACGAATTCCTAAATAATCGGTTACAAAGATGTGGAATAACAGAATAAAATTCGTATGGAAAGAATATTAAAAGAAAATTAAATGATTTAGTCATTTGCATTTAGAGCATAGACGGAGGAAAATTTAAAACAAAATGTGCATACGAAAAATAAGGATTTAGTGCATTTAATATTTATTCTAACCAGATTAAGACAAATAGGAAACAGATTTTGAAGGGATGGGAACTAATAAAAACCAGCATCTGGATATCTGCAAATAATGCAAAGAAAAAATCTCGAAAGAAACCAAACTATCTATTATTTTCGTATACCAAAATATGGTGAAAAACAACAGTAGATTTTTCCAAGGTTGATTTAAAAAGTTTTGATAGTTTTTCATTTTGTCCTTAATGTTACTAACTGTTGATGAAAAAAATGGGTTGGTTGCCTTAAAGTGAAAGCATTGAAATTTATATACACTTTTAAAAACCATATATCATACAAAACAAGTTATTAAACATATTTTCAAGAAGTTTTCTTATTCGCTAACAAATAAGGAAAACTATGTAGTGTAGAAAGAAACTTGAAAAAAAATATCCGGATAATTTATTATAAAAAATATAAGTACGATTATTCGTATCGTGGCTATCCAAAAGAGATAAGCGATAGTGATGTAAGAATAGCAATGCAGATCGGACCGAATAATTCACTTATGGTCTGACAAATGTAAGAGAAGCCACGATAAATGTGTTACGAGCGTACAATATTTTTTGGAGAAGGCCTCAGAAAAAATAAATCATGAGAAGGATCTCATCGTAGGAGAGAAAAGCACGTTTCAAAACACTACTAACTACCAAACACACACGATGTGAATAATTTTTTACGCTTCTTGTGTTCACTGTACTGTACGTTAGTCGCAAAAAAACAAAAAAAAATCTATTGATTTCAATACCATTTCTGTGACATATTAAAAATCAAAAGATTACGAAACGATAACAGACGGTTGGCAGCAGCTCCGTGGTGTCAATTGAACATAAAAAAAAAGAAAATAATTACTCAAGTAATGATGTGCATATTATAAGTAAATTTTTAAATGGTAACGAATTGATATTAGATGAACAGTGTATATTTCTCAGCTAAAGTCATGAAGGCACGACTTAGTAATAACCTAATATTCAAAGATGAAACATCCAGTTTTTTAATTACCTGGAACTAAAACATAGAAGCTGACTTTGATTAAGTAGTTTATTATATATCAACAGAATGTGAAAGTATTAATCACATAAGGATATACGTCATACAGGTATGAGTACGGCTCATTACCAAAAAAATGACCCTTACTATCTTATATAACCATATGAGAAGTTTTGATACATAAGAGAGTGGGAATGTGGTATATTGACTATTATTCCTAAATTATTTTTACACTTTATTTTATATAAATATGTTATGTTTACATATCAAATAACTATGTCGCAGTAAGTTGTCCAGTCTGTTAAAATATCATCTATTTGCAAATATAATATATGTGTCAACTTATTCACTTTTGGATCTTGGGTATCTACATTATAAAAGAATTTCTACTAATGGATAATTGTAAATATTAAAGAATATGCATAAAATGTTCATATTTTTCATATATATTGCACGAGGTGAAGTTTATAATACTTAAATATTTTACTTTATAGTTTACGATGAGTGTGCTGGGTTTTAGAAAAAATGGTGATTTGAACTGCTAGCCCTCTTTTCTAATAGTAATTTTAAACTTATATACAAAACACATATCTGCAAGTATCTTCTGCATTTACTGCATCCTAAAAATAAAAATGCAATAACGGCATAATTTATATATGTGCACGACAGCTGGGCTATCTTATGTTTATAAAGAACCAGCGTAAACTTATAAATTTCTGAAATTCATCTTTGTGGATTATATTTTATTTTGTCACCAAAATAAGGGTACATTCCAGACTAAGTCGTAAAATTATGTGGAAAATCTTATTTTTTCCCTGAGTTATATGTTTATTTACTTAAGGTTGGAATATTTTTGTATTAAACAAATTAAATTTTTTCGACACTAGTTGTATTTTCAGTAGTAAATTTTATATATTCTTAAGAAAACTTGCACACAGCGAATGGTAAATTATATGCAGTGTACAAAAGATAAAAAAAATAAGTAAGCATAAAATATTGCGTAAAGAGATATTGTAAACAAAAACAAGTACCGATATAAAAAAACAAATCCAAAAGATCCAAAAACTGAATAATTAAAAATAATCACGTGAAGATGAACTAGAACTACAAATACGAAGTGATATAACCCCATAGGTCCAAAAATTTACTCATGGCAACGCTTCAAATTTGCTCCTCACATTTTTCCTTAAGTTCACAATGAACTTATCATTAAATATTACACACTTAACGTATACAAAAAAGGGAACTTGAATTAATAGGTGAAAATGAAAATTTAGAATGTTTTCAAAAATATTAAGTTATATCTTCTATTTTACGTAAACTATCAAAAATCATCAACTACACCAACTTAAGAATATTTTACTACCTTTGAGTCTGCAATGCATGGCACTTATTTTTTTTTAGTAAATCATTTTTTTAAATTAATAATCGCGTGTCTCATTTTTTCATACCATGTATATATGATTTCTAGTCACGTCAAAAAAAAATGTTTTAAAATCTTAAGGCAACTTCCCATCAGCGATTAAAACCAAAATCGTTCACCTTAATAGCTTTACGCACATCAGTTCTACATTTCAGGAAGGTATTTTATCCAACCTGATAAAAATATAGCGCTAGGTGATGGATAGCTTTATATGTCCTGCTGCATTTATTTCCTGATGCTCTCCGATGGAGGTACTCTGGACAAACTGGCCAGAATAACATGATCAATTAATCGTCAGTGCATCTTCGTTATCTGCTGAGGTTCTACGTTAGTCAATGGCCGAATGTTGATCACATATTTAGCTTCTACAAGCAGCATAACTAACATGGCTTCTTTTGGCACACATTCGTATAAAATAGCTTTTAGACTTTGGTCACTATAAATGAAGAGAAATCTCCACTAGATAAAATAAAAGGTTTCCCTTGTACAGCATCTTTGACGCCCTTTTCCTTTCCTGGTCACCCTAGGTCGGATTTGTCCTTTTAGGTTTGTCCCTTGGTCTGATCGCGTTTTGGTGAGGCACCGTCGTCATTCTATGAATCTTCTTAGTGCCGTTACTGCCTAGGTGCTTAGATTTAAGGAGACGTTGAAATGAAATACTCTGGTGATTACATAAGTGAAGAATATCGCATATGTTTTGTGATAAGCACACCCGACCGTAACAGTATATTGGTCAAAGTAGAGAACACCAATATTTGAGAGATGTTCAAAAAATTATAAGAATAATATTAAATATATCATAACACGAATTAAAACGGCCCCGCTCGGGCCGTCCTTCGACGTCTGTTACGAGAAAATGGCTAAAAAGTTGAAACAAATTACTGGGTGATCGTTCTATAACAGGACGTTTTATTGCTGAAGAGTTAGTGACAGGAAGTTCTCGTAGCATTTTAAAAGACCGTTTGGGAATGAAAAGATATCCGCGCATTGGGTACCCAGAATGCCCATAGACGCACAAAAGCATACGCGACTCAATATTTTGGAGTGCTCATTGAACTTTTTTCTACATGGTGTTGATCGCTTTTTGGCTCAATTCATAATAGTATGTAAAGAAAACCTATAGGTATCCTTTCATTTAAACTTTGAAAGCTAACAGCGACCTCTGTGGAACTTATCTATGATAAGTTCCATAGAGGTCGCTGTTAGCTTTCGTATAAAACGTCAAAAGATTTTGTGAGGTTAGATTTGTTTTTGATTCAGTATTTTATTGTATAAAGCTTACCTGTCGAATTCAGATGATAAACCCGAAATAAGGGCTTTAAATGTTGTTTCTTTTATCCACAGGTGAGTAAATGTTTAGTTTATAAGATAATGTTACTAGCAAATTGTAGAAGGAACGTTTTACAAATAAATAAATCTTTCATCCACAGAAACGCAATTATATTGATCGATGAGATATCGGAAACATATGTGGATGAAGCTCAAAACTTGCAGTTTAATGATGTTTATCTAGAAGAAATAATAGAAACTGAATGTGGTCCAGAGTCTAAATCTAGTGGCTCAAACAACTCTTTGGAAAAACTGTTAGAAAAATTACTCGAAGAAAAAGAACAAAAATCAGAAACTCAAAATCTAGGCAAGATAGCGAAGAATTTTATGATAGAAAAGTTCACAAGTAAAACCACTAATGCCCACCAGTGGATTAACAATTTTAATAAAGAATGTGAGCGTTTCGAAGTCAACGAAGACAAAAAGAAAATAGAGATTTTGAAAAATTTTATGGAGTCGTCAAGTGTACATTGGTACGACTGTATGCTAATAAAATACACAGTAGAATCAGAGTGGAACAAATGGGAGAAATGCTTTTGTGAGACACTTGCAAATAAAGGTTGGTCATCCATGAGATATGCTCTAGGTTTTAAATACCAAGCAGGTCCGTTACTCGAGTACGCTCTAAAGGAAGAGAAATTACTACTGGAAGTTAGGAAGAACATTGATACTGGGACTCTTTTTGATCTCATAGCATTCGGCTTGCCTAATTTTGTTGCCGATAAAATCGACAGAGAAACTTTGCAACAAACAGAAGATTTATATAATGAAATAGAAAAACTAGAACACCTCGTTGGGAAAACTAAGTATGTAAAAAAAGGATTTACAAATTCTGACCTTAAACAAAAAAAAATTGAAGAAGGAAAACCATGCCAAATTTGTGCCAATGAAAAAAAAGGGAAACGCTATCACCCAGAGGAGAATTGCTGGTTTAAAAACAGAACTCAGAAATCAATAGTGAGAACAGTAAATAACTCCGAAATAGAAACAGAACTGAATAACAAAGATCCAAAAAACTAGAGGTGGCAACCATTAATAAAAATAAATTTACTATTGAATGACACTGTGAAAGTAACTGGAATTTATGATTCAGGTTCAAATGTGTCATTAATTAATGCTAAATTATTAAATATACGGAATGAAGAAAAAAGTACAGATAATACACAAATAGTAAATTTAAAGACTATTAATGGTGAGAAAAAAACTAAAGGTATGGTTACATTAAAAATTAAAATATATAATGTAGAACAAAACATGGATATTTTTGTCACAAATAAAGAAAATTTTCAATATGATTTCCTATATGGTTTAGATTGTATAAGAAAATTCAAGCTTATTCAAAATGAAGACTTAAAAATAAAACAAAAAGGTCAGAAAGAAGAGCTTAATATAAAAAACGATACAAATGTCCACATTCCTGATGTACTAGGAGACAAAACTGAACCAAGATTAGGAAGCCCTAGAATGGAGAATGTGAGAAACGAAATAAACTTCAATGAACATATTAAAACTGATAAATTTGAAAAGATCGTTAATCATCTAGATAAACAACAACAATTAGAGATTGACGAGCTCATAGACAAATTTAAGACTGTCTTTACTAAGGATAAATATGATGTCGGCACTGTACGAGTTTATGAAGCTCATATTGACCTGATGGTGGATAAATACTGCTGCAAACGTCCATACAGATGTATAGCTGAAGATAGAAGAGAGATAGAAAAACAAATATCAAAATTATTAGAGAAAAATTTGATTGAGGAATCATATAGCCCGTTTGCTGCCCCAGTAACTCTGGTTTATAAAAAGGAAGATGAACGAAAAACAAGACTTTGTATAGATTTCAGGGAATTGAACAAGATAATCGTCCCACAATCACAGCCATTTCCATTGATTGAAGATCTAATGACAAAAACAGTAAACTGTAAGTATTTCTCAACGTTTGATATTAATTCAGCGTTTTGGTCAATTCCATTGAAAGTACAGGATAGGTACAAAACGGCCTTTGTTACTCAGGAAGGTCATTTTCAATGGACATGCTTACCATTTGGACTAAAAACTGCTCCAGCCATTTTTCAAAGGATAATGATTAACATCATAAGAAAGAATAAGCTCTCTGATTTTGCAGTAAGTTTCATAGATGATATACTCATTTATTCAAAAACCTTTGAAGAACATATATCACATATATCACGGTTACTGGAGGCAATACAAACGGAAGGGTTTAGACTAAAACTTACCAAGTGCATATTTGCAAGTAGTTATGCCAAGTATTTAGGCCACATAATAGAAAACAATTCAGTGAGGCCCCTAAAAGATTATTTGGTAGCAGTAAAAGACTTTCCAATACCAGAAACAAGGAAAAATGTACGACAATTCCTAGGAAAAGTAAATTTTCATCACAAGTTTGTGCCACACAGTGCTATCATCTTGGACCCGTTACACAATTTGTTAAAGAAAGATGTGAAATTCGTGTGGACTGAAGAATGTCAAAAATCATTTGATAAAATGAAAACACTACTGCGTTCTGCACCAATTCTGAAAATTTATGATCCAGAATTATCAATAAACATTTATACAGACGCGAGTGCAAAAGGAACGGGCGCAGTGTTAAAACAACCTGATAAAAATGGAGACAATAAACCAATTGCTTATTTTTCAAAATAAATTAACAGATACACAAAAAAAGAAGAAGGCAATATACCTAGAATGTTTAGCAATAAAAGAAGCTATAAAATACTGGCAGCATTTGCTTATGGGAAAGGAGTTTACAGTGCATTCTGATCATAAACCACTAGAAAACTTGAATATTAAAGAAAGAACTGATGAGGAGCTCGAAGACCTAACATATTATTTATCCCAATACAATTTCAAAATTAAATATAATCCTGGAAAAACAAATATAGCGGCAGATTGTTTGAGCAGAAATCCAGTCCTAGATCCAAGTGAAACTAATGATAATGATGCTTTGAAAGTGGTAAATTTAATAACTATAGAAGAAATAAAAATAGATCAAAATTCAAATCAAGAAATACAAAAAGATAAAAATGGACTTATACTAAGAGATGAAACATACTACAAGAAAAATAAAGGAAGAAACAAAATTATAATGTCAGAAGGATTAAGCAAAGTATTGATAAAAAAAGTACACATTACTTATTGCCACCTAGGAACAACACAAATGATAAATAAATTAACACCATACTATTCAGCGAAGAATAACATAGCAAAAATGAAACAGACTTGCGAAGAATGTGAAATATTCATTAAAAATAAAACAAGGAGAAAGCCGAAATATGGATTATTGTCACATTTAGGACCAGCAAGACACCCATTTGAAATTTTATTAATTGATACAATTGGTGGTTTTGGGGGATCTCGGTCAACAAAAAAGTACCTGCATCTTTTAGTTGATCATTTCACTAGGTATGCTTATATCTTGACATCAAAAAACCAAAGCTCTAACGATTTTATTAAACTTATTGAACAAGTGACACAAAGTCATAAAATTGATATGATATTAACTTACCAATATCCTGGTATAAACTCTAAAGAATTTAAGGTATTTCTGAAAGATAACAGTATAAGAATAATTTTTACTGCGGTGGACACTCCTTTTTCAAATGGGCTTAACGAAAGATTGAACCAAACTTTAGTTAATAAAATAAGATGCCAAATAAATGAAAGCGAAAAAAAGATTGCATGGACAAAAATAGCACAGAATTGTGTAAAGAAATATAATAAAACAGAACACACTGTTACCAAATTTGCACCAAAATACCTATTGGAAGGAGAAAATGTAAATATTCTTCCATCAGAACTAAAAACAAGATGTTCAAATGAAGATCTGAGAAGAGATAGAAAGTTAGCATATATAAATGCAATTAAATCTCATGAGTATAATAAGAAGAGATATGACCTATCAAGGAGGGAATATGACTTTAAAAAAGGAGATAGAGTCTATGTGGAAAACGGTAATCGACTAAATAGGAAGAAAATAGTTGAACTGAGAATTGGACCCTACGAGATCTTGAAAAAAATTTCTAATACAATTTATGAAGTAGATGCCGGTAACAAGAAGGAAGAATCAAATTTGTTTCATGTTACAAAAGTTACTCCATTGTCGATTGAGAAAGGAACAATTACGTGCAGTCACACTTGTAATTGTTCTTCTCTCGGAGGGGAGATGTAAAGAAAACCTATAGGTATCCTTTCATTTAAACTTTGCCGCGTTATCTATGATAAGTTCCATAGAGGTCGCTGTTAGCTTTCGTATAAAATGTCAAAAGATTTTGAGAGGTTAGATTTGTTTTTGATTCAGTATTTTATTGTAAAAAGCTTACCTGTCGAATTCATATGATAAACCCGAAATAAGGGCTTTAAATGTTATTTATTTTATCCACAGGTGAGTAAATGTTTAGATTATAAGGTAATGTTACTAGCAAATTGTAGAAGGAACGTTTTACAAGTAAATAAATCTTTTATCCACAGAAACGCAATTACGTCTTTATTTCAACAAGTTCGAAACAGAATCCAATAAAAACATTATATATACTATAAAACATCTGTACAAAACTTCCCTCTTACCTCCCTGCAACGATACAGCAATCAATGGTATGATAAAGACCTTCATTTGCAACCACAGAGAAATTCAAGACAAAATAGTCTGTCGGTAAGATAACGACGAGTAATTTTCGGGATAGCCAGGGAGTTATAATGATTGAATGTCTTGATCATAGCCCCACTATAACAGGAAGTGTGTAAGGAGAACAAAAAGAATATTGGGTCACGAAATTCGTGAAAAACGTCGAGGAAATCTGACGAATGAACTTCTTTTGCGTCAGGACAATACGCGTTCACACAAGTCTGCCGTTACCATAGCAAGGAGTTCATAATTACTACTTATTGGCTAACGTCGTGGACCTATTTTATTTTAATTGGACAGAAAATTAGCTAATCACACTTGATTTAAATCATACCTGTAACGGCGGTATCAATATCGATAAATTAGTTTGTCCTCGACCGTCATTGCGTACGGATCCGCTTCCAGGCGCTCTCGCTTCAAAACACTTTAAAAATAGTTTTATTACTAATTTTCTACATTTTCTTTAAAATTATTAAATATATGTGTATTGCGAAATATTTTGATAATATGACGTTTTTAAATATATTCAATTCACAAATAAAATTGTGTGACAGTTAATTGAACAAGTGAGTTCACAGTGCTAAATATTTTTTCTCTGGATAAAATAGCTTTTCCAAAGCAACTCTGTAAACATTTAAGGGACAATTGGGTAAGTGGAAATAAAATAAGTTTGAACATAAACAATACAAACTTAGTAATTTATACATAAAAAATTTAAAAATACTAACCGTTCTACCCACTTTTTTAACCGCTTGAAATTACTGTTTCTATGAACAGAGGTCTGTGAAAAACCTTTAACAGTTATATAAGTTGTCATAATGCCTGCTTTTAGCGGCGGCTTGCCATCAAGGCGGAGTTACATGACGTTGTTGAATATTGTCCAGAACTTTCTTTCAATATTCGTTTAATCGGCTTTATTATTTTAGTATTCAGTAAAAGTAAATGTATTAAGGCGAAGTTTAAATTTTAGTTACATTTAAGTTATATATAGCTGCTAGGATTTAAAATTACTTAATACTTAGTGTAATTGGTGCTTAGCTAGTGTATTAGTAGCTGTTGCGCTAGCAACTTAAGTAGTTTTGTTTAATTTATTGTTTAATGAAGGGACTGGTGTTAGTTTTCAATTTTTTTACTAACGGAGTGTTTGAACTGTTTGTGACGTTATTTTATCTTACCTACTCTTAATTTTATTTGTTACTACAGTTTTATAATTATTTACATAATTTACGCTTTACCTATGTATTATTTCATAGAGAGCAAAGATGAATGAGAAGAATGAACAGCAGGCAGCAGTAGGAGCCGACGTAAGAACTCATAAAATATATGTAATTTGATATTTGGTGATAATATTACGAAACCATAATGAATGCTAATCTCCGACAAGATCTTGATCAGATTTTTTGTAAGTATATATTAATATAAATTGGAAAATAGATGTAATATTGAATACCAAATCTTGAATTGTAAATCTTGCGTTACATGATTTTAGTACCCACTTAATTGATAGCTGGAATGAATAGGTAATGAGTCATAGATAAAAAGTTCCAAACATATATTGTGTCCATCACGTATAGTTTTCGATGTACACATTAATCAATATTCAATTATCCTCACTTTACGCGTATAAGAAACACTTGACGTTTTCGATGTATTATACTTTTTTATTATTTTGTTTTCTTTACAATTCGTTTCTATTCGATAACCTCAATATCTTTATACATATTTATTTAAAAATCAAATATGAGTACTAAACTAAATGGTCGTTGTAACTGCAAAAATGCACCAAATAAGTTTTGTTACGTTTGTGGACAGTATATTGTCAAATCACAAGGAAAAAATGCTCCCGAAAAAGTAAGAATTGCATATTTACTTTATTTTGGACCTATTATTAATTAAGATAAACAATGGATACCAAAGTTTTTTTGTATTTCATGCTATTCTACTCTCATATCATGGTTTAATGGAAATGAGATGTTATTATTTGGTGGTTCACACATTTGCCGTACCAGCTTTATGGCGTGAACCTAGTAACCATTTTAATGATTGTTACTTTTGATCTACATGATTTCCTGAAGAAAATCAAGCACAACATTAAGTATCCTGACATTCTTTAAATATCGAAACCAGTACCCCATAGTGAAGAAATGCTTCTTACTTTAACTCTTAGCAAAAATAAAATTAAGGTTTCAGAACAGCCAGATTTGCCAAATGTTTTATAATATCATGTCGAAATCAGCGACGATCCTGACGTTTAAGTTCTCTTGGCCGTCCAGGTCAGATTAAAAAAAAATGATTTGATACGAGACTCAGATTTATCAAATATTGAATACATCAAAAGATAGAAAATCTTGAATACATCAAAAGATAAAGTAGACAGATAAAATAACGTCGTAAACAAGAAAAATTAGATTTATCAATTAGGCAAACTAAATTACAAGGATTTAGATGGCAAGAGTGGAAGTTTTAACACAAACGTATCTGCTGTTCTTAACACAAACGTATCTGCAACGGAAACGTAATAAAGAAATAGCTAGATTTTGTTCAAATTTTGAAAACATATGTTACTGTATCGACATCGTAACTTTGATGAGTGATGCCTTACGGAACACGAGACAGACGTTTATTTATTGACGGTTCAAAAAGGAAATATGAAGTCGATACTAGATTTAATACAATAAAACAATTTTACCTGTAAAGTGTGCGGTGATCTCAGAGAGTTATAGATTTTTTACTTAGATTGCAGGGTGGATTTACTAAATACTGCTGTTTTCTTCTTATGTGGATCAGCAGACCCACTGACAAATGCTATTCTACAAAAGTATAGCATGCAAGGACAGGATTTGTTTGCAGAAAAAACTAATGTGCAGCATTTACCATTAATAGACCCTAAAAATTTAATTTTACCACCACTACACATAAAACTTGGTTTGACGAAAAATTTTGTCAAGGCTATGAATAAGAAGAAAAATGTTTTTTTATATTTAAAGATAGTATTTTCAACATTAAGTGATGCAAAGCTTAAAGAAGAGACATTCGTGGGGCCACAAATAGGCACACTGATTAAAGACTCGAATTTCGACAAGAAGCTTACTGACAAAGAACCGTAGAGCTGAAGATGCGGAACAGCTAGTTAAAGACGTATTAAAACCATACGAAAAGTTTGGTTGTAGAATGTCGTTAAAAATTGAATTTCTTCATATCCATTTTTCCTTTTTTCCATCTAATCTTGGTTCTGTCAATGATGAGTAGGGTGAGAGGTTCCACCAGGATTAAGGAACGATTCCAAGGCCGTTTGGATACTCCTATGCTAGGCGATTACTCTTTGTGTTTAAAACGGGAAGATTCCTGAAATCACAAAAGAAAAATTTAGAATTTAAAGATATTTTGGACTTCAATTTTATGAAGTGAGTTTTTTTGTATTTTTTATAAATAAATGACAAAAATAAACATTAATAATGTAAAACTGTCTGGTAAATTTTATTCGATTTCTTTAAAATATATTTGGTTCTTTGAATTTTTATTATAATTTGGCACATCCTCCCGGAAGAAAAAAGAGACGTGATTGAAAGAAATGTATGTATTCTTACTAAACAACGGGAACGAGTATGAAAACATGACTTCAAAGCTGGGACTTGATTTTTTTTCATTTGTAACAGAGTAATTTTAAATTTATTGATAAGTGTCCTTGAAGAGCAAAAAAATGGTAAAAATAAGACTAACATAAGTTTCACTTTTATTTTGTTTTTCGATAATTACCCAAAACAAAATAAAAACTTTTATCTTACTTTAATCTCACCTATATTATGTATAATACACTATTTAAATACTAAAATTGGTGAGAGGTTAAAAGGAAAATAGAATTGTAACTATGTATTTTTATCCTAAAATCGTAATTGTCGCTAAAAATCCAATGAAAAATACCCGCATACTATTTATATAATTTTTTTGTGTCACCGTCCTACATTTAATCATGTGTTTCAATGGCAAATTAAATTACGTTCAAAATTTAGAACTAAGTTCATTGCAAATAACGAAATAAATTATATTTTACTGTAAAATAAATTTAATTTTATATCATTTCACCGCCTATCCCGTTCTAGGATAAGGAAATGTAACGACTAAAGTTTACGTATGCTTTTCAATGTAAAACTCAATTACACTCAAAACAACTAAATTCAATCGCTTAACATTTTGATTATCCTTAAAAAAACATTTTTTCTTTCCTATACGAATTGATCTGCTTAAATGGCTAAATAAAGTAGAAAGCTCTGTAATTAATTTTTCTTCCGGCATTTCTCTTCCCAAAACTTATAGCCTTGAACTGTTATAAATTTATATTTTAAATGAAAAATGTTTTGCATTGAGCATATTTACTTATATCAGCTTAATTCAAGGGTTTTTTTTTTCAATAGGTGTTTATGTTATTAGACAGATATCCTAAAATAGAATTTAGGCCCCATGAACCATTTGCCATTTTTCAGCCCCGTTTGCGAAATTTTAAGCTTTAAAGTGATAAACAAAGTGCCCTAATTTTGTAGTCTGAAAATGCGAAAACTTCTATTTACTAGCTTTTGTCGAAATTGAATTACAGTGCCTCATCTCTAATTTTACAGTTTACAAATATTTTCCTTTTGAGTAATTTATATTCAGATTGACATACACGAATTAATATACAAAGAAAGGAGTATCAATAATCAAAACTATTTACATATACGAGATTAGTAAGAAAATAATATATAAACTTAGAAAAAATAGTAGAGTATATATTTTAATCTCGGGAAATCTTGTTTGTTTTTATAATTAATTCAGTTATTAAATTAATAATTATTATAACCTAGATCGATTATAGATTATAACCAAATCGGGGATAACAGTGAGATAATGACGTGCATACAAGATGTTTAACGTATTGTGTTAAAACGACTCTAAATAAAATAAAAAATAACGAACAGCTTAATGCGGCTTTCAAAAGCTGTACAAATATTTATTAGTAAATAAAATATACCATTTAAATTTATATTCAGAAAAAAACTAAAACATATCAATTGAGTTATATTTGATATGTATACTTGCTGATTCATTTCGCCTCAAACTTGTACCGTTGTTAGTGAGACTCATCCAGTACTGAGTTTGCCTATAATTTAATAATGTTTAACTTGTTGTCAACGCAGTTTGCGCGTTAAAAAGCTTTTGTGCAATTGAATACTTTAAAAGTTCCGCTATCGTTGAATGTTTACGTATCTTTTGCTACGTAAATTCCTACTATTCATTTAATTATATCCTCTTTAGATAGACGTAGCTTAATTCCGCTGTTTTGTTCTTTTGTCCTCGTTATTTTTTTATTTATTTCGTTTTAGGCTGCAATGATTAATGTTAAGTATTAATCTAAACTACGTAATAAGTAATGGTGGATTCAGATTGACTTGTGATTTCGTAATTTTTAATGTTGAGTCATATTGAATCCTTTCCTTAAGCCAAGTGCTGATCTTTTAATTTATTATTACTTTATTAAGAAAATATTGCTTTGGAATTCTATACACCGGGGTTTTATTTTTAAATATGAAACTGGGTTTGAAGACAATTAAAACCAATATCTATTATTATAAAACATGTTAATTGTACTTTCTTTTCTGTCACTCTCTATATTAATTATGTAATTTACATTGTATTTTTAAAATTCTTCTGAATAATTTGTGTATATCTTGTCGATATGAGTTGGAATGAAATTTAATTATGTCCATATTCTAATCTTTGCCATCTGTGGCACTGCATATTGAAGGCGTATAGCACATATGATATGTAATTTATTTTTTTATTCAATAACCACTCTAATATAGTGGACCAACTGTTAATGGAATAATTCGATGTCACTACTCCTAATTGAGTTTGATTTAAACCGCGCAATACTATGTATATAGAAGTAACGGGCACATCTCCTTAATATTTTTTCCGTAGTCCTATCGGAAAATGGTCCAGGCGCTAAAAAACAAATTATAGCAAAAAAGTGATCGCCAAACAATTCAGCGATTAACATTCAGGAACGAGCAAAAAATTAAATGAAATTTGTGGTCATAACGCAAAACAAAACAAAAAACTATTTTCACAAACGGATGTATATTATTTTTTTTAACAAATTAATAATTGCTAATTAGAAATAACACAAATATCTGAAAGTAATATGCGTTATAAATTAATTAATGTCTTTGTTTTATTCTTGGTAACAATAGCTTTTATCTCGTTACCGTGAGTTGAAATAACTTTATTTTTAACCGGCTTCATAAAACGAAGTATGCAATTTTTTAATACATGCATCGAGCTTGGATTCATTTGACTTATCGATGATATCTTCAGTCAAACATGAGACGAGAGTCTGATGATGGGGCCAAAAATTAGTAATAAGAACGCATTAAAACGCAAGGAGTACTTTTATCGTATTTGCGTTTTTTTTTCACTTTTTATATTGAGTCTTTTCTTGTTTGACTTGTCCTTCAGTTTATCTCACTACCACGTGTGACTAAAGGATTAGTCACATATGGTAGCGAGACTATTAGCGAGAGTAGATAAGTGAAAAAAAGGTGGTGACTGAAACTCCTAAATGGTGAAGAGTAAGTTAATTTATCGACTTTGTTTTCTTTTAACTTGTTTTAATTTAAACGGTAAAGTAACAAGCAAAAATGAGGTAAATTCAGTCATCTGTTTTTCATCTCGAGGGTGTTTGATCCGCGGATCCTGATACGAAGGCAGACTGTGTAGGTTAAGCTTTTGCAATTTTACACTCCCTTAACAACAAATCATTGACAAGTTTAATTTAATTGCGTAATTTAGACAATACTCAAAAATATTGTGAATTTATTACAAAAGCATATTTAGATCCAATATGTATGAATGCATTTGAATGAATATTTTACTCGATTGATTAGGGAATCGAGGGAGGGAAGAGAAAATCGACTGTACTAGAGATAATTAATATTAGATCTTAATAAATCAGTAATTGTGCGTTGTATGCAATTTGTATGGAATAATTGCTAACGTTCATGAAAAGAAATTGGATTACTTTGAGACTCAGAAACTGAATTCAGAAAAAATATAGCCGCATATAGTCGAGGAATATAGTCTCTTTATCTGGCAAAATTACTAATTAACACAAACCAAAAAATAAAAAAAGCAAAACAATTTTTTTAATTTTGATACGATGGTATTAACACTGGAACCTAGTTGAAGCATTTGTATTTAAAATTGGAGGAATATATTTTATGCCAGCTCTTAATCTGTTGATATTAAGTACTGTTTCCATTTATGGAATACATTACTTTTTATTACAGTAGGATAGGTGGAAAATATAACATTATTCATTTCTTTTGATATTTGCATATTTGTTTATACTTTATGGTAAGTATAGTAATTTAAATGAGGTTTCCTTTCACCAAAGCCATTTTATCGATCTTGAGCAGTAGAGTATGATGGATGAATTCCTGTAAAAAAATATTGCAAAAACTATGTTTTTCTTCTTGTATTTTTCCCAACTAAGACATTGCTGGCTTTAAACTTTTTTAACAATATGTTTTATTTATTATATTTTTTGAAGTTTCCTAATTAATTCGAAACTTATTATCTAGGACTTATTGATTCTAGATTTAAATATTAGAAATTACATGTATCGCATAAATCATCGTTATTACGCACGCGCATGCGCAGGCACACGCAGAAATTTACCTACATGCACTCGCAATTACACTCACACACACATGTATTACAAATGCAGATAATATTTTTTAAGAAGATTGTATTAAAAAGAAATGTTTCTCAGACTCGAGTCAAGGAATTTTCCGGAATTTACTACGTTATCCGGACTCAAATAAAAATATTAAGTTTTCCTCTAGAATAAAAAAAGAAAATGGATTTGTTTATTGCAACATTTTATAATTATAAGCTTTATCTATTTCAGCAATGGATGCCGGTGGTGTAGACATTAATAGCAACGACTATAAATATCATAAACAATATCTCGGACAAGAAACACCTCCCTAATATTTGTTTTTAGATCTGGTGAGTGACATTCTTTTAGAGTTTTAAATAAAAATAAAGTCTTGAACTAATTTAATTAAATTAAAATTATATTAACTTTTCAATTTAAATAACTTTCAGCTAAAAAAACAAAGAAAATTAAAAATTTAATTGGTAAAAGTAAAATATTTAGCAAATATACAGGTAAATGAATACCTTAGAAACTACTATAGTTTTTTTATCTATGTGTCTATTAATTTCTCAGCTGACTGGTCGAGAGATAAGATTTTGAACAGTTCAAATTTTAAAGATTGGTTACCATGCAGGTTGTACTTTCAATGCATATAATGATTATAATGACTTAATAATAATGACATGACTATTTATATGACCAAATCCCGTACCATTATGTTCTTAAATTTATAAAGTAATATCTATATAGTTACACTGACAGTCAATATATACGTATCTTGTTTTTTTATTCTTTGCAATGAATTTAATAAATAATATTTTCATCAGCCTTATCATTAAAAGACTTTCCTGTGAACGTTATGAAACGGAAAATGTAATTTAATTTAAGTGCTAATGGAAGAGACTGCCCGAACCTAATATAGTATAGGTGGATTCGAATCTTTATCGTTAATGGACATAATTTTTATCAATGCTAAAGTTTGTTTTATCATCAATAGTTATTTCGACCTAACAGAATTTAAGTTATTTTTCTTATATTTTACTGCCGTTTATATTTAGTCAGAATTTTTATAAAAAAAGGCTTTATAAGATATTTGACTGACATCTTACAAAACGTTTTTTTCTAGTTTTTTTGTGTAATGGCAGTTATTTAGTGATTTTTTTATGTACTGAAGCATACTACCGTGCTTCTTGTAGCGGTCGGGTCGCAAGGTGGATCTTTAATAGTTTATTTCTTTTAATTTACTCATTGCTTGTTATAATTTTACATAGTTTACACATAAGCTTCAGTGAGTGAGAATAACTTTAATCCTCGTTTGACTTAGTCGTTTAACTCTTCTAGGCGATGTATGAATGCTAGAGTTCATTGCGATATCGTTCTTATATAAATTGATTCTACAACATGGCTGTTTTTTGTTTCATGGTTCTTATTATTTGTACTTATGAAGTAATGACTTGTACGATCATGATATATATAATATATTCACAGCGCAATTATTTATTGGTTTGAAACGAAATTCCTGTATCGTTTAATATCCATTCCAATTTCTGACTTCTGTGTTCATAATGTCAGATCTTCTAGAGTCACCTTAAGGTGAGGGTACACAAACTATGTGGGCTTTTAAACTCCTATTTTGGCGAGTGATAGTTTATGGTTAATTTGTATTTTCAATTTTAAATAATTATATTAAAATTACAATGTTTTGATAGGAGATTCTGTTAATGTAATTAATAAGTTACTGGTGTCTATTTTCAGTGCTGAACAGAAAGCTGGCACATATAACCAGTGTGTTCTACCAGTGCTCACACACGGAGTGAAGACCTGGATGTTCACAAAGAAAAACCTACACAAACTCCATATGGCTCAAAGATCAATCTCGATGAAAAACGCCTACTAGCGTTACACTGAAAGACAGTAAAAGAAATTACTTACTAAGAGAGCACAGTAAGTTTAGCGACGAAAACGGATAGTGAAATTAAAAACGCAGTAGGCTAGTCATGTCGCGCAGCGTAAGGAGATAAATAGCTACAAGGAAAACCTCAGACACATTGACACGACATGAAGAAAATAGTAGACAGTAATAAAGAAGTGGGTAGATTCTGCCCAATTCTGAGACAGATGGCATAAACTGAAACAGGTGCACACCTTTGCGATCAAAAATGGATAGAGAAGAAGAAAAAAAATGTATTGCAATTATAATACCACATTTAATTTTTATTAATTTAACGTAATTTGCGCGTTACATACTAAAAATTGTATTGAAAAATTTATCTGTATGTTCTGTAAATTTAACATAAGTTAAATTGCGAGGGTGAAGTTAATGTTACGTGTTAATTTCACATTTTTTGTTTAATAATAATAACATACTTAGGTTTTATTCCTTCAGTGCCTCTCTTTAAATATTACGATAGCGAAGAATGCCAGGGCAAAATTTTCGTTTCACAGATTTTACGACCGATATCACGAAGTCAACATGTTTTTATCAGTTTTTTTCAAAATATTACTTCTCAGTCAGTCAAACCGCTCTTATGTATTACTATACGTTATTAATTTTAAGCACATAAATAATATTACAAAAATTATTACACAATGCCGATTTAGACATGTTTTAATACAAAAAAAATTATTAATACATTGGAATTAAAGTAGGTATGTCTTGTATTACCTTAATGCGGTAAAATTAAAAGAATTAATAATATTTTTGTTTTTCAATAAATCATGATACGGAGACAGGTCCTCGCCGCATACTGTGTGAAAATAATAACAACTCGTGCAAAAATACTCACAGTACTTTTATCTACTTACCCTCATTCATCCACACCTTTTTTTCAAAACGTCATATAATTTCAGAAGCGAATATTAATTTATCATCCAATATTATTTTGAACAATTAGTTATATCTGTCAACTTGGATCTACTTGTTTTGGGTAATTTTGTCGAGACCTTGCAATAAAATTTTATTTCTTCTCGCCAAGGATTTGCTTGACAATTTCCTCAACCTCACCTTGAGAACATAATATATGAAGTCGTTTTAATTTTAATATAAAAATACCCTTAAGTACATTTTTGTAATAAATTTATTTAAAATTTTGAGAATATTTTAATTTAGACTAATATATTCAATAATAATTGTTCGTGATTCATTTTATGAAAAAATCGCAATGAAAAAATTGGATACATAAAATTTACGATTTCTATACAAATGTGAAATAGCGCTAAAGTTATCTAACATGTATTTAATAACATACATGTAAGAATGTTGCTAATTAAGTATGTATATTACTAGGATACATACCAGTTTATACGCTTCACCACTAAGCCCAAAATTCCTTAGAAAATCATTTTAAACAGCGTGGTTAAAACATATGCCGAAATATATTCGAAAAATATATCCCTTCCTCCCCTAATTACTGAACCTGAAATTATGAGGCAAGATAGCTAGACGTGTATCTAATGCTAGAAAAATATATTCATCATCTAGATCATGTGGTTTTTTCCAAAATTCACGATATTTTATGCTTGTGGGAGATGTACTGAGCAATGTATTGATATGGTGAAAAGTAATATTTGTAAATAGGGTAATGGAAATATTATGGAAACCTTAGATATTTTAACTCTATTTTGTCGCGACTATTGCAGTTCTTCGGCTTAAAGTTCAAATTAAGACATGAGGTACTTTTATCATAAGCAAAGAAATGTTTGACGGGCTAACGTCATGCAAGTTAATATATTTATTTATTATTTATAGTTCGGTTAAAAATATCGTCGAATTGAAAATATTTATATTGGAGAAAGACTTCGTCGCAAGAAATATGCGTAAGTAAAGTCGCAGACAGAAGCGAGTAATAATATAAACTTTTTTGAGAAATTCCGCAAAATGTTAAATGGAAATGCTAACTTGGTAATCAGTTTTACTAGTTGAAACTTTACACTGTTTCAGAAAATTATTAATTTATCGCCAGATATTGCGTTAAATTATTCATTTTAAATTGGAATCTACATATCTATTGGTTATACAAAGACGGCTCCTTTCTTAATATTTTTTTTATTATCTTACACCTGTTTTTGATAAGTTGTCTAACCAATATTTTCACAACGAATTTTCGCGCGCCTCAAAAGTAAAATTATCTGCAAGTTGATACCTTAATAAAACACTAGTAACTTTTAAAAATAAAATTATATAAAATTGTGGGTAAACTTTAACAATATGGCTAATTTTCTAAATTGGAAGCGGTAACGCTTCCTGTTACCTTGGCGATTTGTTGCTGTAATTATACATAATAAGATTAAGTTAGTTTTATACCGAAAGATATTTTATATATTTCAGAGGTAATACATATTACAAAATATATATTCGATTACTTCGTTCTTTAAATTAAATTTCAGTTTTATTTTTCATAAGCGCATAAAACAATTTCAGCTCTTTTCAAAGTCAGAAAATGTGAAGTTATATTATGTCAGTTTAAAAATATGAATAACGATACTCCAGTATTCTTTAAAATATCCTTTGTTATTTTTAAAAATTATTATCCTTTTTTATGAAATTACAGTTACAGTTCAATAAGCGACATAAAGGTATTTGTTTCTTTGTTACTTAATTCTTTCATATGGCTAATTTTTTAAAATACTAATTTGGCTCAATAAAACATTTTAAACGATGAATGCAGTTAGATAATTGTCTTCCGAAATACTTACCCTTCGTCATTGATAGCCTTCCTGATTTCTTCTGCTTTTTTATAACCTCGCTGTTGAGATAAGTTTTTCTCTGCTCTGCAGTTTTTTTCTGGTCTCCTCCCAAGTACATTTCTTCATTGTCGATATTCTTTATTCTATGACTTGTAAATAACCAAATAATTTCACTTCCTTTTTTCCTTACCCTTTTATTACATTCATTTTTTCCACATTCTGATTCATATAGTTTCATCTTAAATATCCCTGTGGTTATGAATTGTAGTCATGTTTCATACATTTATTTAAATTTTATATTAAGTAAAACGTGTTGAATAAGTGAAAATATATTTAAAATATTATATTTAATTCAATATTTGAATATTTTTTATTCCATCTGCTGAACAAAATTATATTTATTTAAGATATAAGACCACATTGGTAAGAGTACACACTAGAGAATAACCACATAAGGTAAAAGAAACATGTCATTTTCCGTCAGAATAGTAAGCTTTTTGTATTTTTATTTAAAATTGATGTCTTCTACGGGTCAAATAGATTTTTTGGCCGTTCGTATTTAATGTAATAATTTTAAAAAAAAATAATTTCAAGTGGATCGCGATATATGCGCTCCGTTAATTCATAGACATAAAGAAAGATTTAATAGTGCGTATTTCATTACAATATCTATAAATATTAATTTAATTTTTCATCACTTAAATATATTGCCTAGTATACCTTTCTTAAAGGTAAAAATATCGTGAAGTTCTCAAATATGACAAGATTTAAATTCATTGTCATAATTTTGTAGTTCAGGTAAATTTGTAGTAATTTTTTTTTCATAAATTTGACTAACTATTCCAATGCTGTGATGAGAGAATATATTTTATGTGGTTCGTTTTTAAACTATTTTACCTAAAATTCTGAAAAAAAAACAATAGTTTTATATAACTCGAAGAATACTTTTCGATGATTCCATTTTCCCTCTGTAATATTTTCATGTAAATATTTTTGAAATGTTACTATTAAAATATATAAATGTGCAGGTTAATCTAGTTATTTTTTACTGCGCTAAGGTTTTAAGTTACTAACTCAAGGGGTTTAAAAAAAATTGGTGAGACAGAGGGATGGATCTATGTTAGTAATATTTTTAATACAGAGGAATCCAGTATTCTTCTATTGAGGAACTCTAAAAAAATTTAATCAACCATAAATATAATGTTTTAGCTAATTAAACGTATTATTGAAAATGCGAACGGTGTCTTAAAAGTTTTTTGAACAGCAATTTTGCAATTTTAAGTATGTGATAAATTTAAATTTAAAAAACCTTAATATTTATTTATGAATGTGTGAACTTTAGTTATGAGATATGAAATTGAAAATATAATAACGAAATATAAATTGCGAGGAACTATAATCAAATATGGAAACGGTAATTCTGTTGAAGCAAAATTATAAGATTTTTTCTTCATTCTTTCTTCTTTCTTTCTTTCAGAATTATTTTTTATTTATATTCCAAAAAATATCAAGACAAGTGTTATCGTTTGAAAGTGTGAAACAACTAGCATCTCGTTTCGTTGAAAATTAAAAACAAAGAAACACAAATAATACATCATAAGATATATCTCTCTGTTATACTTTTAAGTACGCAAAGCATGGTCAAGAGATATTTGGAATGTATTAACCTGAAGGGTGATTGTGCGAAAAAACAAAACTATATTAAACATAACTTCCTTCCAACCTACCCATTCACATTACTTTTTGAACACCCCTCGTAGATGAAAGCCCGGCAGTCGTCACCTAGGCAGCGATGGTGATAGTTGATAGTAGATGGTTAATCTGACGTAGCTTTTCTTACGTGAAACCTCCGGCAGCATTACAATTTTCTTCATACAGTATTTTTTTAACCGTAACGGCCAATAATATTGGCACCATGGATCTAATAACTACTGGATAAATAAACACATTTACTATGAAACAAATAGTGTAAAAATTTAGGGGGATCGTGCTTACTTCTGATTGTCTAGCGTCGTAGACATATTTGATTGTAATTGGTCTGAAAATTAGCCAATCATACGTGCTGTAAATCCCATCTGTCATGGCTGTGATAATATCGATAAATCAGTTTATTCTCGACCGTCATCGCGTACGGATGCGCTTGCTGGCACTCTCGCTTCAAAAATACTTTGGAAATAGTGTCGTTACTATTTTTCTAAATTTTCTTTCTAATTATTAAATATATGTGTGAAATATTTTGATAATCTGACATTTTTAAATACATGAAATTGTGTGACAGTGTAGTGAAAAAGTGAGTGCATAGTGTTAAGTGCTTTTTCTCCGGATAAAACAGCTGCTTTTCCAAAGGGAAAATCTGTAAACATTTAAGGAACAATTGGTTAAGTAGAAATAAATCATATTTGAACATAAACACTGTAAAATTAGTAAGTTATATACAAAAATTTAAAAAAGTTAACCTTTCTACATACTTTTTTGACTGCGTGACAACATATCGTTCTTTACACTTTCTCACAGAATGTGGAATGTCTTCTTTATTGCAGTTCACAAAATGTCGATAACGTATTGAACTTACCAGATAACATAAAAAAATGTGTGTACTTATGTACGCGCGTTAGGAGTTATATTTCCTGTACTTATATACGCGCGTTAGGAGTTAATAATATAAAAATAACTTTATTCAACACGCATATAATTAATAAAAAATTAATAATTAAAGGATTGAAAGATGGTTATAAATATGGTTGGTGTAATCTAAATCAATGATATAATTACATTTTAAAATTTAAATTTAAAATTTATTACACCGGTGAGTGGCCCATCACTTTATTTTTCTGATGGCTTTCAATTGTAAGCCAGTCATCTTTCAGACCATTTCCAATTTATCTCGCTTCATCGTTCTTATCTTCCCACACAAACTAGTAAAAATTCGATATTTTTACCTAGAATTACAATCATTGTCATTTAATATAATAATATTTTGATTAATGTGTAACGATTATAATAATAATTTTTTAAATTAAATTTGAAATTAATTTCAAACTTTATTTATTTTAAAAATCTAAATGAATAATCAACATTCAATTTAATGTAAACAAGTGTATATAAGAACGGTCGCGTAGATGATTGGCTAACAATTGAAAGCCAGCAAAAAAATAAAATTGTGGGCCACTCGTATGTCAAACTGTTTAGATATTTGTTTAGTGAGCAACTTCATCCTATTCACTTCCTATAGATTTTTGTTACGTAGTGAGCTACTTCATTCTCTGTATATTTTGTTGTATTCCTAAAATTTCACTGGCATAATTTTTTTTCAGAATGCACTTAAAGAAGTATAACTAAAAAATAACAATACTTCACCGTCGAAGTGTTGTAAATATTTTAGTTAAATCTTAAATCATATGAAATACTAGTGATTATAGGAAAATTTACTGATTATAAAACTATTTTATATAATTTTACTTTATTTCAAGTCGTATACATTCAGTAATATTAGATTTCATATCGATGGCTACATAAATATTCAAATTCACGAGGCGGAGTGTATGATGTTTGTAATCCGAGGTGCTTCAGGGATTCTAGGTTATTTCAATCAAACCGCATCCGTTCATAAATTTCTCATTCCGGAATATTTATTTAATGCAGGTCTTACGTACACTAAAATTTATATGTAGCATACATTTATTTCGAGATGTCTGTGTGTGATACGCACTGCATAGTGTACTTACAAACTATACATAAATTTTAAAAAACAAAATTTTTGTTGTTGGTATAACTTTTGAGATTTATTACAAAAATCTGTATAAATTGTAAAGTGAACAATTATGTACAGAATATTTTAGTACATGCTTTGTTAAGTAATTTCTTATTTGCGTAATATTGAATAAGGCGTTAATTCTGACGTTATTTAGATCAAAGCAATGTTACTGAAAATAAGGAAGCAGAAAAGAGAAAATGCTAGAGTAAAAGTAACAAACCTAGATCCAGCAAAAATTGGCAATAGTTCTATTTGAGTAGATGTAAGTGCATATTAAGAGTAACAGATGTTTTGGAATGAGCGAAAGAAATGATATCTTAATTTTTGTGTAAATTTAAATTTAATTTGTGTACAGAATATTTTCTAACCTATATGGAAAATTTTGTTCATTAAATACTCCGAGTAACTCGCGTCTTATCTGGGTAAAGTAACATTATTTTGCTAACGTTTCGAATTAATTGATAGCTAATTAGCTTAAAACTTCAAAGTCAACGTTTATGTTTTTATAAGCGTGCCCAAAATTATTTTATTTTAATCAAGGATCCCATTCATCCATCAAGGAGTTCCATATAAACATATGGGCAGTTTATCGTTATATCTTGAAAAAACTTAGTTGGTTAATCCTAAAAAAATTTTGTTACATAAATATAATATATATATATATATATATATATATATATATATATTTACACTGTTTATTCCAATTTTCTATTGATGATTTGTTAAATTTGTATTGTGTGAAGGTACATAAAATTGTTTTAAGTATCAATACACAGACCAAAATATCTTCTATTATCGTTTTGGATTTAAAGAATGACAATCTTATAATACTGTTAAAAAATAATTATAGGTGTATCGATATATTTCTTACCAGACGATGACACAATTAACAATAAGTAATAAAATATTAAATAATCAATTCTATTTCGTATCCACGCCCGGAGTCTTTTAAAGAGCCAGGCCAACACACTATATGCATATAAACATTAATTAAATAATCAGCAGAGCAGTAATTAGAAACACAAACTCTGTCAAGAGTAAAATCTGTAAATCACTTTGCATAAAATGTAATTGTCTTCCTCGTCTTCTAATTTAAAAAAAACCTCAGTTCATGAAGTGAATAAATTATTCCCTTGCTTGCATTCCAATAATTTTATTTGATTTCACATGCCTATAAATGGGTATATTATGCTCGATAATAATAGGGAAAATTTTAGCTTCTAATCTGTTTTTAGACCATCAACAAGTTCAAAATTTTCGGCTCAGTCTCAACGTTTTGTGTTGATCCCTAATCTTAGTTATATGTTCAGTACACTGTCTTTTTTACAGATAACTTTATTCTATTAATTGTAATCATTAACTAGATAAAATTAACGTTAAGTTTGAAGCAAAATCCGTAGGTTATTCCAAATAAAATGAAAAAAAACAGTTTGGCAAAATTGAACAGTTAAAGTTGCATCCCATACTTGGCCAAAAATACTTCTATGATTATCTTATTGCTTAAATGTACTGGTATCAAATTTGTGATATTGTTCGATTGAATAAACGGAAAGGTGACGAGAATATCTTCCTTCGTGAATGGGAAAGGAAAATGAACTGAATAGATTATGAATTTGGAAAATATCTAGCGGAGAAACACAATAAATAGATATTACCACATATAATTAAATAATTCATCGTACTGTTCATTAGATGATATTTAAGAGAATAAAGGAATAATATTGTAACGCTATATTTGCAACGCTGGCTCCATCATACTTAAAAGATTTTATTTATGAAACTAATAATTTTTAGATGTAAACTCAATTTTATGGTTTTAGAATAAAACTTTAAAAAAGAAAATTTAGTGACCGAATGAAAAGTAAGTACTCTGATTTTTTAAATAATAAATACAAAGTTAACTTTTATTAAGGGGCTAAAATTGACAGTTATGAATAATCGAGGGTAAGAGGCTTGTTAATAAAAATAATAAAACTTGTCGTGAAAAATAACTATTCACATCTAAGCTGTCTATAGAGCAACATACAACTTGCATCTTTAAAGCGAGTAATTAAAGTTACAAACATAACAGAATTCCTAAATTTTTAACAGCCCTAAGAGATATGCGCACGTTTTCATTGCAGTTTTTCCCTAAACAAGAATAACGTGCTGTATACTTCGTGCAAGAATATGTTATCGACATCCAAACTTAGTGGAAAATCTTGCCATTGTTTTAGTTTTATTTGCAAGATTGAATATTTCACCTTTTCATATTTCGTCTTTTCATATTGGTGCCAGCACCGCGTATCATGTTAAACAAATGCAAAATGTTATGTAATAAATACGCCCTTTATGAAACTATTTCGTGTTGCGAGTACATTGGAAGTAAAGGTGTGAAATTTAAATTTTAATTTAATCAAAATTATAAATTTATTTATAATTTTCGACAGTGCCAGCACCGACTTAAAAAGTATGTAACTATTAGTTATTTATTGTAAATAAGTAAGAACCTATTTTGAGTTGATTAGCTTTTACTTTTCAGTACCTACTTTTCTTGAACCTGCTTTTCTTAAAAAATAATTAATTTTAGAATTTGGTATAATTATGAACTGTCACCGGAAAAAGCTAGAATGTAGATAATTTCCTCTTTGTCTAAAGTTGGTTATTAACAACACACAGAAGCAAAGCAATAGCCGTGAGTGGTTAGCTGTTAGCCGTTGAGGAATTCCGTTCTCTATATCCAAAGTCCAAATTTGGATCTTGCATTCTATCAACTATCGGTAGCAAATACCTTAATCACAGTTGATTTACTACTATCCGTTAAGGAGTTGCATCGCTCTATGCCAGAATGCATCATCAGACTCTGACCTGGTCGATGGCATTGCTATTTTGTAAAATAAAGTATAGCAGTAGGAGATATCTTAAATCAAGATTGATTTCCTACCATCCGTTACGGAGTTCCATTGTTGATTTCCAGTACTTATCATCAGACATAAAAACAAATTTCTCAAAAATTTACTTTATTTATAATCTATGATAAGTTGTTTAAAATTTATACATGATGAAATAAAATTTTATATCGTTATTAAAATATATAAGCGGCTAATCATTATTTGTGTGTAATATATTTATGGAAAAGCAATATTTCATAAAATGATTAATTGAATTTTATGTTGTTTAAATACCCATTAAAATACTGTAATTATGTAAATATGACATAATATTTCGTTAATATAACATTTTCTTTCATTGTAATACGAAATATGTACTATGGTAGATATTTATTCCAGACTGATCATAAAAACGAAATGCATCATTAAAAAGTTGCCAGTAATAAATCCAAATGAAAGTTAAAATAGTAAGACATTACGTGGAAAATGTTTCTTTCGTATTATCGAATAATAGCTAATATTACTGGGTTTTTAAATATAGACAGGTAATTTTGCAAATCACTCGTTACTATAACGTACGCGGCTATGTTTAAGATTTAAAAAAAAATTAATTAAATCGATAATTATATATTTCAGAAATACAAAAAAAAACATTTCGTAGCATAATAACATGGGAATCGAAATATTATAGCTGAGTTAACGGAGAATCTCGACTTTCTGCTGAGTAAATCTAGACGACACACTAACTAAATTTCTATGATGTGCGTATAAACTCAGAGAATTATTGTCCATAGACCCAAAAATTATTACTAGGATAGTAACGTTAATATTTTTATGTGATGCTGGATGAATGACTGGTAAATGTAACATATTTTCGAAATTTTTGTAATAAATTAAAAATATAAATAACAAGTCTTGATGAGCTCCCAGAAGTAGACTAAAATAATCCTGTAGGATTAATATAAAAATAATAATAAATAAGATTAACAAAACAAATAGGATTTAAAAAAAATGCTGAAACATATTTAACCTTGTACAATGCTTTTGTAAGATCACAACTTGAACACGCTGTTGTCTGGAATCCACTATATGCCACTTATTCTGAGAGCATCGAGACGATATCGATAATGCACGTCGAGACCTGTCGATAATGCACGAACAAAAGCCGGTGTCAGAGCACCGGCTATGGCGGTTGTGCGACTTATACAATAAAGAGATGTTGACACTTGACATCCTTGCAAGTCCACGCCCCCAGTTTCGATCAGATGTAAAAAACAGACTCCGTGAAATTTATGCACAGCAGACGGATCAGTAATGTTATTATCATTTTACTTTATTCATTGTTTGTCCAACTTAGTTAAATAGAGTGCCTTACATAAATAACTTGTAATCCATAATTGCAGCTTTATTTAATTGATAAGTTAAAAACAAGTGTTTTCCATATTAATTTTATGTCTTATTCTAAAAAAAAATATTGTTTCCCTTACTTCAATTACTATTGTCACATTTATGTATTGTTGTATTTAATTGGAAATATTATAAATGTATTTGTTTTTCTTTGTTCTTTGTGGAAATGTTAGAACCCAAACTTATTTCGTATTTAGTGTTCATAGAATATTTCAAATAGTTTGTTTTTGTTTTTTTCCCTTTACAGAAAATAAATAAATAAATATAAAAATAAAAAATAGAAGTGTTAAGTCGATATTAAATGAAACAAGGAACTGAAAGCATTTGCATTTCTATTGAAAATCAATCTGGTGCTGCCAGCGCCTTAATCGTTCCTTTATTGTCTGGACTTGTTTTGAATTACAAACGACTCTGCTGGCAAACCAGATAATAAATAATAAAATAAAAAGTAACGTACAGCGACTTTCAAATGACATACAAATATGTATTAGTAAGTAATTTGCCATCCAATATTTATATTTAGAAATAAACAATCAATTGAGTTACAATATTAGATTCATTATGTAATTTACATACCAAGAAGACTAGCTGATTTATTTCACCTCGAACTTGTATTGTTGTTAGTGAGTTTTCTTGTAACTGAATACTTAAAAGGATTCCGCTATCGTTGATTGTTTGCGCATCTTTTGCTACGTAAATACTCGGTATTTAGCTTCATTCCGCTACTTCGTTATTTTGTCTTTGTTGTTTTTAATTTATTTACTTTCATGCTGCAATTGTTAATGTTAATGATTAATATAAAATACGTAATAATTCTGAGTCCAAACTAAAGGTAACTAACTAGCAATGACCTACTTGCCATTTTAGTATATCGTGATCATAATTTTTTATATATTTCCTATCTCATACGAATTTCACCTGAACGTATAGGCATTGATAAACATCATAATTTTTAAATTTCAATTTCGAGAAGTACGTACTAGAGTTCAGCAGCGCTGCTATGAAAAGATTAAAATATTCTTTTGGATTGATAGTTAGTGATATAAAATTTGTTATAAAATATGAGAGTTAGTGATATAAAATTTGCACGTTATTTTGCTTATGAATATACGCCTACGGAAACGGTTTCTTTTTCGAAATCGTGCTATTAGCAAATATATGTAGTTTATTTTAATCTGGTGAGTATTTGGTCCTATTTCACTTTAATGTTGAAATATTCTTTCCGGGATTTCATTAAGTCAAGTGCTAATCTTGTAATTTATTTTTATTTTCTTAAGAAAATATTGCTATGGAATTCTATACACCGGGGTTTTACTTTTTAATATGAAGCTGGGTTTGAAGAGTCCCTATATTTCTGATTAAAAACCATATTATTTTCAAATATTTTTGTTGTACTTTCTTTTCTGTCACTCTTAATATTAATACTGTAATTTACATTGTCATTATAATATTTTTGTAAATAATTTCGTATATCTTGTGGATGTTTGTTCGAATAAAATTTAGTTAGGTCCATATCCTAACTTCAGCCATTTATTGCCCTGCATATTGTAGGCATTTAGCGGTTAAAATAAGTTAATTATTTTCTATTCAATAACTAGTGGGTCAACGGTTAATGGAGTATTTCGATGACAACATTTCTTGCTGAGTTTGATTTACACCGCTCAATACAATGTGTATAGAATTGATGGACATATCTCCTTAACAATTTTTCCGTAGTCCCAACGGAAAATGGGCCTGGCATTACAAAAATGTATCGTATCTAAAAAAAGCGATTGCCAAACAATTCAGCGGTTAACAACCAGGAACGAGCAAAAAATGAAACGCAATTTTTGGTCATGGTACAAAACAAAACAAAAATTTTTATAAACGATACATGCGTCATTATTTTTTACAAATTAAGAATTATTAATCAGAATAACATAACATTAAAATTTAGACAAATAAAATAATAACTTATCACAATCGATTACAGAAAATAATCAACGTGGATTGCTTTTTAACTTTATAGCTGAAGCCTGAAAAATAAAATTAAATTGTTAACGGACATTGATTTTGTTGTTTTTTGTTGATCACATTGATTTTGTTCATGTCGTGTTCACATTATAATTAATTAAAATTTAGTAACAATGCTATTTTTTATAGATTTTCTTTGTTTTCTCTAATATCATTGAAGATGGCTGATATTATTTTAATTCATAGTTTCCAATATTATGTTAATACTTAGATAGCTATTTTAATTCATAGCAAATAAACAGTTATTCAGTTGTAGGTCAGTATGTAGGTCTTTTTTGGTTGCAAATCGAATATCTTACTGTTTTGTATTCTGTTGTAAATGTATTTACGATATAAAAATGTTTTCTCTTTTTCTGTAGTGTCTTTGATTGCAGTATGTTATGTATTGCTGGATATCCCGTCTTTTTAAGTGATTAGTTAACAGGTGAAATGGTGACCCTTATGCTGTGTAAATATTATTTTCTTTTCCTTCGGATGGTGAATTTGAAATGTAACATTATTTTATTATTTAGGTTTTATTTAATTAGTTTGCAATTGTAAATCATACCAGGCATTACCTGCTATATCCTTATTAGGATGATGAGTTATCTAAAACTTTTTAGACTTCTTTGCATATTTTACCAAAATTATGATAAAATATTTATCAATATGCTTTTGAATTCCGCATCTTTAGTTCGAGATTTACTTAAGAAAAATATGGACTGTGGAACTTTTCTACTTACGAGAGATTTATTTTTAAATTTGGGAAAAATTAAATAAAGTAGATACCGGTGATATACAATTTCTCGTCATTTCAGTGATAATTACTTTTCACTGGGTCAAATGATATGATGAATAAATTATTTAAAATTCAATCACATCTGTTCGATGGTATGAGGGTCGTTCTTCAACCAAATAATTGTCTGAAACAAATGCTAGGTAAACGTACAAAACTTTTTTTTTAATTAAACTTACACTTATTAAAAAGACTATAAAAATTACCGCTTTTACAAATAACACAAATAAATCGCTTGTCATAAAATGTAACTTTCTTAAGTTTTAACTCGTAGAATAATTCTGCCGAAAGAATAAGAAACTGTCTAATTAAACTAAATTACAATTTGCTGTCGATTGCTTAATAACTTTAACTAAGTGTCTCGGGGGAAAGATAAAGTCCCTGAAAGTAATATACGTTACAAGTTAGTGTCTTTTATTCTTGAGAATAAATGCTTTTATCTTGATACTATTATATGAAATATTTTACCTATGTTTTTAATCGGCTTCATAAAATGAAGTAAGTTCTCATTTCTATCCTTACGTATTTTTTAATGTATATTCAGCCGTAACTTAGAGACGCGTTGGCCGATGTACATAATTCTGTTTTTTGTTTCCATGGCTTCGAACAGGTCTCATGTGAATATTATAATGACTTCATGATTGGGTATAGATATTCTAAGAAATTCCAATGCTGATAAGAGCAAAAGGCTCTTTCAGACATTTGATACCGAATTTCAATACATTGAACATGTCTTTACAAATACACACGTGATAAAAACGTATTAATTGCGTGGAGTATTTATATCATATTTGCGCTTTTTTTACTTTTCTTGTCGAATCTTTTCTGTTTGACTCGTATGGCGAATCCTTTAGTCACACATACTAGCGAGAGTTAGATAAGTGAAACAATAAGGTGGTGACTGGACTGAATGGTGGAGAGTAAATTATTTCATTGAGTTTGTTTTCTTTTAACTTGTTTCAATTTAAACCTGTCCGTCTACCTTTCATCTAGAAAATGTTTTATCGCGTATCCGGATCCGAAGGCATATCCGCAATTATGTAGGTTAAGCTATTGCGATTTCACACTCCCATAATAACATGTAAAATGGCCAGTATTGTCCGTTGTCAATTTCAGCACAAAATTCTAGTAAATGAACAATAAATCTTGACAATACATCGTTAAACTCAACACAATTCAAACCGAATCGCTCCAACATATTGTGGTTTTTTCAACAGCATATTTCGGCCCAATATGTATGAATGTATTTGAATGAACATTTTACTCGATTGATCGACTGGACTAGAAATAAATAAATATTCGGTTTTCATAAATCACTATTTGCGCATTGTAAGCAATTTGTGTGGGATAATTGCTGCGTTCATTAAAAGAAATTGGATTTCAATTTAGGAGAAATATATTCTAGGAATATAGTCTCTTTATTAAGCAACATTTCCTATTAACACAAACCAAAAAACAAAAAAAGCAAAACAACATTTTTAATTTTGTTATGATGGTGGTAATACATGAATCCACTTGAAGCAATTGTATTTAAAAATTGGAGGAATATATATTATACTAGCTTTTAATCTGTTGATTTTAAGTTCGGTTCACATTTATTGTATATTTTACTTTTTAATACAGACGTATAGCTGTAAAACATAATTTTATTCGTTTCTTTTCATATTTGTATATTTTTTTTTATTATATTTTATGGTAAGTATAGTAATTTAAATGAGGTTTCCTTTCACCAAAGTCATTTTATCGATCCTGAGTAGCAGAGTATGATGGATGTATTCCTTTTAACAAATTTTACGGAAACTATGTTTTTCTTCTTGCATTTTTTCCCCTTTAAGGCATTGTTGATTTTAAATTGTTTTGAATAATATTTTATATTTATTAAATTTTTTTATGGTTTCTAATTAATTCGAAACTTGTTATCTAAGACTTATTGGTTCTAGATTAAAATATTAAAAACTACATGCATCCCATAAATCACATTTATTACGCACTCACATGCACACCCAAATGCAGATGTTCACCTACACGCACACGTACATACACATGTGTTACAAACACAGATAATAATCTTTATGAGACAATGTTAAGAAGAAATGGTTCTCCAACTCTTGTCACCGAGTTTTCCGGAATTTGCCACATTAACCAGACGCAAATAAAAACATTTAGTTTTTCTCTAGAATATTTAAAAGAATCCATTTGATTGATTTATTAAAACATTTTATAATTATAAGCCTTATCTATTCCAGCAATGGATGCCGGTGGTGTAGTCTTTAATAGCAACGACCACAGATTCGAAATGTTATAAGCAATTTCTTGGACAAGAAACGCCCCCCCTAATATTTGTTTTTAGTTCTGGTGAGCGACATTCATTCAGAGTTTTAATAAAAATAATTCCTTAAACTCATTTAATTGAATTAAAATCACATAATTTTTAATTGAAATAATGTCCAGCTAATAAAACAAAGAAAATTAAATATTAAATTGGTAAAATCAGAATATTTAGCAAGTATACAGGTAAATAAATAGGCTAGAAACTGATATAGTTTTTTATAGTTTCATTCGTCTACGTGTCTGTTAATTTCTCCGCTGAATCGTCGAGAGATTATTACTTTGAACGGTTCAAATTTTACAGATTGTTTACCATACGAGATGTACTCTCAAAGTATATAATAATTATAATGACTTAATAATAATGACATAGGCATACACTATTTATGTGCCAAAAGCCCCGTTATTTTCAGCGAAAATCTTTAGGTTTAAAGTAAGACCTAAAATAATATCCATAAGCAGAATCAACTCGTGGAATATAGTTGAAAGGGTTTTTAGATTATACATGTAGCTAATCTAGTTTCTAAACAATGAACCCAGCATGTTCCCTCTTTCTACCGTTAGCTGATTTGTAACTGTTAGATTTACTCGTATATATTTACGTAGAATATATGCAAATATCTGGACTTGTTTCTTTTCACTTTTATCTTTTTCGCGTGTTTTTTATTCGATATTATTTAAAGCACAATACATAGCCAGATCATTGATGATTACGGAATAGAAATTAAAATATTGTATATGGAATATTTATATACAGCCTCCCAAAATTTATTGAAAATGTTTAGTACAATTATGATAATATGAAATGTAACACGCTTAACTCTTTTTAATATTTCTGCATGACTAGTACCTGTAATAAATCAAATCATCAAGCGACGTCTGGTTATATTATAGGTTCCAAAGTAAAGACGAGTAATATCATAAGCAACCTAAACCAGCCTCAATTTTTTAAATCGGCTTTTTGCTTACTTCTATAATATTTATGTAAATACGTACCTAATTTATCGTCAAAATATAGTCACTCTATGGCCGGATATCGCGACGAAGCCTTAAAGAAGGAGCGTTGAAAGAAAATTGTTAGAAATTATTCCGGTCATGAAATAATAGATAAACTGATCTTTAGTGCAGAGTTTCTATATTAAAAGTTTTTTACTAAATATAGCTCATCAGTTACTCTCAAATAAATTTTGAAAATATTGTGATATAAATATAGTGACAAGTTATAAACATAAACAAACGTTATACAATGGAAAAGGTTCTGATTAGCAGTAATTGTGATAAAGAAAGATTATTTCGCCTTAAACTAAATTCCTGTTATAAAAATACAAACTATTTCAAAAACTTTCAAGGTTCAATGAAAATCATAATCACGAAAAAATAATAAAATATTAATAAGAACCTGGAATTGAGGTTTCGAAAAAACGCGACCATAGACTTGTTCCAAATTGAAACAAACAAATTGTGGATATTTAATTTTTTTTTAAAGTCAAGTCACCCTGGCCGTCTGAAAATAAGTCAAAATTTTCAACGAATCTCAAATTTATCAGCCTATTTCCTGTTCTATTAAGACCGTTATTTCCCCATTCCAGTATTATAAACGTATCCTTCAATATAAGTGTACAGTTTTAGAGAAAGGGTATATACCTGCCTCACTCACTTTTCTACTCTCGTTGATTTCATTTCTAATGAAAAGTTCACTTTCAAACTTGCCTTTTGATAATTTATTTTTTTTATCAGATGAATTCAGCGATGATCTATTCTGGAATTCTGTGAAGTCTGAATTATTACACAGGAGTCAATGCTATTAAATATGTTTTATAATCGATTTGGCTCACAGCCAATAGGTGCTTCATGATGTTAAATGTACTTCTGAAGCCTGCCTATTCAAATAATTAATAAGAGATATGATATTAATTAATAGTTTGTGATGACTGTGGCACTCTTCCATTTATTCAGTATTCATCTTTCTACTAGACACCTAATACAATTTTCTTTAAAACCGAATGAGCGGGTTTTTTCCTATTTTAACCATATTCTCTATGATCACGTCTTCACCCGGGACATTTTTATTAGAAATTTTATCTCAATTTTCGTTCTTTTTGGCACATCTTCAGATCCATCATTTGTTATAGTTCGTTGTACTACACTGCTTAGCTTAGGATTTCTAGACTTGTATAACACGAGATAGTATTCTTCCACCACTTTTAGGAGTTTGGTTTGTTCAGCATTTGATTACCTTCCTTACCGAAGAGTTTGGTGACTCCGATTTTAAAATTTCCCGAAAACTTTGGAACCCTTAAATTTATCGATGGTATTTTTGCCACTTTTTCGCAATATGCATCGATGTTTTCCTTGATGTTTTTTATGATGCTCTACATATATTTTCGAATTAGTATGTGTGGTCTTTTCCTTGTAATACACGACTAATAAGAAGAATTAATGAATGAAATACATGTTTACCATGTAATATTTATTTCATATGAAATATATTATTTAATCTGACATATATCTATACATCCATATTTAAATGGCACATGAAATCCTTAGCAAACAGTGGAAACAGTTTCAAAATAATTGTAGCTTAATATAAAACCGAAAACGATGCGGAAATCAAATAAATAAAAGTTCAGTTTTATCCATATCAGTACTTTATGCTTAAAATCACGAAATCGTATTAGGAACGAGTCTGCTGCGTAAGTCGTCGTAAAATCCCTTTTCCAACGATCATCCCCGTTTTGTATCGGAAAAATCGTATCTGGTATTCTATTATCACGGTCTGCTTCATACAAGCCATTCAGCATTGAATATCACAGCTGGTTGAGACTTCTCTGAGTAAAGCCTAAATATAAAGGTCACATGAAAACAAAATTTTAGACTCGACGTTGCCTTTCGGATATCAAAGTGCCCAGCCCAATATAAATATCATAGGTACCTATTAAGTCATACCACAAATCATAGATTTGCGGTCATTTGGGAAAATTAATCACAGCTAGGTATACGTCAATGAATCGTTTCAACGACACGTTGTCGTTGTCAAATTTCTTAAGAAGTAATATTTTCAACTTGATAATACATTTATCTATATTTAGTTTATGGTTCGTTGTAATAATATGAAATTTGTGAGATTTCGCTTCTGCTTTAAATAGTTTTCTTTAGACTGTACTTTTTTGAAATTGATTGAAAACGCGAGGATGTAAAATATAATACATGGGAATTTTTCCATAATATTTTTCTTGCATTTTAAATTAATTTGAATTTTTCTGTTTTTGTATTATTTCTAAAATACCTTAAGAAGTATACGTATCCAGTGAGATTCATTCTGTTACCCTATTTACGATTATATTTTATTTCATGTCATTATCAAAATTAAAATGCTTTAAAGGAATATTTACAAATGCTATATTTTTTGGAAAAGAAATGTTTACGTGTTAAAAACAATTCATTAAAACATAGTATATGCTTAAAAAGTAACCAAGTATTCTCTTCTCACTTTCGTTCTACAGGTTTTGTTCAGCCGTTTTTACGTAACGTACTTGTAATTTACGAGTTCTAAAAATCTTATTACCCTTGTTTTATTTTTTTGCATTTCATTTAAAATAAATTTTGGTCTTATTCGTACCTAGAATAGTATCGGTAGAAGTGGTCAGCAACTTTGGAATATCTAAATAAATTATATTAATGAACTGTCATTAATTTTGGAAAATAATACTTTGTATAAAAGACTCTGATAAGGAATTCTATGATGGTCTAAACCAACATCTGGTTTCACGTAGATAAGTATTATATGTTGAAATCGATAACTCTCGTATCCGAATTATTTAGACTTCTGATTAAGCACTAAAACTCTTTTCAGGAATTTAGTTCTTGCATTTTTTCTTCTTTTTGTGATCATTTTACAACCACAACCACTTTTATTGCCTGTGTGTATTTTGTAAAAAGAATTCAATTATATTCAAATAATATACTAGACTTGATTCTAGTGAAAAATGCGAGCAAGAAATAGATTGTTTTTCGACGTTTCTGTTTCCTATCCGGTAGTGCGTCCAACTCTCCTTATACATTGCACTCTTTCCTTATCATTGAGCAAAATGTCAATGTTACAGAATGTGAAGCTTTGACCCTCGCAATGTCAGTTATTTGGCGGAATTTTCCAGTGTAATTTCCATCGTTCATTTTCATTAACTAGTTACATATTGGATGGTGCCATGGTTTACGCTTATGTTTTTACGAGTGCGTTCGCGGTGATGGGAGATATCTTGATAGTGCAATATTCCGCACATAAAATTTGCATAAATGTACTTTAGTCCACTGTTATTAAAATATTATGAATATAATTGTTTTTTTATGATTATTTTAAATTTTTATTCCGCGCTGCGAGACATCATCTACTCTTTTGACCGTCAACTTCCTTACATATCTTGTAATTGGTACATACACTATCTATCGTCTCATTATGTGACTGTCTAATGTGTATGTTGCGTACTAGCCTGTAAAATTTGTGCTAATATTTTACTTATCTAATTATACTGTCTTATGTACTCATGTTTTTCATAAATAATTCAGAGAATTTCTTGCCACAAAATAAAAAAAAGTTTTAGCCTAAATACTTAATATACCTCAATTATAGGATAACTATAGCCTACAGGAAGTTATAATTTGGAAGGTAAATTATGATGTTATAAAAGTAGAATGAATAGATATTTATTTGGGTAAGTTTAGTTAGGCAGTGGTTTAGTACATATAAATTGTTTTGTAAATTTATGTTTTGGAAGCAACATTAATTATAATATATTTTAAGATAGTAATTAAATATATTAATAAGAAAATGTAACCCTATCCTTTGATTTGTTTTTGTATCTACTACAAATATTGTTTACAAATAAGTAGCTACAATTCTAAAATACATTTGCAAGCACTCCTTGCCTCAAAAAAGGCACGGCGTTATAGGATAATTCACGTGTTGTCCGTCCATTTATCCGTCATTAATATTCATTTTTGACTTTCTTGAAACAATTAAATGTATAAATCGAAAATTAATGCAGTGATAGTGTACTTGCCCGCATATATCTTAATAACAATAAAAAATATATGTGCGAAAATGGTAGATGCGACAAATAAGCTGTAGGAATTCTTTTTAATTTTTTTACATCGAAACTCTTTTTAAATTTCTCTGGGATTCATTGAACGAGCAAATTACAGTGATAATTGTTAATCCTTATACCTCGTTTAGGATTTTATGTGCGATAGCTCTAAAGATATTGTCAAAAACTTCCATAAAAATATGTTCCACATATCGGAAATTGCTAAAATAAAAGCTATGGAAAACCTGCTTTACTTACTTTAACTTAAGATTTATTTTACCCAAAATTAATTTTGATTGTCTGCCACATGGAATTTTTGCACCATTCTATACACATTTACAACTTGACTTAATCAATGTCAAAAAAAAACATTTTTATATGCGCATACTATCGAAAGAATGGCAAGAAAACACCTACTTGAGAAGACAGACAAGTGTTAAAGTGCATGTAGTTGATAAATGAAATGACTAAAATTATGACGATTTATTTATTAATATATTAAGAACTACAAACTTCCTCTAAAGATTCTTTGATTTTATTTTAACAGGAACAAAGAGAAACACTGGATTTTTACCGTCAATTTGAAATTTTTGATATCGATTTTTTTATAACAAACTACACAAAGTTGGTATTCACCCAACCGTACAATAATGTATAACACGCACACACTCCACTCTTTTAAGAACATGCTTTGAAAAAAGGACAGGCATTTTGGTTATTTTCCTTTTAGATTTTCTAGAGAAATAGTGATTATATCGAGAACTACTATTATAAAAGTAAAGCCATCAGTAGTTTCATAATATAATCATATTGCTGAAACTTATAATATCTCTCCTTCTCCTGTTTTATTTTCTGTTTAGTCCTCTTGCTCACTAATTGCAACTCGCTCAATCATTTCTTCTGCACTGTTGTTAACATTTATTAAGCAATGTCTGCATTTTTGGAAATAAATCAGACAGTTAAAAATTTAATATTTACTAAAATGATGATTAACAAACAATGATTAACAAACTTTACGTAATAAGAAGCAATTTCCGACATCACATCTACCAACATTGCTTGATGATTACACGAAACGGTGAGACGAAAACTCGGGAAGTAATAAACAACCGTTGGTATCACAATATTAACAAAATAGGTGTTCTGCTATTTGTCTTTGCGACTATGTAATTGATATGAAGGCACGAGTACATACAAATAAATTCGCATTTATTGCCATTTTAATAGTACATTTAAGTAACACGTTTAGAAAATTTTGCTAATAAAAATTTAACTGTAAGTGAAACAAGTTTTAAGATAAATAGGATGTTTCTTACTATTTTTATTTTATGCTAACTTTGTTAATAAGTACGAGCATGTTTAAACATTTTACGAATTTTTAATAAACAAAGAGTATACTGTGGTCGAATATATATGTAAATATAAATGGCGTGCTCTATTCTTCAACATCATTTATAACTCAATAATTAACGATTCAATATTGAGGAAATATGAAATATTTATGGACATCACCGCTAGCTTTATAAATTTGAATCTGACCAGTTTGCACTAGACACAACATCCATCATATATTATAGAATAGTCCCAGATTCTCTATCTGAAGCTAATACAAGACGATGTTTCTAGTAATTTCGGGTAGCGATTACACGTTCAGGGAGCAACAAAGCCTAACCAACCGATTGATTTGAATATTGAGAAATTAAAATCGTTGATTTTGTTATCCAATTTGAATCCTCTTACGGCACAGAAGAGAAATGTTTAGACGAATTTGGGTAAATCTACATAGCGTTAGTACCCTCCATGATTTGAGTCACGACCAACACAGTTGTTGTGCAGACAAACATACAAAACTTTAATTTTTTTGGCGTAACTGGTTGAACTTGATTATCATTAGGATTGACTTTCGTTATCAGTATGTAAATGAGCATAATATATGTAAGTGACCTTCGTTACCAATATGCAAATTTATTGAGCTATCTGGTAAACCGTATCAAAAAATGAATCCAGTAACAAAGAGGTAACCTTGTGTATTTTACGAGAAATTCATGGAATATGTTTCCATGAATTTGAAAAAATTATAACTTAACCATTATCCTAATTCAGCTTCAAATTTTGGTACTTAAACTCCTTCCAAAATACCCACAACACGACAAATTTTTCTTTCTGCATGATAATGTCAGACTTTGGAAATTGTTTTTTTTATATATCAGACCTGGAGCCATCCAACTTTTGTCTATTTAGATCATTAAATGATATTTGACATAAAAAAAAACTTTCATTCGACATGTTTGGTAATTAGTTTCTTATTCAAAATCTTCGAATTACATTTTGATGTTTCTCATTCTTAAAATTCATGAATTATGTAAGCAATAATAAGAGTGTATACATTACACTTGCATATTTATAATGGACTAAATTATAGCTATATTTTTAATACACTTACAATTAATTAGACAACGCAATAAATCTAGAAATAAACTCGTTACCATTTTTATTAATCTTTTATATATTTCACATTAATTGTCTAAAAATCGGACATGATATTAAACTTTCAACAGTAATATATAAGAGGTCACGAAACCTCATATTCCAAGTATATTAAGTTGGTAGTTAATGATCCATCTATGTTAATACATTTATTTTATTTTTTAAATATGATTCATAAAATCTTCAGTAATATGAGCACCAAAACTATTTAATATTTTTTGTCAGCATATGAACAGAGATAAATTAATTTCTTTATGGAATTCTTGAATTTTTGACAGAAAAAGTGGGTAAGTTCAATCTTAAGGGCTGTGTCTTTTTTATTACGTAAATAATTAGATAGTAAGATAATGCCAACGAAACATGTTATAATCAGGAAGCAAGGGGTTCGGACAGTACGGTGAGCGGCACGAATAATAAGGTACTTTAATCAACCATTGAAACGACGGGTATTTAGGAGGTCCATGTACATGTCGGCTCCCTGAAACTGAAGGTGTATAAGCCCATGTGGTAGCCAAAGAAAATATTTTTAATCTTTTTCGAAGCATGAAGTTACCTTTATATCACTATATGAGAGCATGAGCATAACTCTGTCATCAAAGTGTACTTAACTTATGTTTGTGTTCATAAAACCTTCAAGTTTTCAAACTTCATGTAACCCAATTAAAGAATTATCAAAAATAATCTTAGAATTGCTCACATCTCTGATTTTTTTTTGAATCTTTGAAAGCAATAATTGCTTGCAGTATAGAAAAATAAACTTTTATCTGCCGTTGTGCATTTTGCTTCGTTTGCTTTTCTGCCCCGACGAAATTTATAAAACAATAGCAATCTAAATTCACTTCTTGAAATTTCCGTATTTTAATTGACGCTTATTTAGAAAAGTTAATTACTATTGTCACACTTAGTTTCTGTAAAGAGGAACGATGCTATTTTTTTCATAAACGAAAGATAATCGAGAAGTTACAAAAACATTTCTGGCACATCTGTAAAAACGTAGCGAATATATTATCTGTCAACTTGTTGCTTATATAAAAGCATATAGATATTTAATTAAAGTACTTCATTTGATATTTCATATGAAGAATGTTAAACGATTCTAAACTAATTTCCTTGCAACTAGCTTGTTCTGAAGCGCAACTAATTCAGTACAAACATCCGTCAACATGTTTTAGACACAATATATAACGCTGGAATTTTTTCAAGATATAGGTATCGCTTCTCCAAGTCACTTAAGTATGAGAACGAAAGTATTTTACATCACTCGAGCTCACTTCCTGCAGAAGGTTAGATTTCTAGTCCAGTAGAATGGCAAAAAAAATAGGTTCGCAATACAAGGCCACTTTAAATTTTTTGTAGATATTATTAAACTGACTTCGTAATAATTCGCCAAATTAGCGTCGATTTTTATTTTCTTTTTGTAGGGCATTATATTTTACAAGTTGTCAATTTTACGTTACAAGTTTTTAAATTTCTGTCAAATTATGTCACAAACAATTATCCATGATTAAAATTTAAAAACGAGGTCTCGAAGAGCAAATGAATTTTTTCAAATATTCGTTTCTACAAGAAGTTTTCCAAATGAAGTTTCTACAAGTTCTTTCAGAAATACGTTTTATAAAATTAATTACTTGTGAAGAAAAGCGCAGTCAATTTTGCAAACATTGCTCTTCAACCTTTTAGGTATATCTTCACATATTTTTTTCATAATTTTAGGTAGATTAGATTCGGAAATAAGACAAAACGGAAATAAGGATAAACATATTTTTTGCACGTATTTCACTAGATCTGAGAAGATATACGACCTAAAATTTAATACTTAACAATTATGAAAGAAATATTTTTGAAATTCCTGTAATCAATTCCCTTCAAATGCTTTTCCAAAATTTACATGGAATTAAAGCAACAGTTTTTCATGTATTTAATTGACTTCTTCAAAAATTTTCAAAAGATTAGTTTTAAGTATGAGCCAAATTTCAAGTTTATTCGTCAAACGATTTCTGAGAAAACGGCTGTACATGAACATGTAAGTGATCTTACGAGAGTTCAGTTTTCCTTTCGTTTTACAGAACTTTCTTCCATACAAAAGGCAGTTAATGGTATTTTAATTTTCACTCTCAAATCGAGAACGTTTATACCTAAATATCCTTATTTGTATATTGTACACTTCGACATACGTAAACATGCATTAGACAAATTTATTGCTGTAAGGAGACTATTAACAAAAAATATAAATATAACAAATTTATAAAATATATTTTAATTAAGAAACAACTTAGGTATGGATTTTGGTAGGGAGAAACGCAATGGAGTAGGATCTGATGGCTAACAGACCTTATATCAAAACGTTTAGCAAGTAACAAATGCGTCACGAACGTGTATGCAAACATGTATATCTAACGTTGAAAAATGTTCTTTTCATATACTTTGCCAAATAGTATAACAAGTATATTTTATTACTCTTGCTAAGCTAGAAGATTTTAGGCGTTTCTACTTTTATTTTAGGGTAACTATAATATTGAGAAATTTGTGATATTAATTTTTTTATGGCCATAAATTGATAAACTAACTTATTTTTTTGTAATTATCTAGTAATGGTATGCACCATAAAATAAATATAATTTACTAAACTGAGACGAAGAGGGGTGTAGTCATAAGTTTTGCCACATTTTCGTTTATCATAAAAAAATAAACTTTAACTCATGATCGATTCCCGGCATTAATTTATTTGTTTTGCGATGTGCACCTCATACTTATTTTAATATCTTTTTGCACTGTATTTTAGCCTGGATTTTGTTTTAGGAACTTAGACGGAATTGTCCTGAAATCTAGAAAATTGCACATTTTTAGTCATCGAATAATCTACTATTTTTGGATTGATGAAACTGGTATCTTAAAAGCATTTATACTATTAGAAATTTATTTCACATATTCTAGTAAATCTTTGTGTAAAGAAAGTAGTAGTGATAAAAATGAAAATAATAATGAAATATTTAAAATGACGTGTCATCGTCTACTGCTGTTTTTATTTTAATGTTTATATAGTTTTCCTATAATCATTATTTTGACATACGATATACATATACCTATACATACATATATATATATATATATATATATATATATATATATATATATATATATATATATATATATATATATAATTACGCTAAATAAAGAATGCGAGAGGAAATAAATAGTTGTTTAATTAAATAAATATCATCAATTTTGCATTTCATCCCTGTAATTAAAAATGGATAATAGAAAAAAACGATTTTGGCCTCCATTAGTCAAAAAGAACTAACTTTTTTCACATATTTTTAAATCCGTGAACGATACACGCCCAAATTAATAAAAAAATATACAATTTATCTTATTGACTAATAGTTAAGAATAATTATATGGTGTAGTAGGAGACTCGAAAGAAAATATTTGTGGTATAAATTGTAAGTGCGTCTATTCAGAAAATATTGTCGAGAAGTAACATGTGTCCACGTTAACACAGACACGGACAAGTACTCCTCGGTCCACATGTAGATATGTAACGAATAGAGGGGGCGGATCGTCAAGCGTGTCGTCTGGATGTAACGTACCCTTCGCGTTATAAATCAAGGGCGTTAAGGATATGAGATACTCTTCTATTGAACAAAATTTCTTCGTGTGGAATAGCAGCCGATATTATTATATAAACCAAATTCTATTTGTCTCTCGATGAATAGCCGTAAAAACAGGACATCATAATTGTATATACTGACTAATAATTACGAAAAATTATTTCATAAGTAATACTATTTTGAATTTACAACATGAACAAACCTCTGGGACCAATATTTAATTGTTTCTACAACCAGGCCATGAAAATAATGTTTTTCTAAGGATTGGTGAAAACTACAATACGTGTATTAATTACAGGAAAATAATTAGAGAAATTCCTCTGCCATTACATATTTCCACCATTTTGAAAAATATCTTGTGTACAAATATTAATAACTCATTATCTAGTTAAATATTAATATGCATGTTGTTATGGAAATTATTTTATAATAGTGTCTATATATGTATTAATATTCAGGCGTTGATGTATTTTACATAAGGCAGCGGTTGCCTAAGTTGTATAAGTGAATATTTCAATACATATCTGCAATAACGAATGTGTGATTTCTTATTTACAGTTTTTAATCTTTTTGTACCATTTTGTGAAAGCACCTTTTTAACAAAATTAATCAATTTTATTCAATTATATCCATTAAAGATATTAAGAATAGATGTGTTTAAAAGTAATATTATAGACTCACCTTTTATAATTTGACGATCAGAGATTATTTTGGAAATCGGTCTTTTTTGGAACTTTATCCGTTTCCACCCCTTTCAGCATTTCTAAGCGTTATATTTGCTTTTTCTGGTGTTAAAATGTCTTGCTTGTCATTTCAACTTATCATTCAAAAATAATTTATTTTTCTTTGGTTTTAATAATTTATCATCGACTATATCACCATTTATTATATTGTAGTTGGCCCTAACTGGTCTCTACCTCAGCAATAAACTTACCATATTTTCACATAGCTATTTAATTTTACAGCATAGTATACTCACCTCTTGACTACTGAATCTTTTCTTAATTCTTGTTGCCCTATATTATTTTAAGAATTTTGTTGATTGCGGCTTCGAATTACCTTGAATTAGGTTCTAACAAATAAGATATTAAAAATGATATATCAGATAGTAAGATTCTTGTATATTATAAGATAATCATTCAAAGGACCTGGTATCGGAAGTGAACTTGAACATTAATTTTCCTTAATACAAATGTGGGTGACATAAATAATTCGTATAGTACGAAAGAGAAAGACAAATGAAAAAATAAGATCAAAAATTCAACATGCTCAAATCGACGTTATAAGCATATCGCATGCCTCGTAAAATGCTGAAGCTTCTAGGGAGTGTGGAAATGACAAGTCCAGTATTTAGCAGCAATATTACTTCTTTTTTCCTATTCATTAACGTCTATTTGAGTATACCTTTTTTTTATTTCATAACTATTTTATCATAATCACTCCTAAATTTATGATGAAAAAAAATTTTTTATAGACAATGCTGTATTATATATATATATATATATATATATATATATATATATATATATATATATATATTAATTCTCTGCATGCAATGTAAATGCAATTTGACTTAAGCCTCGAAATTCGTGTACTTATTTAAATTTTAGGCGTGTTATTTAATTATGAATATTGTATCCACATGTTTTACTATATAAACTATTAATTTTTATAAGTCATCTTTACTTACTTTAGCGATGTGGGCCCTAAGTTCGAAAATACTAAACAAAAATATATTAAAAATATTGGAAAATAAATTATGCGTATTGTTTTCCAATGTCTAAATAGTAGCCACGTTAAAGTTTATTATAATCAAATATAAAATAAGTTATACTTCATGATAAGCTAAAACAAAAAAATGGAAAGACTGCGTCGAGTCATGGCACATTTTACATAAACAAATCTGCGGAAGGAGTCATTTTTGAAAAGACTAATGATAGTTCTATTCGACTGTATCTCTACAAATGGTTGAAGTCTAGGAGTGTTTCCTATAAACAATGCAATCCCGCCCAACACTCCTGCCCAAACTGCTGCTGCATTTATCGTATTAAAAATACACGGGAGCTTCATGTTCTCTTAGCCATTGTTTATTGCAAAGATAAAAAGCACGGAAGACACTCTTTAAAAAATCACGAAAATTTTGTAACTAACCGCTTACATTTCAAAGGAAAATATTATCGGGAGCCATAATAGTAGTTGAACACAAATACGAGACAATAAAAGCAAAAATACTTTTCACTGAAACACCGATAATAAATATGTTTAGTTACAGCAGCCTGATACAGTAAACAACGTGACGTTAAATATATGTTCGATAACATTATTTTTTACAGCACGTTACGTTAAATCATATTTTTTCACATTAAATATAATGTATAGAAGGAGATACGCAAGTTTTAATTCAATAATATAAACGAATTATATAATTGCTTTTATACACATCAAGCCGTAAAGTATTTAGTAACAGCAAGTTTCTGAGAGTTTCTAAGTTTAAAATTAGCAAAACTTAGAAGATTAAAATAAATATAATATCTAATGTTCCATTTACAAAAGATAAAAATGGAAACTGCTGGCTGAGACTTTGATGTCTATTTAAATTATTTCTCCGCTATTCTCCGCTGTATTATTGACTTAAAATTGTAGATTACAATTGTTCTCATTATGAAATTGGATTTAAAATTTAAAAATGAGGCAACGAAATTAAGTTAGGTAAATAATATGAAATGCATTCATTTACTTTATATCGACTATTTTTATTTTAAAGTTAAAGCATTTATCTTTAATTCAGGAAAAAAGTGTGTTTTTATCTCTAATATTTACAGATTAAACAATTCCAAATAATTTTCACTAATTTAAGTTTTTGTATATTTTACAGAATAAAGTTTGTACTAAAGTCCTTATTTGTATTTCCCTCTCTGTCTCCTTAGGTTCCATACTATGAGCACGCAGTATTGATATAGTAAAGACAAGATAATAATTTGTTATCATTATGACAATAGTTACCAATTTATTGAACTATTAAGTAATTTATTCAGATGTTCGGCTGCGTGTGAGCGAGGGGCTTGCTAATGTGATAGAATAAGCAATACGAACACGGGCAGTCGCATAAGGACATACGTCGTGATTAGCTGTGTTATTTTTTTAACTGCTATTCCGTTAGTGAATTGGTTTTCCTTTTGATGTTGATCTTATACAATAATTTGTCTGTTCGTTATTTTAAATATGTCTTTTATTTATTATATTAATTTCGAACTTATGTAATATATATTATTACGTTTATAGTAAATAAAACTAATACTTGGTCGCAACGAGGCTCCGCTCCGCATTTCTTTATACAAAGAGACACAATCATTTGAAATATTTTATGAATTCGAAATTCAAAATAAACTTGTTTTCTGATATTTCGGCAAAGAACAAGGAAAAATAAATATAATTATAAAAAATCAAATTAAATATAAAAGAACCTATTTGTACTAAACTCAGAATGTTAAGGTAGAGTCGCACTAAAATTGTTTTAAGTAAATTATAAATTCAATTATTGTTTCGTACTAAAATAAAACAAAATTATACTTGTGTTATTAATACGCTAATGGTTGATAGCCTGAGTTCTATTCTTAGTTGGCGATAAATCATACGTGGTTTTAAATGACCATTTTGATTAATGGCAATCTCATATTTTCAGACGTTTACACGATTGATACTTCAAAACATTAAATATTGTACTTACTTTCTTATAATCATTATTTGATGTGATTTTTGTAGATTAATAAAACTATTCAGTGTTTTATTTTTAGCTGTCCTTAAAATATATTACTTAATTTAATAATTGATCTTTTTTTTCGTAATATGCCTCAAGCAATTATATTTTGGAAATCAAACATCTAAATATTTCACAGAGACAGCTTCTCTTAAAAAGATGACTTGATTTTAGATAGTAGATCGATTAGGTTGATGAAATGTGAGAGAATTAAGTACAGTTTTCCTACAAAACAGCCCGGTATCTATTTAAAATAATCTCTCTTGCGCGCTGTGGTTTCAAATCAAAATTGTGAAATATGTTTGCTATATGCTTTACCAATGTCTTAGCCATTATACATATTTTATTGGTGTTTTTGTAAGGGGTAAATTAATTACCTGTAAATCTTACAAAATTTAATAATTCTTATAAACAAAAGCGTTTATGCACATTTCGTATCTTAATTTTTTCAATAGAAAATTAACGACGTATGCTCATGTGTACGATCACCCGGTATGAAAATTGTGAGAAGTTTATTGATGCGATGGAAACTGAATCTAAATCACCTGATTCAATATTTTCAAGTTTGTAAGTAAGTTAATTTTCAAAATACGCTTAACGTAATATAAAACGGTTTATTTTATCCAATTCACAAAAACTACATTAGGTTTACATTAAGCTACGAAGCGTGCGATAATAAAACAGTCGCAGGTGTCGTAAAAACGCAAGACACAGAAATAATCAATTTCACTAAAGAACTTTGACTCTTTATAGTGCACAAGTTTTAACAATGTATATAGTACAGGATAAAGGACACGTATGTAACTCGTACTTTTTACCAGCAAATTCGCTTGTTTATTTATTATTATTTAAACATTAAAGGAACACTAATTATGTTCCAGTAGTCATGGTACTATTTTCAGAGAATAATAAGATGGTGCTATGATGGTGGTAATAAGATGGTACTATTTTCGAACCAAATAGAAAATAAGAACTGAAAACGTCTACATCAGAACCAGAGTGGCACCATCCATTAGTACCAATGGCTTCTTGCGTGTGCCGCTGCGTGTACATCCGGCGACCTTTGTATCGGATCGACTTTCCAACGATCTAATGCACACGTTAAATACCTCCCGTTTCCGTCAGCGTGTATTCAGTAGTATGTTTTATCCCTTCTTCGAGAATAAATAAATTTTAATAATCTGCTGCCGTCTCATTTTCTAATTTCTCCGAACATTGCCCGACTGATATTAACAAAAGTCGCATTGCGTGTTAAAAAGTTTGCACGAGTAACTACCATATTATTATTTCTAAAGATATCAATCCATTTACGTCAAACATTAATTTCTATAACGATTTATTTCGATTTTCTAATAGACGTCAAAAAAATCTTGAAAAATAAGTTTACGTATATAATGACAAAGAGTAAGTTATAGTTTAAAAATGAACCATTAAGGGGTAAAAAATAAGGATGGCGGATAAAAAAGTGCAATAGAAAGACTGTAGATATATTATGACAGTTTTATTACTTGGTACCTATGTACAGAAAAAAAGAGAACAAAAGCGTAAAAACACTGAAGTGAACCCATAAAAATAAAATAAAATTTACTTACACAAAAAGTAGAAACTCAAACAACGAAAATTTTAACGTTTTGTAAATGAAAAAATAGATCATTTGGGTGATGAGTCAGAGGCGTATAAGTGCTCAAATATCCATGAATGACGTGGAACAAGTTAAGTCAGTCTGAAGAAGCATCATGACTCTATTTGTCGTTGTTACCAAATATTAGTAAGAAGTATTTTACTGTTATTGGAAAAATATTATGAAACCTATAGGTAAATAGTACAGAAAGGATAATTATTAAATAAAATATTTTAATTAAATATTATTTTAAGTTCATAAATAATGAATAATTGTTACATTATTTAAAAATAAAAAAATTGGGACCTGTGTATAATTTCTCAGTTCAGTATTTTAACATGTCATATTCAATATGGCGTCTATTCCAAAGAAAACATAACATATGTTGTGAATATTTAAAGTAATGTAGAGATCAATACACGTTCTTAAATATGCTTTAAAATGACTCAGCCCACGTGTAGACACGTGGATAAAACAAAAAGATCGTAGGGAAGGGTTGGAATGACGTGGATTTTCCAACGTCAATATATCTTATCATCGGAATTAGCGAATCATGGGCGTTAAGCGTTTGAGATACTAGTCTATTGAATGAAATACCTTCCCTTGGCATAATGACCGTGACGACTAAGAGAAGTACCTTTTACAAGTACACGCCAGTGTTTGCCCTTGTAGTTTCGTCTGCGGATTTTGTTTAAATATTAGAGTACTATGCCAAATCTTTCACTCGTCCATGCGCGCATATGTTAAAAGAACTACAAACTTACTTTACGTATTAATGTAATTTCGGGAATTAAAACTCTGTTCTGTTCAATTCCGTTCTGTTAATTCAATACACGCCATTTTTCAAAAATAAAGGAAATGTATAGAAAATTTGCAATGAAATAAGAACAAGTTAGAGTAATATACATATACATATATATCTATATATATATATATACATATTTATATATATATATTATATATATATATATGTATATATAAATGTATATATATGTATATATATGTATGTTTGTTGACTTGATTTTCTTTAGAGTTCTTTAAAGACTTAACATTTCTCATCTCGTTATTTAGACATAGTTTAAATATATAACGTGGCAAATATGATCTTCCGTTCATTTTTTTAAAATTGTATCATACACCACTTTAATTTTGCGTGTATTTTCATGTAACCCAGTTGCTTAGATCAGTTCTATATTATATTTATTTACATTTAAAATTGGAATTATTATACAAATTTATTCCATATGAGTTTAAATAAAGTAATAATTATTTTTTGTGGGATTTGATATGATTTTGTGGAATAAATACATTTCGATACAATTAAATGAGATACATTTTGAAAAAAATTAGAGATTATATGCCCTACGTCAACATATTTTAAATATTATCTGTAACAGTCTTATAAATAAGTATTAATAGAGGAAAACTTATTTAAAGGAACTTTTATTTGTTCATCTGTGCATTAAAATGTAGTTAATAAAATATATATGGAATATAACTTGTTATTAAAACCGTGAAAGCAAAATATATAAAATAGTTTATATTTTAATTCAAGTTTATTCTTCTCTTTGCACGGTTTGGAAGAAATATTCAAAGATTTATTACAAGATATATTCATTTTCATTAGAGGATGTGTATCATTTCACTTCTTACGCACATGTTCGAACGAACAGATTTGCTTAAAAAGTAATATATGTTACAGACGTTCTATATTTAAATTGTGTATATAATTTCCGTAAGTGACTCAGTCTTAGGTACCCTCCTAATTTTATTGAACTTCAAATTTTAAGGGGGAGAGGGGGGAGGCATAGCATTATTATTAGTTTCGCCATTTCTAGCAACGTGGAGGTTGGACTAAAAACTAAGAGCTTTATCAGTTCGTATCAAATCTGAATGGGAATAACTAATTTATACCAAAAACTTTTTATTTAGAAAAAACAAATAAATAGAAACTACCTATTGGGTCGTTAATATAATGCAATTTTATATACGAAATATATATAAAAAAATATTTTATTAATATTATTTACGAGTTTAATACCTGACTGGCAAATAGGTGAAACTTATCAATCAGATCCCTCATCAGAATTGTATATCATATTCTTATAGAATGTAGACAAAGGCGAATGTACAGAAGGAAACTATGTTTTTATCACGTTATTTTATTTTAAATTTTAGTGTCCAATTATAACCAATCATTTTACTGTTACCCTTCATTAATCAGCAGTGTTTGGATATTGTTCATCTTGTATTATTTCTTTGACATTGGCTTCTTATGAAATAAAATTGATTAAAAAAAACTTCGCTTGGTACCACTGTCACTCACAATAAACTGTCAGTCTGAATGACAAGTGAAAAATGACGATACTCGTTACCTAAAGTGCAGAAGTTCACGGACCGCTATCCGCCTCTTCCGCGATGAACAGTCATCCGAACACGGTGCGGCCGGAATATTAATTAACCCGTCAATTCTCATACTTTATCATCTCCTAACGAGCTGCGCACTGGTCATGTTCTTAAAACAGTAACACAATATTGGTAAGCGGGCACGAAAATTCAAGATTAGCACTCCCACACACACTCATGAAAGAGTAACTGAAATAACATGATTTACTTGTAGATACTTTTATAAGCTGTATAAATGAGCAGTTATTTGATTGATTTAGTAAGACAATCAATTAGGAAAACAATCATTTTGTAAATTTATTTTTCAAAAACTCCAAATATAGTTTAGAATAGCTTCTGGTGTAAGATTCACTAACATTGCATTACGGACGGAGGACTATAACAACACTAAGCGCGTGTTCTACATCCCGCTTCCCGATCACGTAACGTCCGTGCGCAATATCATTGAATAAAATTTTCAGTTTCACCGTACTTTTTCTATGAACGCACTTTACTTGAAGAAGAAAATTTTACGCGCAAGTATCAAGACTGAATAATTAAGATATACCCAAGGAATATAGAGTCAAATCCTCTCAAAACACTAGGTTTAGGAAATAAATAAATAGATGCGGTAATATATAATAGTTTGAAATATATAGTCAAGTTTAGCGATATTCAATACAATTAGTCACATATGAGTTATATTTGTGTTACATCAAACAAGTGGATTATTATTCCATTTATTACCAAGAAGTTAAAGGGAAATCCTAAAATATTGTATTGAAATAGTTTGTCAACATTTAACTGAATTTAACCATTGGCCTAAGTCTACTTTCAATGGCACGTTTTAATCTGTCGGGATGTCATGAACTTCCTGCCAGGTTTCTCCAAGTTATATTAATCTTCTTCAATTGTTAAGAATCATACTTTTTAAAATGTTAAATAGTTTTTACCCTCACTTAAATTATGCGAAGTGTTTTGTAAATAAATTTTCTGGGACTCGTTACTTCCGCAACTACGCTAATGTTTCTTCTGATCAAAAATCTTGTAAAACATCTAAGCATGTCACAGTTATCATTGTACATACAGCATTTGATAGTTGCTTTCTTTTCTTCTGTGATATGTTTACATGATTGACCCTTTAATCTTAATTAAAAACCTGACTCTTAAAAGTTATACGATATTCATTTTCTTCATTATTATATATATCATTTCAACGGTATCCGTTATGATATATATATAGATATATATATATATATATATATATATATATATATATATATATATATATATATATATATATATATATATATATATACATATATATATATATATATATATATATATACATATACATATACATATATATATATATATATATACATATACATATACATATATATATATATATACATACATATATTGTATTGCGATTATCATTATTACGACGAAAGGAAAATCTTGTTCATGAGCGTTCCGCTTAAAATTTTCAAAAAGACACACGTTTCTCTATCTGTTGATAAAACTGAAATACAGATCTAAAGTAGATAAAAAATAATTTGCCATTATAGGAGTAAGGTAAAATACGCAATGAAATTTGGAAATATTTCAAATGTAAGCCGATAAATAATGCTAAAAAATTGAGAAATTCGAAACTAAAAAAAGATTCAACTCGTGTAATAACAATAAAGAATTCAAATATCATTGAGACCGCACTTAAAAACTTGTCAAGCACGAATATAACTACCACGAGGGTACCGTACACTTTGTAAACATTTGTATTATACACATTTAGGTACATATAATATATGTTTACAAGAGTAAATAATAATGTTTAATTATATCATTTAGAAATTCTAATTGTTCACGACGTAAATATATTGCATGGCTAATGTATCTTTTACAGGTGTAAAATTAGTTTAGTTAGATTCATTATAAAAATGCATAATTCTACCTAGAATTAAAATTAATTGACTTTTGGATTTTTACTTAAACCGGGATTTATACCAGTAATTATGCCGACTTTCGACCGGAAGTATATTTTAGGTTTAATAATCAGCGAATAAGAATATCGTATGAAAAAAAATTATTTTGCAGACGCATATTTCAAAAATTTCAATAAGAAATTATTGATTTTTGGATTTTTCCCTTTACTTGTACTATAAAACGTCCCATTATGCCGACTTTCATTTCGATTGTAGTTCGGACTAAATATCTAACCTATAAGTTTTTTATTGAAGTATAAATAACAAAAAAATACGCTTTAAATGCCCGTTCCTTTTTGACATGGAAATCGAACTCATGGACTTCACTTTTTTACAGCGATGCAAGGACTACAGACCTCAGTATACGATATTAATGGCAACTAGATATCTCAAGCCGTTTCTAAGAAAAGTATTTGAACAGAAATACGAATGGACCAACGGATACCAAAGTGATCCTATTATAAGTGTTTCATTTTTTTTTTCATTTTGAGTAATGGAACCCTAAAAACAGTAATCGGCTCAAGTGGAGTGAAATAGTTTCACGCGGATTCTACTCGCCCTTCAACATTTTTTCCTTTTATGAGTTTGTTTAAAACATATATATCCCTGTCTGTACATATAAAATACAATTATTTCATATACATGTAAACATCAACTTAGATTAAGACAACCTGCATTTATTTTATGTAGCTACATTTTTTTTTATTAGTTTAAAGCAATTGCGGCAGATGTTTTTTGCCTTCATTTACAACTAGATTTTACACGCAAATTCAGGCGAATTTGCGCCTGCGCGCTTTACGCAAATTACGCAGGCGCGTAGTGTGTGTGTGTGTGTGTGTGTGCGTGCGTGCGTGCGTGCGCGCGCGTGCGTGCGCGTGTGTGCGTGTGCGTGTGTGTTCGTGTGCGTGTGTGTTCGTGTGTTCGTGTGCGTGTGTGTGCGTGTGTGTGCGTGTGTGTGCGTGTGCGTGCGTGTGCGCGCGTGTGCGAGTGTGCGCGTGTGCGCGTGTGCGCGTGTGCGCGTGTGCGCGTGTGCGCGTGTGTGCGTGTGTGTGCGTACGTGCGTGCGTGCGTGAGTGCGTGCGTGCGTGCGTGTGTGTGTGTTCATGTATACATATTTGCACTGACTTTGAATATACTAATTCAAAATGCTACTTATCTTGTTCGTATTATTTATAGGTAAGGCTGACAAAATAAACAATTCCTTTGTATAAAAAAGCCTTGCACGATTCCGGAGCTATATAAGGATTTATAAATTTGCAAATGTACGTAGTTTTTTTATTAAACTATTCTGTAAATATTAATTTTTCACAACATAAATACACTGCCAACTACATCTTTCACAGGCATGAAAACATGGTAAATATTTAAAAAATATTACTTCTCGTATGTATGGAATTTCCATGAACTTTTTACAGATACAAACCGACGTCACAAATTGCCACCAGTGCACCTAAACTAGTAGAGCCTACTTAATTGTGCTAATTTACTTTTTATTTCATTATGTATGTACGTATATATATATTTGCGAACACTTTTTATTTATTTAAAAACAGCCGTTTATCTGGCCGGGGGTGGGCTCGTTATATGCCCTACACGATGAGGTGTATTTCAATTTTCTGACAAGGAGACGTATCAAAACTTGAATATCCCAAAATATGAAAAGCAGAAAATTGCTTCTTTTTGTACAGAAATTATTTGTTCACTGAAATTTTTAAGATTTTACTCATTTTTCTTTTAATTACTTGCTAGCACCATTTTAGGCTTTGAACTTTTGTATCCTACACACTTCTTTTTTCTAAATAATTTATTTTTTTTGTTTACACCATGTTTATAAACGGTATATAATTGAATTCAGCATTTAAAGAGTGAGTTTTATTTTTTTCATTATTTTCTTCAATTAATAGTGTTATTTGTTTTATTTTTAATAAAAGCTAACCTTATGACGATTTTTATACAACGTTAATACTTTATATGAGGATATTATCCATTTTTACGTTTTTCTTTCGGGGCTAATAGTTTACGAAACATTATTCGTTAAAAAAAATAGAACTGAATACCCATTTTACTTTAAATAAACTGTCATGCAGGATGACAAATAAAAAATGACAACGATAATCGCTAACTAAAGAGCAAAAGGTTCACGAAGCCTCTCTCAAAATGAACTGTCGCCCGAATTCATCGCGAGCTGAATATTAATGGATCTGTCAAAATTCACCCTTTATCATTCACTGGCAAGTTGTGCACACCGGCCGAGTACTTAAATCGATAACACGTTTTTGGTTAACCAAGCGTGATCCATTGAGTGGCCTATTCGTAAGTGTTTTTTGTTACAAAGTGAGCTTCACTATCTATATTGACCTTTTTTAATATGTTGGTTTTAGCTAATAAGTACTTACTTTTTGGCTTGTAATAATTGAATTTTCGAAATAATCTTGTTTTGCTACTCACAGGAACCCGATGCACTATCCTTCAGGGCGAAATGATGTAATGAGTACGGAATGCGTTATACCCTGTCAAAAACTATGGGGTGTGATAATTACTAGTGAGCTTATTCAACCGTCCAGATACATCAAAGAGAAATAATCTTGCGGCTTCTGCGTGAGGTTTCAGTCTAAACAAAAACCGGTTCGTTTACGAAAAACTCAAAGAACGATACGTTCACGTTAAAACCTTTCCTCTGTACAAAGATAAAATTACCCAGGGTTTTCACGGTGCAAGATTGACAAGCAGAAGACCCGCCAAAATAGGTAATGCACACACCGAACAAGTTAAGTTTGGTTTGATCAGAGTCATAGTGGTGCGCGCTGCAACCTCATTATAACCTTTCCAACTTACTGGACCCCAACGCATATGAAGCCCACACGCGCGTCGGACAATATACCGTATACCGCAAAGTGAGAGTCGGACTATTGAGACTTCAATCCAATCCGACGAGCCAGGCTATGGAATCGAAGACCACCCTGGCCCTCCTTCCGATTCATCGCACCCACGAAGAAAGTTCCGACTCGAATCAAAGACCATGCCTAAGTATGTAACTTAATCATTCACACGGATCCTGGACGTGCTTATTGTTATCGTTAGTTTCCTCGCTAGTCTGCCCTTGAAAAGGACAACCATGGACTTTTAAAGGGCAAATCTTATCTTGTTCTTGTTGCCCCAGTCAAATATTCTAACCAGCTTTTTTATCAATCAATTCTATCTGCAGCTTATTTCTCCGATCATCAGTAATTTGATCGTCCGTATAAATAATAATTTCTGATCTCTTAAAAGATATTGCAAGATTGCTTTCTAACATTACATTCCACAGGATAGTTTCGAGGATCAAGCCCTGCTGGCAGCTCCCAGTTAGCGTTTTTTAACTACTATAACTTTATTCCGTCAATAAAACTCCCAGTTGCTAAAGTGAACCATAATATTCCGACAAAGGTCCGCTGATATTCCTCAGAATTCAAATGCGGTGAAAATAGTCGGTCACCAGGAATTATCAAATGCGTTAAAACACCAAGTAGATATTTTTTATGTCACGTGTCAACCCAAAACAAAGCAGTGAAAATACGCGCACCGCCATCTATGCCAGTAAACGTGTAGCCATCACCCGCTTGAGCAACTTTCCGAAAACCAGAACGAGAGTCATTAGTACATAGAACTTCGGATCCCTAGGTGATTTTCCATTACTCTTCGGGAGAACTTTTAGCTTCCACACTTTCTAAACCTTCGAGAAAAGGCTCTGGCCCTTGCCTAGACAGGGTTTCTTTATCCGCAAGTATCTCAGGTGCTGCGGCGTTCCACACTGCCTCAACAATACTACTATCGATATTATCCATGCTTGGAGACTTATTTGAATTAAGCTCCTTTACGTTGCCGCCTAGTTCTGAATGAATCAAAGCCACTAACTAAGGATATGCTAACAAAATTCTCAATAGATTGCTGTTCGATAGTGTCAAAATCTGGGTCATCGTCAGGCAAGAGTGATGTCAGCAGATATTCCAAATTTAAGGGAATATCACTCGTGTAAATCATATAGGTTCTTCTGAGAATGCTAAAAATTTTCCGGGGGCTTCGCACACCTATGTATACGGAGATCTGAATTACCTATTAGAGTAACGAAGTGACATAAATTGAGACACCTAGCCCACTTAACCTCCTATCATATTGAATATATTTGGCATTCATTTTGTACAAATTTATTACTCACAATTAAATGAAACTACATGATGTAGTACTTTATTTAAATTCTTTGCGACGACCTAAGTTTCATTGCATTTCAATATCTTCAGGTGGGCAATTAGCAAAGATAAGATATATATTTGGTAATATTTGCTAATTGCCCACCTAAAGATGTAATACAACAAAATCTAGATTGTGGTAAAGAATTGAAATAAAGTAGAAACAATACTATATCACGTAGCCTCCTACCATAATTACACTGGACATCTACTAAAGCCACAAGGTGAACCTCTACTATATCCCAAGATATTCCGTGGACCTTAGCGCGCTGGTAAATTTTTCCATCTAAACTGTCTCCACAGTACCCCCAGCTTAAAAATTTATCTGACAAATCTTACCTAACCCTCCATGAGCTCTTATAACCCACCCAAGAATCCCTCAACAGCAACCAACCTTAACGGCCATGTGGTCCGGAAAAATTAATTAAGTTTTAATTTTATTAATCAAACCTTCGGCGGAGAATTTTGACAAATCGGTCCTAGTCTGGAATTACGTTCTGAAACAGGTGTATATCCGTGCCCCGTGTTCTAGCTTGGGATATGCCTGGATCTCAAGAGAGAATACAATTGCATTATGTTCTGTTCATAAAATAACCGGTTCGGCCTCCACCAACGCACACACCCCTCAAGCTGAATCAAGACGAGAGTCATTATTATACCTCTTTCTCTCCCAATAGCCTAGAGGACAGGCTAAATTACACGCTAATCAGATGAATAATGTTTGGGCATAGTGTTTTCTGTCATGTTCTCATTTTACGCATATGAGGTTGACAGTATAACAAGTCCCAAAATTTTGTCCACACCAGACTGTGTGCAACCAATTACGGGATTTTTAGTATAATCAAGATTTTGTTGCTTATATTTAAAACATATTACAGCATTCACTAATGTTTGTGATCAGAGTATAAAGAAAATAACATTTTATGCCGCTCGTCAGTAACAAATTACAATACACCTCTTATTAATCTTCTCGTTTTTCGTCAGTAAAAATCGCAATTTTTTCGTCAATCCACAAACTTTGAGCCATCCCATTATTGACATGACCATTTGTCGCTAGAAAACTGTATCAAACACGGAATTAAAAGTAGTGCACGAATATGTTTATACTTCCTTAAATATGTATGGATGTGTATTCTGTCAGGAGCATTTGTTTTAATTTGAAATAAATGTTTTGAAATTTACATAAGCTTCCATTTTATGTTTTTAGTTCGATAGGTATATTACAAAATGAGAAAAAAATCAAAATATTATGTATTTTATACATAAATATAGTTTGTACACTGTAATAAAATTATATGTTCTCATATATTTTTAAACACTTTAGTTCCAAAAAAGTACATTTTAAGAGCACATTTTTAAGAATAGCTCTCCAAAATAGCTTTTATTTTTTCGAAGCATTATTTTTAGTTAATGTTTTTGCAGATCTATAAAATATTTAATACAAAGAATCAAAGAAAAACAATGTAAATTTAAAATATCTTGTAAAATAAATTCCAGGAAATGGCAGGAAAAACACCTTCGGAATACCTAATTTTTTCTTTTCTTCTCAAGCTTGACACCTCTTTAAATATGCCCGCGGGAATAATTATTCACGAACTGAATTGAGTGGCAATGTGAATTTTATGTTAAATTATTCACAAGTTAACTCAAATCATATTTTATGCCAATTCACTTTTTGCCGAGCAAAATAAATACTTCAGTTCATGAGAAAATCGTATTTTTTCCAAGCACAAATACGTTTAAAACTTTGTACTTAATATTTCACTCTTATCATCCACATCAATATTTGTAGTAATTTCGGATCATTTAAGATGTAGTTAAGCTGAATGTATTAAAGAAATTCAAAGTTAAAATACGACCTTTAAAGTTTGATCTTTGTGATCTCAAAATGCACACAAGACTCATTTTTTCTTAACGTCCATTTCAAAAGTCCGTTTTCCTAAGTTTGCTTATTTTCTTTTGGTATTCTTTTGATTTGCTAACGTATTTTTGTATTTTTCTTTAAAAATAAGATAAATAATTTATATTGAAAAAAGAGCGTTTTGATCCTAATAACGCGTAGCTTGAATGAAAAATCTAACTTTGTTTGCTTTTCTCCACCAAATGAAAAAATGTAAAATAAAGTTATACTCACTCATACACCTTCAAATTTTAAATCTTTTTTAAATAAACTATAAAAACTTAAATCTACTAGCCCAAACTTTTTCATATATTTGTTAATTGTGAAGATATAAATCACCGAGATTTCAATAACGATCCCCGTACGACATTAGAATATGAAAACGCGGCTCATACTTTTGTTCCAGGATTTTTTTTGTTTCTTATTAAGGACACATATGGTAGTGGTAGTGGTAGTTTAACATGTGAATGATATTATATAATTAACAATACCAATGTCACTTCTGCTTAACATACTTTACATCGTACGTTTTTAAGATAAATTTTTCTTTTGGTCTAACTTCAGTTTCTCGCGTTTTGATCTAATATTGTTTTCCTTTTAATGGCTACGTTAATATTTAGTATGGATTGTTATTTATTTAAAAAAAACTTAAGTATTAAAATTATGTCATGAAAACATTATATTTTTACAGAAGAAAAAATTCTTCATTTGTAAAAAATTGTAATATTATATTAATTGTAATATTATATCTTGGTTGTATTATCATATAAACTCAATGCCACTCAAAATTAACATAACAAATATAAGCCGTCAGCCTGTTACCGCAATAATATACCAACATAATCAAAAAGATCATCAGTTTTGGTCTATTTTTAAACCTGTTTACAGCTATATTTTACTTCTTTTCAACTTTTGGGCAAATAGGACCAATAGAATATCTTTTGGAAAATCTCCATCTACTTATTCGTTAAATGTCATTATCAAAATTCACATAACTGCAAATGTTTTAATTTATATAAAAAATCTATATTATATAATGTTTGTAGCTGCACAGACTTGCCCACACTTGCGGGCAATCTAACAATAAAAAATGTGCTGAAAAGAACATACGACAATCAAATAATAAAAATAAATCAGACGTCGATTCGCGCCATGCGACACCTATTCCGAGTTGCTATTCCACACAAGGCGCTGCCATCCAGTTACGTAGCACGTAGGCAAGGACCTTCGGGATGTCCATTCTTCTCAGTGGTCGTCGACGAAAAGAGCGCATACTTTTGGCGCAGGTACATTTATGGACAGGCGAAGCGGCTATATGGCTAACTCACACGGGTCCACTGCTGCGTTCTGTCTCCTTTATTATATGCCTGTCTCTATCTTTATATTCTGTCTCTTTTTATGTGTTATCATTTCTATTTTCGACCACACATTTTTTTGCACAAAAAAGCGTATCATGGCAGAAAAATACATTTAAATTATTCAACTTCTATACATAATTCGCATTTTTATTTCACCGATCTGCAGCGAAGTATTTACTACCTGTTGAAAATAACATATTCTCTGGCTATTCTGATTCTGTAGCTTCTATTCGATTACTCTTTACATGTGACCAATATGTGACTTAGAGTCCTGAAATAATGAAATGAATATAAAATACCCATTATTTCGAGAAAAAACTATTTCACATCAGCGAAAATGCTGATAATAGCATAATTATGCAATAACTTCTTTATAACCAAATGATAAAGAGTCCTGATAAGATACTGAATCTCTTTGCAGAAATTTGCTATTAAGTTTTCTTATTCGTGGCAATTAGCATAACCTTCCTTTAATACGTATGTTTAAATTATTAAATAAATGCTTTTATTTCGTAGCGTTAAAGTTAACGCTAAGATAAAAGCGAACATTTTTGTATAAGTTATCCGTATAGAAGATTTTTATAAATCAATCATTTTTGAATAAGTTTTCCGTCTTAACTGAAGTGACCCATTTGTCACATGAAACAGGTTATATTCAATAACATTATTTCCTGCCCGTAGAATGTATTTAAATATCCTAATTCATGGTATTACTTCCTTGAAACGAAGTAACTTGTTATGGCATACAACGATTTAACTCTTGCAATGCCAGATGTTCAATGCAACTTGACAGTTTATTTTCCATCAGAACAATTTAACCAATTATTTACAGGATAGAATTACGTTTCCAAACCTTTATGTTAAACGTTCATAAAAAATTAAGTATTTCTCTATTATTTTCACCTATTTTTTCGAAACCCCTTGATATAGGTACAATTCAAGAAATGTGCGTTTATATTGTCATAAATATTAATTATTTTGCGTATAAATCTCTCGTCGATTTTTTATGACGTAATTTGTTTGCCCGTTTGCTTGCGTGTTTTTTGTTATTTTTTAATATATTATACGATTTATCTTCCCTTAACAGTGTCAATCTAGAGCCTATCTGGTGTTGAGTTATTTTCAAAACCTTGGATCCAGTTTGTTGTATTTTATTTACTATTCAGTAATGACAATCTAGTGTGATTTAACTTGATTTAATTAAAAAAAATGTTAATAAATATTTTTATGTCCACAGCCATATCAATGCTACCCAAAAACATTCGTTAAATGTTAAGAAGCTGCAGCGGCTAAAGAGCATATACATTCGGTGTAAAATATTTTGAATTCAATACGATATCCCAAAATATTATTACGGTCTTTATTTCTGGCCATTGTTTACGCTTTATTTGATTACAAGCTAAAGAAAGAAGTTTAAAGCACCAAATCAAAAAGAAAGATATTTTCTTATAAATAAATAAATATATATATATTTATATATATATATATATATATATATATATATATATATATATATTATATAATTACCAAATTTGGCATTCAATGTATGATATTGTTTATCTAACAGTTTACGATCAATTAATTATAGAATATGAAGAGATGATGGTTCAAAAAGTGTATAAACCGTAGTATCACCCAAAACTCTTTCAACCAAATGTCATTAGGGTATCCTGCATGCGAATATTATATTAGGAATTTGCAATTTTCAAATACGTATAATGAAACTGATACAAAACTACTCACGCTATAGTAATTTAATTATTTGCAACAATATTTCACAGTATAATTTGTTCACAATCGAGTTATTTCTCGCAACAGGTATGGTTGGCCTATAATTATTTAATCTTTCGACTCCTAAATAAGTGTTTCAAAATAATAAACACGCGTCCCAGTAAAACACCTTCGTTTAAAACAAGGAAAATTCAAATTGTCTGGAAATAAACTAATGGGAATAAAACATGTGAATAGAACTTCCACTACAAAGGTTTTGTATGAATTTAAACGTATATGAACATTTAACGATACATAATACTGATCTAACGGAAAGAATTTTTTACGAATGCGAATGCGTATGCGTATTCGAATACCACCTATTATAATGTGACATCGTTTACTTAAATTGAAAAATATACATACTCACACACAATTACTTTAAGTACGAATAGGCCAGCCATGCCTGTTGCGAGAAATAACCGAAGTTGTTGGTATCTTCATTTGTAAATGACAATAACAAATGAATTTTGCGGTTAAAGTATGTTTAGTTAAATTTTAAGTTTAATAAATCAAAAACAAATGGAATTTTGGCTTATTTTAAACATTTCGATTCTATTGCTGAGTAAGCTAAGTCCAAATTATGAAACAAAAATTCTCACGGACAGAAAGAATTATTACCGCAACGCGAAATCATTTGAAGTCCATGCGTAACGAATGCAGAGAATTGAAAAAAATAGGATAATCAAAGACAATACTTCATAAATAAATATTATGTTTCCATTTATATCCCTGTATATTTAAAATGGCCTAAAATTGATGTCCTTACTTGATTATTTTGATAAATGGTTTACATTTATCAAAAAATTAAATATAAGAAAAATGTCAAATCTCTGGCGGTTGACGATTTAATATAAAAGAAATTATTGCAATGTGATTCGGAAAATGAAATGATTAGGAAAACTTAGGTAGTATTCGTGTCAGTTCCCGGTTTCTAAAATTTAGGAGTATTTTATATTTTTTTGCGAGAGGTATATGGAAAAGTAAAAGAGAAAATTCTTAAATTGTTAAGAACATCTGAAAATGTCGTTTACTGCTGACATCTGGCCCGATCCCCATCTAGAGTGTCCCTGGTTAATTTAACTTGACATCAAAATAGACCAATTTCGTAAAAAAATAATGAAATGGAAGTGATATAATAAAATAATTAAGACGTGTTTAATGATAGTAGACATATTGGAAACACGTCGCTGTACAAATTGAGAATATTTTGTTCCACGGCAAATACATATAATTTTTTTAGAAGAAGGCTCTAAAAAAAATCACTTTTTAGAGCGCATTGTCGAAAACAAGGTGTCTTAACGGGCCGACCAGTAATAAAATTTCACCACGAGAAATATTCAAAGAGCTAAGGATAGTTAATATTCCATAATATCAATAATTCTGTTAATGGTCACTTTAGAAGAAGTAATCGGTGGATTTGATTTATCCAACCAATATTCTATAAACATGATTTCCATTTTAAAACAAGAACTGATTCGCAGATTTTTGCATTTGGAAAATTAAATACTGTACACTCCGGCTATTTTGCATATAATTAGATTCAAATTATATTCTTCAAATTATTGAACCAAAGAGTATTTTGGAGAACCTAATTTGGATTTGAGTGAAGACAAGGAATTCAACTTTGAGGTCGTGAACATGTTCGCCAACTAAAGGTATCAAAATTAATAATTACACTGAAGATCACAGATCCAGTGTTTTAATCAATGAAACGATTTTTAGGGAATTCCATGATTTCACTAATTAATTCTAGTGAAAATGAATAAACGTGCTATTCAAAATAATGTTGACTGATTAGTTATCGCAGAATATACAGCGAAAAAACGTAAGGAAAATGATGTAGACTCTCTAATAGGGTGGGAAGTGAAGAAGCAGAAGTATGCGCTTCTTTTACTTGTAGCAAAACAATGTTTACTTGCGCCGCCCATGAGTATTCCCAGCGCACGAATGCAGCAGGTCTTCTTTATATTCCTCACCACAAACTACTACAAGGATAAAAGGCATGAAAGCTTTTATTTTTAAAATTAAAGATTGCTCTACTCCCATTTGGTTATTATATTAAATGCATTACAGTTTACTTTTAAGCAGTTGAAATCAAAACTACATAAATTTATTTTTATTTCAATTATTAGAAGAAATATTTTATAAAAGTTATTATTTACTTTACGAGAAAAAATGGATTTGTGTTTAAAATACTGTTATGCTATTTATTTATTATTTGCGTTGAAAAACTTCTAGCAGTTTTGTTTTCGTTTTAAATAAAATATCTTTTGAAAAACCAACTTCAAAAAAGAAGGTAAACAATTAAACAATACCGCAATAAATATTAAAGTTTCTTGTAAACGCTATAAATAACAAAGTTATTTATTTTACAAGTCGGTGCCAGCACTGTCGACCAATTTAAATAAATTAATGATTTAGTTTAGTATACAATGCAAATTTAAAACTTTAACTTCTAATGAAACACGATATTTATAATTGAAAATTTTACATTTGTTTAAATTGATTGGCAGTATTGGCACAGACTTCAAAAATATGTAGCTTAGGTATTTATTGCGAATAAATAGGTACCCATTTTGAATTAATTATTTTCTACTTTTTACCTACCTTTTTTGAACTCCGTTTTTTAAAAGATATTTTATTTTCGAATTTTTAGTGATTAATGAAACTAATTATCACACTATAACTAACAATCAATTTTCTCCTTCCTTTTAATATTGTGTAATTATTGAAAGTCAGGAGCAAAAGCTAGTATAAAAATAATTTCCACTTTATCTAAAGTATCAGTTTGTATCAGTAACGTACAGAAATGAAGCTACTGTAGTAACCGCCAATGGTCAGCGTGTTAGCTATTGAAGATTTGCGTTCTCCATATCCGAAGTCCCATATCAGATTTTGCGCACTAAAAACTACTACTTGAGAAGTTCTATTCTCCATATTCGAAATCCAGTATCAGATTTTGTAAAGTAATACATAACAAGTAACAAATATAACGAATCACGATTCATTAACTACCATCCGTTAAGATGTTGCATTACTCATCTTCAGATCTCATTATGAGACCAAGATCTGGTCGATAGTGCGTTTATTTTGCAAAGTAAAAACTACCAGTAGCAAACATCTTGAATTACCATTTGTTTACTATCACCCTTAAGAAGTTTTATTGTTCATCTCTAGAGCACATCACCACACTCTGACATGGTCCATTGTGTATTTATTTGGCAAAGTAACAAATACCAGTAGCGAATATCTTGAATTACAATTAATTTACTGCCATCCGTTAAGGTGTTCCATTGTTCATCTTTAGAACTCATCATCAGACCCTGACCTAGTGGACGGTGTAGTTATTTTGCAAAGTAACTATCAGTGGCAAATATCTTTAATCACGATTGATTTACTGCCATTCGTTAAGGAGTTCCATCGTTTATTTCTGGACTTCATCATCAGATCATCAGTACCTTCTTTCAAATAAAAAAAGAATCGTCGAAATCGATCCACTCACTAACGAATTATTGCTAAACATACATAAAAACGAACCTCTTAATTTTTTTGAAGTCGGTTGAAAAGAAATGTTTACTTTCTATTTTCATTGAAAAAATGTGTGTACACATAAGGTAATTCCTAGCGAATAGAAAGTTTTATATTTATTTTAGAAGCTCAGTTTCTTTTTTGTTAACAGGATATACACAGTATTTTTTTCATTTTAATGAATTCAACACGAAAATTTTGCAGCATTCACAATCGCAAGACATTCGAATATTTTTTGGGTATTGGAATGCAAATGCTAATATTCGACACGTCGCTAGGTTAAATCATTTTTTATTTACAAATATTATTATTATTATACCTTTCATTGACATAAAATATCCTCGTTTTGAGAATTTGAGACCTGGAATCACGGTTAAAGTTGTCCGCTAAAATTTTGGTAAATTTTTAGTAACGCTGTTTCTTCATTAACTTTAATTTTAGTGGTTTCGAAAATGAGGTAAGAGAGTTGAACCTTTAGATCTATTTTTCCTTTTCCTAATCCTTGTAAATTTCAATACCCCACGCAATTATTTACATTATAAATATCTTTTTTTCTTTAGATCTATCAAAACAATTCTAAAATCTATGTTTCACTACTATGTCAAATATGAAGTTTCTGTATCCAATCCCGCGCGTGTAAAGCAGCGCTAATAGAAGGAGGGTACGTGAATGATCTAACAATAATTTCATTGTTTTTTTTTCATTTGTTATAGTAACATTCAGGCATGGAAACCTAAATGTTATACAAGTGATATTTGCTCATCCAATAAATTAAGTAGAAAATGCAAAATTTAAGCTAACAAGTTTTATTTACTATTAACTAGAAACTATTAACTAGAATGTGAAGTTTCAAAACTAACCAATGTACTAACACGTTGTCCTTTCAGTTACCCAAGAATTATTACTTTTGGGTTTTAAAAACAGAAATAAAATTAATCCGTTAAGTAAAACATATTTCGTTCAGGATATCGGTCAAGAAAGATCTGTGTAATAAACAATATTTGTATTTCGAAATTTACATGTGAACATATCACATAATTATATATTGATTACGTATTTTACACATTATTTCAAAGAAACCGGACGATGTATGAAATCAAATATATTTTACGTATTACAAGTACATTTTATACATTTTATACGACACAGTACATTTTATACGACACAGTGATCAATTTCGAGACGAAAGGTTCGGCCTCGAAGGCAAACCACAATGTACAGTAAAAGAGATCCCAAAAGCTGGTTAAAAGTTTGGTATCTCTGGGGAAGAATTGCGAATATCGTCGTATGGAATCATTTTTTTTACTATGAGTTTTGTGTAAATGCATAATACGGAGGTATTTTGTGGCAAATCACTCTGTATGATAAGAACTCGAGTACAAGATCTTCGGTCATAATATACAGGGGTATATCTGAACTTTGGTCACGATATACCTGATATTATTTTATTATATTTGTGATTAATGACCAGTATAAAATTAAAGTCTAGAAGTAAGTCTTTTAGACTTTCATCGAACTCTTCCATAATTTGAACTGTTTTGGTAAACTCCTCGTAATCCTTTGTTTAACCCTAATCCCAGATATTCATAGTGTTCGTTCTCTCTCTTCTTACCTTCAGTTTATATTAAAATATATCTGCAATTATGTGAGTTAAAACAACTTCGGGATAAACAACAATTCCATAAAATAAAAATTATAAAATATATCGTAATTCCAACTACTACTAAATTTATTTATTTATTTATTTATCTACTTTAATGTATCTAATTGATACATATGGCGGACTTATTGCTACAAGAGCAATCTCTTACAGCCAACCACAACACCAGGCCAGCCCCGTTCGACGAACGGCCGGGAATCGAACCCGGGTCGCCGCGGTGCGTCGCATCGTCAAAGGCCGTATACCTTGTCATCAACCCACCACACCACAGCAACGACCGTTATTATCTAACAATTGTCATTTTCCTTTCTAAAAGGACGAAAGGCTATACGAATATTGGCCATTATCGCCTGTGCGTCTTTAATATTTTCCGTTTATTTTTATTCCTCCATTTCTATCGATTACCGCTGAGCGCCGTTCACGCCTGGCCTTTTCATTACCTGAACACTTACAAAATTGTAGGCCAGTTCGATTCGATTTTAAAAGTAGTCACAGTGCCCCAACTGCTTTAGTGAAAGTCACAGACAAAATACATTTAGCCATGAAAAACATTCAACTTTTTATACTTGTTGATTTGAGCAGTGCATTCAACTCTTCGACTCTGGTATTCTGGTACCTTGCGTGAAACTTTGAATTCATTTTATCATTTGTTACAGCGTTTCTGCTAATAAAACAATTCTAAAATGTTATAGATAATTTGTTAATCCTTCAAATACATATATACATAGATATGGACGGTTATAGATAATTTGTTAATCCTTCAAATACATATATACATAGACATGGATGGTTATAAATAATTTGTTAATCCTTCAAATACATATGTACATAGATATGGATGGTTATAGATAATTTGTTAATCCTTCAAATACATATTCCTATTTTACGTATTCTAAAATAATTGACGTGTCCTTTAATCTACTAACAGGAGGAGTTAGTTTTCTATTCCTTCTTCCTCAATCAAATAATGGGTACACGTGTGTGTTATTTAATACATATCTAAAAAATAACAAGTGGGAAGTAAGATCATAGTTACGAGTGTAGCCAATTTTCCACATTCTATAGTACGCAAGTGCATCACATTAAACACGCTTTCACTATAGTGAGTATACTCACGTGGTAATAGGTCTCATGCCTATGCCTCATGTGATGTATTCGTGGTAATACCAGTATATTTGGAAAGTATGGTGCTTTTAGTGTAGAATTTTTATAACATCGGTTATATATCTACGCTTCCGCCTGCCTGTCTGTCACAGGAATAGATAATTATGCGCATAAATACTTATACGGTAAGCGATTAATGTAAGTGCTCAACTTTTCTTAAATTTTATGTGCTATGTGCCATTATTTTTTTTCATAATTTAAAATAAAAATTTTACAAATATACCAAAAAATATTCTAAACAAGTAAAAGCTTACCCTATATTGATACTAGCAAACTTCAAATTATAAATGTAACAGAGTTTCTAATACCGTATTCAAAGTTTGTAGCAAAACCACAGAGATCAATAGATGTCACAATTTTGGAGGAAATCACGATATTTTTACGATTTTGAAAGAACCTAAACATTTACAAAATAACAAATGTCATCAATAAATGCAAATGGTTTAATTGAAATTCAGTATACAGAGCACTCTGCATTTTCACGTAATTGAAGTACAATAAGCCGTGCATTTTGTAAATGTTTCTGTGTAGCCAAGTGTACACAAAACCTTCGAAGGTTTTGTGTACACTTGGCTACACAGAAATTTGTTTGCACCGTGAGCTCATTTATTTAACGTGCTTCAGTGAAATAAAAAACTGCTATTTTCATCATGTCCATTTCTAAGTCCGTCCGTCCCTCTGTTAGCGAAACATAGTTTCTGCAGTCATATACTCATATAACGCGAAAAAGTTTAGAAAAAATAAATATAATTCTCAAAACGTATAAAAATTGAGACGATATTATTTTTGAACAGATGCTTTAAAATGAAACTAAGGTCTCATTTACCTTTCTTACTTCAAAGTGAGGAGTAATGTGTCTCCCTTTCTTATTTTTGAATCCCGGATTTAAAAAATCTGAAAAATATCCGGATTAAGTTAATGTGGGTTTAGAAATTATTTCGCATAATTTGCTTAAATCGTTTCAGTGGAAAATTTAAATTTCAGAAGAATATATTTTGCATAATTTACTAAATAGTTTAACTAGAAATTCAACATTTCAAACGAAATTATTTCGCATAATTTCAATGGAAATTTTATCTTCCTAATAAAATTATTCTGCAAAATTTGCATGAATAATATAACTAGAAATGTTATGTTTAAAATTAAATTAGTTTTCTTAACTTGCATAAATCAGTGAACATTTTAGCTTTCAAAATAAATTATTTTACACAATTTGCCTAAATAATTTCATTGGTTATAGAAAATTATGTGATAAGCCTTTGTGCGTGTTCCGACAAGCATAAGACTTGTTTAAACAAAATAAATCTAGATCACTATGAAATATCAAATTACGAAAAAAAAATTTTTTTTTAATGCCAAACGTGTATATTGTTTATTGATTTTTCAAATTTCCATGATAACAAATTTAATATTATAGCTTTGTTAGCCTGTCATATTTTCAAATTTTATTGTCATGATACTTTATGAAATTGTTAAATGATTGTCAAAGATTTGACAGGCTGCCGAAAAGTTTCTGAACTATGAATGTGGAATTATGGAAATTTCATGCATAATCATATAAATTTCAACAAATTTTAATCGTAGATGGTAGAATAGCACAACAATGAAAACATACAGAATTTTTTAAAAGAAATTTCAAAACTTAATTTATTTCCAACAAAGTTGGGATATAGCACATAGGTACACATAGTTATGCCCTTAATTATGCACTAAAACTTTTGTATTCATACGTATACGTAAACGGTCACCGTATTATTATTGAGCAGTTCGACTTAAAATCGGTTGTTACTTTATCGAACAAAGTTGGCCCTATAAATGCACTTTATAAAAAGGTTTAAATTAGTGTTTTGATACATCTTTAGTATAGAGTTTAGTTTTTATTTTATATCTCTGAATCTTATATTTAGATCCAAAACATTTATTTTAGCTGATAACGCAAGAATACTATAGTAATATTCTGTCGTATGCCGACTTGTCTTTATACATTATTGATGGTTTTCCTGTATTTTAAAAATCTTAATATAGGTTTGTACATATTTTTGGTGACCACTTTCTATTGAAATAACTTCATTTATTCGATTTTAACCATAGTTTTATAATTTACTACCCGATGTCATTTTATCTTACTGCCATACTGTACAAGTGCTTGTGCTATGTTTTGAATTGCATAATAAATAGATAATAATTTTAAAAATACTTAAGTGAAATGAAAATCATTAAATATAAAAAACAGTAACTAATCTAATCGCTTTCATAATTTGATGATTTTTTTGTTTTCTATAATTTGATATTTTCAAATACATTTGAAACACATTTGACACGAGTACGTTAAAATTACAAAAATGATTTCTACGTTGCATTAAATATTGGGCCGTATTTATTTCTCCACTCGTTGATTAAATCTAGTCCAGCGTCCAAGCGATTTATGCATTTAAATGATGCAAGTATAATTATTATTATGTACCCGAACCTCTAGCTTCGTAATCGTGATTACACATAAAAATGCCTTTTCTTTGTTTTAAGCTTAAAAATATCAATTTTATTTTTCTTTAAGCACAATCAACATTGACTGCTTTTTATTGAACTTTTATTCCTTCTACAATATTATGTACAGGCAAGCATATTTTATTGCAATTTTTGGTATTTTGGTTTCATTAAGTTTATTTAATACTGATATATTCAGAAAATGAGAAAATAGCTTTTAAAAGTTTTGGTATAATCCATATTGACATTCTAAAAGCATATTTTTTTAACCATTTTAATAATAAGCATGTCCCACAAGTTAATGAAAAGGTAGAATAATTTTAGCTCATAAAATATTCATTAAATTTATATAGATTGCTAGTTTCCCTTTAATAATAGTTTAACCCCATAAAGTTTTCCTTTCATAACTAAGAACCTAAACTTACTTTGTTTGGATGTTAATATATGTCATAGTAAATCTTCTAAATATTAAAACACTTTTCTTAATTCGAATTAGGTCATCAAATTTTTATTAATTTTTATAAATATTTTTGAACAGAATTCTCCGTTGGCCTCATTTTTAAACATATTTCCCACTTCATAAATCCTTAGAGTTTACGATATTCATTGTTGTAACGTATTTTTATATTTGCTAATTTAACAAAAACTTAATTTTGGCTACATGAATTCTCGCCAATATTCTTTAAATCTATGATTTACTTCAACGATCTGGTTTACGATCAATTTATAACATAATTCAACTAGCAGTGAATTAAATACCAAGAATAGTCCATACCTACATATTTATAAAAAATAGTAATTTCTACACTATATTCTGACGTATTCTTATCACTACGTTACAAGGTCAAGTTCATTCTAAATAATTATCATGACATTATATTCAAAGCAGGACAAGCGCTTTGAAAATCGATAACCTGTCACTAATACACCGCTAATGATGTACTTTAACCTAAACCAACTAAACTGTCTAGATTTAGAACCTATCTGTTAAACATGAGTGGAACTCGAAATAGGACAACATACACTTAGACACTATAAAAATATTAATTTCTTTCTAACCATGTAAACATGTGGCTTCATGTATCTTTCACAGATATAAAATATGAGTGATGGTGTGTGAGTATATGGTGAATTACCGAAAAAAACATGAAACTTAGAATATTTATTTAAATTTCGATAAACTTTAAATATGTTGATTTTTTATAATTTTGATTGAAGTAGTTGTAAATATGAATAGGGAAGGGAGCAAGTTTTCTGTAAACGTTTTTAGCAAAACCTCTAGAACTGTCTTACATAAAACACTAACAAAAACATTTTAGTTTTGGAATCCATATGACTCCTTAGTTTGATGGCCCATAGACTGGAAGAAATAAAAAAATAAATACTTAATTTCCATTTCCAAAATTTTCATTAACATTTTTTAAAAGTATTTAATATTGGGATTTATGCAGGTTTACATGCTTTACCTTTAATGGTAAAACATTTAATACATTTTATATCAATAACGTGACAGGCAGACAAACAGACAAGTTAAATGCAGTGCATAATTATTAGGTTTCCTTCATTTTTATTTCTGAAATTTAATAACTTGAATAAATATTTTGTTTCATCTGATTGTTTATAAAAATATAAAATATGAAATCCAATCAGAAATATTTGACCTTGCGAGAAATTAACGTAATTTGGTCAGCAAATCACTCCATCATCTTAAATAAATCATTGATAACAAATACCTGAAATTCTAATCATTTTGACAAAAACAAGTGACGAAGTCTGGAATATTTTCAAGATGCAACGAAATGATCCAACGTCATTAATTATCAGACCCTCATTCATATGAACAGGTTTCTCGGAAACATTTCTTTGTGAACGCAATTGTTAAACGTAATATGAATGATATTTAAAACAAGCGCAGGGCGGAGAAACAGCAATATATAGTGACCTTCATGATCATTTATTATACGCTTCCTACATGGAATAACTGACATACAATTAATGTACAACAATAATTTTGGTACAATTTATAAGAAATGGAAATAAGTATTTTGTATGTAGGCGTATAACGCTATATTGTAGAGAGGTTTTTGAAAATAATATTTTTCCTTTGACAACTTTATTATTAAATACATAAATTCCACATTTTGTTCGTTTATACAATTTTGGCACGAAAATTACTAGGCAAATAATTTTAGGAAAATAGAGTGGATTAAATTGTTTGCATCCATAGGAACTATCGAACCATAATCCTGCATATATCCCCTAGGTAGTACTAAATGTACAATATTGCCGAGTCGTGGGCTACCCAAGTAGGAAGCAATCCTAACTCACTGCTCCCGCTGCAGGTCGAAAATAAACTTTAGAATTCGTAACCTAATGATCATATCTCGTGATATCGGCGGCCTTAGCTTGCTCTTATAGGCTTCGAAGGAGGAAACCTTTTCGAAAATTACCAAAATCTTAAGTTTTGGCACTTGTCGAAGGAATGATTGGCTAAAGACTTTCAACCATTAACCCCGTTGTTTTTACGGCGTTGACCTCAAAATTAATGGAAAAGAATAATATCTTCCTATAGTATCTTACATACTAATACTTTCATTCCACAGATAACTGTGGAAACTAAAAATATTATTGCAAATATTCAAAAATCCTCCCAAATAAATTTCCAAAAATTCTAACCTGACATAACGATCATCGTCGCTTAGTGGACTCTGACAATCTTCCCAAAGCCATTAGTAAGAAATTCTAGTTCCATAAAAAGTACCAAATACTACTTCACTGCTTCGATCTTGACCATGCTCCTCATCTCGTAGCAATGGGAAGTGAATAATGAGCTCTTTACGACCTCATGCTAAAAAAACTGTAACAAATTGTAGACTCGACTGATATCTCTGATCCAACGCCCCCAGGAATAGTTTTCTATGGCATTGAAGATATTAATATACTACAAATCTACTTAAAGTCATCAGAAATAACGAAGAAGTTGTTAAAACACCGCAACGGTTTTCTTTTCTTTAATATTTCTAGTACATGATTCTCATAACAGCCTCATACTCCGAAAGAAACTAAAAGGTACCGCATAGTCAGCAACTGTCTTCACTATAGTATTTCCCATGAAGCTATGACCAAAGCGATTGAGACAACCGGTAATAAAGTTAAGAGATATATTAATTCACGCTATGATCATAGCGCATGCGAGAAACCCATTTAGATCTTTTTTGAATGTTGAAACAAATTTAAACAACCTTGCCGTCAAAAATATGCACGTCCTATTGCATCAAAATTTAAAAAAATAGGATCCCCAAAAATCATATGTTATTATTAAGGGGTGGAGGGGTGCCAACGATGTGAACATACGTACAAAATGAAAAAGATTATTTAGATGTAAAGAAAGTCGTATATACCTTCAGACTGAAGAGAAAAACTTAGAAATATACCAGTTAAATGTGCTTTATGCTCGAGTGATCATCTAGTTAACTAGAAAGGATACCAAAATGAAGAAAGTTTGATGTATAGGAACAAAACCCTATCTCAAGAGAAACTAACCTACTGATCTTAAGCGCATAGTTCTTGTTAAGTCCACCGGGGACTTTAAAAAGATAATTTGTGTTGTAAGAGATAGTGGTCTCATAGGTATATCTCAAGATCTACATAGTCATCAAAGACCTTTACCATAGTAATCGACTTGAATATGTAATCAAAGCGGTTGAGACAATCAGCAATAACATTTGGAATGAAATAATTAATGAACCCTCTGGTGCAGTCATGAAACCAATTCGTTTTTTTCTGCAAAGTAAGCATTGATTAACCTTGCTGTCAACAATATTGAATATATATTCTATAAATAAAATGGTATAAAGGCTCACTGAAAATCAAAAACTATGGTCTGGTGCTAACACTGCCAATAACAAGGACACTCGAGGAACAAATGCATGAAACTGTTTAAATGTGTAAAATCGAAATGTCTAGTTGATTTTACATATTTTAGAGGTTTTGAAATCGTCTAACTAGTAGAGATGATAGACGAATATCATAAATCCTCTAACTTACGGAATAAAACTCTAATCCTCATCTAGTTAATCGAATATTCTCTTTGTCTAAAACAGTAAAAACAATATTTTAATAATAGAGCTATTGCGCACTAGTTTAATTGCAACTTACAGATTTATGACTACCTGGAAATGATAACTGTCTGAATAAAACGATGATTTTGCCTCGATAATTATTTAATGTCAATGTACTTACAAATGTAATCATTAGAATTATTTCTCGATTAGTTATGTAAAACTACTTTCACTTTGATATCCTGTTCTATAGTTCTATTTCTTGTTGAAATACTAATCTTCGTTAAAAATTGTTGAGCGAACAAAAAGCTTTGTTACCTTGAAAAGAAAACATTCGTGTTTACCTTTTTAATTTTAAACTATTTTGTCTTCTTATATAACTTTATATATTTTATATTTTTTTCTTTTATCAAATATTCCATTACATAAACGGTATTTTTGGTTTATATTACACTCGCATACTTTACAGAAGTTGAACTAATTATCCTTGTTTATTTTACAACTCTTCATAAACTAAATTTGGTTCTGAGTAATTTCAACAGATTTTAAACGAAATCATTTTAATCTAAATTTAGCACAAACCAAGCAATTTTTTATAATAAAATTTCAATATTTTTCTCGGAAACTAGACCTTAAATGCAAAGGTTATCAAATAGGAAATAACATTAAGTACAAATCCAAATGCAAATATTATCTAAATACGTGATATACGGAACGTAAAATACAACTAAAACTTTATAAATCACCCTAAATAATGTTTGTCCCCAAGTCAGACAGCATGCCAACAAAAGTTAGTATTCGTTTCAAAACCAAATATTTCATTCTATATTTTGTAACACATTTCATACAAAAACTGAGGAAACTGCGTACAAAAGTAAAGAAAGCATAAACTTGAGAAATAATGAGTGTGTGGGTATTATATTCATATACGATTATACACGAAACTCTAAGAAATGACTATTTAAGTCACAATTCTTGATCTGTTCGTCTAAACGTTGTTAGAATAAAATTAAATTAAGATGTATTTTAATTGTTGATGGAGATTATTTATTGAAATTTTTATCCAATACTATATTGCTGTAGTCCGTATAAACCAACATTGGTTTATTTTTTAGACAAGTTTCTCCTGCTTATTTTTAGCATTTCTTTTTATATTACGATAAATACCGTGATAATACTCTCATTAAACAAAATTATAATATAAATAAATTAAGTGTTAAACTCGTAGCCATATGTTAAAGTATATGCGTAAATTTATTGTATTATATTTAAAGTATTAAGTAAAATATTATTAATATTAGCGTATTAAGTAAAATGACTCGTTAGTGCTAGGTGCATTAAGCGCTTAGCAAGAACTCTACTAATAACTTCAATTATTCAAATTTCTTTGATACGTCTCAGCAAAAAATGGTTTTAGATTAAATTATACATATTAAATTGTATAATAAAGTTTCTAATGTTTTCAAATTCATGACGTCATTACAAAATTAATTTTTTATTGTATACTTTCTTCGATGTAGATTGGCTGATATAAGACCTAGCAAAAATTGCCGACAGTTTTATAACAGACGGCATGTAATTTATTGACAATTTTAATTAAAATACTGTCATAAAGGTATATTTGCTAAAGTACTAAATTACAGGGTACCAAAATTTTGTCAAATAACTTCGATTTATTATTTTTATTCCGAAATTTATCCATTCATTTAAATATGTCTTGCACTAAATAAAATGCACGTATGACAATAGCGATCGACTAGACTATCGCTGACATAGATTTTTTTTATTTTAACATCTGACGTTAAAAACTGAAATATCAAAATAATGTCTCTGGTAGCTATCTATGAAAATAAGCTTATTTAAATTCATTGTTTCTGTTCAATAAGTTCTTAACATAAACCTTCCTTTAAATATAAATTATAACAAATAAAGTTCCATGCAGAAAGTATGTTAATTTCTGTTCATTTCCTTTGAAACGATTACTGTAATTTATAACAAAATGAGAAGGTTACAGCACATTTGTAGAAATATTAAAACAAAACAGAATAAAAGACATAAACTTGTTTATGCACAATTAAATTAAACTACGTGATGTAGTATTACTTCTACTTTCTTTAGGTTCTTTACCACGACCTAGATTTCGTTGTATTACAACATCTTCAGGTGGGCTAATAGCAAAGATACTTATTGATATCTTTGCTAACAGCCCACCTGAAGATGCTGTAATACAACGAAACCTAGGTCGTGGCAAAGAACTTAAAGAAAGTAGAAATAATACTACATCACGTAGTTTCATTTAATTATGAATAATGAATTTCTACAAAATTAACGCCAAATATGTTCAAAACTTGTTTATATTATATGAAGTTTTAAATCAAATTTGTGAAATTTTGTATTGCGTTTGCAAAAATCATTTTTTATAATAGAAATAAATAAGTATTATCTTTTTTTTATAAATCCAAGTATTATATATCCAAGGATATACAATCCTTATGGTAGATATTTGTATGTCTTCGACTTCAATTTCTTTCTATTACGACTGTTTAAAGGAGCAATCGAGGAAACAACCTACTGCAGAGCTATACAGTTTTTAGGTTGTACCTGAATGAATTTATACAAGTGTAAATATTTTATATCGTTATAGATTGGCTTATAAATTATTTCAATTAATACGTAGAAATTATTTTTATGGAAACACGACTCTAACTTCTTTCGTATTTCATATCCTTTCACTTCTTGTTTCAAATCCCTGTAGTCAGATCTTTCCTGTTTGAGCTATCTTCATATTTTTCCATGTTTATATCTTCGATATCTTTCTTCCACTTTGAGTCTTACACTTATCTGGACCGAATTCCAATTAGATTTTTATTTTAATTTTTTTAAGATAGGGATAATGTGGAATTTTCATAGATGCATAAAATATATATGATAGATACATAAGGGATTACTGGGTAACCACTGTTATTAAGCATAGCTCGAAGAAGGCTAAGTGCGAAAGGAAATATAATAGAATTATAGTGTCAATTTTGGGATATTTTCCGTCTAATATGAATAGAAGCAATAGTTATATCCCCCATTATGATAGCCTCTCAAATATTTGTGTTAACTCTGGGAATCTTGTACTCAAGTTCCTATTTACTCATGTCTTCTTACAATCGACATCTTACGCTTTCCCTATATGCTACTTCTGTGAAAATGTAATCAATATTAACTTCCTTCGTGCATCCCTTTATTTTTTGTTGGCAACATTTTTGACACTTCGCCATGATAAGGGGAATGTTTTTCACAATATTTTTTGAACAGGACGTCTTAATTTTGTAAAGGGTCGAGAGGCATGTAAAGGTTTTTTAATTGGCTTGGTTGATGTTATCCTTATCTTTAAGTTCCGAGTATATGATACTCTGTTGAACAAACGAAGAGCTAAAATTTAGACTCTGCATAGGTGGATAGAATTCCGAATACCAGTAATTATGAATATCATTGATTCAGGAGAAATTGGTGATTTCTGTAGGAACAAATTTTTCGCAATTACCTAATTCACTGTTAGCAAACTGTGAAAATGATTTAATATAATATATACTATCTAAATCACAAAAGAGGCAAATTTCTGCACTTAAACTGATAGTACTGTTGTTACTACAGTCTTCCATCTGCTATAAAACTTATTGTTATCAATTTCCGCACATTTCTCAAAAGAGATATTAAATATAATCTTGCATTTTTTATAATAATTTCATCTCTCTTAGCTTTCCTCTTAAAAACAAAAAGAAAATAAGAAAATCCTTGTATGAAATTTGAAATTACAAAAAACAAATGAACCATATTTTCCAGTTATCGATAATTTTATTCGCAAATTGTATGTCTCAAATCCTTCAACTTTTGGCAAAATAAATATTAATAATATAATAAATAAATTGATCTATATGCAAAATGAGCAAATTTGTTTGTCAAATCCACTTATCGCAAGAAAAGTTTGAAGAGAGAGAGAAAGAACATTGCCTATGAGGTTGGTGGATGTATTGGAATACCTGGATCGTGAAAGAGAATGTATTTTAAAAATGATAGCGACGACTTGCAGAAGTGGTTACTAAAGGCACAGCTGGACGCTAGTGTAATTGAATTTCACTCATCTGTTGGACAAAATATCGCTTTCAGTGGTCTCAATAATAATTTAGGACCATTTTATGCTTATACAAAAATACAGCAGAGATTTACATCTGACAATGTGATTTTTTGTTTCTTCATTTCTCATTTTCATTCCAATTCTACTTTTTTCTTTTTCAAACAATATTACTTATTTTGATGATTTTTGAAATATTTATTGAAAATAAATCTGAATAAACCTATATTTTTACATGGAATAACATTTTTTTGCAAAAAAGGTTATTCCATTAATTAGAATTGTTTTCAAAAATAGCAGAATTAAATATTTTATTACATTAAAATTATTGCGATTTCACAAAAAATCTATCTAATTTACGAATGAACTAGGATTTTAGAGTTTCAAACGGCAAGAGAAAAATAAAAACCTTTACAAAATTACTATCATGTAGGTGCATCCCTCTGTCATGGCTATTTTTCTCAGAAACCATATGAGGCAGAAACTTATAATTTTGGCAAAATTATAAAACATGATGACCCTTAAATGAACGTGGTTCATTAATAACGTTTAAACATATTTCTATAAGAACTTTAACTTTGGCAAATGAAGTTATCGTAAATTTTTGTTTTGAATTAACGTTTATTGTCTGGGTTACCAACAAAAAGAGAGTGTTATAAGAATTCTAAAACTATTTTTTTAAAACTGTAGGCCAAATAGTTCTAAAGAAATTGTTGAAAATACCCATGTACAATATGTTCCCTATGTCCTAACCCTGAAACTCTTGACAGTCAAAATGTTTAAAAACCAACGTTACTGCAAATTTACTTAAAATTGCCCGGAAAACCCTAGTAATTTTTCTACAAATAACTTGAAGTATTTGATAACTTCATCATATCTTTATATCTGTGAAAGGTATATTAGGCTATACATATATAAGTGGTGAAGAATGATGTCAATATTTGTAAACGTTTTAATAGAATATGCGCTTCTGAATTTCCATTTTCATCAGGAATGTTAAAAGAAGCAACAATTTTTATATTCGGAATTTATTTACTGTTATTTGCTGATCGCCCAATTTATTTACTGTTATTTGCTATTATGTTGATCGCCCAAATTCCTTCATGTTTTAAACATGTTTTCAGTAGGATATTACATAAACATAATTGTAAGGTAAACACAATAAAGTGTCGAAGAGTCACAACAAATATTGATAACTTACATATGTCGTAAGTTATAAATATTAGTTTTAATTGGTCTACCCCAACTATATGAAACTTATACTAGACTCAAGAACACATCTTCTGAATAATTATAAGTTGTGTGGCCTGTTATTCCGGTTGTGGTTGTTATTTCCGGCCACATGCAAATGACGAAGTAATTTATATAAAAATTGCAATATAGTATAAACAATTTCGTATAAAATGAATAATGAGAAATATATTTAACCTATTTCTACCTATTTAAATTGTTAAGGCAATTTCCGTATTGACCACATCATCGACCTTAAACCAACATCTGTAAATTCAAGGTGAACCGACCCGATTACCGGGCGCATAAAGTTATTTAAATTCGCGTGGATGTTTACCCTTTATTAGCTTTCTTTTATGCAGAATAATATTTAAACAACATAATGTTACCACACACACACACGTACACGTACACATACACACAGGCGCGCGTGCGCTCACACACACACACAAACCCACACACTGTGTACCTAGAAAAACGACATAACTCTCTAGTTAAACTTATTCCTCCCAAACTCGATATAAACATTATTCAAATAATAGAGAACTAGGACCTTATTCCTATTCATTAATCAAATATTAAATACATGTTTATGTTATAACACACAAATACACCTCGAATAACACGCTAACCTCGAATCGTACAACTAACTAAATTTCATTGTTAACATTAAGTGAACGTGAATGGAATGCCAACAACGAAGTTCCAACCCAAAATTTTCTCGAGCATTAAATTGTTCGACGAAATTCTCGATCTCATAATTGGGAATTTTAAATCAGAATGCAAAATGTCTCTTCACTCAATTAGGCGACTTGATCGCCCCTCGCGATTTAATAAATATATAGCAGCAAGCTTGAGGGCCCAGGCTGTGCAAAATCACAAAACAAAGGGTGCAAGGCAGTTAGTTGCGAACACTGTTTTACCCAAAGTCCAGAGAACTTCAACTTAATATTTTTAATCTTTAATTCATCCATTCATTTGAACAAATCTCGCACTAAATCAACTACTGATACGACAATAGCAATCAACGAGACTATTGCTTAGATAGATTTTTTACACCTGACATTAAGAAATGAAATATCGTAATAATGTTTCTCAAACAGTGCCTTTTATTGTCAACTCTACGTGACACGGTAAAGTTTGCCATAGTATCCGTCGTGTATTTTTTCATTAAAACCATTTGAGAAAGTATTCTTAAGGAACGTGAAATAGCTATTTATGAAAATAAGCTTATTTAAATTCATTGCTTCTGTTGGAAATTCAATAAGTTCTCAACGTAAACGTCCCTTTAACTATACATAATAATAATAAAGTTTTATAGTCCTTTTCAAAATTTTCCATGAAGAAATTATGTTAACTTTTGTACATTTTCTTTCAAAAGATAACTGTAATTTAAAATAAAATGAGAATGTCACAACGTATCTTTGGAAATATTAAAACAAAATAGAATAAAAGAAATCGGTTGGTATATATTACGTGAAGTACTTGATTTCCAACCTAATTTGTGAAATTTTTTATTACGTTTACAGAAATCATTATTGGAATCCAAGTATTATATCTCCAAGGATATATAATCCTTGTGTAGATATTTGTATGTCTTCGATTTCGATTTCTTGCTATTATGAATGTTCATAAGAATAATCGAAAAAACGACCTATTGTAAATTACGTATATTATAGTAGATTGTACGTTTATATTTACTATATTTTTAGGCTGTACTTGAATGAATTTACACAAGTGTAAATATTTTATGTCGTTATGGATTGGTTTTTAAATGTTTCTAGCGGATATATAGAAATTATTTTTTATGGAAACACGAATGTAACTTTTTTCATATCTCATATCTTTTCCACCTCTTGTTTCAAATCGCTGTACTCAGATCTTTCCTGTTGGAGCTATCTGCATATCTTTCCATCTTTATGTCTTCAATATCTTTCAACTTCATACCTTGAGTTTTTTATACTTATCTAGTTCGAGTTCCATTTAGATTTCTATTTTATTTTTTTTTAAATATAAATATAATGTGTTATAGTATAATTTTTGTAATTGCATAAAATATATACGATACATGCATAAGGGATAGAAAATTGTTTGCAGTTTCCTTTTATCGTCTTTAAAGTTTTAAACGTATTCACTGTTAATAAGCATAGCTCGGAGAGGGCTGAGTGCATAAGGAAATGTAATGGTATTAATGTGTCAATTTTGGGATATTTTCTATCTAATATGAAGAGAGGCAATAGTTATGTAGTTATGTTTTCTATTATGATAGCCTGTCAAATACTTGTTTTTAACTCAAGGAAACTTATTGTATTCAAGTTGATTTTTTAAGTTTCTAAATATTTTTTTAGCCATTAATACGTTGCTGACCCATATGTCTTATTATAATCGACATAAGTGGTATAGATATTACCTCTTCCCTACATACTACTTCAGTGACGATGTAATCAATGTTAAGTTACTACTTGCATCTTTTTCTTTTTCGGTGGCGGTTTTTTTTCCATTCAGCCAGGATAGGGGGAACGTTCTTCGCAATATTCTTTGCACGGGTATCTTAATTTTTTAAAGCGTTGAGAATACCTAAATGTTTTATAAATAGCTTGGCTGGAGTTATCCTTATCTTTAAGTTTCGAGTATGTGATACCGTGGTGAAGCAACGGATAGGAAAATTTGGACTCTGCACAATATATGCTTATTTCTCAAAATTAGTTGTCGGTGGATGTGAATTCTCAATACCAGTAATGATGAATATTACTGATTCAGGAGAATTTGGCGATTTGAGGCGAGTAATGAATTTCTTAACAATTTCCTAATTAACTGTCAAGGAAACTGTGAAAATTTTCTGAAATAAAATATACTATATAAATAAAAAAAGGCAAAATTCTACATTTAAGCTGACATTGTTTTCTATTACTATATTCTTTTATCTGCTACAAAACTTATTGTTATAAATTTCAGAAAATTTTTAAATGGTAAATTAATATATTCTAGTATTTTGTATAATTATTACAATACTCAGTTTTCCTCTTAAAAACCAAAATTAAATAAGAAAATCCTTTGTATGCACGTAAAAATTGATATTACAGAAAACAAATGAATCATACTTTGTAATTGTCTATAATTTCCTTTGCGTGTTATATGTCATCTCAAATCCTTCAATTTTTAGCAAAATAAATATAATTTATTTAACCTGTATGTAAAACGAGAAAATTTATTTGTTCGATCCAGTTATTTCAAGCAAAATTTAAAGAGAGGGGAAGACAGAAAATTGCGTGTGAGATTAATGGACTGTATTGGAATAACTGGATCGTGAAAGAGGATGTAATTTAATGATGATAGCGACGACTAATAGAAGTACGAAGAAATGTAACAGAGATTTTCAAATAAATGAGATTCTACTTTTTTCTTTTTCAAAAAATAATAGTTTTTATGATGATTATTCAAATATTAATTAAAAATAAACCTGAATAAACCAACGTTTTTTTTAATTTTCCTTGCAACAAAATTTAATTCTATTAATGTGGATGTCTTTAAAAAAGGATAAGGGAATAAAATATTTTATAACGTAAAATAATATTGCAATGTAAACGTAATAAAATGTAGAAAACACACAAGAAATATTCATAACTGACATACGTCGTAAGTTATAAATATTTGTTGTGGTTTGTCGACCCTAACTGTATGAAACTTGTACTATAGTCAAGAACACGCCTTGCGAATAATTATTAGTTGTATAGTCGGTTGTCAAATTCGGCCACTTGCAAATAATGAAGTAACTTATATCAATATTGCAATATTGTATAATAAATTATGTATAAAATAGGCAATGAGAAATATATTTATTTTTTTCTTCCTATTTAATTTGCTAAGGCAATTTCCGTATTCGTCACATTATCGACCTCAAACCAACTTCTTTAACTTTAAGGTAAACAGAGTTTAAGGTAAACTAAATAATAAATTCAAGGATAAATTATGAATAAACAAAATAAAAAAAAAACTGATGGAAAACTATTCGAAAATAGAATTTCATTTTACATTAAATAATACTCCTAATATTGACTTATATCACGATCGAATTTCGAAATCAATATTTTTCAAAACTATTCTTTCCATTAATAAAATATAAATCTATATTTTCGAAAAACATCTAAGTACTTATTTCTAATCGTACTTGTGTACAACAATTTACTTTTAATTAAAGAAACATTTGATTATTAGTCCTTGCATAATTTGCTTAAAAACTAGTTTTGAACACTTAAATTATTTGCAAATTGTACACACAGCCAAAAAAATTAAAAGCTTGAGTATTCTGCGTTATCACAAATTCTAGGCAGTTGATTGGCTTAAATTTTATTTTTGTGACCAGAATTTTGATCATGACTAACTGGCATAGGTTCATTGGAAAAAAGATAATAAGTTTGGTTTAATTTTGACTTTCTTGAGAGAAAAACAGATACAAAATTTTGAACATAATTGTATTTGCAAGATAGAATATTCAGTTTAAAACGATATTTTGCGATCAAATAGATTATCCTTTCAGATAAATATCCATAAACTAAGATAAGAAAACGTTAAATATCTTGCACGTGCAAAGAGTGTAATTTTTTATGAACAAAATTGACCAAATTTCAATACGAAAATAGAAAGCCTTGGTGTATTGAGTTTCTTACGGCTACTAAAAAGTTAGAAGGTTATTTGATTATATATTTTAAAATGAAATGAAATACAATTCTTAGCACAAGTGAGGTTGTGGAGCTAATTTGAAGAAAGCTTTATAAAATAGGCGAAGAATGAAACTTTTTATGTTTAAACGGGTTTTTAGGACACAAATATTGTTTTTCGGATAACTTTGTATTTGAAGTTGAATAGAAAAAAAATCTTAAAATTGGAAATAAATTTAGGAGATTTTTTCTATCTGTGTGTTTTATACAAACTAAAGAAACACATTTATGTATATTTATATAAATATGGTTTTTAAAAAATAAATAATAAATTCCACTTAACATGTTGTAAAAATAGTTCAAGTAAAATAATTATAATATTCGGTACGTAAAAGATTGGTGAAAGTATTAACAATAGCAAAACGACATTTTACTTGCAAAACCTTGATAAATATTTATTCCCCCCAAATTCATCCTATCTGATACTAAAATAATCGTTACAAAAATAATAGAGAACTGGCAATTTGATTATGTTCATTAAACAAATATTGAAAAACCATTAAGCGATAACATTCTCAAAAAAACACCTCAGAAAGCATCACAAACATTTAACTTGCGTGTTACTTTAAATGAACTAAATTAAATCCGAAGGCAAACTTTTCTCTAGCATAAAAGTGTTCGATGAAATTCTCGATCACGTAATTGGGAATATTAAATCGGAAGACAAAACTTCTCGAGAAAGTTTGCCATTACAAAAAGTTAAACAAATTTTCGAATAGATTTAACAGTTTCAGAAGTTACCTCCTAGAAATATATAAACTCATGTAAATATCAATAGTAGTAGAGGTTATTTCAATAACAAACACAATTGTCATAGCAATACATTACAATGTTCCAGTACTCGAGTGTTGTATGAAACGTTACAAAATTATGTTTTATTACATCTAGTGCTGTATTGCTATCAATTTCCTACTCTTTTCGATTTAAATATGCCGCTTGAAATATATATATTTTTAGCAATATCCATTTTATCTCCTTACTAAACAATTTATGAAAAATTTAAAAATTATGGATTCATTATCTCTTTTAGTAATGCATTTAACGTCATTTTAATTCCTCTAATCGGAATCACAAGAAAGAATTCCTCTAAATATTTGTTAATTTCTATTATTTATATTATATTTTTTTAACAGACTGGACGTGTATAAATAGCTTTTATTAATGAAATAGGACATATGAATTGATTATATGTTATAGCATATACTCAATTTAATAAGAAAATTATGCAAGTCTTAATATGGACAGAAATTCATAATAAGGTTAAAATATGGGCAAAGTAAGGAATGCAACGGAATACTAACAATTAAAGCGAGGCGGCAAACTTTATTTCCTCTAGTTAATCAGTACACCGGAAATGAACCAAAAGAACATGCTCATCCTCGTTTACTATATAGTGATACCATTACATGAGTTGGTAATACTTGGACTTTCCAAGCTTAAAAACGAAAAGACAGCAAACAATTTTTGAAACTCAATTTATATCGCACTTAGGGAAAATTAGTGAATGGCCATTTATTATTAAATGAAATCTAAAATTTACTAGAATTATTTTTTTAACATTAAAAAGATAGTATAAAAATAGAGATTTATTAAAAAAAAAATTGAGGATTCCTGTTATTTTTACACGTCATCTATAGCATTAATCCAAATTAGATTTATGTGACAATGCTGCTGTTTCGTTTAAACGAAAAATATTTTTCTTTCAAAATATTAAGACTGCATCCACATGCAATACATAAGTACTGCAATGGTCCTAAATAATCAAAGAAAAATCAAAATGAAATCAATTTTAACCACACGACCGTGTCGCATTAATTGTTAACTGAGAAAAGAAAACAATCTAAATACTCTATTGGATTCATTCTGCAGTTGCCTTTATTATCCTAAAAAGCCTCATTATTTTGCATTCGTGGATGATATACAACAGATTAACAAAGACAAACTATTCCGCCATTTCCGCCGTTCCGAGCAGACAATAAACAACGTTAAACATAACTTTACTGAAAGCAACGACGCCTACGCGGGAACGACATAATAAGACGCGCAGTCTAAATGGACAATAAAAGTAAAGCACGTTTCCTATTAATCTACGATAAAGTGATGCGATAAAGTTAAATTCAAACAGAATTATAAATAATTTGTTCTTTTATTCTTCTCTTTACTTATACCATAAGACCTTCAATTTTCCTATTTTGCAAATCGTATCTCGGCCGGAAATACCCTATAGATTTTGATGATGGTACGATTAACAAAAAGTATGCTTTAAAGATTCAATTTTTTTTCTTTTGTGAACCAAAATACTTGATATATGTTCACAGCAATATGAGATCACAGACCCCAGTATACAATAACAATTTTAACTTAATATCTTAAATAATTTCGGAAAAAAAAGGCATTGACAGACAGACTGACCGATGAAATGACAACAAAAGGATCCTATAAGAGTTCTTTTTTTATTTTGAAGAACGGAACCCTACAAATGGTAAAAAGTCCACATAGGTAAGTTTGATTTTTTTTATTTTATTTTATGAGAGAGTAATGAACAGTAAAAATTATTTTCTTTCTCAGTACCACTTTCTCTTAACCACAGCGGTAACTTTTTAGTTCTTGTACGTCATCTTTATCTTAGAAAAATTAAATTAGGTTTGGGCGCAAAATTTCCAAAATAAAGGTATATATTTTATAATACTTATTTGCATTTCTTTCCTAAAATCGAATTTTTGTTTTTCTTCATTAAATTTTATTTAAAATTTACGAGCTGTAAACTTTTCTTCTATTCACTCACAGTATTAACAAAAAACTGTCAAGTACGAGTAGAACTCGCACTACTTGTATCCGGTACACATTTATACACTTATAAATATTGAGGGTGTTTTTATCAAACTATTTATAAGTATTAATTTTTCATAATGTAAACATATTATCTATATATTTTTACGGACGTAAAAATAAAGTAATATTTGAAAAATCATAACCCTAAATTCATCATTGTATTTTTTCACAACCTTTGTGCAGGTTTCAAAAATAAAAGGCTTGAAGCCTTTGTTTTTCATATTTTTAGGTACAACAGCTTCGGAAGCAGAGGGGGATTTTCTTTTATATATCTTTCAATGTATCTCTGAAGATGCAATACCTACAGTTGTAAAAAAAACATAGTTTTAGGAAGCCCATGCAAAGGTTGTAAGAAATCTATAGCAATGATACTTGGTGCAAATTTTTTTTTGAAATATGCACATTTTATAATATATTTTGTTAGGTACTCAAAATTTATTTCTCTAAAATTTCCATATAAATCTTTTTGGGTTTTATCCATATAAATGTAGTCCGGTTACATACTAATATTATTATTTTGTCAAATTTCAATAATTTCAAGTTTCTAGGTCAAATAGTTTTTAATAATATTGTCTATGACAGAGAGATAGAAAGAAGCGCGAGTGATGTTATAAAGGTTCCGAAGTCTAAGAAGATAATATTTTATTTAAGGTTCACCTTGGAACAAGGCACACTTTTTATTTATCGCTTTTCCCAAGTTTAAGTTCTAATTGAAAATTTACTTGTATACATTATTTTTACTTGTATTAAAAAAATTTACTTGTATTAAAAAAAATTACTTGTATTAAACAAATTTACTTGTATTAAAAAAAATTACTTGTATTAAAAAAATTTACTTGTATTAAAAAAATTTACTTGTATTAAAAAAATTTACTTGCATTAAAAAAATTTACTTGTATTAAAAATCAGATTTATCGATCTTTTCAAGGACGAAATCCTAAAAGCGATGTAAAATACGATAGACCAATGATAGTATTACATACAGGCGTACGTGGATTTTTTCCAAATTAAGATGGAATATTAATTATGAAAGTAATATTTAGCTGTAAATTCTTCACTTCCAATATTAAACGATACAGTCTCTCAATATTTTAGCACAGTCTTGAATCTTAATAACGTCACGATATACTACAAGAATCTATTGAAAATTTTGTGAAATTGTTTAACTGATCACGACGGAAACAATATTTTTCCTCAGATATTAATTAAATCCCAGCAGCGGTTGTCGACAGAGCGGCGATAAGGAGTATTAAAGCTGTCAGAAGGAAAATGCATAAATCACTTCGCGTAAAACGTAATTATTTTCGTTATCTTCCAATTACATGGAAAACTCCGTTAATAAAGCGGAAAACTTTGCTGATTGGAATAATAATATCATTTTATATAATTTGTGGTTAAATTATAAATGTAGGCCGAAAATATAAATGTAGCGGAAATTATAAATGCAAAAGTAATTTTTAAGTTATTTCATTTTTCACATGTATTTGATAAAATTAATTTTCTATTGTCTACTATTTGTCGTCAGTTTGTATGCGAAAATAAAATTTTTCATCCTAGAATATTTTGGACTTTCAAAAAAAATTGGGTAAATTCAACTTTGAAATTATAATTCTTCAATTATTAAATGTGTTGATAAATAAACAACAAGCTAAGTAGATGATAATCTCAGAACGAGTGATATGTAGAAGTATGAATAATAATATACCCATATAATAAGAAATTATAGCCATTGACTGTTAGGAAAGGAACATACACTCCAGGCATTTATCGGTCTACTTCCAAAGTTGAAAGGATATTAGCACTCATGACGCCTAAGAAATTACCTTCGCTTAAGTATCCTAAGTATAGTTCGACTATTTTTTCACAAAATCAACTATATAATGCTCTATATATCCTTAAACAAAAAACTGACGTTGTTTTTAAAAAAATATTGTGGTTAAATTATCGGTTGTTTTTGTTTATATATATATATATATATATATATATATATATATATATACATTTATATATACATATATTAGGTTGGCAAAAAAGTTTTTAGCCACAACTTCGGGACTTATTTTCGAAACTTCTAGAAGGTTTTACTGTAGGTTGAGTATAAATAGGCCAAAGTGAAGTCAGTGGACAATAGTCAGCGCCGAAGCTTTAAGCAAAGCAAAAAGGTAATGGATTTAAATCGATATCAAATACGGATTATATTATTTTACGAAAGTCGTCTGGGTCACAATGCAAAGACTGCCACAAACAATATATGTCATGCGATGGGCGAGTCCACGGTATCTTACAAGACGGCAAAAATATGATTCAAAAAGTTCAGAAATGAGAACAACGATCTTGAGGACGAACCCCTATCGAACGTCCTGTTGAATTGGACATTCAATAATTACGACGCCTAATTGAAGAGGTTCATCGACCGACGACTCCTCAATTGGCAGATAAACTACATTGCAGTCATGGCGAATAAAAATTGACGGCGAGAGACTTAAGTAATCTTACAAAGATTCCGTTTTTCACTATTAGATAAGGAATCTTAAATGATACACTACTTATACGGAAGAAAATGAAATAAAAACCATTGATATAAGTATTTTTTGACATTCTAAGAACAGACTTATAAAAAAACAGTTGTCTTCATATGTGGAAAATGTTTACTCACACCCATATAGAAATCAATTAATGCCTATATGTGTATTTTTGAACGTATCCTGCTATAAACTTTAATAAAATATCTAACATAGTAATTCCCGTTTAATATCCTTTCCTAACTTAAATGTTAGGTGTAAGAATAGAAACAAATATGAAGCTTTGCCTAATTGGAAGTTCTAAACGATTTATAAAATTTAAGAATACCAATATCGATATCTTAAGATTTTACTCCCTCGCCGAAACTGGTTCTGCACCAAAAATGCTAAGCCAAACTTCTTCATGGGTCGATATGGATTCATTGTTATTTCATATTTATATATTTTCTAAGTTTTCTATTTATTAAGCATTTGATTACCACTGAGCAATCGGTTAATGCTCTAAAAGATAATAAAAATATTCCAACATATTTATATTGGAACAAAAAATATTTAAATCTATACGGATTTAAAATTAGTGTATGAACTTGATTTGTCTAGAATTATACATTCATGAAATGGAAAGAAAGAATTTATTGTGAAATGATCCATGATTATATCTACCAGTATTAACGTAACTTCCTCAGTGATTGATCAAATTGTTCAACGTTTGTAATAACCTAAGTAAATACGGCGCTATTGGAAGTCAGTGGCTCCTTTTTAAAATGTATCTACTGGACTTACTGCAGCTGATATTAAAAGCGTAGGTTTTTTTATTCAAATGCAAAAAACGAGGGTCTGCTGATAAATTGACGTCTTAAACGACAACCACAATTTAATAATATTGCTCACAGACTCTGTCTTAAAATCTGCAACAGTATATTTTAATTAAGTTTAAATGTTGTCAAGCAGCTATAACTATACTTATGTGGTTCTAAAGAGAAGTGTCGTGCAAACCTCTCCCAAAGTCCCTCTCTTAAGTACTTCTTGAAAATTTTGTTACATAAATATTTTTTCACTATTTCAAATTAAATGTTTCAAATTTTTCAATTCAATGTTTTCTAGAAATTTAACAAGAATAAAAAAAGTGTATATAAAAAAGCCGCGAACAAAACCTAGAACTTTTAGCAAGTATTACTTTTTAAAATGTTTATTGTAATGTAAAATAATTTGGAATTTTCGACGTCACATTCATGAACACGGACGCAGTGAGCAGATACCTTTAATTAATAAAACGACTCAAAAAGTCAGTAATAATCAAAATACATATTAACATTATATAAATGGGATAAGCAAGTTGATATGAAATAAATACAGGGGCGGACTAAAACCACTGAAACTGCTTGCCTTCCAACTAACATCAAATTGAGCGTCTTCTCGAGTATCGACCTTTGTCGAAGTATTTAATAAAAATTTATAATCCAACAGAAGTCATAAAAGGTTCCGCTGTTGTTCCTCCCATTTACTTAGGATTAAGTTAATCCATTGCTCAAACTATCTTAAAGATTTCAATGTATTTTATTAACCTTTTCACACTGAGTATCAATATATGACCTCGCCTAATTCACAGTGATTCAAACTGGGTTTCCTAGACATTGGATGTTGTCTCCTTTTCATTTTGTTTAAATTTTTTTACATGAAGGTTTGTTATTTAATTTTTTTTGTTTTTGAGGTATTTTATCGTTTTGGAATGAATTTTTTAAATATATTTTAGACAGTTCATTTCATGCAGTAAATCCAGGCATATTGAAATATAAATGAAAACGGAATGGATATTAAATTAACCATGTTTTGTAATAAAAATGATTGTTTTTAGTTTTCTGGAAATTTCTCCTTCTGTCTCTGCTTTAACTATTATTTAATTAGTGTTTTATAAAATGATAAAGTGATGTGTATTTATTCAATTATTGTTTATTCTTTATAACATGATTGTATTTTCTTGCTGGGAAAAAGAATTTCCATACAATTTTCGTAGAGGTATTTTATTTATTGCTTACATTTCGACTGCGTTTTATCTTTAATACCCTTTATATTTGTTCTGAAAAATAAACTACTAGGCAATGTGAGTCCGTGACATAAGAAAAAAAGGCGAGAGAAACGAGTAGATAAATCTTTTGTGAATCTTGGATCTTTCCGTTGCAGGTCTGCTTCCGTTGCAATCTAATAATTGGTAGGCTTTCAATTTGGTAAACAATTATAAATTGTGCTTATAAAAACCTAGTCCCTGAATAATGAAAATGTTAACTTTCTGTTAACAAGCTTAAGTATAAAATGTGCCTAACCATTGATTAGGTTTAAATTCATGATTCAATAATCATTAATTCAGTTATTTAATTCTACATTTTTGTTATAATTCACATTACTTTTAAGAGCTGCTAATGCATGCATTGCTTGCATCAATAACCTTATTTTCTTATTTACTAAATTATTTTAAAAAAACCATGGTCGATTTAATCTGGGCGTGTGCCGCATTGAGTAAAAAGAACAAACGAGATTAAACATGTGTAATATAGTTGTTTAGTGACATAAAAAAATATATCGGAGATTATATGCGCCCTGTCCTACATTGCTAGGACAGAATAATACCTCTTTGCTCCTACGTTCCGACAATAAGGGGAAAAACTAAAACATATAATGACAATATATGACACTGTAAAGTGCAAAAACCAGTCTTACAATAGAATTTAAACTATCTGACTGACACTATCCGATTAAAACGTTACGGTTTAAAAAGTACTAACGCGCCTTGACTTTTGCTTGAGCCGATTGAAAATTAGTTACCGATATTATCCGATAAAATTTGCAGTTTTTGGCCACCGATTCGTCACCTATAAAAGTCATCCTTCTAAGTTAATGTAAATTTAACCTTTATAGTATTAACCAAAAACTGTAAAAACTTGTTTGTGTCATTAAATACCCATGCTAAGCAGAATATAAAAACTCAATTTTTATTTAAAATTTTGTTACACATTTTTTAAATTAACGATTAGAAGGGATATATATATATATATATATATATATATATATATATATATATATATATATATATATATATATATATATATATATATATATATTACATTTATAATAATAATTAAGTTTTAAATGCAGTTTTTATAATATAAAACTACCATTTATAATAATAAGAAGTTTTATATTATAAACTTTCCGATATTTTTCTCTGATTTTTACTTTAGCCATGAGTCAATGCAATAATACATGCTTCATAACCCTCGGACAGATACTTTGTGTACATAAGTCTATGTTCTTTTTTTATTCCAAGCTGAAACTGATCTAAAATATTCACATTTAACACACTTCCCTCTAATACTATAAAAGTTAAACCTTGTCTATATCTATGTTTCTCACGTTTATACATTCCAGGATATTTCGATGAAATTTTGCAAGATGATAATATACACCTGTGTTAAGATGGGCTATTTTAGTTTTAATTTTTTAAAAGTTGGACCAAATATTTTACTTAAAATACCAAATTCATAGGTTAACTCTTGCACGGCATTTTAACTCAGATTATCTTCCTATAAGACCACAGATTATCATCCTATAAATCACCACTTTAAATATTAAAGGCAGGTCTAGTAAATTATGTTAAAAATAATACTTACCTTATGAAAATATAACTAATCTAATTGAAATTTATACTTATTTCTTTCAATTTCAAATACTACTCGGACAAAACAATGAACAAAATTTCGTTGAAAAGTAAACACAGGTAATATCAAGTAGGAAAATAATAAACGAAGGTATTTCTATTCCACTTGCATCGCCAAATGTGTAGTAAGTTGTGATGGTGAAGAACGAATATATGCAGGCCGTATAGTGATACCGGAAATGAAAAATTCAAGAATGTAACATAATAATATTTTAGTAATTTGAGCCGGAGATTACAGACCAAGTTACCAAAATCTAATGAGTGCGGTGATGTTATCAAATTCATGAAGCGACTGATTTTAAAATCATAAAAAAATTGCTCTTTAAAATATTTTACTGATTGTTTTCTTGTGTCGTTTTTCAAAACGATTTCTTATATACCTTGATTTTTAGAGTTGCATAGGCAGACGGCAAATACGGAACTACTATAATTTCGTCATGTCCTGCTGTCTGTCCGTATGTCACAGCCGTTTTACTCGGAGACTATAGGCACAATATAAATTAAATTTGGATAGCAGAAATCTTTTGTGAACTGCTATTTAATAAAATAGTGGAATTGTGAAAAAATTACATTAGGAGTGGCACTGCATACATACAACTCGGGGATGAGAAAGAAATCCATTGCATATAGGAATGCGGGGTATCGCTAGATTGGCCTTAAAAATAATATAGAGGTTCCAAAATAACTTTTTCATTCAAGTCAATAGTTGGTGAGATACGCACTTCTAAAATTTTAAAAAGCATGTCCCCCGCCCTCTAATTTTTCATCTGGCCTATGTAAAATTCTGACAAAATGAAGGTTAAATTTAAAATAAACTTTCAACGCAAATTAGTTTGAACAAAGTATGTTGTGTAGTTTTTTGAGGTATGGAATATTTTCCGTACTAAGCGCAGCAATAAATTTATTTTTCGCAGTATTTTTTGAGAATCACAAACTTATAAGTTTAATAAGTTAGCACCAAAGAAGTACTAGGGAACTTTTCGTGCACGAGTCCGACTCGCACTTGGCTGGTTTTGTCATTAAAGATATGGTTACCGGGATATGATTTGCTGCCAGGAAAGTATTAGAAACGTTAAAATGTCTTTACTCAAGCCTGTGTTGATATATTTATTTACTACTTGCACAATACTACGATATTTACAGTAACCAAAATTTGTTTTTAAAAATTGCTATACAAAGTTAGCTTATGCTAAATAATTCGTTTTTTTAGGATTAAAAACTTGGTATGCGTATTTTAACTTTACTTTACTATATAATGTGGTAACTGAATAGTTTTCGTTAAATAAGAAATAATTTTGCTACTGGAGAAAAACCTTCATTTTTTTAAATAGCTTCAGTAATTTTCTCTATAATTATTTAAATTTTTGACGCCATGTCTTCAAATACAAAACCAAAACTGTAGAACATTCGTTTTGCATTTGTGTTGTGTGTATTTATATATGTATATATATATATATATATATATATATATATATATATATATATACATATATATACACACATGTACTTCGATTTCCACTAATTTTTTAAATTTTTAATTAAGGGACATAAAAAAACAACGCGACATTTTTTGTTTAAAAGTGATATTTTTCTTCCTTTTTATTTAGGTATTTCATAAATATATTTGACCAAATTTCATCGAAGTGACACAACCCTTGAATAAATTAGTCTTTAGTAAAAAAAAATGTGCGCCATGCACTTAAATAAAATAAAATTTAAAGTTTTAAATTTCTGTTTTTCAAAACATTTTCTGTTCGCAAAAATTATTATTAAAACGAATATATTTTTAAAAAGTGGATAGTACCCAAGTATTTGCGTGAATTTCAACCGAATATGAAATAAACGATCGAACGGATTCGAAATAACGTTGAAAAGGTTACGTATAAAATTAATGCTCACAGAGGGCAGCGGCGGGCTGTAGGAACACATAGCGCGGGCAGAGGAAGGTGCGGATAGCGGGCAAGTCGGTACACTCGGGATTTGAACTGAGTTAATACATTTGGTCTAATAGAACAATATAAAATAAACGCATTGCAATATGCAACTGCATTTCGGAATTCCGTGCGAGAAAGGTGCACAATAGCACTTGCATTTAAAAATGATGACTCTTTCCATAGTAATTTTATATCTTTAGTTAATATTTGCACACTCCTGACTGTTATAGTTTGCACATCGTTTTTTAATGATGAGTAGACACATTGGCATATGAATATCAAACCTTTATACAATAATTAGGTTACAGAATAACTACCACTCGTATATATATTTACGAAAGTCTTGAATATAAAGAAAACGAAAATGTTATTATAAATATTATTAAAGTACAAATTAATATCAAAAATAGTACTTTATGTGGTGCGTTGCACTATTTGTGTGAAAAAGAAATTAAATTGATCTACCCAATTTTAATAATATATGTACAAAAAGTTTATAATCAGCGACACGCTTCAAAGAATAGAGAAAGAAATCTAGATTTATGTACTTAAATAATAACATACTTGAATAATACCATACAAAATCAGAGTATCGTTACTGAATAAAAAAACAAGGTCAAAACATGCTAAATATCAAATATCACAATAGTAAAATAATTCAAATATTTTGGTATCCACCTGTGGTTTCCGCGAGCGAACAAAGTGGCACCAAAATTTATGCGGAGTGAGAAACGTGATGTCTCCTGAAGACTTGGTAAGAATCATAAATCATGAAGCAGAGACACGTATATTGAAGTGTCGCAACTCGCATTAGGTGACGTTTATTGGTCGCATACATTACGTCGGTCGTCATTTTAGCGTCCTTCACATGTCTACACGTGGAGTTGAATTGATGCCGGTGCACACGTCACGATCTTTCTACAGCATTTTATATGAAAAAATACTCACCTGAAATAGTCAACCTTTAAATGACTATAATACGATGAGTTATAAATATTTTACTTTTATAACTCTCCAAATATTTATTCGGTTAAAACATTAATGACATCGGAATTGAACGTTTCATGATTTTTAAAATAACAATCCATCGTCAGATAAGTTGTTGCATTCAAAATAAAATTATTTCTAACATTTATGCATTACCTTATAATCAATATTTATACTGAACATTAATGTTGAAGTTTCATTACAGTAAAATTAAAACTAAGAAAACAATTTTGCAAATGTACTCTTGCAAAATAAATAACAACTTAATTCAGTACATCAAATATTGATGGAATTATTAACGTTTGATACATTTATCGCAAAGACAAGATTGCAACCACAAACTTAGCTAAGTATGCTTTCAACATTAATGCGAAGGGTTATTTTAACCTTTAAATTTTGTTTTATTTAATATAATTATTAAGAAATGACCAAAATATTTTTTTTACATTTGCATAAACTAAATGATACGGGGAATAATAGATTATCTATAGCTTTCAAAAAGTATCAATTCGCTCGCAATATCCAAGAATCTCGCTGTTCAGTTAAATGACATACACAGGAATACGCAAGAGCACCAAATTTGGTTTGCATATAACTCAATTTCTGTAGAGCTAATTCGATTGCGAAGTCGACTGGATAGCTGTTGTCTAAATAAAACTTTGTAGATCCATAACACTTAGATTTGATTCCAATCATATGCAATGCTATCTCCTATTTGCAACACGATGTTACAAGGAGAATTTGAGAGGTAATAATTTTTATTTAAAAATATGAACTTATTATACTGAAAACCATACAATATATTTTGTAATAAATTTACAAATATATTTTGGTTAATGCACGCTTAATTTTCATAGAAACTTTATTTTTTTTAATGCACACTTAATTTTCATAGAAAATTACTTTGGTTTTTAAGTTACGTATTTGAAAATTTCTGTGGAAATTTTATTGATTTATTTTATTAATATCCTCATGACAAGATATATTCCTTTGCATACCTTAGTAAGTATATGTGTACTTATAATGAAAAAAAATTGTATTATATGCTCCTGGTAAATCTCAGCCACTTTTCCTGCTGCTTAAATAAATAAATCTTAGAACTGGTCCACTAAGTCAAATAGGTTATTACCAACTACTTAATTTTATACATGTTCTTTATTTAATCTTCCAAATATCTCAACGAAATATTCTTAAATCTTTACACTGGTTATTAATTATTAGAGGTGTAAAGGTTTCTAGAATAAAGAGTAAATAGTAGGAATATAAAAAAATGTGGTTTTTAACGCCGCAAACGCCGAATTGAAGTCTGATTGCAATTTCATGCCGATAACATAATAAGAGAGACGAATAAAAATTGAAAATATAGATCCTAATTACGAACACGATATGTCCCGAGTGAGAGAAATAGATAGGTGAATATGAGTAAGCAATGTTTGTTTGAATAATAATGGGCATATAAATACCATGTTTTGGCACGTTTTGTGTGCTAATGCCTTTTTATTATATTGAAAACAATATCATATTATGTTACGATGTGATAACGAGTGTCTACTCAGAATCCCAGATTAAGTCAATGAATTACTTCTCGGTTTATAGACGATCAGTGGACCATAGGATGATATTTCAAAATAACTTGGTGTTATCTCAATATAAGTTTCTGTAAATAAATGTGAAAAATTTACAGCCGTTTTTCTGCTCGGATTGGTATTTTTGTTTATTAAAGTCCTATCACCATTACAGAATTATTAATTTCAACGTAAATATTAACTATAGATGGCGCGGCAGCCTGATCGCTTGCGAAATAATAGCCTTTGATTATATTGATGTAGATAGCAAATATTATAGTATCGTTGTAGACAAGATAATCTTGGTACTTATTTCGTTAATATCAACATCCAAGATTCCACTTTATATTATTAGAAAAGGAATATTGTGTAAACATATTAAAATAATATATCAATTTGTACGTCAAACGACAAACCAGACAAACAGTTTAAGATTTAAAATTAGAAAAAAACATGAATTAGAAAAATAATAAAAAAAATTCACAATGACTTAACCTTTATTTATAGTCAAAGACCGCCTCTTGCAACAATTAATTTTAATTAATTTTCTGTATTTATATTGAATTACTTTGCAGAAAATGTTTCTTTAAAATGTTTAAAACTTTTGTAAAATATAACGTTATCATCTTTAATATCACATTTTGAATCGCACTTTTATTCCTAGTTTTCATAGAACCCAGGATATATAGTAGACTTCTGATTTTGGATGCAATTTATCAACCAATTTTGAAAGTGAACAGCCTTAAATAAAAATTGACTAATTTCAGTTATATTCTTTTTAATTATTTCTATCCTAATTTGTGTGTCGTAAATGTCGTTAAGCAAATAAATCACATTGACCTAAAGGGGTGCCTGATTCTTGATTTTTTTTTCTTTTAATGCGACTTGGTCAATATTGTAATGTATTTTGTGGACGGTATAATCCCCTAATCAGAAGTATATAGTGTGTTTTTAATACGAGGTACACAACTAATTGTAGGAGACAAACTTTGCCAAGAAAGAAGCAGTCTAAGTTATCGTCGTCCTTCCGCCTACGTCCAACTACGTTCAAACTGACCTTTACGGTAATCTGGAAATATAAGTAGATACCATTAAAATGAACTAACAGGAATGATGCAGTCAGCAGAATATAAACTTTCTGCCGCTGACCGATTATATTCTAAAAACATGAAACTTGTCATTCAAGCGGACTTCATGTGAAATGTATACAAGCTAATACAATGTGTATCGAACACTGATTTAAGTATGTCCAATGAATCAAATATCGATTTAATATTTGAGACTGACACATGAAGGTAAAAACATGCTTAAAAAATATAACTCATTACGAGAAATTGGTTTCACTATTTTGGGAAATAATTTCATTTAAAACCACATAAAGGAAAAATAAACAATTTAAATAATATAAAAAGTTGCATATCTCGTTACGTACTGAGGCAAAGCTTCAAATTTCACTTACTGATATTAAATTAGGTTTCCGGTTATTTGACCGTGAGCAAAACGCGTGACTTTTCAACAAAGTTCATTAGCATTTATAATGCTAAGTACCTCCATATGATCTATCTCTCTGTCTCAACCATATTATGGCTAAAATGATTCGGATAGTAAGCATGAATTATTTATATAAATTAAAATTTATTCCATATCCGTAAGATGATAAGAATATATATAACATATAATATCGATTAGCATTCAAAATATCTCCTCTCAAATAACGTGTTACAAAAACAATTTTTCTCAGTTTTGCGCAGTGGTTTGAGTACAATCGTTTGAATTTTTAGAGTGTGCTCACTAAATCTCCTGTTGCGTTGAAGCTTTTTATGGTAGTTAGAGAACACTATTAGGGGACCTTCGAAAGTCCTTTTTGTTAAGTGTAAGAGATCCCAAGAGTAGACATGAGAAAACATAATTTTCCGGGGGAATGAATGAGTAGAAAATTATATTTTTTAAAGATATAAATAGAAAACTCGACGAAAACATTTTGCTCCTACTTTCAAAAATTATTTATTGATTACTTAGACAAAGGAAGGATGTATATGAAGGAATTTATACTTATAAACAAATAACGGAAATATTTTGGGAACCGTTCGAAGTGTACCATGTGGAAAAGTTTTAGATTCCATCGATTCTTCCAATTTATGTAGAAATAAAGATTGTCAATGACATGGAATTAATTTTTTTGTAATAACCATATTGATAAAATAATTGCTTTAGGAACAAAGTGTGCTCATCCTAAATTCATCCCTTTCGACTTGTATCAGTCGCAAGACCATAGCCAGAAGTATGTTTTTATAAAACCATCGTAAATAAGTTTAATATAATTATAAGATTTTGATAAAAATAATGGATCTTCAAGGAACATTTCATTATTGTATACAGTACACACGTGTTAGATTTACTGCCTCATTTTAACGTACCTAAGATCATAGATCATAACGTGCAACTAAGCTATTGCATAGGTCACACATTTAAACATACTATGTTGTCGTTTCTTTATTAATCAACATATCACATTAACGTATGGACATTTATAAAAAACCTGTCAAGTAAAATAGTACTTGCATTCTGGGGGTACCCTATACATTTAAGCTTTTATGAATATAATATTAAATGTCCGTAGTATTTCTATTAAACTATTTACATATACATATAAAACTATTTACAAATATAAATTTTTGATATTTAAAATATAAACAAACTTGTATTTTATTTATGCCCTCTTTAATTCCAATATTAATAATTTAAAAAATATGCAAAATATTCGGATTAATCAAATTAATTACTACACCAAATTTCAGGTCCTTACGTCACATTTCTGAGAAAATTGGCGGGGACAAAACTGACAGATAGACACGTGAGTAATTTTATAAGTGACCGTTTTTCAGTTTGAGATACTATTATGTCCTATCCTTGCTAGCAGTGTTGCTTACACCGCACTCACAATTCTCACGTTAGCATATCAAAAGTCCGACCCTGAGAGCATCCCCTTACCATAATAAAGCGCTTACCCCAGGCTTATCAATGAACTCCGGTCCCAGATCTCTCAGCACTTCTTACCCAATATAATTATAAACCCTAGATGGAAGCCCCACTGGGTTCAGATTATCTCATTTCAATTTAATTCTCAGGCCGCGTCAGTCGTAACCCAGATATAAGTCGCGATTCAAGTCTCACTAAATATTTAAAAATAATAATAATTTATTTGTAACAATTTTTAAAAACAATAGATAATTCAGGAATAAACTGTTTTTTAAAATCATGTTTTAAATTCGTCATAACATTTTAATGACTGTTTAAGTAATTACGAAGAAAAACCTGAAAAACGCCTCATGAACTAAATTTTTGTAAACCAATACAAATTATAATCGTCGACAACAAGAACCAATAAACTCGTAGTCAAGAATGGCAAAGCTTGCATAAGAACACTGACACTTTTTCTCGAAACGGGATAAAACATACAACATAAAAAAACAAATATCATCAGTCTATCAAACCTGGCCAATATCGACACACACCTCGACCAATACAGTCTCGTCTCTATGAGCATAGTAAGTTATATTGAGCAGTCAACACCAGCAGCGTTTCTTCCTCGAGAACGTGCTTCGAAGACGAACACCAACAGTGCACCAATCATTGCTGTCTCAAATGTAGACTACGCACCACGTAATACTGCAAGCTATATACACCCTGTAATAATTGGAACTTTTAATTTGCTTAATCATTTTAATTTAATTCACAAAATTTTATTTTGCGTTATCTGACTTACATCCTTTAAAATTTATTTTTACATATTGTTTATTTATCGCTTTAATTCATACTATTTTATATTCTACAAGGTCGTTAAATTCAATTATACTACAGTTAATCGTAATTAACCGCGTAATCTAATTGTACCGAAAAATTTTCCAGAGAGGAAAGAAATGTTAGACGCGCCACAGACGCATAGAACAATTTAGAAAATATTCCTCTCAATATAATCCCACAATTTATTAAACCTATGATGGTTCATGCGATAATTTAAACACTTTTCAAAACGCACAAATAAAATCAATTTGGTAACCCCACCTTGAGGCAATGTTGTCTTCAAATTCATTATTAGCCAACTACAAACCAAAGAAGCAATAGCGTCTTTCATTAAACAATTTTAAAATTGGGCCTCGCTGAAAAATTAGTATTGTATCGTATTATTCTTATATTAACATGGTAAGAGCAGTGCGACTCCCTGAACATAACCTTATCGTGATGAAACCTGAATCCCAACCTTGTCAGCAAACTCTGCTCCTAGATGCCTCAGCAATTTTACCCTTTATAAACTAACGACGGAAGTCCCGCGAGGTTTAGATCATCTCAATTTAATTCAGTCCTTAGTTCGCGTCAGCCGTAACCCAGATACAAGTCGCAATTCAAGCTTACCTAAATATTTAATAAGAATAATATTTGATTTGAATTTATTTTTAAAAATAATGAATAATTCAAGAATAAATTTAAAAAAAATCCTATCTTGAATTCGCCACAGTAGTAACATGTCGAGTCAGAGCACAACCGAGTTAGGGCACAACTACTACACTAACAAACACTTTTAGAACTACTACACTAACAAACACCTTATAAACCTTTAAGGTTACCTAATGTTTCCATTATACTTTTTACTAATATTAATATTTCACCACGTAAAACGTAGGCTAAAATGACTTTAAAAGGCTTAAAAATTTGGTACAAATCTTACAGTTGTAAGACCTACGATAATTACTATATTATGTGTTTTCCTGTAATTTTAATCGAATTCTACCAACTCTGTTGTTTATGATTTTTGTTTCAGTAGGTTATGAATATGGGATATCCAATATTCCGGATATTGGATATCCCATATCTTTGCTTGTCTTTTTAAAACAACGATGTATTGAACATTATTTAGAATTATTAAAAATATTTTTTATTCCTTCTAACAAGCTATTTTAAGTGATATTCCTCATGATATGTGAAATTAGAATAAAATATCAAATTAAATTTTTATGTAAACATTTTAGTTTTAACTGGTGCTAAACATGTGGATTAACGATGTGTATTATATATTCAACTTCAAGTTTATTGTGGGATGTGATCAAATTAGCTACGACAGAGACGAATATAAGGGTTACGTTTATTTTTTGAGATCTATTTCTAAAAAACGAGGAGAAGAAATATAATAAAAATTTAATACCATAACTATTTAAACATAAAGGAACATAGTGAAGCTGATATTTGAAGAAACATCTACTATTTATTACCTGTCATTCCAAACGTCAATGTACATGCGTTTAGTTTCACTTCCCAGTTATAGCTTAGAATGAAAGATGGAGCCACTGATCTATTTAAACGTTGAACTGTGAGTTGTTCACGTAGAATATAAGACCACTGAAGTATTCTTCAGGTATTTTTTCAGGATACTTTCAGGAAACCTCATCTTTCTTAACTCTGTGCATCTATTACGTTTTAACTTTGAACGTAGAATACACTATTGTAATAAATTATTTTAATCAATGCTATTGAGAATAATATAGATGCACAGAGTTAAGAAAGATGAGGTTTCCTGAAGATTCGGTACGACTCGCAAATATCGAGACAGCGAAGTGTGTCGCAACTCGCATTAGGTGACATTTATTAGTTGTATAAGTAACCCTATTTACATAAAATAAAACTGAAAGAAATTACAAAGCAATGTTTCTAACCAACGCAAAGAGAGGATTATTAATATTTTGTGTTCTAACCAAAATTAAATTGCTACCTATTTTCTGATTTTGGAAAGAGCAAAAAGAATTCCCTGCACAAGACAAAATATTAAAGTTTGCATTTAAAGAATAAAGCAATCGAAATATATAGTTTGCAATATGTACCTTTGACACGTCCAAGATTACTACTGGAAGAAACTAAATGCCAAAGAAAACTCCACGTCATTTTCTGAATAAATATCTATTGATATTCGCAATAATTTTATTTAAGAAAGATATACTATTCGATAACACCAACTTTTATTTTTAATGACGAATAATTAACGATTTTCTAACATAAACTTAATCTTTAACACTCAATATCAAGAACGCAATAAAGAATTCTTACAATAATTTTGATTCCTTTTATAGTTGTTTTCGTCTTTAACCATGTGATTTGTTTTAAACTATAAACAGGTTCTCGTTGGCCCAAAGTTTGGAGTGTAATATTAAAAAAAACTTAAAATTTGATAAGTAATTTGATAATGAAGGGGTATAAACAAATTTGGTCCAATCGCGGATGAAAACAAGTATAATGTCAAAAAGTAATACATTTAGTAAAAACTTTTTCAAATCATTAAGCGTAAAGAAAATATAATTTATTTTTTTAAAGAAAAACAACTTTTTAGAGTACACGTTTTTAATAGACTATCATATCGATTGTGAAATGTTCCGTGCCGTACTGGTGTCTTTTTTCATTAATGTCTCGTAAGCGTTGCGACGAATAACATGAAATTAATATATATATTACTATTTATCTCGGGTTTAGGTGATTGTGTGTCCTATGTTTGGTTAATCCACTTAATATTTAACCTTAACAAATTACTCGAACAAATGCTCGAGTAGTTTGTTAAGGTTAAATGTTGACAGAATTTAACGGCTTACACACAATTTTAGTAAAGCTCTTAGTAAAAAATGTTCCTGGAATCTGAGTTTATAGCTTCGTTTTTTACTATTGTAAACCATTTCTTTGGTGTCCGTTTTAGGTCAAACCATTTATATGAATTAGTTAATTCACTTTATATCTATTAATAAGATTTTTACAATTATAAGGCAACCATTTCAAAAATTTCCTTTGAAGCTCCAGTTAAACGATGAGGTAATTAAATATTTTGTTAAAAGTAAGTTATAAGTTGGCACAAAATGCATTATATATTTATATAATTAAAAAAACAATTAATTTTAAAATATATTAATAACACTAAAGAATAACACAACAAAATACGCAGCAATATCAATTAACAGAAAGCTAACTAACTCATGAACCATCGAGTAACTCCATAATAGTTCCCTGAAGCTATAACAGGACAAAATTAAATGTTAAAACTGGGCGTATATTACTGCTTTCAACAACATAAACGCACAAAACACAAATAAAACCGCAGTCGTACGGTCTTGAGAGGGTTGAATTAAACTACGGCTTCGTCCTCTTATGTAACATATAAGATCATAAAGTAATAACTAAACACAAGACCAAAGGGTCCGTCATTATAATTATGAACACTTCGATCAAGCTTGACACAAAAAGTAAATAGGTATGAATAAGGGACTGATGTTAATCATTACACATTTAGCCATTTCAAAATATAGCTTATCATTTAGACTCCATTGTGATACTGAGTTAATATAATATTGGTATAGTATGTTTAGAAAAATAGTAAATGTGTTATTATGTGTTGCCATATATTAATTCTAGAGACACTGAAATTATGACTTTCAAAGATGGAAAACTTTAGCCGTATATTTTAACATTTCCTCATTTTGAAATGACAAAGATTGTTTATCAACCTTGGTATTTTTTTTAAATATGTAAACAAATTAATATGTAATCAAAGTAAGTAATAAATTTATTACATGGTGTCTTCCCAAATTTTCAATTATCAAAAAAATATAATATGCGATTAAATTGCGATATAGTTTATTTAAATCAAATAAGTTTATAATAAATACATTACTTTACATCCACTTTAAAAATATCAAACGATCTTGAGATCTTATTGAAAGACATTACTGAATCATCATAAGTATATCGTAAGTAGTGACAAAATTAAAATTTTAAAAATGTTGTATCCAGAAAAATAATAATTTATCAATTGCGATAAATTTCGTGCTTTATATACTTTTGTACAAACGATATTAAATGGAAAAATAGGAAAATATTTTTAAGATATTTGTGCGTACTATTAAAAATATTTTTTATGTGATATTTTGTGTAGGCAGTGTAGGCAGATAGCACTGCTAGCATGTTGCTAAAGTAATTAAGGGTTTCAAAAGTTACTTGTTTCCAATCTAGAACTGCTAGGGTAAACTGGTATAGTGTGCGTAGTTTTCCATAAGTCGGAATAAATATTAGAATCTAAACTAAAGTTCATAAAAAACACTGAATGTGACACTAAGCAGCCAATAGATATTTTACCGAATAATGGTGAAAGCCCATCAGGACCACAAGTACGTTTCGAACCTTTCTGAGTGCTAGTCCAACATCGTCATTACCCACACTTAGAGTAAGTACATGAAGCAATTTAGCAGAACCTACTCATGCCAGGGATTCCGCTGTCGATGCATCTAGTGTGGGACCGTCTTTTAAAAAAATCGATTGAAAATATGTCCGGAATACAACAGATATTTCTGTTCATAAATAAGAGAACCCATTTTAAATTACATTTCGGGAAGGTAATTGTCTAAACTTTTGAATCAAACACGTTTGTATGTTTGTTTGAATGCCTTATAATCCTTTGTGAGGCAAGGTAAAATCTGTTTCTGAAGTGAAAAATTAATCTAAATGTGAGGATACAAACGAAGAGATCATGGCAATATCAATGTTGTTGAGTAAATACCAAAAAAATAATACGTTCTTCGATAGTATTCTTCATAAATTTTCTTGAAACTATTGTAGCAAAAAAATAAGATTGTTGTAATAATAGGATTGATTAGATGTTAAAGTAACTTGGATGTTGGTAACAATTGTTTACGACTTCCCACGTTATAATGAAGTTATTCAAATGTTTATGAAACAAATTATTAACTTAATCCAAGTGTTAAATTTTACGTAACTCCTTTCATATTTTTGAGTTTGCGATACTCATAGAGAAGCAAAGAGCATATTTATTATTCGAGATCAGTAGATTATTTTCTTACTATACTAAAGGGTAAATTGGCATTGTGATATAATACATAATTCTGATTCTGATTTCAAGGAACATTCTCTGCTTTTAAATAAATTGGCAGATCGAAACACGGCGACTTAATATACCTCCAATGGACTATTCAAAATAACCAAACTTTATAAATTAAAATAATATAACACAATATTAATATTTTATTGAAAATAGAAACTAGTTACTAAATAATACGTAACGTAAATCACTATTATTCTACCGTAAAATTATAATTATACCGCCCCACGTTTGGATGAGCCATAATTTTAGCTTTGAAGACGTAAACCAAAAATTGTATTTAACTGCAATCAAACACTCGTCACAGTAGCCATTAAAATCAAATATTACCTTAAGATATTCTTATAAAACCTGATGTTACGAACAATAAAATTTGGAAATTTAAATGAATATTAAACATATACAGAAACATCGTACCTAAGAGGTAAATATTCAGCCAGATAACATATTTTTCGTGATCATACTAGTCATTGCTTTGTATTTTCTAATAATGAGAACCATGTAATATTACGGACTAAAAAATATAATCAGATAACATTTTGCCACAGAGTAAACCAAATTTATAAAAACATCAATAACAGTACCTCGACTTAAAAGCATCGAATAACTGAGTCAAACGAAGATTGAGATTTCTTCAGATCACTCAAGATTGTATGGTGGCTATGTAAAATTAAAACCAGCAATTAAAAAGCGATTAACGAAGCTTCAAAAATAATAATGAAAGTCTATACATACCAATATAATAGAATAATTGCCACCAATGATTAACATCTTGCTCACAAAAAATTCTTTATGGAATTAAAAAAATATTGCTATAATAAATGACAGAACAAGTATAAGAACTCGAACATCTGAAACTTTATTAGGAGAAAATAAATACTGGTTATAAAATAGACTGATTTAAAAAGGCCAATTTACGCGTATATGGAATGAATGCACACCATGTACGGCATATTTAATATACGTCACCGTGCAAAAAAGAAACTTCAGTAAAGTATATATTCAGAAAAATAAAAGTTGCACAATCTACTGGACTAACATTAAAACTAGGCTACAATGGCATCCAAAAATAGTTCGCATAGTTCCATCAAAATTCAAATAACGATATATCATATTACAGAAAGTGACCAATTCATGACACACAAACATTATACAAATTAGCGAAATAACATACAAAAACAAAAAAAAACTGCAGAGACAAATCGAACAAGAGTCAAAGAAATAAATTAATCACACTAAGTCAGAAGAGCGACATAATTGGCAGAATTATACTTAACAGAAATCACAATAAATATTGTTGAACAACCCTAATTTATACTATCATGGAGAAACGATAACTCCAAATTTAAACAAAATACATTTAATTCTTCCATGAGTTTTATTTCTGTTTTCAATAAACGACTTTCTGCCGATGAATTTCCTTTTCATCAAATATTAAGCCTAAATAAATGAAAAACGTATCGGTAGCATAATTTTACGTAGTTCAGTAGTACGATATCATCATCATCATATATATTAATACACTAAGGTTAAGATGTTACTCTCCCTTTTTAGAAAAAACCTCACAACTAATCCACATAAATTATATATCATTTTATATACAATTGCTTGCTCTACCGGCATCCATAACTAAAAAATTTATTATTGGTATTGTTTTTGCAAATTAATTAATTATTAAAATTATAAACACAAAACAGCAATGCTGCCATCTAACGGCTCAACGTCAAAATGATTGGCGGTCGGTAAAATTTTTGTTTAATTTCAAATCCACTCACGTATAAATAAAGTGGCGCTTTAGCTCAATGCTTTTGATACTTGCGCCTCTATATGTCAATTTTAGTAAAATATTTGTTTGATCTGTCATCTGAGCTTCATAATGGAATAAATAATGCGAAGACTTCGCACGGGTCACGCTAGTTAAAAATATATTTAAAGCCCAGTACACATAGATAAATCATTTAAAACTTTGTTTCAAACACAGCGACGTAGTTATGTACTGATAGAATATTTCAGATTACAAAAGAAGTAAAAATAGTTTATTTAATAAAAATAGTTTATTTAATATTTTGGCTATAATGATAAAAAAGAGAAATGAAAATCCGTGAATTCGTTCCGCCATAGAAATCAATATAAACAATAATAAATTGTATATATCCGCCTATAAATGTGAATAATACAAAGGCTTCAGGGCGGCGTGTGCGTCAGTGGTTATATGGTGATGAATGAGGGCGATATACGGCTCGCCTTGTACGGCGATATTTCCTGTTTATTTTTCAGAAATTTGTCACGAAATACAGTTTCGTTAACTTGATGTGAGCTTGTGGAATTAATCTTAAGTAGGGCATTTCCTGTGGTATAGGAATATATGTTTTTGTATTAGGTTTACAAATTATGACTGATTTAAACTCTTATAGATAAAGTTAGTAGTAAATAATAGAATTAGATTCATAAAGTGTGTCGTATAAATTTGAAATGAATCGCTTGTGATGAATGCGGTGTGTAAATCACTCTAAAACTAACGTACAGTACAAAATAACCAGAAAAAACCCACACTTTGTACTTAAAAAGTAGTTTTTATTTAGGGAAAAAAAACTTTGCTAATTTTACGTTAGAAGATTATTTTTTACTGTTAACTTTAACCTTCCATTTATTTCCTTATTCATGGTGGAAGGTATTAAAAATATATGTTGTGATATGAAACCACAGACCAGTTCGTATTGCAGATGGGTATCGTGGATTAAATAGTATACAGTGTTATCCTGGACTACAATCCGATTACTGACAATAGTGTCAGTGTAGTCGCATATTTGGTTCACTTACATCTCGCACTTACGGTATTTACCTGTTCTCGCACTTAAGGTATTTTGCACAAAATGGTGAGCTTCGTGGAAAATTTGGCCTAAACTTCTGGAGAAACTACAATTTACATACGACCTATCAAGTAGGAGTTATGACGTTTTCTATTGCCTGTCTTGCAAAGAACGTAATATTTAAATTCAAAGTTAAAAAATAAATAAACGTTATGCACAATGCAGATTATGACAATCAACATTTTAGCGTACACGTCTCACGATAATTGGTTCTACAAAATTACCAGAGCTATTCTAGCTAACTCTAATAAAATCTAGCCAGTCCAAATATAAAGAATTAAAACGCGTTAACGAAAAAAAGACAGAACGTATGACAGAACATATGATAGAACATGTGACTGAACGCTCACTGAAAACTGTAGACATTTAGTCTGGACTAGAGCCGCGATTGACACTATCTACGAAAGTCTGGTCTGTGTCGTGTGTTAAGCATGCTCATACATAAATTCCTATAAACAGTCCAAAGAGGACGGGGCATACTTGCAATGACATGAGTTTATAAATTAGGGTGTTGGTTTTCCTTTTACATAAGGGGAAGGGATATTTCCTTTTCTTTTCCCTCAAAAGTGTAAAATATTAATATTTTTTCTCTGTCTAAATATTTTATTTTTTAACTATTTTAATAATCATTTTACAGTTTTACGTCTCTTCTGAGGGTACCGCACTTCACATTAAATTCTTATTTTCCATATAATTAGGAAGTATTTATTCACCACTTATGCTTCTTTTCAATGTCTCAAGTATTTTTTATAAATCTACCTCATTTGCCGATATTTTCCCTAACATTGACTAATTTTATTACATATTTTTTGTACTTTACTGTTATTTACCAATTCGTTTTAAATATTCCAAAATTTACCAATCATTATCACCCATTTACCTTGATCGGCTCGATGGAATTAACCCTGTATTGTTTCATTGCATTGTTGATATTACAAATATATATTTAATTCCTGGTAACCCGATATTTTGATTTAATTGCAAAAAATTCATGCAACGGTGCAGATAATAATTTTTTTTCTAGTGACTATTATTTCGATTATCGTTTAATTAACAAATTTATTCTACAAAGAAACTACATTATTTCATACTTCTATTTATGTGCTGACGATCTCTAAATCAAGTCTTAGAGGAAATTCTATAAAGATAGACTTTTTGTTCTTCTAACGCTCTGAAAAATCTATATAAAAAATATTTTTAATTTAAACTAAATAACTGAAGAGTCGATCAAAACTTACCACTATTGAATTTTGATAAATTCAAATGCGAGTATATATATCATCTATGCGAGTATATATATCATCTACTAACAAAGTTTTCAAAATATATAGGTTTATTAAAATAAAATTTGTCATCTTTAGACAGATGACGTTAACAGCAAATTTTCTTAAAGTCCTTAAATTACTTTACATTTTGAACCAACGTACCAATAACCAAATTAAATTTATCATATATGAACTTATATGATAAATTTAACTTCACCTTTTTTGGATTGTGCTGACGTAATTGAAAGAAATATCCAAATAGCTAATTACATCTTTAAAATATATGTAATTTCCACATAGATATTTTCTAACACGATGTTCCAAGTTTGAAGGCTGGCGTTATTTTTACAAATCTTTTCAAGATTTTATTTTATATTATTCTTAATAGTCACAAATATATTTGATAAGTGGCAATATTTATCAATACAATATTTACTTTCTTTCAAAAGATGAGAACGTTCATCTTATATCATAATTTTTCAATCCAGTTTATAAAACAGCCAGTTCCCTCAGTCTTTATGCGCAAAATTTATCTTCATGTCACAATTTCTTTTCGTATCGTTACAAATTATCGCGACTGATTACATCGCTTGTTTAGTTTCATAGCATTTAAAATATATTTGTATTTTTGGATATTTTTTTTTATTTCTTTATTCAGGTTTGTAAACAAATTTGGTTTTAATGCTAGTTTTTAAAATAATAGTAACAGACATATATTCTAAATTATTTCATTGGTACTATTTATGTTTGAAATATTATTATTGGGAATAAGAGGGCTATATTTTGGATCATAAGTTTCGTAAACATAAATGCAAGTAAATATACAATAAAACAGGAAGTTGAGATTACCATTAATAAGGGTTTTTTTAAGTGTAAACAAAAAAATAAGCTCGTTACTTTCATATTTCGCTTATTTCTATTCACAAACTAAAGTTTCCCTTATACCGAATTCCGTATTTTTTTATAGCGTATTTCTATATTACCCACTTAACGATAAAAATGTTCGAACCCATCCACATATTCACATCGAGTGCAGACTGCGTCATTTATACACATGTGCTAGCACGAGCACGTGCATACGAGCATCCACGTGCAAGCGCACCTAGGATATAATATATATATTTATATATATATATATATATATATATATATATATATATATATATATATATATATACATATATACATATATACATATATACGTATATACATATATACATATATACATATATATATATATATATATATATATATATATATATATATATATATGTATATATATACATATATACATATACAATTTTTGCAATGCTTAGTTAATCTTTAACTTTTCGCACTCTTCTGCTCGAGATCAATGAAATTACTATAGTGAAATAAAACCACATTCTTATTAATAAATGTACAAGAAAGTTTAAAAAAATCATACATCAATTTAAACAAATGAAATAGTATTTTAAGCCTCTGTGTTCCTTGCAAAGAGTGAGTTACACAATAAACAAAAAAATTGTACTCAATATCAAAAGATTTGAGAACTCTTGTATAAAATATCCTCCTCCCTTTTTAAGTAAAATTACTTCAACTTGACTCCACTACTAAAAACATCGTTTTAAAATTACAAAACTTTTTATGTTTTTTAAACATTTTTGGTCCGTGTTCGTAAATAATCTGGCTGAATAAAAAGACCAATTTCTTTTCTTGAAACTATTAGTTATCGCACGAAAATTATGTTCAACGCACAAAAATCAGTAGATATATTAGAAACAATTTTTTTATTTATCTTCATTTTACTCAATGTTTTTTTAATTACCTCAGTTTCCCGATCTACTGGAAAAATATTCATGTATATATATTATATACATTGGGTCGAAATATATTAATGTAATAAACTCACAATATTTTTGAACGATTGGGTTTAAAATGTTAATTATTAATATCGTGTACTGAAATTGAGAAAGAATACTGCAAGTTAATTTACTTGTTATCACAGAACTATAATATCGCAATTGCTAAACCTTTGCGATTGCGGTTGTGCCTCCAAATCCGCATCTGCGATTGAAAGGACGAGATTCATTTGTGATGAAAGAAAAATCGGCTGGCGTTAAAAAAATTAATTCTGATTTGATTTTAGTAGAAAAAGTCTGCTCAAAACTCTTCAACATATTTTAAAGGCGTAAAGAAATCGGTGGTATGTCCATTTCCGACTCTCTCTCTCTCTCACGTACACGCACAGAGAGATGCAAGTGCCCCACAATGATGACTCAGAAACATTTATTTACATTCTAAAATAATACTGCACTGCAAAAGTTCCAATTAAATACTCGTATTTTTATTTTTCTATAATTTTCAATTCATTTTTTGTTAGTAGCTATTTGAAGTCAATTAAATTTTCAAACGAGCCCTAGCTCGATTATCCTCACCAATAAGGCTCATATTACCACATTCTAACTCCATCATTAGGCCACAGCCATCATCAGTCACTAAAGTACTTGTAAAGACATAGCAAATGTGTTTAAACATGGTACGACATTTTTCAATTGGCTTTGTACTCTCATTAGTGTTGGAAGTTTTTAGGATATCTCCACAGTCCATTATGAAATCCTGACTTTATTTTCATGAAACCTATTCGAAAGTAATTCCTTTTAAACAAAAAGAGTACTATAAAAATCGGTCAAACCGTCTCCGAATTATGCCTAGACATAAATTAAAAAAATACATAAGCGTAGAATTGAGAAGTCAACCAATAATAAAAAACCTAAATATATTTGGCGTTAATTTTGTAGAAATTCATTATTCACAATTAAATGAAACTACGTCATCACTTAATATTTTAATGTTCATATCCATATTTACATAATAGTCATCTCCATCTTTCTGTGTGTCTATTCGTATATTACTACATACTAATGCCAAGACTTACGTGAATTATGTGAATTATATATATATATATATATATATATATATATATATATATATATATATATATATATATATATAATAGAAAAAAAATGTAGATTCATACAACCTTTTATTTCGGATTTTTTTTTGTATTTTACATAAAGATGCTGTCTTTATGTAAAATATGCGACAGCTTTTTAGAATTACGAAGTCAAACACGAAACTTGCAATTTGTTCATGTCCATGTGTGTGGTCATGCGCTGGTCTCATCCACGTTTTTAAAGGTCCAGACGCACGTGAATGAAATTTTACAAGTATGTAATTCAGATATGTTACAAATTATTTTTTAGGCTTCCGTTTTTACCTGTTTGCCGAATATTGAATATATTTGGCGTTAATTTTGTAGGAATTCGTTAGTCACAATTAAATGAAACTACGTGATGTAGTATTATTTCTACTTTCTTTAAGTTCTTTACCACGACCTAGGTTTCGTTGTATTACAGCAAAGATCTTTGCTAACAGCCCACCTGAAGATGTTGTGGTGGTAAAGAAATTAAAGAAAATAGAAATAATACTACATCACGTAGTTTCATTTAATTATGAATAATGAGAAAATTAGAAGTAAGTATTCTCAAAGATACACACAAATTCATTAAAAACGTATATAACCTTTAACGACCTTTACTTTCTCTACAACTGCTAAATATTTCTAAACAGTTAATAATACATCATAATTTGCATTAATAACGGAGCTTATTGCCCTTTCGGCAGTATTTCTCCATAAATTAAAGGTGAGAGAATCTATTACATTTTATGACAGGCGATTTGTTAAAATGTTAATTTTCATTATTATTGCCTTCCTTATAAAAGACGCCCAGGTTTAATTAAAGAAACAAAGCTTGTTTGTTTACCAAGTTTTTGGTAATATATACAAAATTTGATTCAAAAACAATCCACAGATTATGAATAAACAGTTGTTTTTTGAAATGAATATATTTTGTTTAAGAATATTCATGAAAATATTAAATCTAACTCGTGAATTTGACTTTTAACTCATAGTAAAAATTATTTATCATTAAAACATGATACATTTTATATTATTGACATATATTTTATGTAACATTGCCTAAGTTTCAAAATAAACTCCTCAAGATTTTCATAGTCATTATTTTACTTGAATGTAACATAAATGAAAGATATGGAATGCAAATCTACATCGATAAACGTTTTATCATAATTTTTAAAAGTTTTATTATAGTTTTATTAAAAAAAACAACAACACTTGTTGCTATAGTTCTTGTAGCGGCTGCCTCGTTAACAAATTAGTAATGCAATTCAGTGCACGCTAAGACATTCAAAAAATAACATCATATTGATTTCGCTATATCCAGAAAAAAGAAAGAAAATGTTATTAATTCAATAAATTAACTTGCATTATACCTAATTACACTTATGCCTTATTTAACTATTTTTTAAATTAATAAATAAAAAGAAAACTGTTGGATTTTGTTTTCATAGGGCGTGAATGTAATATAAGTTGTAGATCAGAATGATGCTGAATAATTTTTCCCTAACACGAAAAAGTTCTCACAAATGTTTTGCTTTTATGCGAAATTTTAAATAAAGATTAGTAATTGGTTTACTGCTTCATTAAGAGTAAGATGATACGTCATATTCTTCGCACGTAAAGTGAAAAAATTTAACGAAACTTTACTATTGATGTAAGAAAAATTTAAAAGAGGATATTTTAAAATAAACAAGAAAATATTTACAATTATTTCTGCAAAGGAAAACATAATGAAGTGTTTTTTTTCATTTGTACTCTTTCATAATTTTTATCGAATAACTTATTTCTAAACTCAATATTTCAAGCCATTTTCTTGTAGCATCCCTTTCCAGTTATGTGCTCTGTTTCGTTCTGGAGTTATCCCTAGCTCCTACAGCCGGTTACATATGACCGAGTATAAAAGGCAGATTTTACTAAAATCTCACCATATAATATTAATTTCGTTCTAAATAGTGAGGTGTTGTTGAGCGTTCATATAAAATATTAAAGTATTGTTGAAATTGATTATTTTAATAGAGTCCAAAAACATTTAATTTTGTTTTCTATGAATATTGAAGTAAAATGGACGAAAACTTCATGAATTTGGACTAATTTGTACCAGGTCTATGTCAAAACACTGATAACTAGAGATTTGAGATTCTTGGTATGACTTGCAAAATATCCCATATTTCAGGTATAGGATTGTATTCATTTATATTATTTTTAATTAATGAATAATACAATAATAATCACTGTCTAAATAAGTAAACCGCATCGCGACCATTATATATAAATAAATAATTTATATCTGTCCAATAAGCACACGTGATTATAAATGATATAGCCTATAGACATTAGTAATTTGTAACACGAGGCTCACTCCCCCTTGATCGCTTTTTTGATCTATTCTAATATTATATAAAACATCAAAGCATAAACCTGGCTAACTAATAAATGTTTTAATAGCAAACTTTTTATTACCAATCTTTTGTGCACAAATAATAAATTCTTCATTTAACGATAAGTGGGTTGGTATGGGTGTACAATTTGTCCTATTACATATTTCTAATTTTTTTACACAGATCGCGCGAGTTTATGTTAATTATAATTTAATTATAATTATAATATGAATTAATTATGGTGCCTTTTAAGTCGCTTTGTAAACTTTAAATGTTTATTAAAGATATATACGTAATAAGAAGTATGTAATTGTAATGAAAAAGTACTTGTAAAAAAGTCTTAATGAATTGTTAAATTAAATTAACTGCTTTCAATTAAATTAAGATAATTATGTATTGAAAAACTTGCATGTTATATTTGGCCAATATACCTTCGGATCCTAAAAGCGGTGTTTTCTCCACGACCGTGAGTGTTTTAGGCATATCTCGTATGGGATTAATGAAATGAAACTCATTGTACAGTGCATTGTATTTTATTTGGTAACTAATTTAACTTGTATTTGAAACTCATTATTTCATTCGATTAATAAGAAATTATGTAGAAAATAAAACATACCTCTGCTTTCTGTGGTTATTTTTAGAAGTATTTATAGTGATATTAAGAATAAAAATGCATAGATGTTACATATAGTTAAGACCTTCAGCAGCTGAATAATAGTTCCTGATAGATTATATCTCTTATAGTTTATCAAAAATAAACGAAGATGTGCAATTCAATTCTAATATTTGCTAATTTGTTAAACATGAAAGCCTCTACTGCGGAATTAGACTTTGTCAGGTAAACGAATGTAAAAATTGTATTAAAATATCCAAAAGAAGAGAAGATTTAATGTAGAAAGTCCTTATAAGTGTAAGAAGTACCTTCAGATATTTTATAAACTATATCTAACCTAAGCCATTTGACCCTCGGGTGTGCGTATCGATATCTTTTAAATTATTCAAGATTTAGCGTAATAAAATGCGTGTTTTCAAAATTAAAATTAATATGTATAAACATTAAAAAAACCGGTCAAGTATGGCGGTACCTATAAATTATAGTTCTCTAGTCATTTCAATAAATGACTAATTTTATCCTTTATAAATTCCTATGCTTACTCATACATAACCCTGAGTTTTATGATAGGAATAATGATTCTAATACCCCGACATTCAGACCTGCTATCATTCGCCTTTTGTATTTTTTTATGTTAAGTATAAATAATACATTTTGATAATGAGTAGCAAATTATCTTAAGTACATTAGATAGTTCAGTTACTCAGTCATTTTCATCTGCTTTATTTCAATAATTTCATTTCGAAGTACTCACCAGAAGCTACGTTCGGGACCTTTTCCAGATTTTTGCAGAATCTTGCTTAGAAATGGGAGAAGGGGGCAGAATTTTAACGACTTTTGGATAATATTTTGGAAAAGGACTAAAATGACAAATTATAAAAACAATTTTATAAGACCTTTTTTAACTACACCATACATAATGTAGTAACGTTAAAAGTATTTTTAATCCTTAATTGTTAATAACGAATGGTGCTTTAATAAATAAGAACAAAATCCTTAAAAGGCTAAGTGCGAGTCGGACTCACGCACAGAGGGTTTCGTAGCGCCAAATAACATTAAACTTAAAGTTTTTCTCTCAAATACATGTTATTGCTGCGGTCGGTGCCTAAAATATCACAAGTCTCAGAAATCCCACGACATACTTTATTCACATCGCATTGAAAAATTATTGTAAGTTTCACTACCCTAATTTTTTTTTTAATTTTACACAGGTTAGTTGAAAAGTTGAAGGGGTGGACACATTTTTTAAGACATTAGAAACGCTTATACCATACATTGTTGACTTAAATAAAAAAATTTTCTGGCACCTCTGTATCATTTTTTACGACCTATTTAACGATTGTTTCATAATTCCACTGTTTCCTAACATAGTGTTTCATAGAATACACCTACCATCTAAACTCATCGAATAGTCTCCGATTAAAATGGCTGTGAAAAACGGACAAGCCAAAATTATATTTCATAGCCGGCTACGAAATATAATTTCGGCAAACATCTTTGTTAATAACCCACCTGAAGATGTTGTAATACAACGAAACCTAGGTCGTGGTAAAGAACTTAAAGAAAGTAGAAATAATACTACATCACGTAGTTTCATTTAATTATGAATAACGAATTCCTACAAAATTAACGCCAAATATATTCAATATTCGGCAAACAGGTAAAAACGGAAGCCTAAAAAATAATTTGTAACATATCTGAATTACATACTTGTAAAATTTCATTCACGTGCGTCTGGAACTTTAAAAACGTGGATGAGACCAGCGCAGGACCACACACATGGACATGAACAAATTGCAAGTTTCGTGTTTGACTTCGTAATTCTAAAAAGCTGTCGCATATTTTACATAAAGACAGCATCTTTATGTAAAATACAAAAAAAATCCGAAATAAAAGGTTGTATGAATCTACGACATTTTTTTTCTATCTATATATATATATATATACATATTATATATATATATATATATATATATATATATATATATATATATATATATATATATGTATATATATTCACATAATTCACGTAAGTCTTGGCATTAGTATGTAGTAATATACGAATAGACACCCAGAAAGATGGAGATGACTATTATGTAAATATGGATATGAACATTAAAATATTAAGTGCTTAACTATAATGAGACAAATCACCTAATTATTATTTGAAAGAATGTTTTTACATCACGCAATTGTCGTTTACTGTAAAAGTAACAATAGATAGAGCAGTTAACATCTTTATCGCGAACAAATATGATATGCTAGTATTTACTGTACTTACGAATGAGAAGTTTCTTGCTATAAACAGACACATCCTACGTAAAAAGGAGGCACGTCCTAACATTCAAATAAACTTTTCCCATTAACAAGAGAAAAATAAGCTCTCGTCGACGTCGAACTTTCTCCGGCCCAAAGACAATTTTGTAAAATCAGCATAGAGCTTTCCGTTTAAACTTTGGCTGATGGACGTTGTTTTTATAACTCTATTATTTGGAGCAGAGATTACGTACAAAAATTTGGCTGCTACCCTATTTTTTTTAAATGAAATTTAAAAACATTTTACTGCTATTTTGTGACTCAGCGCGTAAACAAATGACTATGATAATCCGATCATTCATTGATTTATATTTCACACTGAATTCATGAAAACTTTATGAATATTTGTGTCGTTTATTCAAAATAATGAAACCAAAATTCAAATAAAATGTCAAGTGAAGATGGAAATTTTCAGTTTATGTAAAAGTAGAAGATTTTTTGAGATACATACATGATAACATTACCAAGTAGAGAGTTTTGACAAATGTTTCAATAAATAGCGAAATTCGCAAACTTAAAGGTAACTTTGTTAAAAAAAAATTTCGATGGGCTATTGTATTCTGGTTTTTTTTTATTGAAGCAAATTTTAAAAGTTACTATGTTACAATAATAATTTAACGTACTATTCCCACCTTGTACATCCAGGTTATCTCAGGGCCACTCCAGAAAACCTCAGCATCCTCCTTTATAATAAACTAGGGACTTTCGAAGGTTCCGTCGAAGGAGTAGTCTTCCATTACTACCATTTAATGGTTGTAATCAACAGGTTTAAGATCTATCCCTTTATAATAAATCCTTTAGAACATCTATCCTTTCAAGAAAGCTTTTAGCAAACACACTTTATGACTCAAAGGTAGGTCCATTCTCAAGCAAGTCATGGTGACTAAAAAATATAACAAAGTGCGGGTCGAGAGTATTTAGTCACCAGTCAGCTGCAGCGAGCCGGGCGATAGCCACCCTCGTCTTCTCGCCAATGTACCCCGCTTGCGGTATGGAGCTTTGCTTAGAATTGAAAACCATACCCAAGAACATAACCTAATCTCACGTGCCGATCCTGGCTCCGCCCATTATCATAGTTGGTTTACTCGCCAGCTTTTCCTTGAAAAGCTTTTTCTTGGTGTCCTAGTCAAGTATCCTGATGAGGGAGTCCACCGCCGAGTTCTCTAGTTCGTTATGACTTGCTCCTCTGATTGTCAGCAGAATGTCATCAGCATATTCTATGGTACTGCATACTTGAAGGGGTATCGCGAGTGTGCCATCGAATATGACGTTCTACAAAATTGGTCCAAGGATCAAACCCTGAGCTCCCAGGCAGACCCAACATTTTTCTTATTTCGCTGTCTCCATAATGCAAAAAGACAGCTCGATTACAGAAGTAGTTTCTTATTATCCGGCGTAGGTTTACTGATACATTCCAAGACTCTAACGCGGTCAAAGTGGCCAGCCAATAGAAATTATAAAAAACGCTAAAAATTTCCAAGAAAATACCGAGTGCATATTTTCCTGGGCATGCGTCTACCCAGAACAAAGCTGCAGATACCGCATCTGTTGTGGACACTCCGGGTCAAAAACCGATTTGCGAAAGGTCCCCGATGAATAAGTTAGTTGAGGCAATAAATAGCCAGTACGGGGTTAAGCAACTTCGCGAAAGCTGGAAAGGGCGTAACGGGTCTGTAAATCTTTGCATCGCTAGGCAATCTTCCATTACTCTTCGGACTAAATTTCAATTTCCCCACTTTTCAAACAGTCGGAACATTCGTGCAGGCAGCAGTTGAAGACTGCAAGAATCTCAGGCGGCGCCGCCCCCCCATCACATAAATCGTTTTATTGTTGATACTGTCAATACCAGGAGCCTTTCCTAAGTCCTTTTTTTTGACAATTACATCCAACTCTGAGTGGCTTACCTCAGGGTCAAAGCTACTAGGAAGAGATATGCTACAATTAACCCTGATTTACCTTTGTTTGACGGTGTCGAGGTTTGAGTCATAATTAGGGAAACGGGTGCCTAAAAGTTACTCTAAGATTTTGCATGTATTCCCTGTATAACATCGTAAGATTTTCGTAGGGCGCTAATAACAAAAGGCTTCCCCGGGTTACAAACACTGTGGTTAACAGAATCCCATGCATCACAATTAACTATCTGTGTCACATAAGAGTGAAAATTGATGCGCTCAGCCCGCCTAACCTCTCCATTATAGTTACACCGGGCAACTGACAAGCCTACCAAACGAGCCTCAATTACGATTCCATTTGGTGTTTCGTGACTTTTTAGCGCGTTGGTAGTTACGTCTTTCCTCCCTAAAAATCTTTCGCAAGGCTTCCAGGGTCCCACTACACCAGGAGTTGTTCGTTTTCAAAGAAACCGGACGGGCCTAGCACCCCCCTCCTCGTACTGATAAGCAAACTGATTCGAAATTCCACGGCTATGTCATTGTGACAAGCTACGCGTGAAATTTTGCTGAATGCATCGAGCTCTTGGTGGAGAATTTGGAAGAATTGTTCCCAGTCTTTGCACGGTATCCCGAAGAATGTATTGATTCGCGCAGCAGAGGGCGCCTGAGATATGGCCATATCATTTGAGCATTCGAGATTTTTCTAATTTTAATAGATGCTGCTTTGTGTCGAGATCTAGAAGTATGGAGATATTATTGCGGAATTCGTTTCAGGATATTCCCAGTAGTCTTTTCCAGAATCAAATCTCTAGGTCGTCTATATCAAAGTGTACATGTCTCTGAAGTGTACAAATATATGGGCAACGTAAATACTCGCACAATACGTATAAGCATATATATTATATACGGATATACTCCCGGAATAAAATTTCGTCCATCTCCCTTTTTAAGTATATATTTAAAAAAATGAACAAATTTTTTAGCCAAGATACATTTTAAAAATTTCGTTTTAATATAACACACAATTTCTTTTAATAAATGAAATAAAGTTTCACAAACAAATATAAATTATATTTAAATTTTGATTTTCTTAATTATATTTCACAATAAAAGGTTACTTAAAACAATAACACTATCTTAACCATATTATTAAAATGGCAATTTTCTTGTAGTGATATAGTTATGTGTTTGACATACCTTTAAATAAAAAAAATGTGGATGTGAAGTGTTCACGTTATACATATCAAGTACATTGTTAATGATATCTACAATAATTCATGAAATTTTTATAAAAATCCGATCTAAATATTCCGAGGAAATGAACGTCAAAACAATATCATTCTCAAGGATTGTAAGATTCATTTCAAGATAATTTACAAAAATAAAACTTTTAAAATACATTTAAATTTTTTGTGGGAATTAAAACGGATTACGAAGTATTCGAATTCCAATGATCATGGAAAGAGTGACCAAGTACTTTACCACAAAAGAAACGCAGAATAGGTATGATTCGACGCTCGATTCTGTTCTTTTTTGCTATTTCTGTAAAAGATGGCAGAAATTATATTAATTAGTTCATAAAACTTTATCGATTTGTATTTTAAGAGAGTTTTTATTCATTTCTTATACCTTTCTTGGCCTTAAATCAGTGTTTACAATATAACATACATCGAGGTTATGTAAAAAATTCTATGAAGATTTTTAATATGTAAAGCCAAACTCTAAACTGAATACTTTATACAGAAAAACAAGTACATAAACTTTTTCATAAATCTTTCTCGTTTAATTATTGTCAGGTATATTTGTCCATTGAAAATAAAGTCTGTTATTTAATAAAATTTAGATTATATGAAATATTAAAATGTAATATTATATTACTGTTATCGCGCAATATACAGACATGTCTCAAATATAATTACATTGAATAATCTTAAACCCTTCATTATAAATTTTGTTTCTGGGTATTAGTATTTAATATAAGCTCAAATACTTATAAATTTTACCATATTCTTGAAAATAAATTATTGTATAATAATGTCTATTAAAAAAATCTTGTCGAAAAAGTTTTGGGAAATTACAACCTGTATAAATATTGATATCAGTTATTTCTGACAAATGGAGTAAACCATATTTCTAGGTCCGTACATTTTAATTTCAATCTAGGGCTCAACACACGAAAGAATTCAACATTTTTCACAGCGGAAAAAATTTTAAATTCCTCAAAATACTTTGATTTTATTAATTATATCATATCGCGATATTACTACATGTTTGCGATTGGTAATTTTAATATGTATTTTTGATCTCATAAATCATTGTATCCGTATGATTAATGTTTTTTTCTTAATGGTAATAACGTAAGTAATTAACGTGGAAGAATGCTATATAGGGTATTGTCAATTGTTGGTAGCACTACCGTGGAACGATGTAGTCTTCCGTTTATACGTTGTCTAGTTCATTAAGCAGTTAACTGTAATATTAGTTCCACGGAGGTCGAAAAGGGCAAGGATGTGTTTACGATATACTTTAGAGCCTTTCCTTTTATTATCAAACATGATATTGAGTTTATATTGTTGAATTTGATTTATAAAACAACTGTGTGTTGTCCTAGTCATATTTACTCTAGTCATATAACCCAAAAGCTATTCGCAGTGTTCGTTTTAATAGCGTCTGAAACTTTCGTTCATCACGTCCGGTCGATGTAAAGTCCAAAAATTCTTCGATTTCATCCCTAAATTAAGGCAAACTCTAGAAATACTATTTTCTAATTAAAATATTGTACTTTTATAATGCTGATAAATCGCTCTTTCTTTCATAGGATACTTGAAATAATAAGATATACTTAGTACTTTCTTTGCTTTTTTTAGATTCTCCATATAAATATTTTTGAATGTTAACTGAAAATATGCGGGTTAAAATGCTTGTTTATTCTGCAAATCCACCGTTAATAATACATTACCATACATAGACATGAACGTATGTTGATGGGGGTTATTCCCTTTTATATACTATATCCGTTGTCAGAAAATATTTTTGGACAACTCTCGATTTATAATTGATGTTAGATATAGATCAACAGAAGAAAAATATAAATCATGAGAGCATCGACTATCGAAAAACATAAAATTAGGCACGAATTAATTCTGATAGTCTGCAAAATAATATACATAATCTAACAAATAATTTTAGAATATACTCGTGTATATTTACAGTGTATTAAAATAATTATAGAAAAAAATGTCGGCAATTCTGACAAGGAATAAAGGGATTTATATTATTATATACTATTATAGTTATAATTATTATTATATAATTTTGATACAGTAATATTAAAAATAGGAAAAGAGAACTCTCTCGAAGACTGAAAGTAATCATCGGCTGAACATTATTTATTTGCGTATATTTACGGAAATATTAGAGTTCTAATTAAATTATATTACTGTTCACGTAAATTTTAATCCAAATTATTAAATTCTCTCATTTGTTAAAAATTATTAATACTATATATACGAGGCGCGGATAAAAAGTTTTGAGCCTAAGGTATTAAAAATGCTGATAGAAATGTATAAAAAATTTATTTTTCAACTTAATCTCTCTCTATTTAAATACACTTCTTACATTTATTAAAAAACCCGGTCAAAAAATCTTCGAAATGTTCGTTTTCGGCCGTCTTCATTTCTTCGTCACTAAAAAATCTCCGTCCTAGGAGGTCTTTTTTAAAATTTGAAAAGAGGAAATAATCGTTAGGGGCCAGGTCTAGACTGTAGGTGCATGCCTTGCAACTCGCGCAGTGTGGACAGGCATTGTCTTGCAAAAAAAGTATTCCTTTTGTCAGTTTGTCTCTTTCTTTTTTCCTCTTCGTTTCTCGACAACCACTTGATGCACGTTTGGCAACAATGCGGCTTAATTGTCTCCCTTTATTGGAGTATTTTAGGAAGGTGGTGGATGAAAAAATTCTTTCACAATCCCGAAAAACAGTAGCCATGGGCTTGAACGCTGATCTTTCCACTTTGAACTTCCGTGGCGGCATTTCTCTCTTTTCTATCCACTGCATTGACTCCTGTTTTGACTCCGGATCGTACTGTCGAAGCCATGTTTCATCAGAAGTGACAAAACGAGAAAAACTTATCGCTACAGATGTCCAAAAACTCCTGCGAAGTTGTGACTCGATGCTGGTTGTCAAGCGCCGTGAGCATTTTCGGCACCCACCGCACGCGCACCTTTTTCATGTGCATGAATGATTATACAAAATGTCGCCGATTCGTTCCTTGATAAAGCTTCAGCTATCTGCCACACCTCGATTCGCCGACACAAAGCGGGAATTTAAAAAAATATGGGGAAGAAGTAGCACGAAATTCAAGACTAATCGTACGATAGCCGAAACGGAAATGTATGAGGAAATACAAGCACGACTAAGTGCTGAGTAAATATAATTTTGCGAGCCAAATGACTTCAGTTTTAACACATTCAAAGAGTTTAAGCACTATTTTTACCTGTTTACCCAAAACATGTACTATTGTGCAAAGAGACATTACGCAGATGTCGTGAATGTACGAACTATAAAAAAATTATGAATTTTAGTACTAAAAATATTCATTTTTATTGTATTTGATGTCATAATTTAGATGAAAAATATTAATTCCAGTACCTTTTATTTCAATTTATAAATTTAAATATTAAATTGTGAATTCATTAATTGAAGAATTTGAACTTCCTGCAAATTTGAATGGTGACGGCTTCCACTAATTCCATAAAAATGAGCTAGCAAATTAAGAAATATAAAGTGCTACTAAATATAAGGTAGCACCCAGACAGAGAACATCGAAATAAATAAATTAGTAGAAATGACATCATAAGCAAGTGCTTGCAATTTTCTGACTCAAATCTAATGAGGACCAAAACAAAATATATATATTCTTTATTTCATAAACGAGCAAAAGCAAAACCATCATAATTCTTAAGGAGTTTCTGGAAATCCCATTACAACCTCCATGAAAGTTATCAATTCAACGTGTATATCAAGATATTGCAATCATTCATCCAGGTCTAATGTAATATCATAGGAATTGTCAAATATCACTAAAGTCAAAATTGAATTACGCCAGTGAAAAAATCCTACTGTTCCAACAGAAAATAGAATTATTCCAGGAATAATCGAATTTACTGCCGCACTATTGAAGACAACGATTACCATGCACCTCACTAAGAATCTAGTTGAAAGGGTCTGAAATCTAAAATAATGCTATCTAAAATACACGTATAACATTACTCGAAAACTACATACAAATTGAACTTTTCTCAGTTGTGCAAAAGTTTCAATGTTAGTGTTGTAAAAAAAAGCGAACAAGTTAGATGAACTCTAGCCACGTAAATAAGATTCAGAAGTAGCTGTAGCACAGCTACTAAAAACGTTGATATATTAATGTTGTGAATACAAAAAGCCAATTTTGATTAAATTTATTGTTTCGATGAAATCTGGACCGATTTAATCTTGCTGATTATAGAACAGATGAGTGCAAGATCATACCTACCACATCAGGTGCAAAAGAACTAATAATTTAAACTGGCTAGAGAAGTTTGCCACGAAGATACAATCTTCTCGAGCCTACTTGCTGTCGCTCTCAAAAATATCTTCAAGCGACCAGATTGGGAGCATAAGAGCATGTACATATACGAGGAAAGATATTTCAACTCGCATTTTGCTAAGGGGCTGGCGTTGTTCTCTCATTTCATAAACATCTTGCTTTACGAATTGTAATGCGCATCTGAAAAGGTAGGAATCAAATCCAAAATGGACTTTAAAACATGGCAAACGACTACCAACTGCCTTTCAAAGCCATGCGAGGACATATGCACCTTTAGCTTAAGGCTACTCTGGATAGGCAAAACTAGAGAGTATATATATAGAGACGCGTTTCGCGATTAGCTATGATACCACTAGCAAATTTTTACCCAGTATTTTGGCAAGTACATTTAAATTGTGATTTCAGAGGTTGAGAAATTAATTTTTCAGAGATATTGGAAAAAACTGGGTCAAGTATTTGGCTACGGAAGTAGCAAAAGTTCAAATTACCCTGGACGGCTGTAATCACTAGAGTTATGTGCTGTTAAAGACAAAAATTGAGGATGCGATTATATTCATAACTGAACGCAATTCATGGTACAACCATTACCAGGAAACAACCGGAATAAAGACGTATATTCGCACCGATTCGCATGTAATACAGTCGAAGAAATGGATAAACGTTATACACTAGGATACTTTATATATATAATCTTTATAGGCTGTATCCTAGTGTATAACATGTCCAAAAATAGAGAAATACTCCATCGTCCTATTTTAAAATCCAATAATTTATTGATGAACTTTATTAAGAGCCCATTGCTAGTTCATCACCAGTGGATTTTATAACACATATTATAAAGTATAAACAAAAATCATACTAACAGGGTTTGTTCACTAATATAATTGAAATCCATTAATATCTCTTAAAAAATATCAATTATATAACATACACATATAATATATATTTTGATAAATTAAAAAAATTATTCAAATTGCCTATACTATAATAACTGCGAGAGCAAAATAGGGAAATGTTGCTTATCCTTGTAAAATAGCCTTTCCGAGTGGCATTTGATCGTTTATAGAATTATAGTCCTGCTAACGAGTCTATTGTTATCTCCTTAAAATTATTTTCTACAAAATTCTTGTCATTAATCTTTTTCTTTCGAAATTTAGAAGACTTAATGATTTTTCAAATTATCCTGGCCTTTGTTCTGGAACTATGTAACATGTAAAAGCATAGACATTTTTCGTTTTAAAAGAACGGTATGTGAATTATTTGGAATCCTTTTTATTACATCTCCAAATTTCTATTCATCTGACCTGCTGTTAGAACTTTTAGAACTTAACTCTAACTTATCGAGATTATAGCAATCATTCTTGCGTCATTTATGTATGTGTAAATATTTGGATATAGTAAGAATATCTACGTAATTTGTTGTAAATTATTGAATAATATTACTTCACTATATTGTTAAAAACCAACCCCAATTTTGTTTTCACCGAATTACACTATATGAATTTAAATCGCTAAGATGACTTTTATATTCTGTACATAACCTACAATCACCTAGATTATACATTTCCATATGACTAAATTCAATTTATAATAAGTATTAAGGGTAGGTCAAATTTTGACTAAACTATAAAAAAAATATTTTTTAAAGGATGTTTCTACAAGATCGACCTCACGTCACACAAAACTCATCCAACATTGTATGTCATATTTATTTTCCAGTTTATCTGAAACAGAAATATAAAAGAAGTTTAAGATTAAGTGTCACAAACGTTGTTTTTACGCATTTTCGTTTTTACAAAACGAGAAATAACATAAACAATATATTAAAGAATAAAGATTTCAGAATTCAATGTTTGTTTTTGTTTTTTTTTAAAGTTACCAATTGTATGAGGAAATTTATTTATTAGGAGAAAGAAATCCCTGTATTTAAATCTTACTGCGTGTACATTAAAATTACTTACGTTTATTAGAAGATATAATCGAATAATTGAAAGATCATAAGTACCACAAGGTTTTAAATTAAACATTTCTTATTTAACTTCTTGTTACCACCGTGCACTAAATTACTATAAATTTATGATTATGATAAAGAATAATTTAAATATTATTATTGACATACATAGCTAATTTTGTATTTTTTTAATATAAATCGGCGAGCCGTTCTGTTAAACATTGACGTTAGCTATCCGTTAACCACAGAATTATGTTTAATAACTTCTAATCATTCTGTTGATTTTAAAATATTGGAACTTACGTAAAAACGGAGAAATTTTATTATCTCCCCAGTGTTCATAACAATATAATGGTTATATTATTAATTAAAAATCTAATATGGATTATTATTACCACTTTCTTCAAAACAATAACATTATCAGTTAAAATATCCGGTTTACCCTCTCGGACCTTTCTTTTAAGACATGATGTACATGGGTACAGCTGTCTTAAAGGAAAAAGGTTCTCAAATAGAAAATAATATCACGCGTACGCACATTGACTCTATATCCAATTGTAAATATCGTCTAAAGACATCACATAGTATAAACACCATTTCCTTAACTTCACAAAAACCACATAAATTTCCCTAATACGGTTTGAAGATTTTTGGTCTTTATCCCCAACTTAGCATGCTAACGAAAATTATAATTCGTTTCAAACTCAAATATTTCATTTTATATATACAATATTGCCGTAGTGCATTAATTTGTGAAACAAGTTTTTGTTGTATATTTTTAGCTTTTCAATATGTACCATGATGAAATACCATAACAATACTCTCGTTTTAGTGTATTAATTCAAATCCTTAGACGTTTCTTTTTTTAATTAAAAAATGCGTATTCAGATTAATAAAGACAATAAAATATTACTTTTGTGAAAAACGAGGCTCATTAGTTAATGCAATTGTCGATAATTCGACTAATAAAATGAATTCCCAAACTTTGTTTCACTCGTCTAAAAAAATAGTTTTAGAATAAATTATATACCTTGCATAATAGTTTTTCTGATATTGTTAAAATATTGACGTCATTACGTATCCGTGTTTTACTTGTGTTCTTTCTTCTTCTAAGTCATCTAAAGTGATAAATATCCTGACAAAAATTTTCGACTGTCCCATAATCTCATTGCATGTAATTTCTTCCCAATTTTAGTTTAAACACTAAAAAAGCGACATTTGTATAATTTTTCATTTGAAAACTATTCCTATTACGTTGCATATACTTACCGAAATACCAATTCACAGTAACAAAATTTTCTTAAATGAGTTCGGTTTAAAACTTTAACTCACTCATTCTAAACATATCTTGTTTTCATTTAACCACATACTCAAAAGGCCAATAGCTATCCACGAGGTTGCCGCTTACAAAGATTTTGCATCTTGATTCCCGAACATTACCTTTTATTGTCAATTCTACGTAACAAGGTAAAGCTTTTCCTAGTATTGTTTGTGTTTCTTTAATTAAAATATTAAAAAATAAAATTTAAAGCATTTTTATGGAACATGAAATAGCAATTTCTGGTAAAGAATAATTTTTTAATTACGTCTATTATTTCTGTTCTCAAGTCAATAAGCTCTTAATGTAGACATTTCTTAGATTTTTTCAACCATATTTCAAGTAATATTATCCCTTTAAATTTACATAGAATAATAATAAATTTCACAGCTTCTTTAAAAACAATTCAATGGGAAAGTTATGTTAACTTTTGTTCATTGATTTTTAAAAATATCAATCGAAAATTAAATGGGATTGTTACAGCACATCTGCAGAAACATTTTGCAGCATAATAAAAGTTAGATTGCTTTATTCTAATCAAATTCAATTGATATAAAATACTTAATTTTCAACGAAGTTAATTGAATTTTGCTTTATATTAGCAAAAAAATAGATAGTGATGAAAAAGCATTATTAAAAAAGAAGTAAATTAGCATTATCTATTTATCTGAATACCAGTATTCTATCCCCAAAAATGTATAACCTTGTGTATAATCCTTGTATTAACAAGTCTTCAACTTCGTTTTTTCTATTCCAAATATTCAGAGGAGGAAAAGAGAAAAAAGCTCTCGCTAGAGCAAATGTTCAATGTTGTTGATTTTTGGGCTATACGTAAATTGATATATACAAATGTAATTGTTTTAGAAATATTGAAGATACTCTTGCGTTCTCTGCAAATATAAAATTAAATATTACATAATTTTCTTTGCGCATAATGTTTCAAATTCTTTAATTTTACGCAAATTATTTACTTACGTTAAACGCATTAAAGTTATTACGAGCGGAAATTGACGTGACAGAGAATACTGCGTGTAAGATGAATGAATATTATTGGAACATCTGGTTCATAAAAAGAAATATAATTTAATAATGAATGATAAAAGCGGGAAAAAAACAAAGACTTGTGTAACCGGATTTCCTTCCAGACAAAATACTGCTTTCAAAAGTGTCGTTAAAAAAATCAAATCAAACGTCTTGCGATGTAATATTCTGTTTCATTATTTTTCATTTTCAAATAAACGAGATGCTAGGTTATTTTAAATATTAATAACGGTTATTTCGATATTTTGTAAAATTATTCTTGTAATTTCACAGAAAAATTATTTTGTTATTGAATATGAATGTAAATAAACGAATATAAATGATTTTATAATTTTTTTGCAGCAGAATTACAATATTCGTATTTTATATATGGTTTAATTCATTTTAATATATGCTTCATTATTGAAATTTAATTTTGTATATCCAAAATCTTTACATTATGGTTTTAGTTAATCTATCCTATACTTATGATTGCAAAATTGTTTTACGAAGAAATTTTCAAAACATTATTCATATTTTCAGTAACCATTAAAAAAATAAAGGTTTTATTACGTGAATTAAGTGATTGCATTTGTTTAAGGTAAAAGAAAAAATGGAACCCTTAAAAGACTATACAAATCACTGTAATTGAATCACTTATAATTGAAAAAAAAATTCAGAATTGATCTAATTATTTATTCAATGAAATTATTCGATTCCTCATTTCATTTGTCCGTTTATCTTAACCATTCTAATAATATTTATTTGTATCATATTCTAATTAATAGCCAGAAATATAAAATCCATGATCTTAATTGTCTGATGAGTTGGATTAAAAATTTTAAGATATTCCGAACCTTTTACGTTTTTATTCTGTAAATTATTGCTCAGAGTTTTGAAGGAGCGATCATCAGATACCATCATGTCAGGTAAATCAAATTGATATATTTATAGAAGTCAACCAAATTCCTGCAACTTTTCAATATATTTCTGTAGGTTTTTGTATATTTCTGTGGTTCTAGTTTTATAATAAAGAAAATAAACCCAATCCTTTTGACTAATATTTTAAGTAAGAAATCGCCAATAAAATGATCAGTCCACCAAAAAAACCCTTTTGCCTTTTTCTTTCTTCAGAAAATGTGTCAAGTAGATCATTTTGAAAATTTTTGCTATATTCAAAGTAGTATAAATTTCAGGTCCAAAAGGAGAATATAAAAGGTCGATGGATAGATGCAGGGAAAGTGTTGCAAGAAAAAAGGCTGAAGGACAAAGTGTACATGTACAAAGTTTACATGTAAATAAGTCATATGACTTAGGATACCTCGAAACCAGGATACAAAGACTAAGTGATGTTTCTCAGCAGGTTGGATCGGGAACGAACTTGGACAAAATCAAAATTATGACTTGCTGTTCAAATGGTACAGGGAGCTTTATTTCATTGATTTAATTTTATTTATGGGAAAATAAAACTAAATCAATGAAATAAAGCGACGCTTAAAGTTAAAGTGGCCAACCTACTCTAAAATCGAATTCACCTTCAAAATTATAATTAAGGCTGGACGGAAATCTCGCACACAAAACCAGTGTATTCTACCAGTACGTACCTATAGAGCTGAAACCTGGGTGTTTACAAGAGAAATCCCCACTAAGCTCAGCTGGATCAGAAGTCAATTAAAAGGAAAATGATAGAGGTCACGCTGACATACCGAAAGAAGAATGGGTGGCTTCGAGAGAAGAGCAAAATTGCGCGCGTTATAAAACGTGCAGCGAAGCTGAAATGACAATGGGCTGGCCACTTCGCCAGAAATTAGAACTCGCAGCGCATAGCGCTCGTGGAATGGAGACTGTGAGGCAAAAATCGCCTACATGGAAGACAAAATATGCTTTGGTACTATAATATCCAAAGAGCAGCTGGAGTGAAATGGATAAAAAAGCACACAATGGGTGGAGTGATATTGAATGAAGGAGACCTAACGTATAACGTAGAAACATGGCTAAGGAGAAGGACAAGACACCAAAATAATACGGAATTCTAGTATCCCCTTATAAATATATATATATTTATATATATATATATATATATATATGTATATGTATGTATATATATATACATGTATATATATACGTATATATATATATATATATATATATATATATATGCATATATATATATATATATATATATATGCATATATATATATACATATATATACATATATACATATATATATATATATATATATATATATATATATATATATATATATACATATATATATATATGCATATATATATACATATATATATATATATATATATATATATATATATATATATATATTGTGAAATTAGGAGCTCGACCTTTTTGGAGCATTAAGAACGGTTAATGATGCAACCTGCCTTCCAACCTGTTCGTAAGATTTTAGAATCAATCTGGTATTCAGCACATGGCAGACTACGCTTTGTCAATTATAATGCGAGAAGACATTAAAAAATACGTATATTAAAATTCACACCTGATTTCAATTGGTTATTTATTGTTTTTGTACTTTTAAATTGAATAGTGAATTTGGAAGAAAATTTAAAATAAGAAAAACTTAATGTTCACACCTTGTTTTTGCAGGAGTTGACCTGAGGCTGAACTGTAGCACACCCATCTGTTAAGTTTACTCCACACTACGATAGCTTACTTTGAATATGCTAACGATTGTTTACAAAGAAATATTATAAAAATCTTAGCTAACAAGTCCTTCGTCGTCTACTAACACACCACTATTATATCGTTGCTGTTGGATTATAATGGATTTACTTAGACATTTATTCAACTATAAAAAATATTTTCTAATTATTAGATGGATAGATATGTAGTGGTAGTGCCATTTAAGTCACATAAACGTTTAATAATATGGGTAACTTGGCCACGGTCAGTTTGTAGAATTTCCCTAAAACTGTTCATGCTACTAGGAAATAGATATCAATATTTTCTTCATATGAACATTTTCTAACTTATCCTAATTGGTATAATAAATATGAAAATTATTTGCTTTTTATTTATTCGTTTGTTTTACTTACACAGCTGCTGAGATTTTTAAAAAGGAACGTTTAACATTGTTATCTTGTAAATATGCTCCAAAAAACCCAAAAAATATTGTTTCCAAAAACAATGCTAATAATTGCGAAAACATATTGCAAAAATAATACTAATAACCAGCAATTTTGTAGCTATTACCAAATAATTATCTTACGATTAATCGAAATAGAGTTACTCTTGTCTTTAGGTACATACGATCAAACATTTTTAGATAAATAGTATGCCTAATATTGCAAGATTTGTATAAATTTGTGCTACAAGCTTTCGTACTTTTTTATGTTCCACTTTTATAATGAGATAATGTAACAGTTCATTTGTTTTTTTTTAGTCATAATTGTCATGCTTGTTATAACATAAATTATGAAAATAGAAAAATAGTATAACAATCACACGGATTAACCCATTTAACTTTCAACACTTTCTTTTGAAACTAGTTTTTGACAATTTTTATACAATTCAACTAACATCAACTACTTCTCAACTGCACCAAAAAAGCTCGTACCACACAGAGAAAGCTTTGAAATTCGTAAATCTTCATTATAAATATGATTGTACATTCTTCATATATACGCGTACACGTCACACGTGATTCATGACACGACTAGGTACGGTACCGTCACCGTGATGAAGATGAATGTTGGACACGTACACGTTTCCGGGAGACCTAAATAAGCACTTGCGGGATATTTCACTCTCCTGCGGCTACTATTAAAATAATTTTGGTTATGCGGGTACGAAGTTAAAAGTTAAGAAGGCATTGTTTTCCTAACAATTGAAAGACTTGGAATAACCATTAAACGTATGCTTAAGTATACAAAATGTATATTAACAGGCGAGTAGATGCATCTAACAAAATTTGGACGCCAATAATTAAATATCAATTTAAAATTTTAAAAAGAATATGAAATATTTTGAAAAATAATGGAAGAATTTAAAATATGAGATAATATATCTAAATAAAGATAGAGGCATTATAAAATTCGAATACTAAATTAGAGACAGCATATTCTGTAGAACATATTAGAATTTAAGCATCATATATTGAATTCTGTGATGTAAAATGTATTTAGTACAAAGTAATAAAATCAATACAAATTGAAAACAGTATTTGTTTCTACCTTAATTTAGTAAAATAAAAATCCCATTTACTACTCATTAAAGCTAAATATCGTTTATACACAGGTGTTTCAAAAAAGGGTCAAGCGGAAAAACAGAGGGAGATAATCTGAAGGTCTATCGGAAACTATTTTATTTATGTTCAGCGATTTTTCATTTTTTACTTTTTAATTTTTTTCTGTTTTTTGTTTGCCGAACTCACAAATAAAGACATTGTGTTTGTTCGTAACCTGAGTAATTGTGACTGAATTGTTTTTAAGTAATTGACTAACTAGCCTTTTCGAATTTATTGACTTACGTTTCAACATTGTGTCAAAAATAAAACAGAAAGACAACATATTTGAAATACCAGATCATCAATTTAACTTTTAACATTATTTTCAGAAGAAAATTCACAGAACTTTTTTTGCATAAAATATTGCAAGGACATTTTTATTTCATCATATCTTTCAATTAGAAATGTGATTTTGATATTACCCTTACGAAGTTACACTAAAATGGACCCTAAATTGTAACAGATAAGGAAGTCTTATTTTGTGAGTAATTAAAGAAATAAAAATTAGGTGGAGAATATTGTAAATATGTATTTGAGCCGTATTCGTCCTCAAAAGTAACATCATGACGTAATCGTAACTCCTTTTTAGAATATAATTATTTATGCCGATCGATTTACCTAAAGTAGTTATTCGCTCGTATGTCTACGTTGCACTTGGTTACGCTATGCTTATTGTATGAATTATTTTCTTTAACAATTTAACTTTTTTTTTATTTTGATTTTTCCCTGGACTTGGAAGTGCACAACAATTTTCGATTCATGTTTTTATATTATTTTGTCCTTATGAGATTAACGCATTATCAAGCTATTTAACAGTTTAATGTTTCCACTTGGAACAAACAATCACGTATTTCCTGAAGTGAGTGGGTCATCATGGCTTCTTTAAAACTATGCAAAAAATTATTACTATTAGGGTTATGCCAGATGGATAAACTCGGACGCAGAAAGATTATGCAGTGAATATGTAGAATAAAAGGGTGGATCTCAACCTGAATGATTCCCTGCCCACCACAATATCCATACAAAAAACTCACATGATCTTACGATTAAAAAAATGCATATGATCTTAAGAGTAAGAGCAAAGTCAACAAATCTGAGATTATACTACAGGAAGAAGGATATCACCCACACTACGTCACTAACGCTCAATAATGGAAATTTAGACAGATTAGAACGGAAGAGAAGAAGGAAGAACGACTTTGTCAGGAAATTTTATGGAGACAAGAGAAAAATGAAAACTTCTTCTATTTAATATTATTAAAGCAATAATAACCAATATTTAGGAACAATACAATATTGATCTAAAATTTGGTTTAAGAAACAAACTGCCAATTTAGCACTTTCGAATGTCACATTGCTTAAATATACACAATTTTTAAGAGAAAGTTTAAACGACCTTCCAGAGGTTATATATCTACCAAACTTTAGGTATATTATACTCCAAAACGACGGTGAACCCTGTCGCTATACCTCGATCGTATGAAATTATTTAGCAGTAAACTCAAGATCTCCGGGAAATGAATTGTCTTAGAGGACACATACCTTGATCTTCGTAGTCTTCCACTTTTTCGTTTTGGGGATATCACAAGAAGTTGACGTACTTAAAGGAAGTCTCTGTTTAGAAGAGTTGAGAAAATATTTGAGGGAAACTGAATAAAAATTAAAAATGATCCAAGGTAAAAAGACGTAATATTCGTAATAAAATAATAATCGTTATTAAAGAAAAGGCATTTTATTACGAATATTAAAATATTAATTTCTGCGTATAGGAAATTGCTGACATTTTGATAAAAATAATGTCCAAATTATAATATATATAAAGAAAAAGAGGTCACCCGCTAGAAAGATGGGCGGACGAACTCATAAGATTTACAAATAACGATTGGATAAGAACAGTCAAAGACAAAAAAGAATGGAGAGAGATGGAGGAGGCCTACATTCGTTGAGAGGTCCGTAATATGTAACTATTTCAAAGCATAATGTACAACATAAAATAGTATTAATTATTAAGAAAAACAAAGGCTTCAATAAAAAAAAATATCCAAATTATGGATAGATCGCAATAACGAAATGAAAGTAAACAATTTGCGACTTACTGCTTTAGTTGTCCATCACAACCACATTTATGCCTGAGCTGTTTCAATGCAGCACATCTCTAATAGCATATAAAAAATAGCATACCTACAAAAATATTACTAACTAAAATTATAATTACTATTGGGTGGATCTCCAAGCTTTCAATTATTTCAACAAGTTTTCGTAATTGTTATAAAAACTTTTTTTAATTTAATTCTATCTCTTGAATATCAATCTATAGCCGAAGCAGTGATGCTATGTGGCAAAGGCATTTAGATTTCTGGGATACAATTAGTGCAAAACATGTTTGAAAAAATGGATGAGGACGGTAATGACATGTATTACCTGGTAATGATTTTTTTGTTACTGGTAATGATTTTTTGTTGGTAGGAATGACGAAATAATAAAATATTTTTATTTGCATTGTTAATTTATTATAAAATAATTAAACTTGTACGAACTCTCATAAATCAGCCTCAAATAATCAACAGTAAAAAAAAAGAAACGAACAATCATAATCCTTATAAAAATTCACACTTCATATTGCAATTAAATGTCTCGCATATCGTTCTGACATTTTTAAACAGGTCTCTAAAAAATCAAAAAACGCCTTTCCATCTTAAAACTTAACTAAATTAGTCTTCCGTAATAGTCTTTCGATTTAAAATAGTCCTAAAATCACATTTTTATTTGCATCTTTGTAGGAATCATCTTGTAAGAATTTTTATCAGTCTGAAATAATCAGTCTGAAATAATCAACAAAAAATGTTGTTTCGACATTTATAAGAAAATCTCTGATAGATCTACAAAACACCTTGCTATCTTAAAAGTATAATTCAGTAAATTGGACTTCCATATTAGTTCTTTCATTTTAAAGTCACATTTTAATTATAATTTCTTATTAGTTAGTATTTATTTCTTCTTCTTTTTAAAAGGTTGATTGCTAAAATCTTGGGTATAAATCACTGCTGTATGCATGGCCACTTGAGAGCGACTGCCACCAAAATGGAAGCTCTGAACTTCTTGAGCATTACTATCATCGTTATAAAAGCAATGAATAGATTCAACAACGTCAGTCTTTGCAGTCTGTAGCTCTTTTTGTTCATTCTTTTTAATGTTTTTGTCTTTTTTTATCAATTTTTGTGTTTTTTTATTAATTTTTTTGTTACTCCCCATCAACAGGAAATCACCATCGTCATTGATAATAGGCCTTTTTTCCGCAACTCTTGACGTCTATGTTCTCTCATTCGGTACATGGCATTTTGTTGTTTAAGTTTTTTAATAATATCAATCATTTTTTTTTGCTTTTTCTGTTCTTTGTAACGTATTTTTCTGACGACCAGTGAATCTTCATGGGATGTGTATATACGATTTCCAGCGGCTTTCAATGGATCACTTAACAGCTGTTCTTGCTCATTGTCTCCTTTGTTTTCTGGTACTGCGTCTACTCTTATGGGATCTAGTAATTTTTGTTTATTTTCTTCAGTCTTCCTCTGCCTGTATTGTTTAGAATTTTTCTTCCATTCATTTCATTCTTTGTGTTTTCTGTAGCGTTTTGTTTTTTTCTGTAATGCTAGTGATTTTTTTCGAAGCTTTCCTTTTTAAATATCTCATTCTTTGCTTTTCTTTTTCTATAATATATAATTCAGGATCACTTTTAATTTCCGCATAGCGGCGCCTTTTGCAGAGCCTTTGTTGAGCTAGGCGGTCTTCTTTAGATTTTTTTTATTTTTGCCATAATACCTACAACAAAGAATATAATTTATTTAACAAAACTGACTGCATAAACTTGTGAACTATTTTATGTCAACCATTTAGGCTACAGCAAAGAAATCAACATAATATGGTATCTGCCACCATTTCAGGGAACGAACTATTTTTACTTTTTTCACGAAAATTTGTCTGTTTCCATGGTACATTAGCCAATTTCTAGATTTTTCCCAGCGTTTGGGCTGAAAGATCTAAACTCAAGCCAAATCATGAGTTTCTAGCTTATTTAGAAGTGACCATTATAGATTTTGATATATTCGTAATTAAAATAGTTTTCTTGAAAAAGTGCTTAAACAAAACCAGTTATTATATTTTTTCCTATATTTGTGCTGTAAGATCAACATTTTAGCCACTTTTAAAGTTTCTTACTCATTTGTAAGTGACTATCTCATTTTTAAATATTTTTTGAAAAAGTTGTATTTCTCCGAGAGTACATTAACAATTTTCAAATTGGATGTATTGTATCTTAGATTCAAGTGATATTACCTACCTACTGACATTCTCCGTTAGGCTAAAGGCGCTCTACCTTTAGCGCATTACCTTACATCATTCGTCATTACCATCAACATAAAATTACCCGGCAATGATGTTGCTGGCAATGACGAATTTGAAGAAAAACATGTCGCGACATGTTCAATTCATGTTATTAAAAGTCACATTTAAGCCAATCTAAACTATGTTATTTTGCGTAATTTAGAGTAGTAAAAGGTATATTAAGACAGTGATACTTACTCGGCAACCCAGGATTCTGGCAATGATGATATTTTGCGACAATAACGGGCGACAAACAACTTTTGACACTTTTTGCAAGTATACACGTGCGCGCAGTAAGACGGATTAATGGCGACTGGGGTTGTAACGTGGATAAAGCGGGGAGAATGTCGCTCGGCGCGATAAGCGTAATTAGTGTTACTTTTCACTGATTTTTATTCCTGTTTCGGCTAATGACGATATTTGGTCAACATTTTTTTAATCATCTGAGTATCAAGGTATATTTGTTAGTATAAAATAATCCTACATGTTAATCCAGAGCAACTATTACTGTTATAAAAAATATTCCAATTACATCAAATATTTATGTTCCGTTTTTTAAATATGTGTGTTCCATTAAGTACATATATGGCATGAACGTGGAAGGCAATGACGAATCTCTAAATTTTTATATCATAAAATGAACATAAATACACTTATTTTGACAATTTAAGTTGCAACTTTTGAGAAGACCTTTTTATCGAGTTTTACCATAGTTTTAAATATTATTAGTGATTGCGGCTCAAATAGCAGTCCAAGAACCTGATTTTTCTGCTGTTTTTGAGATTCACCCTGTTACAAAAATATATTAATTGGAACTTAAATGTTCGAAAAATGTTGATTTTCGTTTTGAAATTTTATATCATTCAATATATTTAACAATCACTTTTTCGAAAGCTACTTGAATTCTGTTTAATACTATGTAAAAGTTTATTCGCAACTAATAAGTCAGGATTAAAATAAATACCAGTAACTCATTGTATTTGATTTTTTTTAAGAGTTAAAATAACAAAAATTGATCTTCATAGTTTTATGTAAATATCTTCGTAAAAGTCTACCCAGCTTTGTAAACCACCATAAAGCTAAACAATGATTATGTTGATATAATGATTTTATTACTCCACGAAGCTACACGTGTTATTACTTGTACCATAAGCAATGTAAATATATCCAGCAGACGGCAATAATGCATCAATTTATGATATGTTCTATTGGACACATAGTCGGACAAATCCTGAATAGAACAATTAGTGTCGGACACATAATTCAACATTGCGGTTAACTTGTGATAAATATCTATAGTGTTTGAAGTGCCCGTAATCGTAAAATAATTTAGAATAATCAATCTTGCAACTCTATCAACTAACCATATCGATTATTACTATCTTATTTATTTAAATCCTTACTTAGCCAATAGATATTTTTGCTTGTGTCTTTGAATGTTCGAGAAAAGCTTTTCAAGTTATTGGCTATGAAAGGGGGTTTGAATATAATTTTTATCTCAATATTTACCTCGACGCGGTTCTAGACATTAGTTGAAATTTTTTGAAGGTATTTATACGAAAGTAGCAAGTTTATTTAATGAATCTGATTTTGAGATATATTTCAATTTGTTTTTTGGAGAAAATAGGCATATATGTGGTCAACCGAGTATGTACACAACTTTAAAAGAATAAGTTAGACAAATATATTTTATCGTTTAAAATATACATCTATAATATTACAACGCACTGAAAGTAGAAAAATGGGAAAGCTACAAATAGAGAAAGCTTTCGTAAACATTTCAAATTTGGAACTGAAATTAAGTAAAGATTCTAAATACGTCAAGGTAATAATTTATTTTGTGTGTCCCTTTTAAAGAATACGAGTTTGAAAACGTATATTTCTTCTTCAAAAGAAGATAAGCGTGAATGATTAAAGCTACATTCCTTCAAATAATGTGGAAATGGGATTCTCACCCTTGAATAAGTAAGTAAACAAGAATTATCTCTACTGTTAGACATAATCTGACAATTTATTAATGCAGTTAGGATGGTGGTGATAGTTTTTAATTGGCGTATCTATTCTTCACATTTTCACTCAGATAAATAGAGGTGATGATACTCTAACACTTCTATTTCATTATACCGAGATATGAGAATACATGTTCGTCAATTTTAGCTATTTAATTAAAAATTATGAAAGTGCGTTTTCCATATGACGAATTACATGACCAACAAAACCTCAGAAAAACAGACATAGAAAGTAAATAGAAAAACTAATACATCATAGTATGTTTTTGAAACCAAATCACATAAAATAACAGAATTTAAGACTAAGATGCTAGAAATATCTGACAATATATGATAAAAATAATAAGAAACTTTTACAAATAATGTTAAAAAATAATATCATAAAGCAATCAAATATGTCTATAGAAGCACGTTTAAACGCTAAAATATGGACAGAGTCAACACATAAGAAAAAATAGAAAAGGCGTTATAGTCATTTTGGTCGACAATTTTGAAAACCTCTACGCAAATATTCGCAAATTGTACATGTAGCCAAATTCGATTTAAAGGTTTGCTTACTTAAAAGATCTTCGGTAGTAACAGTAACAATTATATATTTCGTTTTCAATATTCGCAATCCTAATCGTAACTCACATACGTAAGTTTATTAAAGAGAAAAGACAGTAAATATTTTTGAAAACAATTGATAATTGACACAGGTACAAAAGCAGCAATGCTGTTGAATTTGCAAGTTTAATGCTACTACTAGACTTTTACAAGAATATTGTATATACTTTAAAGTGACATGAAATGTCATTTCTAGCACAATTGAAGATATGAAGTGAAATTGGAGAAAACAAGATACAAATTGGACATTGAATAATGAGACTTTTTATTAGATTTCCGTACCTAAATAGAGAACCCTTATGAGATCACTCACGTATCTCTCCGTCAGTCTAAGCCCCTTTTCTCAGAAAGCGTTTGACGTAGAAACTTGACATTTAACCTAATGATAAATTATATTAACTCGCATTTATGTCAATCTTTCACTCAAAAATATTCCTAGAGAATGTTTTTTTTGCTTTTTAAATTCTTGCACTCTAAATGTGGCGATAAATTTCTATCATATATTTTAATTCAGCTTAGTTAGTATTATTTAGAAAACGTAGTAGGTATATGTTAGTTTATTAATATATTGCATAAGGATCGCATAAAGTGGTGTAAACATCTCAAATTTCAACATGCAATACAGTAGTGAAAGAGTGCGCGGTTGCATTATTTATTATGTTTCTTGACAATAGAGCCAACTCCTTTCCCTTCTTCCAAATAATAGAGTATTCTACTCTGTATTCTATTTTATATCCGTCTTTCCTTAGTTTGGAAATACCTGCAATACCCCATTTCATAGTTTATATGAATTGTTATAGTTCTATATTCCTTATTTTTTTGGGTAATGATCATACATAAAATGTGGCAATATAATAATTAGTGTAATTCGGAGGATAGTTACCTACTGTCCCCGCGGTTTTCAGCCGTTTTGGGAAAACAATATTTTTATTTATATTATTTATTTTGTGAGAAACAGCTACATTCTCTGTGGAATATTGAAGTGGAGGCGTTAGTGGCTATTCATCAAGACCATCTGTAAATGTAGCAGTATTGGGTTTTTCTATTTCAGTGTTTGTTTTGCATATAATTAGTTCGTGAACTTTGACCTGTGTGTACTTTATTATTTCCTTTTATTTTCTTTGGCAATTTGGTACTTTATAGACCAAAATAAATTTTGTTCTCCCTGTTGATGTGAATACGTAACTTTTAGTTCTCTTTTTATGATTGGTTTATTCCTCTTAGCTTACTTGTTCCGTGCTTCGATCTTATATTATTTAACAGCAATATTGAAAATAACTTCAACAGGCAGATATGTTTCTCTTACTGGTAAATCTATAAGAGATGTGCGCTTGAACATATAAGTTATTTTTTATGATGTATGGCCAAATTTTACCCCACCGCGGTCAAAAAGTAATACATATTTATATATCTTAATTTTAAAAAAATCATTTCACAAATTCAAATAAAATGAAGGTTTTTAATCGGGAAGTAAAGGAAGTGAAAAATTCACTTCATTTACTTATATCCTTTTAACGTTGGTACAAATTTGTGCAAAAAAATATCGAATACTAATTATTTAACCATTCAACAATTATCAAATACATATGTACTTCAAATATTTAACAATGCAATAGCTAAAAATCATTTACGAAGAAATTCGTATATCAATGTCGTCTTTCAAATAATTGGTTATAATAATTTTCATGTAAATATATATTTTTAAGAATAATATTTTTTGGAAAACTGAAATTATAAAAAGTTGACCGTAAAATATCAAGTTGTTATTTCTTTATCGAAATGGCAAAGTTAAATGCTTAATCACTTTACTATTACGCTATATAAATATTGTTCTGACTTCTTTTGTATTATAGATTACCGATAATGTGACATCAGCCTTGTGGGTCGTATCCGCTACAGCTGGCCAAAACAGGAATGGCAGGTGGGATGTGTGCGGTGTTTTTTCGTTTGCACCAATATCCTTATTCTTTTTGTAGATGTAATAATTATAAAAAATGTATTTAGTATGATGTAGTGACTTTGGTGAAGTTGTTGAATCAAAACCAGATATATGGACAAATAGATCGGAAATTGAACCAAATATTATATTTTCTTAGTACTTCATGTATCTCTTATTTTAAAAATAAGAGGTAAAGTAGAAAATGGAGTAAATTTTAATATTTCTCAACAGATGCCTTGCCTGTCTATTTATTTTTATTTATTTGTTTTTCCTTTGTTTTAATAGAATTTCCACTGACATAATTATAGAAGTGTAGATTATAATTTAAAATACTTTTTTAATGAAATATTTCTTAAAAACTAATTTCTACCTAAATCAGAAATACAATTTTCATGGAGATTTTTTCTGTATGCCTACTATCAACCTTTTTGCTTGAGTATCACGTAAAAACTACTCGATTGATTTCCAATATTGAAATATTGTTAACAGATGCCTTATCTGTCTATTTATTTTTGTATCGTTTGTTTTTAATAAAATTTCCACTGACAATTTTAAAAGTAAAAGTTATGATTAAAAATACTTTTTGGATGAACTATTTCTTAAAAAAGTTGCAGTTAAATTCACAGCTATCAGGGAGTAAGGCAAAGCGCAGGCTTAAAGCCGGCAATTAGAAATTTTCAATACTACTAAAGCAATCTAGGAGGTGTTTAAGTTAAGATGTAAAATATTCTTATAATTTAAAAGGGTATTTTGCAGATCTAAGTAGAAACGTTACGAGTAGATATTGGTAATTTTCTATTAATACTAGATATTAAAGAATGATTACTATAGAAATACTCTACCGCACAAGTAAAAATTTACATGAGCGAGTACTTTTACTTTACTACTGAAAGCTAAAACTTTTAGTAAGAGTTATTTTTCTAAAAAAATTATAGGAATCATATTTACGAACACTGTACCTCAACATGATATTACGAAACCAAAACCTGCAAAATAATCAGAAGAACGCAGACGCTACAAATATTCAACAAGAGACGTATTCTGCGTCCCACTTAGCCATCATATCATCAATGTAAAAAAGCGCAGCTATACCGACTGAAATTGATATTTATTAATTGTTCAGTGAAAACTTTAACGAAACAATGAATAGAATTTAGCTGGTAAGAATCGAATAATGAACATATAGGTTCAGAAAAATATAGGTTTTTTAATATTTTTTGTCTTTTGCATCCCACCAAAAAAAATGACCTTACTCTATTTTTCTTTTTTTGTATATTTCTTTCTTATTAATACAAAAAATAATGTCATTAAAATAAAAGCACTCCAAAGGTCAAAACTAATAATTTATATCTAAGTTATATCAATGGAATTAACAAGTTGATAGAAAATAAAAGAATTACATTTGGAATGTCAAAATTTAGGATTGGGTTAAAACCACTAAAATTACTTGCCTTCCAAATAGTCTCCATTCTTGCGTCTCCTTAAGTATCGACCTTTGTCAAACTATTTAATGACATTTCCAATTCGGCAGAAATCTTATGTGATTCCGTTGAGGCTAATCCCACTCAGTTATTATTACTTTATTCCATTGTTCAAACTCTCTCTTTCTTCCTTTTTATTAAAGAATTGGATTGTTTTTATTCACTTTTTGCGGTGTCAGCATTGTTACTCGAACTCGGCTAATAAAGAAAATTCAAATGGGGTTTCTATTTTTGTCATAAATTGGTTTTAAAATGTTTTACTTTATATTTTCTTTCTTTTTCATTTCACTTTTGTTTTTCTACATTATGTGAAATACAGTTAATGTGGAATTTCTATATTTAATTTCCTTTTAATTTTTTAGTTATTTTAAGGTATATTCATATTATGGAACGTATAAATTTAAAAATATTTTAAGCAATTTATTTCATCCAATAAATTTAAGCATACGTAAAAAAAATTTAATTCAAATTAGCCTTGTTTTTTATTGACGATGGTTGTTTTCGTTTTCCTGGAAATTATTGCTTCCGACTTATGGTTCATTCATTATTTAATTAAAATTAGACGAAATGGAAAAATCACATGAATTTGTTAAATTTATATTATATTACTATTCATCCTTGATTGCATTATCTTGATGCAAAAAAAATCGAATGGGAATATTTTAGAAATGGCTCAATCTCTTTTTTGATATGCTTTATTTTATTTGCTTTTCTATAAAATTTACCTAAATAAATCTTATCTAATGCTTAAATTACATCCTCATTATATTTTGTGTTTGCTATGAAAAATTAAAAAAACGAGCCGAAAAATATTTTAGTCCTCTTTTAATTATTTTCCGTCGCGGGTATGCTTTAGGCAATAATGCTGTACTAAATTGTCTTAAAATATCAAATAATTCGCAGACTTTGTAAAAGGCGAAAGATTATCGATTGTGTCTGTAGAATATCTGGTTTATGAATAACGAAATTGTATACTTCTTATAAGCATGTTTTTGTGTAAAGCAAGTGTAAAGTTTTGCCTAATAAATGATTAGATTTAAATTTGGAATTCTATCAGTGTTAAAGCAAGTGTAAAGTTTCGCCTAATAATTGATTAGTTTTAAATTTAGAATTATATCAGTGTTAGTACAGTGACTTAAATATAATGACTTTATTCTGTATTATGCGGTAACATGATTTTAACCTTTATTGCATTTAGGCAAATCAAAAGGTGTAAAAGTTTTTTTGATTGACTATCCATGCAGAGTGGATAAATAATAACTCAACTATTATTTAAGAATTTATTCCAAATGTTTTGAATATTTAATCGTCGTAGATATTCATATTTGTAAAACATTTCATTTTTTATACTTGTTAGCTAAAAGTTAGTTAAATACAGTATTAAAAAATAAATATTCTTTTTTTTTACGTCACTTCCTATACATTCACTATTTTTAATTTATTCCTTTTTGAGTGCAAATAATTACACGTATTCCATAACCCTCGGACAGATATTTTGAGTACATCGGTATATTTTCTATTTTTAATCCAGGCTGAACCTGGTTCTGCCCCACATATTTACACGTGGAGTTGAAGTGAAGAATATCGTGTATCTTAACTTGAACTCAAAGTAGAATCACTCAAATAGTCGTAAGAAAAGGGTTGAAGTAATTAAAGGTTCATTTCATTTCTATTTACCCATTTAGAAATATTATTGTTCACCACATTAATATATTTTCTAGTCTAGATCTAAAAGCATCGATATAGTTTTCTTGTGAGCATTAAATAAGCTTCTAGCGATCTCAATATTTTTATAGTTTCAGGTTTAAAAAGTAGAAAAAGAAGACGATATATTTCTCGAATAAATTTCTACATATCTTTGGGGATATGTTATTTAAAATCATAAAAAATATATATTTGAGATATTAATAAGTATAATTTTTTATATGTATATAAATAAGATACATGCTAGTTAATTTGCTTTATAACTGTGATACATTTGTAAGGAAAACACAATTATTAGTCGTCGCCATGGTGTGTTGCGTTGATAACAAGGCATACAGCCTATGACGGCACGGCGCACCGTGGGGGCCCAGGTTAGATTTCCGGTCGATAATCGAACAGGGCTGGACCGTTCTGGTTCTGGACTGTTCTGATTGGCTGCAAGAGATGGCTTTCGTAGCAATAAGTCCGCCATATGTGTCAATTAGATACGTTAAAGTACAAAAATAAATAATTATAATCGGACAATTTTGTTATTTCCATTTCTGTTTAATAAAATGAATCACAGCAGCCTTTTTAACAACTTTTGTATAAAATTCTTCCAGTTAAAAAAGGACACTGAAAATTTCCCTTTTTTAAGTACATTTATACTTATTTTTAATTTTATTACGTAAGATTATGTAATTTTTTCTACGTATAAAGAAAATAATTATACTTAAAAGTTGTTGATAATTGAACTTAGCCGAGCATGTTAAAGATTTTATATTGAATGTTTTTAAATTTAATCTATTATCTACTGGAAATTAAATATAAAAAGGAATCAAATCTAATTAAAACTTTGATAAACAAAAATTGACAAAGACCCCGAATAATATTTTTATATGCTTATTATTGTTACAAAGTAATAACAAAGCAAATTGAAATAAAATAAGAATACGTATTGCATAAAACGTACCACGAAAAAAGCAGGAATTTTTATTGTAATAGAAAAAATTAGTGAAAACTTTAAAATCTTTTAGCAAATTCTTATGCATATTTCTATCTAATAGCCTTGAAAGAAAAACGTGCACTTTAATTTTAATCTATTATCTGCTTATATATGACCTTAAAACAGATTTATTTTTTCTCCAATAAGAAATGGAATTCATTTAAAAAGAAGCGTCTATTTTTCTAATTAATATTTTTAGAAAATAACGATTCCCTGCAAAGAATAAGTTCACCCTTATTTATTTTCAGTTGTTCATTTACTTCGACAGTTAAACATATTAGCTTATATTAAAACATCCTCATAATTTCACATAATTTTATTGCGAAAATCATTCTTATACTAAAATAATAAAAAAAATAATTTTTCATTCAAACAAAATTATAGTAACTAACGAAAAAAAATTCCTTCATACAAAATGGGCTTCCTAACTAAATTTACTGCTATTTGTCAAAGAGAATGATGTAAATAAATTAATCATGACGTTATGGAATCCATCGTTTTGATGGAAAATTAAAATATAATTTATGTACCTATGTAATATCCAATTACGATCCGTATTTAAAATAGTGGCCTAAACCCGATATTGATTTTTGGCGGTTAAACCGGATTATATGGCAATATATATTTTAAATATGCGGACTATACAAATATCTGACTTAATACTAATAGCAAATCGCATCTTTTTTCATATGTTCTTAATTTCGAAGTTGATACAACGAACCTCAAAAATATAATTCTCTCCTGTACTGCTAAACAAATTAAATAACTCTTAATCTGTAATCCTATTTCAAAACATATATTCCTATTCCATAGTAATACTTTACGTTAGATTAATGTAATGGGACTACATCGGATTACCAAATTTTGGACTTTGGATTTTTTATTTTGGACGAATTCCTGAAAAATAAACAGGATAGGTCGCCGTGCAGGGCGCGCCTTATATCGACCTCATTTATCACCTTACGTGACCGCTCACGTACACGCCGTCCTAAGGCCCTTGCATTATTCAGGCCTTTGGGCGGATATACACAACTTAATATAGTTTATATTAAGTTCGTTCCATTTGAAGATGCGGAATGTGTTGATGAATTTTCATTTCTTTTTTTTATTAAAGTCAAAATATCATATGGATTATATTTTGGAACCGCCAGTGTCAAATTACATCGCCATATTTAAAATAGACTTAAAAGTTATTAACCTCTGTGTATAGTGCTTTAAAAATTCCGATACCTTGTTATAACTGAACTAATTTCCGATACCTTGTTATATCTAAACTAAGTAAAATAATGATATATACATCATATTCCATTATATATTATATATACTAAGGTCTGATATTTGATAAAAAGAAAATACCTCCGAAGAAGGTCAGCGATTGACAATGGAGATAAAAGAACAGTAGATTCTATGAATTACGTGTATTTTCTCAAGTTGGCAGGTTAATATTTTTGTATAATTAAATAAATTAGGTATGTCAGTGACAATAAAAAATCCGTAAGTTTTGCTATTACGTTTTATTACTGTTATTTTACAAATCAAATATTAGGTGTAATTCTGACATTTGTAACGTCTCTATTCCGGTTTAGTGTGGCTAAATTATTGGAATATCGTTTGATTTATATTTGCAATGTGATTATTTTCGTTAATACATTGCCTTTCATTCCCGTTTTGTTACGTTGTTACTACTCGTTAATGTTA